>JAREIS010000257.1:0-600000 GCA_030060385.1 Muscicapa striata striata
AGTGGATTCAGGTCTGTGGAGAACAGGGCAGGTGCCAGAATGGGCACCTGGCTGGGCTATGAGGGGCCAGTGGGAGGGCTGCCAACACTGAGGGTTGCAAAAGGGATGAAGGACCCCGCAGCCTTTCCCAAAATAGAACCATTTCCTCCAATTGCCACACACTGCAAGATAAGTGGGGACAGGAGTCCTGGCCATTGACCAGCCATGGCCTCTGCTCCAGGATGGGGTGATGGGGGTGATGCAGTGGAACCCCCAGGCCAGGTCAGGCACAGGCCACAGAGAGGCTGTGCCAGGAGCCAGGGGTGGCAAAGAGTAGAGGTGCCCAGGTTCTCTCCTATCATTTCCTATACTATCTCAACCCCCCAGCATTCTCAGTTTTGGGCTCCTGTTGGAGTGGCTCCACCTCCTGCTCCCTGGTGAGGCCAGGCTGCAGGCAGTGGTGCTGCTGGGCACTGTCAGCTCCCCCCTCATTGCTGCCACGTGCTCAGGACGTGAACACTCCAGGGACATGGAGCAGCCTCTGTCCATGACTGCAGCCTGAGCACAGCAGCACACACGGGTGTGGAACAGCTCACTGGGAGTGCTCTGCTGCAAGGAATGCCACATGGGCCATGAGGGCATATGATAGGGACAGAGATGGGACCAAATACCACAGGGGGAACTGCATCCTTGGGATGGAGCTATCGCTGCCCACAGTGGAGCACAGACGGTGCCACTGCATCACCCCCATCCTGGAGCAGAGGCCATGGCTGGTCAATGGCCAGGACTCCTGTCCCCACTTATCTTGCAGTGTGTGGCAATTGGAGGAAATGGTTCTATTTTGGGAAAGGCCGCGGGGTCCTTTGTCCCTTTTGCAACCCTCATTGCTGGCAGCTCTCCCGCTGTCCCCTCATAGCCCAGCCAGGTGCCCATTCTGGCACCTGCCCTGTTCCCCACAGACCTGAATCCACTGATCCTCTCCTCCCTTTCTGGCTGCTCCTCTTCTCCCTTTGTGGATGCTCCTGGCATGCCTGGGTGTCCTGCAGTGGGGCCCAGTGCTGCACTGAGGTGTGCACACAATGGCAGCCCCATCCTCTAAGGATTTTTGGGCCACCATAGAGTTTCCTAAAGGTTCAGAGACATCACAGTGTCCCCCAGGATGGTCTCAGGGTGGGATGCATCTTCCCTGGGGCTGGAGCTTCACTGTGGATGTCATGGTGGGACCCCCTCCCCCCAGCAACTCAGCCCTACTCAGCTGCTCTGTCACTCCCCCCAGGTGGGATGGGGCAGAGAATTGGGAGAGTAAAAGTGAGAAAACTGGTGGGTAGAGATAAGGACAGTTCAATATGAAAAGCAAAAGCTGCAGAAATAAGCCAAGCAAAAGAAGAAATTCTTTGATCACTGCCCATAGGCACACAGGTGTTCAGTCACCTGCAGGAGAGCAGCGTGTCATGGAGCCATTGCCTGTCATGGTGACCTGGCAAGATGACTGCCACCACTCCGACTGTGCCCCTCTGCCTTCTTTCCCCAGCTCCATATGCAGAGCATGGTGCCACCCTCCACAGGGACACTTGGGGACACGTGGTGGCACCGTCTGCACTCTGAGCTGAGGCTGGGCTGGGGCTGGGCTCCCCAGGAGGGCAACAGGTCAGGGCTAAGCTTGCCCAAATCTGGGGTCTGTGTCAGCAGAGACCTGAGGACCTCAGGGCAGCTGCTGGGGACCCTGATGGTCCTGAGGAGCCTCCCCAGGGCCCCAAACCAGGGCTGGGCCCCCCAGTCCAGCTCAGCCCAAACCCAGCCATGCTGCACCCCTGTGGTGGCTGTGCTGTGCTCCAGCAGCAGTCCTTGTCCTCCTGCTCCTGCCATCCCTGCTGGCAGTGGCAGCTCCCCAGCTCTCCCCAGTGTCTCCCAGCAGGATGTGGGGCATGTGGGGGCTCATTTTTGGCTGATGGGCTTCCCAGAGGCACAGAGGGGATTTGGCAATTATTCATGTCCCAAGGATGGGGAGATGGAGAGCAGTCAGATTCTGCAGAGCCCCTGTCACCCCCAAAAGTGCTGCCACGCTCACTGTGAGCAGCTCGGGAAGGGGTGGGGGGAGCAGGAGGGCAAAGCATCCCCTGAGTCCCTCTGTCCCCAGAGCCCTGTGATGCTCCTGCACCTCCAGGAAGCTCTGCAGGGGCCCAGGTGCCCTGATGTGGCCAAGCCTCTGTCTGGCACCTGCATGGAGCCAGCAGCACCCACACGCCTTGGTGCAGCATTGGGCCCCGTGGCAGGACACCAAGAGATGTCAGGACACAAGGAAAGGGACAAGAGGGGTGGTGAGGACAGGTCTGGTGGGGAAAGGGTGCGTGGCAGTGAGGGCACCTGTCTGGGACACATGGGGACAGAGGGAGAGCTGCCAGCACCAAGGGCTGCAAACAGAACCCCAAATAGAATGCCAAATGGAACCATTTTCCCTGATTGCCACATGCCACAGGGACACGCAGGGACAGGCAATGCTGGCTCGTGCCCTGGCTGTGGCTTTTGCCCTCCCAGAACTTGGACAAAGGCAGGGTACCCTTGTCCACAATCCCCTGGGGCCAGCAATGGCTCTGTGCTGCTGCTACAGGAGTTATACATCATGGAGTTAAATCCCTGTCCCTGTCCCTGTCCACATCCCTGCTGAGCTCAGGGGGAGGCTGGGGGAAATGGATGTTTCTGGGGACCCCAGTCTCTGCCAGCAGGCTCCCGTGTGCCCAGACACCCCTGTTCCAGTGTATTTCCAGTGAAATTTCCGTATGTGTGCTAAAGGGGTTGCTCAATGTCCCTGGAGTGTTCATGTCCCGAGCTCTTGGCAGCAAGAAGGGGGGGAGGTGACAGTCCCTTGCAGCCTTCCAAACTGGGGGGCAGGAGCTGGACCCACACCCAGAGGGCCCAGAACTGAACGTGGTGGGAGATGGAGCTAATACAGGACAGGGTGGGAGAGACCCTGGGCACCTCCTCCTCGCTACCTCCCCCCATAGTTGCTGGCACGGGGAGGCAGCGGGACCCCCGGCCAGCTCGGGCAAAGGCCACGGGGAGGCTGGGCCAGAGAGATTGCACAGAGCCAGGGACGCAGCATGGCCAAACCCCAGCTGGGCTGGAGCCAAGCCCGACCCCAAGGCCACCCAGCCCAACCAGCGCTGGCAGGGGGGACAGCAGGGGGGGACAGCGGGGCAGGACGTGCCCCAGCGCTGCATAAAAAGCCCCAGCAGGCCAGGGAGCAGGTGCCACTGCCAGGAGATCCCAGAGCAGCGCTGCCAGAGCTGTAGCAGAGGGCCATGGAGCAGTACTTCTCAGCCACGCAGAAGATGGAGCAGGAGGTGATGTTCCCCAGCCTGCTCCGAGGGGTCTTCCCGCAGCAGGAGGGGGCAGCCCCGGCCGCCGGGAGCCGCACGGACCTCTACGAGCGCTACCAGCTCCTCAAGGCCATCAAGCCCATGGTGGAGAAAGGCCTGGCCTCTGCCGGGGAGCAGAGCCCCGCCGGCGCCGACAGCGACGTGGACGCGGCCTCGGACAGCGGCGAGGCCGGGGATGCCCAGCTGGAGGAGCGCCTGTCCCACCACCTGACTGGCCTGCAGCAGGTGCTCACCCACCTCACCAGGGACACCAACGCCCTGACCCGCAGGTACAGCCAGATCCTGGAGCAGATCAACCTCAGCGAGGGGCAGCCCAGCTGGTGACGCTGGCCCGGCCACCAGGTAAGAGCTGGGGGATGCAGGGTGCAGGGGCAGCAAGACAATGGGAGAGGGGCCCAACAGTGCCGGGGTTGGGGACCTGCTGGGAAGGGCCTTGGAATGGGGCTGTCCCCTCAGCTGGGGCTGGATATCCCTCCCTGTGCTGGAGGAGGGAACCCATCCCACTGCCCTGTGCAGACACTGCAGGGCTTCAGGGTCTGTGGACTCAGGGTTGCTGGACCATGAGTCCCCTGGGATGATCCTTGGAGTTAAGGAATGCTGCTGTTGCAGGACAGGTGCTGGTGCCAGGAAGCACAAGACGTCCCCATCGCTGACCATCGCAGGCTGTTCCCCGTCACGCTGACATTCCCCACTCGGTGGCAGCTGCTGTGACCTCCCGGCACTGGCACTGACACTGGAGATGCTGTGACCACTGGACAACAGACAGTGCCTTATCCTCATAGGAAGAAGCATCTGGCTGTGCCGGGAAGTCCATTGGAAGAGCTGCAGGCTCGTGCCCTCCTCTTTATTTTCAAAGAGCGGTGCGAAGTTGGGAGTGTTGTGAGGTGACCCCAAGCTCCAAGAGTCCCTTGAGACTGTCAAGCCCTTTTCCAGCTGGTATCTGGACTCCAAGGGCGTTTCCCCCTGTTTCTGCTAATAAAAGAATCCCAGTGAAGCCATTGTCAGTGTGGTGCTTGCACTCATGGAGTGCCCCATTGAGGGGCAGGGGGACACTGCCTCAATGTGGTGGGATCTTCCCAGGACAATGCTGGGAAATTGGAAAGGGACAAAGAGTCTCAAAGTCACGGGATGGTTTGGGTTGGAAGGGATCTTCAGAGACCACCTAGAGCAATGTCCCGCTGTGTGCTGGGACATCTTGCACGAGACCAGGGAGCTCAGAGCTGTGTCCAACCACAGGGCCTATGCAAACTCCCTGGGCAACCTGTTCCTTTGTGTCACCAGCCTCAGGCTGAAATGTTCCTTCTTTTTCTTGGCAGCAGCACCACCAAAGCTGATGCCTGATCTTTGTGCCAAAGATTCAGCCCAGTCATGCAACAGTGAGGGGCAACAGAGCTGCAGGACTCAGCACCTCTAGGACGCAGGCTCCCTCGAGACCCCAGCCAGACATCCCAGCTTTGGGATACATTGGAGATGCCCATCTCCTCTCTCCTGATCAGGCCATTGTCTCAGCTGCTGAGACCACTCTGGCTTTGGCTTGTCCTGCCTGAGCATGGGCTGCAAGGACAGGGTCTCCAGCCATCTGTGGTAGTGTGAGCACCGACGGGATTGGAGGCTATGGAGGGGCAGCTGAGGCCAGCCCAGAGGTGCCCCACATCTGAAAGGCTCCTGGTCAGCTTCAAGGGAGGACAAGGACAGCCCTGAGGGCTTTGGGGAAATCAGAGCCATGGGAGATGTGTCAGCAGGAGGCACTGGGGACTACATGGGGCCGTTTGGAAGCGTGTGGTGACATTTTCCCCCTCCAGAGCCAAGGTCTGGGGTGGGCTTCCCAGGAGGATGGGAGGTTGCAGGGCAGGCCTGCCCAAACACCGGCCTTGTGGCCACAGAGACCCAAGGAGCTCACTGCACCCACACCCAGAAGTTCTGCTCTTCTAGCAAAGCAGCTGCCAACCAGCAAGTTGCCCCAATGAGGGCAAACACAATTCCCTCCAGCCAGAGGGAGGATTTCAGAGCTGATCTGCTCTCTGTGTCCCTCCTCAGCCTGGGCAATGGTGCAGCCTTGTCTTTTCCAGAGGAAATGGAGCATGAGTGGCACACTGGGAGAGACCTGGGCCATCCCCATTGCAATGCCACCCCTGGCTGGGACACGATGGAGCCCTGTCTTTGGAGCTGCTCTGCCTCCATGCTGACTGCAGAGGCAGGTGTTGGACCGTGAGGAATGGATGGACACAGGTTCCGGGGGAGGAGAGGAGCAGGGAGGGGGTGATGTCCCTCTGGAGATTTGCCTGGCTGCTGCTCAAGGGTGGGATCTGTGTCTCCTGGAGAACAGGGCTGGCTGTGCCGGCTTAGGCTGTGGCAGAGATCATTTTCTTCACCGAGGCTGGCTTGGGGCTGTGTGCTGGATTTGTGCTGAACCTCAGGTTGATAACACACAGATGTTTTGGATGCTGCTGAGCAGGGCTTGCAGAGAGCCAAGGCCTCTGCTGCTTTCTGCACTGCCCCGCTGGCGAGGGGACTGGGGTGCATGGGAATTTGGGAGGAGACACTGGTCGGATAGTTGATCCCAACTGACGCAAGGCATATTCCAGACCATATGGCACCATGCTCAGTATATAAAGTGGGAGGAAGAAGGAAGGAGTAGGAGACTTTTGGAGTGATGGCCTTTGTCTTCCCAGGTCAGCATTAGCTGTGATAGAGCCCTGCAGCCTTGGGGCTTGCTGAACAGCCACCTTCCTGTGGGAAGTGGTGAATGAATTCCTTGTTTTGCTCTGTTTGCATGCAGGGCTTTTGCCTTCTCTATTAAATTGGTTTTGTTTCAGCCCACGTGTTTTCTTGCTCTCGCCCTTGAGTCTCTCTCTGATCCTGCTGGTGGGGCAGTGAGGGACTGGCTGCGTGTGCCTTGCTGCCTTGCTGGGGTCAAACCCCGCTGGTGTCACAGCTGGTGACACCTGCAGTCTCCTGCAGCAATGGCTTTGGGCTTGGGCAGCGCTCAGCAGCTGCAGAGGCTCGTGGTGCCCCAGGGAAGTGTCACAGCAGGACAGGGGTGAAGCACTGAGCACGGCTGCTGAACACGACCAAGGGGAGCCGCAGGATGTCCCCAAAGGCCTGTGACCTGGGACAGCTGGAAGGGCTGCTGACGTGCTGTGGGCCGCCCGCGTCCCCCAGGAGCCGTGGGTCTGTCTCCGAGCCGCTGTTCCTGCAGCTGGCTGCGGGCCCGCTGTGTCACAGGAACCTTTGCCTGCTCTGATTGCAGGGCGTTGCATCACGCTGCCCCCGGGATGCGTCAAGCCCGGCGGTGCCCTGCTGCTGGCCACTGCTGCTGGCCACTGCTGCTGGCCCCTGCTGATAAGAGGTTTCTGCACAGGCCCCACTGGGATGTTGGCAGACAGGACAGGCCAGGCTTCGGCGGCGTGGCAGGGGCTGCTGACTCTGTGCTGCCTTGGACAGGCTCCCAGGGCACCCGCACTGCTACCAGCCACCATGGGGAAAGAAAGATCTCCTTACACACTGTTGAAGCAAATCAGGCTGGCAGCACTTTGAAATCTGTTTAGGGACATCATTTCCATCAGAGAGCAGTGACCTGGCACAGCTCAGTGTGAGGAAGACAAGAGATAAAGCCTAGTTTTTGCACCCAAAATATTGAATGTGTAAGAAATCCCAAATTCCCTTGTCTAATCCTTTTCACACATCCTAAACAACATCCCCACTCCCAAAGATGGGGGTCTGCCAGTTGTCCTCCCTTCCCACAGGGCATGTTCCCTGCCTGTTAACCCCTGCCTTTCAATTTTTGGGGTGCTCTGGCTTTATCTTCACCCCTTGCTGCTGCCTACCATCTTCCTGGGCCAATGCTGGGGGAAAGCACCCCACAAACTCACACCTGTTCACCCCTGGCCTGGCTCTGTGGTCAGGCAGTTTGGCTGTGACCCAGCAAGCTGTGCTCAGGGCAGAGGCAGTGGAGGGAGGGGATGCTTCCCTTCTGCTCAACCCTGATGAGGCCTCACCTGGAGTATCCAGTTCTGGTCTTTCTGGCACAAGAGAGAAATGGACATATTGGAGAGACTCCAGTAAAGGGCCATAAAGGTGACAGAAGAGCAGGAGTATCTTCTGTATGAGGAAAGGCTAAGAGAGCTGGTGGTGTCCAGATTTGGAAAGAGAAGGCTGAGAAAGATCTGATCAGTCTTTGTAAAGATGTGATGGAGGTCAACAGGTGACTCCAAAATATTCACACTGGTGTTTAGTGACAGGACAAGAAAAGAGTGACAGGCACAAACTAAAACACAAAACAAATTCCATCTAAACGTAAGAAAACCTTTTTTTTTTTTTCTTAAAGGTGCTGGAACACTGTCACAGGCTACCCAGAAAGAGGGTGGAATCTCCATCCTCAGAGATATCCAATATCCATATGTATCCATTGTTGACCTTGCTTGAGAAGGTGTTGAAGCAGATTGTCTCCAGAGATGCTTTCCAGCCTCTCCAGCACTGACTCTGCCTCTGTCCCTGCCTTATTTCCCCTGTGCTGTCAACCGAGGAACTGGCTGCAGGCTGCTCACAGCACCTGACCAGGAGGATGTTCTGCCAGGCCTGGGTGGAGGTTGGAATACTGGCAGGGCTGCTTTGGGCTGGGTCCCACAGTCTGTGACTCTTGTCATTGCCCCTCCAAGGACCCTCTTTCAGACTGGGAACTTTCATGTTTCTCCTCAGGCTGACAACTTCTGAATTTTAAAAGTACCTTTTCTAACTCAATAGTCACTTTTACATCCTGCTGCTGGTCATACTACACCTTTAATAAGCAGTCTGGGGCAGGCACCCTTCTGACAAGTATCACCTGTTCATTTATCACCTTCTTTTAGCAGGGTTGCCCTCTAGGCCAGTTGACATCATTGGGCTGGGTGAGACCCCCAGACCAGCACAGAAGAAGGTGAGTTTTCAGGCAGAGCACATGGGAAATTTGCTGTCTCTGGATAAACCTATCACTTGTTCTCCTTGTCTGCTCCTCAAAACTGCCCAGATCAAGGCAGCTTTCCCATGGTGCTGCCTGCAACCTGGGGAAGGGGCTGGAGTCACCCTCCTGGGCCTCCAGCAATGGTAAGGACAGTGGTGACAGGGCGGGATGGGAAAGCCCCTGAGAGACCCCGGGCACCTCCTCACCACCACTCTCAGAGCACAGGGAGGCAGCGGGACCCCCGGCCAGCTCGGGCGAAGGCCATGGGCAGGCTCAGAGGAGATTGCACAGAGCCAGGGACGTGGTGCAGCTGAGCCCCAGCTGGGCTGGAGCCAAACCCGACCCCAAGGCCACCCAGCCCAACCAGCGCTGGCAGGGGGGACAGCAGGGGGGGACAGCGGGGCAGGACGTGCCCCAGCGCAGCATAAAAAGCCCCAGCAGGCCAGGGAGCAGGTGCCACTGCCAGGAGATCCCAGAGCAGCGCTGCCAGAGCTGTAGCAGAGGGCCATGGAGCAGTACTTCTCAGCCACACAGAAGATGGAGCAGGAGGTGATGTTCCCCAGCCTGCTCCGAGGGGTCTTCCCGCAGCAGGAGGGGGCAGCCCCGGCCGCCGGGAGCCGCACGGACCTCTACGAGCGCTACCAGCTCCTCAAGGCCATCAAGCCCATGGTGGAGAAAGGCCTGGCCTCTGCCGGGGAGCAGAGCCCCGCCAGCGCCGACAGCGACACAGCCTTAGGTGAGGGTGCAGACAGCAACCTGGAGGAGCGCCTCTCCCATCATGTCAATGGATTGCAGCAAGTTCTGACTGACCTCACCAAAAACACCAAAGCCCTGACCCGGAGGTACAGCCAGATCCTGGAGGAGATCAACCTAAGTGAGGATCAGTCCAGCTCTTGAGCCTGCACTTCCCATCCCTGAGGTAAGAGCTTGGGGACACAGTGCCAAGGAAGAGCTGGCTGAGGAGTAACATACTTTGTCCTCATGCCCCATCAGCTGTGGTGTTATAATGTTTGCATCACACCCCCAAATCCCAGCAGTTCTGAGTCTGCATTTCATTGCTCAACAGAAACATCCTCCTGGGTTTGTCTTTCTCAACTGCCATTGGTGCAAGCTGTGTCAGTGAACAAAGGCAACTCTGTGAGCTCCACACTGTCCCCAGGACTCCCCAGTTTACAGCACAGGCAATGTCTTTCTGCTGCTGGCCAGACACAAAGATCCCAGGGACAAAAGGCCTGGGTGGTTGAAATACCATGATTGGACTCCAGGAGCTGCCAGACACTGGTGCTCCAGATATTTATCATTTTTCTCTGACAGAAAATTCAACAGTCATTTTTAGGGAGGAGTTTGGCACTTTCAGGTTTCCAAATATCTAACTTTGGCACACCACTTGCAAAAAGCTCAGACACTTTTCTCTTCCCCTAGCCTGAAAAGCAAACCCATTCTCCATGCTGGTGGGACTTTATCCCTGAGGCCCCTGGGGAGGCATCCCCATGATCCACAGGGATGGGGCTCGTGGCTAAGGTCCCTGCAGTGAAATAGAGAGCAGAGAAAAATGATAGCAACAACAGAGGGCACTAACAGGACTTCACCCTTGTTTAGAAAGACATCCAGACAGCAATGAGCATCCTGACCACATGTGTTACCCCCACAGGGTCTGTTGTCCAAGCCCAGTGGCACTTCTCCTGCACCAAGTCCCCCGAGGAGCAGCGCAGAGCTTGGCCGTCTGCCTGCTGGGCGCTGCCTGCACCATCCGACTTGTCCCGCGGCCCATCCTGCCGGCAAGCTTCTGCTTCCTTTCACTCCTGTCCTAGGGAGCTTCTGCGGGGCAGAAATGAGTGGTTTGTGTAGCTGCTTTTAGAAGGCATCTCTAACTTTGAAGCAATGTTTTTTTCTGTTTGTGCCTCCAAACCGTTCTCTGTGGTAATGAAAATGAAATGCAAAGCCTTGTGCAGATGCGTCCTGTGTTTCCTAGCAGCTGTCACTTCTGTAGAACTACTGTCCCCCAGCACATGAGGGTGAAGGACCTTGGCCATCAAGGCCAGGCTTCAGTGCAAGGAGATGAGCTGGGTTTCTTTGACAGGGCTTTGATATGGATGGTCCCCCAGCTCCCTGTCTCTCTCACCTTGCAAAACGTCAGTGTAATCCTGCCACCATTCTGTGCTTGGTGCTGGATCCCAGCCTGCTCTCCAGCATCATTCCTTCCCTCCCACAACGTCCCCTTCTCTCCTGGATTCCCAGCTTCTCAGCACCCCAACCCCATCTGTACCTGCACATCCCATCCCTTGTCCTACATTCATCCAGCCCTTCATACCCAGCATCGTGTCCTCTCCTGTGAACAACCTGTTGGAATTCTCACAAGGCCCAGCAAAACAGGGGAGGCAGTTCTGCTCCTCCCCGCTTGGCCATGACACACTCCAGAGCTGGGAACAGAGGAGGAGGTGGGGATGCTCAGCTGGGGTAGGAAGGCAGGACCTTGCTCACCTCTGATCCCTGTGAGCTGTGGGGAGACCAGGGGCAAAGCCCTCATTGGGATGGGCAGGAGCTGCAAGCTCATCACAGGCAGGTTGGAGCCTTCAGGACAGGTTGGGTCCCACCTGCAAGTGATTCATTCCCTCCCAGACACACCACCTTTGGGAAGTCCTACTGAGCTGGGCACTAGAGGGAGGTGTCCCCTTGCTTGCTTAGGACATCTTAAAACAACCTCAGCTGTTGAAATAGTGCTCACCCAAATTAAAAACTATAAAGAAAAGAATAAAACCACAAGCCAAGAAACACGCATGCTCTAAAAAAGCAGACCCAAAAAGTGGCCATGCTAAACAGTTCCCAGAAACAGTTGACTATGCATGAAAGTCTACGAATATGCAGCAAATAGATAAATTGTAAAATGTATTTAAAGGGGTGTTCCCAAAGCAGTGGTGTGCTCTTGGCAGCATGCCAAGCACCCAGCCGTTTTAACCCTTTTGCTTTATGTATGTCTCTTATTGTCTTTTTATTAAACCTTTTAATTCTCCCAAAACAGTAAACTGTGTTTTTCACACTCACCATGCCCTGTGCTGCAGGCTCTGGTTGTGTTGTTTGTGTTGCTACAGGCGCTCTCTGAATCTGCCGAACCACAAAAGTGAAATAACATCCTTCAGACTGAAATCAGAGACTCTTTAGCTCCAAAAGCCTCCATCTAAAATGAACAGATATTCTGCAGATGGTATCCCTGTTTCCTCCATTCACCTCCAGGCAGCTCCATGCCTTGCCCATGTATTCAGGTTGACCCCTTTAGTGGGGTCCTGATTGCTTGGCAGCAATTGAAGATCCACAACACAATAAAAGAAAGACAAGAGCAGGAGCTTTCTGCCTCGCTTTTATTTTAGTGAAACTCTAATTGCACAAAAAATAAAAGAGAAAAATTGTTGTGATGATTAGCAGTGGAATGTACCCTGAGAAGGTGGGTGGAGTTGATAAATGGCTGGAAGGCATCAGTTAGGAATGCTGACAGTGTTTGCACAGCACATGGTGTTTGACTTAGGAGTGGTACTTGAATTGCTCTTAAACAGAGGCTGCCAATTCAATATATTAAGGAAATAAATATTTTATAAATACTTTTATGGATAGTACTATTTTCCAAACTGATGTGCAGTTGCAGTACCATGGAGTGGTTTAGGTTGGAAGGGACCTTGAAGATCTCCTAGTTCCTAACCCCTTTGCTATGGGCAGCGATGCCGCCTACAGGATCAGTTTCATCAGGGCCCCATCCAACCTAACCTCGAACACTTCCAGGGGGGTGGGGCAGCCATAATGTCTCTGGGCAATCTCTGCCCGTGCCTCATCATCCTCTGGGTAAATATATGTATCAGCACAGAAATGTTCCAGCTCACTGTTATATACATATTTATACAATTTTCAAAAAAACACGTGTTTATTCCTCATAAAGTCCCTGTTCAGTTATTCTTCTTTAGTAACCCCGAATTTCTAAGCACTAATATGATTATTCTTATGATTCATATTGTGGCTGCTCATCAAAAGTCCAGGCATAGGCGAATTCTTCCATGAAAAAACAGGGAAAGGATGGTCCCTGCCTGAAGGAGCTTACAGGCTTGGAAATATCCCTTTTACGTGAAATAAAAACTGTGGGCAGAGGAACCAGACCAGTATGTTCATCACACTGAAGGACCAGCCATGGTTGGTGCAGCAGTAGAAAAGAGCTGTGGACATGAGCTGGCAACTATTCCTTTTGCTGAAGTGTTAAGGATTTCTGTTGTGGCATTGAACGTTCGGCCTCAAACGCCATCACCACCCTTGATTCTGATTTGGGGAAATCTCTCAGATAAGCAAGGTAAACTCATCTACTGCCTTTCACCCTGCCCTAGTGAAAAGCTTGTGTGAGCAGACAGGTGATGGTCCACTCATCTTTCCAGTTCTGCAGCTGCAGAAGGAAAGTTTATCACCTCCAGCATCAAAGACATGGTGGATGTGAACTCTGTCAGCTATATCCAGGATATTATCTGAAACACCTACATAAGCCAGCCCAAAGAATGGGATTTGCAGCACTTAGAGGTCTGGAACATGCAGATCTTCCAGGTCTCCCTGTTTTCCAGTAAGCACTAATCTTTTAAAATTTATTACAAGTCACAAAACCTGGGGTCCCAAGCAGACCTCACTGATGCATCCAGCACTACCAATTCTGCTGGTCTGGCAAATGCAAAATTCAGGCATTTCTATTCAAAGCTGCAGAGATAACTCAGACAGAGGGTATCACTGAGGATCCCTGAGGATGCTTCAGAGAACCAAAAGCAAAATGTAAGATGGGTTCAATGATAGGTCTACCCAAATGCACAAAGCATTCAAAAGAGTCTGGGCCCAGCTTTGATGGAGCCTTTCATGAGGAGAGGCTTCAAGGGAAGTGAATCAGTCTAAATTCTGTTTTTCCTTCTGTGCCTTAAACTCCTGCTCAGATCAATGCTGAGAGGATCCAGCAAGATCCCTGGATTATACAAAAGCAACAAAGCTGGTGTCTATGTGCACAATGCAGATTTTGCATAAATTATTTTCTTATATACCATGCTGTCAATTTTCATCATTAATATCTCTCCCAGGAAGATTTTTAGGAAGCGCTTTATTTGTCTGTGATTTTTCCTTCAGCTGCTGGTAGAGGGAAGCAGCTTGAAACACAAGAGAGTGAGGCAAGGTTGGTAGAGGGGATAACACCTTTTATTAGACCAACAGAAACTGAAAAAAAAAAAAATGGGAAAAAAGCCCCAAGCAAGCTGAAGCAGAATCTGACATCTGACATAGGAATGCCTTGTGTGCCCTAAAACATGAATAGTTTTATCCATCTGTCTCAGCTGATCTAATAAAAGATATTATCTCTCATTACAAACATTAAGTTACATCTCAGGACAATCTGCCCATGGCAATTTTGCCACTTTAATGAAACAAAGACACAGAAGTGATGAGTGGCCTGAAGACTAATTTGAAAGCAGCAGTGCACTTAGAATTACCTAGAATGAAATAAAGGAGACCCTGCAGGGCTGTGGTCTGGCTCTGGAGAGGTTATTTAGGCTAGCTCTGATATAATACTCTGCATTTAACAAATTAATACTGACAGAGAATCATCACAGAATCACAGGATGGTTTGGATTGGAAAGGAACCTTAGAGATTATCTGGTTCCAGCCCCCACTCCATCATGATGAGTAGAGACACCTTCCACTAGACCAAGTTGCTCAAAGCCCCATCCAACCAGGCCTTGAACATTTCCAGGAATGGGCATCCATAGCTTTCTCAACCTGTGCCAGTATTCTCATCACTCTTACAGTAAAGAATTTCTTCCTTATATCTAATCTAAATCTCTCCTCTTTTGTCTTCAATCTGTTCCCCCTTGTCTTGTCACTATGTGCTCAGGCAAAAATTCACTCTCCTTTTTTATAAGCTCCCCTTTAAGTACTTTCAAGTTCACCTTCGCTGCATCCTTGTGAGTGTTTTGATTTTGTGATAGTCTTACAACCACTAAACCTGTGGTGCTGTCCATGTTCTATATTTGGTGGATACAGGATATTAGAAAACAATGTCATGCAAAGATAATAATCAGATATTTATGGCAAATTGAAAATAAGAGTTCATTCTCAAGCAGAGATTCAGGTTTGGTTTTATTTACCTTGCACAAATTACTCAGTGCCCAGAGACTGTATGGGTGAGGAAGAAAATGCCACCACCTTGGACAGGTTGTAGACACCCTGTAGATCTGTCACCAGTGTGAGTGACAAATGGGGTGAATGAAATTGTTTGGGATTAACTGTGCTTTAAAGCAGCAGTGCATGGAGGCCAAAAAGCTGTGAAAATGCTTACTGTTTTTGATACAAGCAGTTGTCAAGGCAGAGGTGGGCACACAGGCACACCTCACGGGCTCATTGGAGGTGTCCTGGGTCCCCCTGGAAGGGATTATCCGCCCTTAGTCACTGCTCAGACAGCAGCACGAGGTGTGTGCTGGCAGCCAGCCCCAGGCCAGCCTGCACCTTGCTGCCTGCCAGAAAACTAATGAGCAAACACTTCCGCTTCCAGGCTGTCCCCTCCCCTCTCCTACACCTGCCACTGGATCCAGGTTTGTCTCTACCTGGGACAAGCTGGAGCCTCCGCGGCAGCAGCTGGGCTGGGAGCGAGGGAGAGCTGACCCAGCACAGAAAGACCGAGTGAAGGAGCATTGGAGCACAGCTGGGAGCCATCCTGTGCGTGGGGCAGGACACTAGCACTGAGCAGCAGCCTTTCCCAAACAGCTGAGTCCTCAGCTCCTGGGGAAGATGAGTATTTCGTCGGAGCACAAGCCCCTCGGGAAGCAGGTCACCGGCAGCCTGCATATGGTGAGTAAGGTATGTCCTCAAGGGCACAATTCCCTCATGTGGGATGAAAGCACCCCTCCTGGGCTACGTCTGAGTGGGTTTTTCCCCCCATATGCTAATCTGAAAGACACTAGGGCTCTCCAAATATATGTCTAAGAAATTGCAGTCAAAAAGCTGTGTCTGTCTCTGGCCTGTTTGTACCTGTTGTGTTACTGGAGGGCCAGGTCTCTCACAGGCATGCAAGATCTGACAACAGCAAATAGCCAGAGTGGTTCTTCACCTTTGGCAATAAATGGAATTCAATTAATATGAACTTGAATTGGTCATATCCCTAAATAAAAGCCTGTTGTAGGTATTGAGGGCTTTCAACAAGTCTTATGAGTCTCTAATGATGCCAAAGCTGCCCTGTGTTGTTGACATGTAGGATCATCAGGTGGAAGCAGTAGTTTTTCTAGCTGTAAGGAAAATTAATGGCAGTCTCAGACAAGCAGCATGTTACTAGGCACAAGTCAGTGATGAGATTATTTTATTTTACTCTCCTCTGCCCTCACTATTGCTAACCAGTTTGTCCTCTTGGCTAAAGCTGAACAATGTTTTCTCCAGACTTCTCTGTATTAAGAAAACCCAGTCTTCCTACGTTGCATTTTTCACATGTAAGTTGCAAAATGCTTCCCCTTGGAAGTAACTGTTTTACCAATTAGTAACCTGGGGCACAAATAGATGGAATGACTTTCCTGAGTGTCACCTTGCTGGCTAATTACAGAATTGGGAATCAGCTGGTTCCCAGTACTTCCAGTCTGCTGGAAACCACTTTGATGCCAGGCTAAAACTATTAATCAAGATGCAAGAACATGAACTTATCTGGGCTGTATTAAGGAATAACATGTTATCCATTTGTATTAGTGGCAAACAGCATGAAACATCTGACCTGCCATCTGAAAAAGGAGCAAAGGCTCAAAAGCCTGAGACTCTCCTGTCAAATGACCCCTGGTGGGAAGTACTGTTGGTAGCTCTTGGACTGTCTTCTTGACCCAAGTGTAAATGATTGCTCTTGAGATAAAACCACCCACACAAGTGCAAAGCAATATTCCAGCAGGGTCTTTGGCCAGAATCTTCTGTTGCTTCCCTGGCTTGCTTAGGGCGTGAGCAAATTTCTGCTAAATCTGATAGTTTGCTCCTGTTTAAAGGGAAGGTCTCCCCCTGCACCAGGCTGTCTGTTCCTAGTCCCATCCATTTGTCAGCTCTGTGCTTGTTAAATCCTCTATCAGCAAATCCAGCTCACTAGGATGAAAGAGAAGCAGAGCTGGCACGAGGTGGGCAAGAGAGCATGCAGGTAGGTACAAGAACAGGACAGGGAGAGGCACAGGAGCCCCCCCTTCTCTCGGTGTGTGCAGTGAGATCAGCTCACGTCATGCCATGGGTCTGTAGCCATGTGATCCAGCTAAGCACTTGAGTACACACTTCACCTGAGGCATGTGACCAGCAGCACTGAGGCAGCTCCTTTCGTGAGCAGATCCAAGAAAGTGCAGGCGAGCTCCTGGAAAATAGAGCTGTTTATTGACTCATGCCTTCCCAATGGCAGGTGGGGCCCTGGCCTGGCTTGTGACTTGTGTTACAGTAGTACTGGCAGGATGGAAAAGAACTGTCTTCTTTCTTTCTTCCCTTTTCATCTGCTGAGTACTACATAAAATGATCAAGTGTAAAGGGAAGCCAGTAAACATACTGGAAGGCCAATTTAAAAAGTCCAGCTTTCCAGGTATTCAGGCCTCTTCCAATTCAGATAATGGTGTTAATACAGAGGGCTAAAAAAATGCAAACAAACCCACAATCTTTACATTTTTCCCCTCTGAAGTCCATGTCAGTCGCATGAAATATCTCCTTTACTTCCTAGCTAAAGCCATCATACATTTTTAGATGCTTTACTAAACAGCTTCTGTCCTGCACCTCTGACATGATGGATTTTTGTGTCTTTCTTCAGTGTTTGTAGCTGAGCCCCCAGATGAGTGGAAGCCAATTCCACCTTTTTATAAAGTTTAAAGAGCTTTAGTTTTCTTTTAGAGAAATGAACAGTTCAGATGATAAAAATGAAGTGGCACAGCTTTGGGCTCTATCTCTGTCCCTCTGCACATGGGGTGGGTGAGAGCTCACGTACTGCTCTTGCTGTATGTAGGTGGCTCACAGGGGAACGCTTGTGTGTGACTTAGGAGATCAATGTTGGATCCTGTAGTCACTCACAGCTTCCCTGGGCAGGGTGCTTCTTTTCCCTCTTTCCCACTGGGAAAATGACACTTTCCTACATCCCAAAGATGAGGTGAGGACTCAGCCATTTAGAAATGTCCAAGTCTCTGCTGCTCTGGTTGCAAAAGCTATATAAACATCCTGCATCTGCTTTTTGCAAAATCAGGTGGAGGTTCCCATCTAATGCTCACAAAATGGGAGCTCATACTGCTCTTCCCACCATCATTCCATCCTCCAACGAGAAACATCTGTCTTTTCCTTGTCAATTCCATGTTGATGGCCTCAGACTGATAATGCACATGGCTTTTTGTCACCTTTTTGTCACCTTTTTCTTTTTCTTTTTTTTTTTTTTTTTTTTTTTTTCAGTTGTCACCAATTGTGGAGTTAAATGTTGGCGGGGAGATGTATACGACAACGCTGAGCACCTTGAAGAAACACCCTGGCTCCAAGCTGGCAGAGATGTTCACTGGCCAGCCCAAACTCAGGACTGACTCTGAAGGCAGGTTCTTCATTGACAGGCCAGGCACCTACTTCAAATACATCTTGGAGTACCTGCGCAGTAACCAAGTGCCCACCCAGTGCATCCAGGACGTCTACAAGGAGGCGCTGTTCTACGACATAGAGCCTTTGATCAAGCAGCTTGAGGACTCCCCACAGATCTTTGGGGAGCTCGTGGCCAGGAGGCAGTTTCTGGCTCGTGTGCCCAACTACAGCGAGAACATTGAGCTGATGATCCGCATCGCCAGGGCGGAAGCCGTCGCATCCCGACAGTCCGGCGTCATCGTATGCGTGGTCAGAACCGAGGAGGACGCAGCCAGGTGTCAGGATGCCTTGAACAGTTTGGACATGGATAAAAAATCCGTGGTGAAGTTTGGCCCCTGGAAGGCTGTGCCAAGCATTTCTGATCTGCTGGACTGCATTCAGATGGATGTTGAAGCCAAAGGGTATAAAATATCCTTTCAGCCCCATGTTGCTGAAAAAGGTTTTCGCTTCAAATCCCATGACTTCTTCTACAAGTTCCTGTTCACCTGGTGGTAGCAAAGTGCCACCATTGATAGGGAACATTAGAAAGCAATTACTGGAATAAATTAACCTGGACTGCGGAGACTAAACCATAGGCTACCAGAGGGACAGGGAGAAATGCACAGGCCAACGAAAGGATCTCCTTTGGCCGTTTGCCATATCAAAGAGCAATTAAGAGCCACTTTACTTGGGTGTTAGGGGATAACTTTTTAGGGGATTTAAATGGCTCCAGAAAAAGGATGAATTTTACTCTTCAGTGTTGCTTACTATTCATTCAGTTCAAATAGATGGATCTGTGAATTGAGCCAACCTCACTCAGCCTAAGGGAAATGAATAATCCCAAATATATCTCATGGACATGTAGAGTTGCTCTCTCAGTGCAAATGAGAACAGGCCACATATGTGCAAATCCTGATTGAAACAGTGACATTACAACATACTCAAATTAAATTCGGTTTCTTAATGGGAAGGCAAAAGCTATTCTTCATTCTTTCTACACTAGAATCTGGGTTAAAATGAAGGATTCAGTGTCCTAAGATCTCTTCTTATTCCTCCAGTAGACAGCTTACTCTCTAGTCAATGTATTTATTACAATTATTTATTATTTTTTCTGAAGGAAAGAGAACCTCAGCTATGGTCCAAGATCAACAAAAGGCAAAAAAACATCACTAATGTGGGGAGTTTATAATCTATGGACACACACTCCTCTCTCAGACAACACAATCCTAATCTCTTTCTTATGATGCTCATTATTATGATGATGCTATTTCTAACTACATAAGCTCCTGGAAGGATTGGGAAAACCTGCCGTGATCTGGTGGGAAGGAAGTGGTATTGCAGTAACAGCCTGCAAATTCTCTTTTATAGAATGCAAGTTGCATTCTTCACTGTGTTTTAAAAAATCTTAGAATTTGAAAGTTTATTTTTATACTGGAGATGGTTTGGGTTTATCCACTCTGAGAATCATAATGGCTGATTTGATAAAGATCATATTTTCTTTACTTCTCAGAAGATGGATTTCTTCCAGTCATGGACAATAACCATGGAATTGTAGAATGATCCCTGGCATTTCAAATAAATAACTTTTAATTTTTTTTTTTTAATGATGCAGAAGTGCTTTATTTACTGATATATTCCCCTCAAGATCCCCAAATTCTAAAGACCTGAAGTTTTGTCTTTAGGGTAACAGATTTGAATCACTCTTAATTAAGCTGTGTTTCAGATGTGCTTATCCTAGCATGGACCTCCCCCCAGTGACAGTCTTGAGTCACTCCAGAGACTGCAGGGCAGTTCTGCTGTAAGGTACAAAGGGATGAGATCTCTCACATTCATAACCTTGGTAAGAATGGACACAGTCAGGGTCTGAGAGGACAAAAAGGTTTAGGAAATAGGCTCTTTTGATCATAACCAAGTGGTTGATGGTGCTCATCCTGGAAGAAGAGAGATTGAGGAGGCCTCCCAATAGACAAAGGCTGCTTTTAAGAGCTGTTACACTTTGTACACACTAAGGGTGGGAAACTGGTTTACATCACAACAAAAGAGATGAAAATTAGATATTAGGAGAAAACAATCTCAGTATAGAATAGTTAAAGCCTCACACCAACGAGCCTCCTAGGACTGCTGCCATGGGAAAATTTAACTTGTGCACGCTCAAATCCTGTGTTCAGTTTTGGGGCCCTTACTCCAAGAAGGACATTGAGGCCCTGGAGTGTTCTGGAGAAGGCAACAGAGCTGGAGAAGGGTCTGGACCACAAGTCTGATGAGGAGTGGCTGAGGGAGCTGGGGGTGTTCAGCCTGGAGAAAAGGAGGCTCAGGGGGGACCTCATTGCTCTCTACAACTGATTGAAAGGAGGGTGCAGCCAGGTGAGGGGCAGGACAAGAGAAATGGCCTCAAGTTGTGCCAGGAAAATAATTAGGAAAAATTTACTCATTGAAAGGGTGGTCAGACATTGGAACAGGCTGCCCAAGGAATTGGTTGAGTCACCATCCCTGGAAGAGCTCAAAAAACGTGTGGATGTGGCACTTGGGGACAGAGTTTAGTGGTGGGCCTGGCAGTGCTGAGTTAATGGTTGAACCTGATGATCCTAGAAATTTGTTTCTGACTTCAGTGATTTTACGATTCTGATGGAAATTATTTTTCTAATTATTTTAATTATTCATAAGCAATATATTATTAATTAGCACTGTATTAGTCTTAAGTCACTTTTAGCCAGCACATAGATAAGTTTCTTTACACGTGTTGTTATTATTAGAGTTTGGTTGGGAAAAATCACTGAAACTAAGTTTTGCTAAACTAACCCTGATATCCTTTGATGAACAAAACCTGCAAGAGAGAGAGATGCATTTCTGAAAGTGGACACAAAAAAATGCAGAATTTGTAGACTACAAAGGCATTTTGCAGAAACCAGAAGGTAACAAGAGACCAACAAAGACTCTTCAGTATGTGCTGCAAAACTCCCTACCCGGGAAAAAGATAACAAAAAGACGGAGAAATGGGGACTGATTAACATGGTAAGCAAGAATAAATAACTAATAGAGGACAGAATAGTGTTAGGAAAATTAATCCACAAACACCAGAGGTTTATGTCCAAAAAGGACACAGAGTCCTTTTTGCTTTATTCGAATAAAGGGAGAGGCCATAGGGCATTCTCCTGGGATCTCTCAAATTTTTGGAGGACGCAGCCTCCTTTTATCCTAATTTCCCGGCCGCTTTTCCCTCTCTCTTTCCCCATAGGCTGAGGTACTTGAGAGGCACAGACTTCCCGGAACACCCAAGATTCCCCTCTAATGTATAACCCTTCCCTTTAATTTTTAATTCTTATAGAATTCATAGTTTCCCCCCATTGCTTCTTTCATCTTCTGATATCCAATTTCATTTACCAGCAAACCTACAGTTTGTTTGTAAAGGCAAATCTCTTTTCCCATTCATCAATCAGTGGAATCCATCCCGTTGTTTCTTTTATCTCTCAGTGCTAACCCTATCTACCAGCAGATCTACAGATTGTTTGTAAAGACAAATGCGACATTACTCTCAATAGTAATTAATGAAGAGAATTATATAATTTAGAACCAATGAACATTCATTTCTTTGTTTGCTGGAAAACTAGAAATAGGTGGGAAAGTCGGTTTAAAATCGAATCCTAGTGAACGGGGGTGTACTCTGGGGCGGGCTGGGTGCGCGTAGCTGCAGGGCGGGGCGGACCAGGCCGCGCCCGCCATGTTGGGGCCGCGTCCCCGTGGCAGCGGGAGGCCTCCGGACCATCGAGTGCGGCCTCCGGGCGGAAAGAGCGGCCGCGCCTCTGGCCCCTCCCTGCCGCACTCTATGGCTCCTCTTCCGGGTTGCAGTGCGGCGTCATGGCGGCGCACCTGAAGAAGCGGGTGTATGAGGAGTTCACTAAGGTGGTCCAGGTAACGCGTGCCCCCTGGGCTGGGATGGACGGCTCCGAGCACTGCAGTGCGGCGGGAGGTGCCGGCGGGTGAGGCGGAGCTGTGGGGAAACCCGCCGGCCCCGAGCCTGTGGGCGCCACGCGCCCGCCGGGCGTGAGGGCTGGGGCGGCTCCTGAGGGGTCAGAGAGGAGAGGGACGGAGGGGAGAGGTTTGAGGGAAGACGTTCCCCTCAGGGTGGGGAGGGAGAGAGGTTGTGGAGTCTTCTTCAGTAGAGATACTCAAGACCCGTCCGGACGCACTCCTGTGCAGTGTGCTCTGAGATGACCCTGCCTGATGGGGGAGGATGGACGAGGTGACTCACTGCGGTCCCTTCCAACCAGACCCGTTATGTTGATTCTTTGACCTGAGTGGGGCCGTGACTGCTGCGGGAAAGATGCAGCATCCCCCAGCCGGGACTGGGGAAGGAACTACAGCGAGTTTCTGGGCTGCTTCAGGCCGATGGGAGTGGGAGAAGTCGTGTTTGCCCTGGATTAGTTGTTTGGTGTTACAAGCAGCAGGATTTGACCCAGTCTAGGGTGGGGAGAGG
The DNA here is from genome assembly GCA_030060385.1 of Muscicapa striata striata. NCBI lineage: Eukaryota > Metazoa > Chordata > Aves > Passeriformes > Muscicapidae > Muscicapa > Muscicapa striata. Next base: position 22,355 of record JAREIS010000257.1, read on the forward strand.
GACTACCTGGGCAGGACAGTAACAGCCACAGTGGTCTGAGGGTGTGTTTCTTCCTGAGACAGATGAAGGAGAGGCTAGTGACTGCCGTGGGACACGGGATCTTCCTTAGGCCTCCCCATGTTCAGTCTGGGAAGGAGTGGGTCTGGCTGTGCTGTGTGTCTGAGCCGTGTCCCTCTGCCCACAGCAGCAGCATGAGGACCTGTCCACTAAGAAGCTGCGGCTGACCAAGCCCAGCAAGTCAGCAGCGCTCCACGTGGACCTGTGCAAAGCCACCTCGCCTGCAGATGCCTTGCAGTACCTGCTCCAGTTTGCCAGGAAGCCTGTGGAAGTGGAGAGCGTGGAAGGGGTTGTCAGGATCCTGCTGGAGCATTATTACAAGGTGGGGAAGCTGGGAGCCAAACATGCTTGCTGCTTCTGCTCCTGTTTGCTTGGTGTGAGATGTTGAAGAGGGGCTCACAGGCTCTTATGTTGCTGACTCAGTTGCCAACAGCCTGGGCTGAGAGTGAACAGCTGTAGCCCTTGACCCAGGTGATTTCTGATTGTCTTACTTGGTCCCTGTGCTGATGGTTTCAGGAGTCTGTGCCAAGGGTGTGGCAGTTTTATCCCTGCACATGACCTGTGTGGTAGTTAGCTTTGCAAGGGACAAAAGACACGTCAAGTTTTCTAGAGAGCCTGGCTGTCGTGAGCTGTTTCAGCTTTATCTAACTCATTCTTGACTGATGTGTCCTTACCTTGTTCTTAGTTTTCTTTAGCAGTGGAGAAACCTTTTAGCTGTTGCCCATGTGGTAAAAACCAGCACTTCTAAAATCACAGAATCATGGAATGGTTTGGGATGGAATGGACATTAAAGCCCATCCACTTCTGACCCCTCTGCTAGGGCAGGGACACCTTCTGCTAGACCAGGTTGCCCAAAGTTCCATCCAGCCTGGCCTTGAACACTTTCAGGGATGAGGCAGCTTCCCTGGGCAGCCTTTTCTGGGCCAGTACCTCACCACCCTCTCAGAAAATAATTTATTAAATATTTTTATTAAAAATGTTAAATTTATGGAAAAACTGTTAGGGATGAGTTTCTTTTCCAGTTAGCAAGCAGTAGAACAAGAAAATGGCCTCAAGCTGCTCCAAGGAGGTTTAAATTAGATATTTGGAAAATTTTCCACACTGAAAAGATTATCAAGCACTGGAACAGGCTGTCCAGGGCAGTGGTTGAGTCACCATCCCTGGAAGTATTTCAAAAATGTGTAGATGGGGACATTGTTTAGCAGTAGACTTGTCAATGCTGGGTTAAGCATTGGACCTGATGATCTTAGAGATCTTTCCCAACATAAATGATACTCTGTTTCTGTTAAATACGGAGTTCCTGGTCAAATAACACAGATTATTTGTGCCTGAAGTTTTTTTTGTAGCATCTATTAGAAGAGAGACTCATGAACCTGCAGACAAGATCTGGCAAGAGCACAGCCTTTACAGAATCCAGCTTTTAAAAATACTGCTTTCAAAACTACCATAGCTAACATTATTTTACTTACAGACAAAATTTTCAAGATAACTTGTTTCTTAGTACTCAGTAACGCTTGCGCTTTTCCTGATCATCCAGAAACTTGACCCTGAAATCTGTAACTGCAGTGGAAGTTATGGGATGATGTATTTGTTTGCAGTGTCATTGTTTTGTTTACGATGATCTTGTAGCCTCCTGCTCCTCCATCCCTATATGTTTTGGTAGGGCAGTCCCCATACAGTCCTGATGACAGTATCCATTGTTCGAACATGTAACTTCAACCCTAAAATGACAAGTGCTTCTCAGTTCAGTTGAGAAAGGGATACTCCCTTTGGTGTCACAATTGTCACTTGGAGGCTGTGTGTGGCACTGAAGTCTCTCTTAAACACTTGAAAGATGTAGCAGTTGTAACTGGGAAATTTCTTGTTGAAAGGTGGGATATTTGTTATTGTACTATTTCTGCACCTCAGTGTGCAGTGTTGCACAAATGCTTGGATGAGATCCAGGTGTGACATCCAGATGACTTATTGCCTTTCTTCTCTGCACTGGTTATCCTAGGCAATATAATGAAAGAGGGCCATCCCGTTATGACCAGAAGTCTTGTAGAAGCCTCAAAATGAATCTTTAAAATGCATGAAATTTTGAAATTAATTTTAAAGGAATATTAATTGATGAGGCTTACTTATGTAATTATCACTTGTGACAGCATTTGCTGTTTCTTAAATGAGTAGATGTATGTAGCTAATATATGCTGTTCTCCTTTTTCTTTAACCTTGCTGTGTTGGGGATTTTTTTGGGTGCTGCTTCCTTCCAGGAGAATGATGCCTCTGTAAGACTGAAGATTGCATCCTTGCTGGGGTTGTTGTCAAAGACTGCAGGATTTTCCCCAGACTGCATTATGGATGATGCCATTAACACACTTCAGAATGAGAGTAAGTCTCACTTTTGATGTGGTGCTTGAGATCAAAGTGGAATCATGCTGTCAAAGCATTTGGGATAGTGACAAGGCCTTACATCTCAGGTGTATGATTGGGAATTGCTGGTTAGAGTATTTATTTTCTGTGTTTGTGAATGATAACACCACATTCGGAGGAGGAGGAGAAGAATGTTTCTCTGACCTGCCTTCTCTATACCTTTGTTCTAAAGGATTGTAAAATTTGCTTTTGCCTCTCCATCTGAGAGCTGTTGCTTCTGAAGTTCTCTGTTCTACAGGACAGTTTTGCTTTAAATGGAAATATGTTTGAAGAGGAGTTTTTTTTATATCATGCTAGAGGCAAGCTTGTCAAGCTGCATCAACAGGAGTGTAGCCAGCAGGTCAAGGGAGGGTATTTATTATACCCTTTTACTCAGCACTGCTTAGGCCACATCTAGGATACTTTATCCAGTTTTGGGTTCCCCAATGCCAGATTAGTGCTGGTAAGGTTGAGTGAGTTCAGCAAAACCACTGAGGTGGTAGAGGACTGGAGTATGTGATGTACAAAGAATAGCTGGGGGAGCTGGGCTAGTTCAGTCCTTGAAAGGAGCAGGTTTCAGGATGGCCTTCCAAAGTGAATCAGTCTGTGATCCTGTAGCTGGTAAGAGTTCAGCAAAGTAGTGCCTAGTCTTTTACTTTTCTGTTTTGCAGAGTCTCATCAAGTCCTTGCTCAGCTGCTGGACACCCTGTTAGTGATTGGCACAAAACTCCCAGAGAATCCATCTGTCAGGGTGAGGCTGGTGGAGGTAGCCTGCAAGGTAAGGAGGCCTCCCTGGGCCAGGGAACTTTTGTCACTGCTACAAGAAAAAAGAAAGGTAGTCAGTATTTAAATTATTTTCATTTTTCTCAACAAACTGTTACAATACTAACATTAATAACTGCTAGGAAACGTAACATGATGTTTTGAAGGGCTGAAAGAACGATAAGAATCCAGTTACATCTGGTCATCTCTTGCTCTGCAGCATCTGACAGATTCTTCTCATGGTGTGAGGAATAAATGTCTTCAGCTAATTGGCTGTCTTGGCCCAGTGGAAAAAGGTGTTGCAAAAGAGGCTGAAAGCCAGGCAGCCAAAGATGTCCAGAAGATAATAGGAGATCATTTTAATGATCAGGACCCTCGAGTTAGGACTGCAGCTATAAAAGCCATGGTAAGTGTAGCTGGTACTGTGGAAGGAATGGTTTGGGGTTGTATAAGGAAGCTGAGAGAAGGCTGCAAACAAATTCAAAGAGGTTTGATTTAGAGATTATTTTAATTAACTTAGTAAAAGCCTGTTTAGTGTATCAAAATTACGTGAAAAAATAAGCTAGGTCTTGAAATATTGGAGTAACATGAGATCTCAAAGGGCATTTGAGTGATTCGTAACTTCTGTTTGAATATAGCTGAAGAAGCTTTTCAACTTGTTCATTCTTTTGAGTGGGCTCTTTTAGTGACAAATTTATTTCTTTATTTAGTATTGGTTATCAGAATGACAGTACACCACTATTTCTCCAAAATGCAGTAGATATCTGCTTATGATAGGAAACCTGTATGATAAGTCCAGAAAGAATTTTGTTTGTTTTAAAGCAAACATTCGTGTTTTGCCTCATGGTTACATTCATTAGTCTCTAACTGTTCATGAGACATACTATATACTGGGGTTTTCATGTGAGGACCCTTCAGAAGCTTTTAGCTTTGCAGAAATGCAAACAAAGACCATGCATTTCAGAATATTGCTCAATGTGAGTTGCATGTGAGTGTATGGGGATACAGAAGTCTCTCTATTACCCTTAAAGTTTCTAACAGTGTTCTATCTAATGTGATGATCAACAAGGATCTTGGAATTAATGTTATTAAACTCCAAAGAAAGAAGGAAGATGCATTTGAGGAGATCAAATTGCACATGAGTCTCTCTGAAATCTCCCTCTCCTGGACGTTGTACTTACTCATCCTTCTAAAAGAAACAATGTAGGACACTTTGCTGTCCCTGTGGTTCAGTAACGGAAAGATTTGCATGGCATGAAAACTCATTGACAGTGCTACTTTTGGATCCATGTTTCAGGAATGGTAGTAAAGTATTTAATTATCTGTTTTATTTGTGGTTGAATATGGCTAACACTAAAAATTTATTTGAAGGTTGGGAGAATGAATAGGCAGTGTATTTGTATAAATTGTTTTTCTCTAAATATGAATGACTATGAAGCTAAAAATTTAATACTAAAGTCAAGAATATTATTTAAACTACTTATGGTCTAGATAATGCAATTTTTAGTTATAGCAGCAATCAAGAAATGCAAGCAGCTCAAACAGAAAAACAGTGATGACAACTTAGTCTTTGTCACTTAAACCTGTACTTACACTTTCTTGCATATATTTTTTTCCCCTGTAGCTACAGCTTCATGAAAGAGGATTAAAGTTACATCAAGCTATTTATAGTCAGGTAAAACCTTGTACTTGTTTTGTGCTTGTTTGCGTCTTTCTTTTTGAATTCTCTGGTGGTGTGTTTTGTGAGGAGGAGGGCACTGAGCAGAGGAGGGGTATTTTACACTTAGGTTGCTGATATTCTGTTGTCATATGGCAGTGGAAATAAAAGAGTATTTTGCATCCATTGTGCTTAAATGCATTAAAGCATATGCTTTGTTATATATTGTTTGTTGGGGAGGTGATCATGGGAAGGGCAAGGCACAGTAATTCCTGTCATCTGGCAGACATAGTCTGGAACTCTTAAACCCTTGTTCATTGGAGTGTGCCCATGAAGCCTGTATTTGCTATATCAGTAAAGCTGTGCATCTGCAGCCTCTATCAAATCAGTTCTATTACTGACTCACATTTCATCCTTCTTGCATAGTAGAGGCAATTCTGGGGTTTTTAACGTGTCTGATTGACTTAATTAGATCTAGTCTGCCTGATCAAACCTGGAAATACTAGGGAGTAGCAGGGAAGTCTGGATTCATCTTGATTTTTGGTTGGTCCTAACCGTCTTGTGATAAGGATGCTGATTACATTGTGGGAAGTGAATGCCAGATCAGGTGGAGATGTTTCAGGTATATTGGACTTCTTTCAGGCCTGCAAGCTGTTGGCAGATGATTATGAGCAAGTGCGAAGTGCTGCAGTCCAGCTGATTTGGGTCCTCAGTCAACTTTACCCTGAGAGGTACGTCCTGCATGCACTGTCCTCAAAGTACTGACCAAGTAATCATCCTAGTCCTGAGAGTTTCGTGCTAATAGGAGCTTGATGTGTACAAATGGCTGATGCCTGATGAAAATGCACTGATGCAGTGAAGTTTTGGTTCCTGGTATTTGTTGCACATTCATAGGAATTCAACATAGTTGTTTTTTATTGATGCCATCCAGTATGGAATACAATCAACAAACTGATTTCTCTATGTCAGCATCGTCCCGATTCCTTCTTCTAATGAAGAAATCCGCTTGGTTGATGATGCCTTTGGAAAAATTTGCCATATGGTTAGTGATGGTTCCTGGGTTGTACGAGTACAAGCTGCGAAGTTATTGGTAAGTTGCATTCTTTTCTCCTAAGTTACTTTACTTTTCATATATATTAAAAAAAAAAAAAAAAAAAAGAATGGGAGGATGTTGAAAACTGCATAGATAAATTTCTCCCAAAATTCTGAGATGAAAGAAATGAGGGAGGTTGAGGAAACCCAACAGTTTTTCAGCTCAACTGTGCAGTGATTCTTTCCTTGAGAGTAGATGGTTGAGCATTAAATTAAAAACAAATCCTTGTCATAATTCCCTGCCCGTACTTCTCTACCAGAGGACATGTGAACCAACTGAACTCAAGAAAAGCCATATTAACCTCAGTGGGAAAATAAGATGTTGTGTCTCTTAAGTTCACTTTTTTTAGACTCTGGCATACAATAATGTCAGGCATGCATAAAGCTGTTAGAATGAGGGGATAAGATTGGATGCCATGTTGGGATAAGTCAGGAAATTCTATGGTGCCGTTTAGAATAATCGTATTTCTTCCTTTTGATGTTGTTTTTTTTTCTTTAGGGTTCTATGCAACAAGTTAGCTCCCATTTCTTGGAGCAGACCCTTGACAAGAAGCTCATGTCAGATCTGAGGGTATGTAAATATTTTCCTGTGTGTAGGTACTAAAGTCACACAAGAGGTATGTTAATATTGAGTGTGCTTGTTCACCTTGTCCTTACCTGAGGGTTGCTGAGAGTTAATTGATGATGACAGGTTTTCATTGACTGAAGTCAATGAAGCAATTGCTAGTTTTAGATTTCATTAACCAAGCATGTAAGAGACAGCTCTAGGCAAATCAGGTTTTGCAACAACTGAGAGGTAAACGTTTGTGCTGCTCTGATAGTTTTTTGGCTAAAAGCTTTGCTTATTGTGTACGGAAAGATTGCATCCTAGTTTTAGGAGCAATCTCTTGGAAACATCGTGCAAGATCTGATCAAAAAACATCAACATTTCAAGAAACATGAGTAGCTAAAGGCTACTCAGCCCTGTGAACAGTATTTTTCAATAACATTCCTTCCTTAAGCAACATATTCAAGGTTATGTTAATTTTTTTCCATCTACAAGAGAATGGTGAAGATTTGCTGGTTTTTGTGTGCTGCTTTGTAAAGGCTGTTAAAAAAACTGCTGCACAGCTTTATTTAGAGTGCATGGGAAAAGGAGGCAGACTAGCAAGCACACGGAATGAATATCCCGTTTTACACATTGCTGAACTCTGAATAGTATTGATAGCATTAAGGTATTTAATTGCAGTTTAACAAATTGAACTGTAAAATGATAGCATTTTTGCAGATGACATATTGGCTTCTTAACTAGATGGGCCTTTGTTCTGACCCAATTTTGCTGTTTTTTTAAGGGTTGTCTAAGAATATGTTAATTTAAATGTGTTTGTTATTATTCTTTCCTTATATTAAAACTACAGAGAGTTACTGGCAGTTAGAAATAGCCATAAAAGAGTAGGTACTGTTTGCTTTTCTTAGTACTTGCATGTGTGTCAATGTCTAAGCCTCTAGCTACATCTATTTTTAGATCCAGTTTAATGTTTTGTTCAATCATCTTTTGAAGTTTACATGGTTGTAACTGAAATGCTTGTTTGGACAGAGGAAGCGCACTGCACATGAACGAGCCAAAGAGCTCTACAGCTCTGGGGAGTTTTCCAGTGGCAGAAAGTGGGGAGATGATGCTCCCAAAGAGGAAATTGATACTGGTGCTGTGAACTTGATTGAATCAGGAGCTTGTGGGGCTTTTGTTCATGGCCTGGAAGATGAGATGTATGGTGAGTATTAACTGGCCATGGAACAGCTAAAGGGCGGAGATGGGTGTTGGCTGATAAACATCATTGTGGTCTCTGATATGGCAGTTGTTTCAGAGGTACTGTAGGGTTGCACAGAATTTTGGATAGAAATGTTCAGTTGAGTAGCCAAAAGCAAGTAGCTTCCTATAAATGGTAAAGTTTTAGTAATATATATGGAAATAAGTGGTTTGCTTCTGGTCTGCAGAAACCCACTGGGATTATTTTTTGTTGTTTGTTGACTTACATTTAACAGTTGCATGTGGCCATAAATTGGCAGAGTTAGTTGCTGCTGTTCAAAATTGGTGTTTTGTTAGCAGGAAGGAAATTCATAGAATCATTTAGGTCAGAAGATACCTCTAAGACCATTGAATCCAAATGTTAACCTAACGCTGCCAAGTCCACTACTAAACCATGTCCCTAAGTGCCACATCCAGGTGATTTCTGAACACTTCCAAGCATGGTGATTCCACCGCTTCCCTGTGTAGTCTGTTCCAGTGATTGACAACCTGAATGTTTACCTTCATATCCCACCTAAACCTTCCCTGATACAGCATGAGGCTGGTATTTGCATAAACCATGAAAGTTCCAAACTCTGAATGTTATTTTTGAATTTGCCTTTAATGTTACTGGAAGGACGAGATTAAGTTAAAATGTACAAAACCACTGTAACAAAAATATTGTTGTAAATTGTGTTGTAAAAGTGGGTTTATTGTTCCATGAGTCCTGTAAATAAATGCACATTTTACCAGTAGCTGAATTTCCCCTGAAGCTTGAAAGTGCACCATTTTTTTTCCTGACTAACAATAAAAAATTGGTTCAGCCCCTTTTCCTGATGAAGCATGTTCTCCAGTTTCTTGTGCCACAGGTCTTGTGTCAGTATGATGCTCTTGAGGAATGTGGATAAAATGAACAAATGTGAAATACACACAGATCTCTCTCTCCACTGCAGCATTTTTAAATACTGCTGAGCTCTCCCTGACTGGCAATGCTGCTTCAGGTCTTGAATTCCGTGTTGTAACTTAAATCAGAATTAGTGTGTCAGCTTATGAGAGCAATATTGGTGAAATGTTTCTCTTTTCTTAATACCTAGGTCTTAATGACCGTGGAGACTCAGAGCTGTGACAAAAGCTTCATTACTTTTGGGGGTCTTGCTGTCTATGCATTTTGTACTTGATCAGAATCCTCAGGAGTCAGATGTCTTCTTTAAGAACAATAGGCCTGAAAGCTCCACACAAGTAAATGTTTTCAGGATGAGCTCATTTGAATGAAAACTATATGTGTATTTAAAACAACGTTTGCAAGACATCAGATTAATTCCCATTTTTATGGTCCTAGCACGTAAGTGTTAGGGAAGCTAATGAGGATGATTATAAGGAAGAGAATCTCATCTCTGCCTAACCTTGTTATATTCGGGTATTCTTCAAATTCATGCGATGTTTTACAGCATAAGTAAACTCAGGAAGCTTTCTGATGCTTTTTTTACTTTAATTCAAATTTTAATATTTAGGTGGCACCTTTTCCCTTTGTTTTGAGGAATCTGAAGTCAGAAAGCAGAAGGCTTTCATTCTGTAAACGGCCAAAATGTTGGTTCTCTGGGGCCTTTCAGCAATTCATAAAGTGCTATGTAGCAAGTTAAAAATGCAGTGAAAGCTGCAAGCAATTAAAATGTCAAGAAGAATTAAACAACTGCAGTTTAATTAACTAAATTAGCTTTCTTAAGATACCAGTGTTAATGCTATGGTTGCAAAACACACTATGAAATATGCAGGATTTATTGATGGGTTGGAGACCTGTTTGTTACCTGCAGGTCCCTTTTGCAGATGCTTGTGGCAGCAACAGTAGCTGTATCAAAAGTGAGACTTGATTTGAAGATTTGCCTGTGAAAAGATCCCCAATGGGTCCCTGCTTAGACTCTGTTGCCCTCAGCATTTCCTTAGCACCTCCTGTCCTTAGCCCAGCCCTTGAATAGTACAAGACCTCGCTGTGGGGTGAATGTCCTTTTAAACCAGACAGTTTTAATTAATTTACAGTCAATTCTCTGCTCCTCTTTTAACAGAGGTTCGAATTGCTGCGGTTGAAGCCCTGTGTATGTTGGCTCAGTCCTCACCTTCTTTTGCGGAGAAATGCCTGGATTTTTTGGTTGACATGTTTAATGATGAAATTGAGGAGGTCAGATTGCAATCAATACACACAATGAGAAAAATTTCCCACAATATCACTCTGCGGGAAGACCAGCTGGATACTGTGTTAGCTGTCTTGGAGGTAAGAAATTCTTGAAGAGGGCAAGAATTGCTCTCCTGCTTGCTTTGGGGTGCTTAATTATGTACTGCTAACCAGTCCCTTCCTCTGAGAGTAAACCCACCCTTTTTTTGGGTTTTTTGGCTGTTTGAGCACTGCCAAAGGTTCCTAAAATCTGGTAGCTTGTAAGCACCAAGACAGCAGAATACTTCTGAATTTTAGGTAAAAACCTCTTCCTTTGATCACTGTGCTGTTGCCTCCATGTGTTTCCTTCTGTCTTGTGTTGTGGTCCAGCAGCACTCTATGCATTTCATGTTGCATGCAGCTTCATTTTCTTTCTGCTTCCTTGACTCAGCTTCTTTGGCTACACCTTTGCTCACCAAGCAGAGCTGGCCATGGGCCTGAGATCTTTTTTCTGTTTAGAGTGTTTGTCAGTGTGCTTTGCCATATAATTTTGAGTTTTCCCAACCAGCATCCTCCCACTCAGTGTTCAGACAGGATTCAGGGAATAGCACAAGGCAGCTGCTCTTCCTGTTTGATGAGGTTGATCCAGGAAGATATTTTGGTAGGAATGGTACTGTGTCATACTGCTTCCTCTCAGATCTGATTTATTTTCTGAGCTATAGCCCCTGAGGCATGTTTTTTTATTCTGCTGCTTGTGCTAGGCAAGTTCTTGTTTATTTTGGGAAGTGCCTTGGGAGGTGCTGCAAATCCACTGTTTCAGTCTCTTCACCTTTTATTTCTTTGACCCAGGGCAGTAATTGCTACTCTGTTGTGCCTCAGGAAGTAGCAAACTAATTAAACCTATTTAATCAGTCTGTAACAAATGCTGTGGAATATGATCTGACTTTACAAATGCAGCAATAAGGTTTAGGTGCCTCACATTTTTGTCATTATTTACATTTGTTTAAGCTGGAGACCTGTGCATTGAGGTGTTAAAATGTCCTGATTAGGGTGGGCTCTTCTGTGCTGACTTACCATCTATGATAAACCCTGTGTGTATTTTTTTTTATATTATCATAATTATTATCAGGCATTGGGATGCTTAGGTATAGAATTATTAATGGATTCATCTGATTCTGCAAGATGCTTGGTACTTTTCTGTTCCAGGACAAAAATAAAGGATGTGGAAAAATACCATTAACTTTGGTGCCTAAATTGGTTCCAGCAGTGTAAATAGGGAATACTGGGGTGTTCAGGGTAACTTCTGTTTTCACCCCACTGCTTTCACTTTATCAGAATAATTTTACTAGGTAGTCCTTACTTTTCTGACCAGACTTCGGAATTTGCTTTCCCTTGTTGTCCTTGATCTCAGTTTCTGTTTAGTTGTGCTTATCTCTGTCCCATCATGGTCTTCTGCCTTGTTTGTCTGTGTATCACATTTTTGGTGGGTTTTATTAGTGGTCTGGAGTAGTTTTGTGTCTGTGGTCATTCCAATTCTTAGAGTTTGTCTTCTCTGTGATCATAGTCTGTCTTTGACCAACAAAACCACTTTGATCATTTGAGTGTGTTGGCTGTCATTTAAGAGCCTTTACAAGTGGATTGCTCTTTCTTCTTTTGTGTAAGACAGTGATGAATGACCTGTTTATACTTAGCAAGTTATAATTTAGAAAAGGTAAAATCCACCACTGAAAAGCATCCAGTTCTTGTATCCTATCAAATTTTCACAATGTGTCCAGCAGCAATAGGCAAATGCTGATAGCAAGAAATGTGGTGATACATGGATATGGAATGTCAAGGTGATTTTTGGCCAAAGGAATGTAATTAATTCAGCTGACTATTCTAGTCTGTCCAGCCGTTGACATGTCCTCAGTGCTTACTCAGACCCTCTGGAGGCTGGTGACTGGGCTGAAAGCCTGTGGAATTGAGCTTCCTGGGTTGAAAACAATGAAAAGCTGCTGTGAAAATGCTGAAACAATTTTTGGTGAATATTTTACTGAGTTGCCCAACACCTTCCTTTTCTGTTACTGCAAAGATACATCACCACCCTAACCAAGTAGTGATTTTTGCTCTGCTTGAGCAGGTGAGCAGTTCCCATTCATTCCAGTAAAGGAAGCACATAGGAGATGAGAGCAGGAGTCCCTGCAGCACTTGCCTGGTCTGTCAGTTCAGCTTAGCTCTGGTAACTAGAAACAGGCATTGCTGTTCACAGACCTTCTTTATTAACTCAGCCAAGGAGCAGAGGCTGCCACCTTTAAAGTAAACGTGTATGCAGGTTTGTTTCTCTCAGCACTCAGTGGTGTCTGGATCGGGTTTTTATTTTAGGATTCTTCGAGAGACATTCGGGAGGCCCTTCATGAGCTGTTGTGCTGCACCAATGTTTCAACTAAAGAAGGCATCCATCTGGCACTGGTGGAGCTGCTGAAAAACCTGACCAAGTATCCCACAGACAGAGAATCCATATGGAAGTGAGTGTGTTCACTGTCCTTGTATGTCTGCTTAATTTCCTCTTCTTTTTAGTAAGTGAGGTGCTACGAAATACTGGGCTCGCTAAGGAGGTAACAGGTATTGCAGGTGTACAGTCCCGTTACTCTGAAAATATATACTTATTCATGACTGGTGTGGAAACTCTGTGTTGTTCTTGCTTGTCAATACTTGCACTGGAAATCCAGAGCTGATGACCACTCCTGGAAATGTCCCCCTATTCCAGGCACTCAGTGCATTCACAGAAAAGATTAATTCAGTTTTCAGTTTAAAACCTCATCTCTTCTACGTAAATGTTTTTGCTCACTTGACACTGTGTTAAATAGTAATATTTACCAGCAGTTGACTGTATGAGATGTGGTAAGTGGGTTGGCCATGTGGCATTGTGCTGTCAGAGGAATTGTTTTGTGTAAGTAAAAAGAAGGAACTTTTGTGTCAGATTTTTTGGTTGTTTAATGGAAGCAATAAAGGAAGTGGTGCTCCACGCACATGGTTTGAGATAGAATTCTTAGATATTACTGGAAACACTTATGTTAGCCTGCTATGACTTCCAGTGTACTTTTACATTGTTTTTGGAGTTTGAGAGTTTTGGGGTTTTACCTCCTATCTTCCTTATTTCTGAAGGAAAAAAAAAGTACTCATCCATTAGTCTTTAGTATAAAAGCTTCCTGGATTGTATAACTCCAAGTGTTAACTATTTTGTAGTTTAAATTTGCAAAAAAAATTATTACTGCTTGTCCTTTCAGTTTTCTTGGATCCTATAAAATATTAATGCAAATGGTCAGTTGTGAAGAAACAGTGAGCTTGCACAGCTGGATTTTTTTGCTGACTGGCTAAAAGTGTTGCAGCAACATAAAGTACTAATGCTTTAGAATGTTGTATTTTGAAATGTGCCAGTTTACTAACATGTATTTCAATCTGTGTATTCCCAGATGCTTGAAGTTCCTGGGAAGCAGGCATCCCACTTTGGTACTTCCATTAGTCCCAGAGCTGCTGAGCACACATCCGTTCTTTGACACGCCGGAACCAGACATGGATGACCCAGCATGTATCTTTATTCATGAAGCCAGTTGATAATTTTGACTGTTGTGGATTTTATTTATGATTTTGTGACTCTCATTTCTTCAACCATTTCTCACTGTAGCAGACAAACAATCTTGTGCCTATTTCTGAATCCCTTTGCATTTAGTTTGTTACTTGACAAGTGATGGAAAAACTGTTAGCTGGAACCACCTTCATAAGTATCAGTGGACCATAATACTTTTTATGCTGTGATGAATAATCAAGCTATTTTTCAAGGTTTAGGCTTTGCAGATGAGCCCTTTGATGTCAAAACATTTGTCTAGTTTGCATTAATTTTGAAGATGCTTTAGCTCTTAAATAAGAAGAATGTTTTTCAATGTCTTTTTTTAGGTAAAACTTTTGCTATGCTCACTGCTGTGCAGTTTATAAAACAGCACCATCTCTAAGTACAGCAGTGCCTGAATACCCATAACACTTTGAATTTTTCATCTTTCTGAAACAATTCAATATCAGAAATCCTTATATTAATGTTAGGTCTTCCAGTGCTTTAGAATACAAACCATTATTGATACACCATTCTCCTCAAACGAGAGATGCCTTGGAAATGCATTTTTCCATTGTTATTCCCCTTGCTTCCCTTCTGTGTGATGGGAGAACATAGTGTTATTTCTGATGCATGCTGAGACACATCGAACTGGAACCTTCCTCTAGAAGCTGCTCCTTGCTTTTCTCACCAGTCACAGGCCATCGACCAGAATTTCTGCACAGATTAAATGAATGCCTTGTGAGAATTGAAACGGATTAGAATCAGGTGGAGAGAAATGAATCTGTAATTACATGGTTTAGTAAATTACATTTGAGTAAAGTTTCTGTGAGTTGAAAATTAAAGCAACATTGCAGGGGGAAGAATGCTGTTGTTTAACTCAGTGTGCCTTCCTGCCAGGAACCAGAGAATATTATGTTAGAGAATGTTTTGGAGGTAACTTGCCACCAAATTTTACAGAGGCATATTATGTAAAGATTGGCCTGTGAGCCAGAAGCTGAGATAAACCTGAATAGTATGTTTCCAGTGTAAACTGATATTTAAAAATGGTTTTGTTTGCCTCAAAGCACTTAGGAAATTTGAATCGGAGCTTATGCTTGGGATCAGCCCTGTTGCAGGTGTCAGCCTTTGGGCTAACTTCAAAAACTTTTGGCTGCTCTCTATTTCTGCAGGTCTGACTGTGAAAATGTTTTTTCTGTTTCAGAATTACCTTTCCATGTTTGATTCCTTGGGTTGCTTAAAGTCTGTGTAGAGTGATGTTTTTCAGGGCATCTTAGGTGATGCTGCAATTTTTGAAGACTTGGCAGTGAATGTATAATTTTGGATGCTGTTAGGGCACCAAAAAGCTTGAGCAACATGATCTAGCCGGAGGTGTCCCTGCCCATGGCAGGGTAGGGTTGGAACTAGTGGTCATTCAGGTCCCTTCCAGCCAAACCACTCTGTGATTCTGTGGTGCAAACTGGTGAGAGCAGTGTAAGCTGTGAGGAAGAGTAAAACTCCGCCTAATGCACATGCTCTGTGTTTAAGATCCCTGGCTCCCTTCCTTTGTGTTGCCTCTGAGCCATCCCATTTGGCAGTAACATCCTTTCTCTGGTATGGCTCACCCTGTAATGTTTGCACTTTGTGCTTGATTTTCATCTGCTCAGACAGCTGTTTCTTTGGGTTTTGCTCAGTATTTTCCAACTATAAAGATCTTCCTAGACAAATCCTGACCAAGGAAAAGGTTGCTGACTTGTTTTAACTTCCCATATCCAAAGGAGCTCTTCTTGCTGTTGTTTATTTTTCTTTAACAATCCATTTGCCATAGACATTGCTGTTCTGGTTCTGATTTTTAATGCTGCTAAAAGTTGCCCAACAATGCCTGCCCTGTTCTCTGACCATACATTCAGACATTACGCCTATCTTCGGGACAGTCTCTCTCACCTGGTCCCTCCATTAAGAGTAAGTTGAACTACTTTGGTTTGGACTTTGACACCTGTTAGAAATATTGCCAGTCTCTTCCATGTCTGTCTGTCGTGTAACACTTAGATTCTTAAAGGTTTTTCTCCTCTGCACCATGGGGGAGTTAATATGGAAATGTGCATTAAGGCAGGAGATACAAATGTTTGTTACAATATGGAATTTGTAATATTTTGGGGAGAATAGTAACATTATTGCTCTCAAGTAAGAATAGTACATGGTTTGCTAATTAGGTAAGAATACTGGGAGGGCAGTATTCCTTGTAGTTTTCTGTAGCTCTGACTGTGTGTGGTAAAGGCCTTTGTAGATCTTCCAACATTTCACCTGAACAGTTTATTCATGGGTGAAATGTGTTCCATTCCGCTTTGCAACGTGGTTTTCCTGTGTGGAAGTGCGGGTGGGATTGAAGTTGGCTGTAAGTCTTACCACAGCACATAAAATGAGTGGTGGCTTGTGTAGTCTTGGACTATCCTTGACTTCACAGTGTCAAAGTTAATAGACAAGGAAGATGTTTCCCTCAAAGGGATGTTGAAGTGTAACCCGAGTATCTCTAGAGCAAGTGGATTGTAAAGTGGGGAGGATTAACTAACAAAGATGCAGATTTGAAAGCCTTGGTATAAATTATGTGTTTGAAAAATGAATTGGAGCTCTCAGTTTCTTGTTAAATAGATGTCAGCATTTTGTAGTGTTAGAGTTTTCTCTTATTTGTTTTTTTGTTTTTTGGCTTTTTTTGTTTTGTTTTGTTTGTGTGTGTGTTCCTTCTCACTTAGTTGCCAGGTAGAAAGCTGGTGTCCTCTGCTGTTTCTCCCAGTATTACCCCAAATGAAGATCCTTCCCAGCAGTTCCTGCATCAGAGCCTGGAGAGGGTTTACAACTTTCAGCACCTCGACCCACGGGGCATACAGGAGCTGCTGGAATTCACCATCCGGTAAGGCCTCAAGCTGCCCTGTTTATGGAAGGATGTGTTAGGATGCTCAGTTACTCTGATGCAGGTGCTTTGCTTCTGAATATGAGTAAATATGAATATGTTGTAATTTGCTGTCCAGCACTTAACATGAGCCTTCCTTTAGAGACTGTTGTGATAGAAGAGTGTTCATGATCTGTTAAAAATCAAATTGATGGTCTCAGGCCTGGCACAGCCCCCAGAATAACCAGTGTACACTTTGGGCAGGGGGCATCTTTTCAGAGCCTGGTAGGAGTTAGGTAAGGGTGTTCTTTTTGGACTGTTCACTTATGCTAAAGTATACTCTGTTTTTATGGTTTATGTGTGACAGCCTTGTGTCTCATTCTCAGTTTTGTGTCCTTGTAATATGATCATAATGGACTTGCACAAGATTTTCTTGTTTTGCTTTTTTGGGGGGGAAAGGTCTTATCCCCTTTGCTCTTGTATTTTCTGAATCCTGTGGCCTTTCATTCAGCAGGAAAGGACCTGCTTCTGGTGCTTTGGGTTCTCATTGCCAGTCCCACTTACAAAGGACTTGGGCATTCCTCCTCAGTTTTCAAATCTGAGAGCTTTTCCAGGAATAGAAAGCATTCTTGCATGCTGCTGTCTGCTGCAGTATAGATAAGGGTGTGCAGTGTTGCTTCTCAGTATGGGTTTTATGTTGCTTCTTCCATTTCATCTCTAGACTGATTTACACAAACAAAACACTTGAAAAGGATCCTTTCAATGTGATTCCTCTGCTTGGAAAGAGCAAAAGAGCCTTGTTTTAAGAATTAGAAAAACAACCCAAAATGCTTTGTTTGGAATGTGGAATTTTTTAAAAAGCTTAATTATTTTTATTCCTTCAGAATAGCTGCCTTCTGTTGTGTGTATGTTGCTGTGAATTACTGTCACACCCATCTGCAGCACAGAGTAAACAGTGCACTCCTCACTGAAAGCCCAGCTGTGGAAACTGGGAGGTTTTTCCTCAGCTGTTTTGCAGCTGCTGTGTGCCGGTCTGAAATACAGTCTCAAAGCATTTAATGCACTGAACACTTGAAACAGATAGTTTCTAGGCTGAGCATCCAGAACCTCTCAGGCACAAGGGTCTGGGAACCTCTCAGGCCATGACTGTTTTCAGTTTTTGAGTTGATGTAAATTATTGGCATGGCTTTTTTCCTGATGAAGTTGCCCCCCAGGAAATCATATGAAACCAGCTGCTCTTTTCCATAGTTAAGACAAAGGGAAGATTTGGACAAAAAAAAAAAAAAAAAAAAAAAAATTTAAAGGTTATTTTGCAGGGGGCAAGATATCCCTGCACCAGCAGTTTGGTTGCTGAGAGCAGCGAGATAGAAGCAGCTCACAGTAGTGGATTTTGTCATGGAGCATAACTCCCTCCTCCTTTATCATTGTCATCCACAGAAATAACAGACCTTGTGGAGTTTGTGTCTACTTGGGACTCAGAGTTTTGGCTGCAGAGCCTGGCGGGGGGAGCATCAGTCTGCACTGTGGTTAGAAATGTAAGACAGGCTGTTTAGCAAATCTGTCTGTGCTTTAGTTTCTCCATCTATACAAGAATTTATTTTTTTTTTTACAGGGATGTTGAAATCTGTTTAAGATTTAAGGAAATAGAATTGGTGGAATTGAGACCTGTATAAGACTGGGAAATTGAATATTTGCCTAGTTGTTAGCTGAGAGATGACATCCTGTTCCCCTTTAATGTGTTGTGATGGATTGTACCATGGGAATTAAGCACCTAGGAGCCTCCTCTTCACTCTGCTCTCTGGAAAAAGATGAAATGGAATCTCTGTGTAAGGTTGAGGCTGGCTTGGCTGTTGGTGCATTGCTGTTGAAGGAAAGCACAACCCCTCCTTGTGAGAGGCATTGAGGTCCTGGAGTGTGTCCAGGGAAGGGCAGCAGAGCTGGGAGGAGCAGCTGGAGGTGTTTACCCTGGAGAGAAGGAGGCTCAGGGGGAACTTACCTCTCTACAGCTGCTTGAAAGGAGGCTGTAGCCAGGTGGGGACTGGTTCTTCTCCTGAGTTACAAGGAAGAGGACAAGAGGAAGCAGCCTCAAGTTGTGCCAGGAGAGGTTTGGATTGGATAGTAGGAAAATGTCTTCATGGAAAGGGTTGTCAAGCACTGGAAAGGGCTGCCCAAGGATGTGGTGTATTCACCATTCCAGGAGGGATTTGAAAAACATGTAGATGTGCCACTTGTGATGGGCTTGGCAGTGCTGGCTTAATGGTGGGACTAGATGATCTTAGAGGTCTTTTCCAACATAAAGGATTCTATGATTCTCTGCTTAGGGAAGATTTTCCTTGGCTGCATATTATACAGATAATCTCATGGATTTTTGTTAATATCTCAGGACTCAGCAATTCTCTGGTTTGGCAGAGCCAAAGTTTCAGAATTGCATCCTAAATGCAAAGAAAAATCTCTAAAATAAACAGAAGAAAATTATAATCTGAAAAAAATTAAATAACGCAGAAGGAAATGTGGAAGTAAAGTGACAATTTTAATAGACTTTGGATCAAAGCAAAGTGTAGGGAAGAAAAGAGATGCTGAAACCACATCATCCAACCTATTTTCAGCTCTGTAAGAAAAATTAATTTTTTTAATGCACACTTTAAGAAAACATGGCTAGCAGTAGAGAACTAAAGCCTTCTGGGTTCCATTGACTGACAATTTTTTTCTATAGTATTAAAAGCTGCTTATATTGCTGTGTGATTTACAAGAAATACCAGACAACACACACCATCTAGTTGGACACATATCAGTACATCGGATTCTAGCTTGGCTTAAAAGGGCAGCTGTATTTCAGATACACTTGATTGCATGAGCCTGACACGTTCCAAACAGCCTTTCTTAGCCAACATGAATAGTTTGATTTCCCAACAGTGTAACACAAATGGGTTGTTAGCTGCTGTAGAAGGCTGGAGTGTTTTAAGTTAAATCTGGAGCTGCCACTCTGTGTGGTTCCCACAGGGCTGCAGAGTAATGTGGGTTGACAGACTTACTGCTTCCACTGCTGTGCTGGTGTCAGCTTCCCAGAGGAAGGGACATGCTGAGTCCCAAGGTGCAAGCTGGTTTGTAGTGTGTGTTTTGCTGCTGTTTCTGGTGCTTGCTCTGATAAAAGCAGGCAGAAGGAATAGCTGGCTTTATTGTCACTGCCTTCTGAGTGTGTTTGGATTAAACTGTTCTCTGTCTCAACATTATTTTCTCTCTTTTTTTTCCCCCCCCCATATACTTCAGTGATCTTCAGAGGCTTGGAGAGCTGCAGTCAGAACTGGCAGGGATGGCAGATTTCACTGCAACTTACCTTCAGTGTCAGCTGCTCCTCATCAAGGTTTGACTTCATCTGGGATTTTTGAGCTGTTCTTCAAAAATGCCCCCAGTCCATCACAGTGGCATGCTTTCAGGTTTTGATGTTCATGTTGAATAGTGATGTGTGATGAAAGAGCAGGTTCTGTGGATTTCTGATAATCCTGCTTCCCTCCTGTGGCAAATAATTTATGCAGTAACTTTGCCAATGCAGACCTCTGGTGCTGTACCTAGGGCTTATGTTGGTTCACGAGCATTTTGTCAGTGCAAAGTTTATTATCTAACAGAAGTCACACTGAGGGCAACTGTGTTAGGAGAGTAACTTTTCCCTGCTAGTGGCTACTGGAATGGTTTTGTTAGACTGCTGCCATGAGTGCCATTTTTATAGATGGTGATTTGCAGACAGCTTTATTGGCACCAGTGCCAAAGGAATTCTTAAGAGTTGATTGAGCTAAATATCAGTCACGCTTTCTTTCCTAGTGCTGAAATGATCTATCTATTTAGTATTAGCAGGTTAAGTGGCTGCATAGACACCGTTGCAGCAGTCCTTTGCAAAAGCCCCTTTTCAAAGTCAGCTTCTTGGTGTAAACAGGACCTAATTTTTTACTTCATAGAAAATCTTGATTGGAAGGGACCTTCGAGATCCAACACCTCTGCCGTGGTCAGGGATTCCACTGGGTCAGATTGCTCAGGGCTGTAAGCTGGCAGTAGTATTTAAGTTAGTCTCTTGGCATTCTTTGGTGTTTGAGTGTAACTTACACAATAAAGCAAGAACTAAGGCAAGCAGCAGACAGGTTTCCAGAAGGGACTCCATGAAAGCTTTGCTATGTAAAACCAAGGAGGGATTTCAGTTGCTTTGCTAATGCATAGTTGCCAGTTGGCATATCTCATGGCAGGCCTCAAATCCTCGGAATGTATTTATCACCCAAAGGTATTTCAGATGAGCAGTGGTACAGTTCAGTACAATCCAGCTAAATCCAAAGTAAAATGGGCTGTGCAGGCAGAGGACTAGCATTTGGAGATACCTTTGTTGACCTTCTCTGGGGTTTGACTGGAATGAACCTGATGGTTTTTGCATCTGGCAGAGGTGTGCTCTGTTTGGAAGAAGGGTAAAAGCTGCATCAGCCATTCTTGGCTTGAGCTGTGGAACAATCAATAGATCAGTGATGCAGAGGAGTCAGTAATGTGCATGGAATGAAAAGTAACTGATAATGTCAGGAATCACAGAATATCTTGGATTGGAAGGGATTTTGAGAATTATCTAATTCTAGACCTCTTCTTAGAGGCAGGAACACCCTCCACCCATCAATTCAATTAGAAATTCTGATACTGCAGAGAATCTGAATGTCCAAGTAGCCCTTTTCAGTAGATTTCTTTCCAGTTGCTTCTTTTCCCAACAGAAAAAAAGCTGCTGGGGGAAAAAGAAACTTTGTTTCCCAACCTCTCAAGTCTCGAAAGGTTCCATATCTTTAAAGGCTCTACATACGCTGTGATTTTAGGGTTAGTTAACTGGGATTCTTGGGCCAGCCTGAGCAAAGGATACAGTCTGTATGTTCTTGGGCATTGGCTACAGCATTATGCATAGCCGTATCTAAGGACAGACAGTGATATATATCATCCAGTCAAGCTTTCTACATTGTTTTAAACATAAATAAAAAAGCAAATAGGGTATGGTAGGCAATTGGGTGGAGTTTTTTTGTTTTGTTTTGGTATTTTTTTGTTTGTTTTTTGTTCAGTTGGTTGGTTTTTGTTTGGTTTTTTGATTGGTTTTTTTGGGGTTTTTTTGGGGTTTTTGGTTTTTTGGGGGTTTTTTTTAATACCAATATCAGTGTCTGAACTAGACACAATATTCATAATAGCTCCAGGATCTTTGGTGGAGCGGAGGAAGGTTCAGAAATGTGGCTGTGGAAGTAAATGTATTTCTGGGGACAGTTGTTATTGTTTCCACTTTTTGCCTGCTCTCTGAGATTGCCCATCTTGGTCTCAGGAAGTTGATAACAAGTGGGCTGTTGGTTGTCTTTATGAAGTACAAGGAGTTCGGCTTCTCTTATTCACAGCTTTGATAATATTATTCTATACTTCCTTTATAGTTTCTAGTTGTGTAAGTATCTCTCTTTCTTTATAGAACAATGTATATTTTGGAGGCCTTGGCTCTCTCTGTATTTAAAAGCACAAAAGAAAGCTTTGGCATGCTTTTTTAAACAACTGTTTAGACTGAATTGGATATTTATCATCACTTCATGTTTTTTTTCTTGAAGGCTTTGCAGGAGAAGTTGTGGAATGTGGCAGCTCCCCTGTACCTAAAACAGAATGCGTTGGCATCTGCTGCAGCAAAACAGGTGAGGGTGGAAGCAGCTGAGCCTGCACAGAGGCCAGCCCTTGGGTAGGAGTCTTTTGTTGGCCATGGAACAATAATACACTCCTAACCTTCCACTGCCATAGTCTGTCCAAGTAAATCTTTGTCCCCCAAACTGGGGTCATTTCTCTTCTCTGCAAAAGATGAGTGGTGAGGGAGGGAAGTTCATGACCATTGTAAAAAGGCAAATATCACACTTGTCTTCCAGAAGAATAAAAAGGAAGATCCAGAAAACTGTGGGCTGCTTGTCCTTGCCTCTTTCCTGGGGCAGAGTATATTTTAAAAGTATATCAAATACTTTTAAAAGCTGTTCCTAAACAAGATCAACAAAGCTACTTGGAACAGCCAAATTGCATTTCTCAAGAACAAATTATAGCTGACCATCATCACTGCTCTTTGTGGTGAGGGGACTGGTGCTGTGAACAAGGGGAGGGCAGTGGAAGTTGCAAGGCCTGGATACAGTCTCCCATCATTTCTTTTTCATCAGACTTGCAGGATTGTGGCTGAATAAATAGGTAAGGGTCCTGCAAATTGAGGTGCTAGTTGATATGCTGGAGGGCATGGCTGCTGGTCTGGACAAACTGGGGAGCTGGGATGATGGGAACCTCATCATGTTCAGTACACTGAATATGAGGCATTGCAGGAGGCCAATTGCAGCTGGGATGACTTGGTTTGGGAAATGATCCAGCTCTAGAGAGGTGCCATCTGGAGGGCTGTGTTGTATGTTGCCTCCCCTGTAGAAGGAAGATGCCGACAAACTGGGGCAAATTCAGCAGAGGGCAACCAGTATGGTCAGGGCCTGAGTGCATTACCTGCAAGGAAAGGCTGAGAGAGCTGGAGTTTTCCAGCCTAGAGAAGAGCAGGCTTCAGGATGGATTTACATCTGTCTGGCACTGTATCATTACAGGATATAAATGAGACAGGGCCACACCACTCTGGACAATTGGTAAATGATGAGAAATTTTGATCAGCTATAAAGGGAAAAATTCCTGTAAGGATGGTTAATTAAATACTGTTGCCCAGAGAGGTGGGAGGAATCTCTGTCATTGGAAGTGTTTGCATTTTGATGTGGCCCTGAGTTACTGGATCTAATGAGACCTGCTCTGGGCAGGGAACTGGGCTAGATGACCTCTGGAGGTCCCGTCCAGTCTGAGTTATTCTGATTCTGTGATGTATAAATGATCAGATTCTGGAAAAACTGGAGCTAAGCCCTAAGAAAAGATAAAGAAGCAAGCTATTCCGTAGTCTGCTAGGGTAAAAGCAGGTTCATCCATCTGTTGGGAAACTCTGCTGATATTTTGAGTCTTCAGATAATTAAGACGGAATAGATAGGTACTGTTGTGGATCAAAGCCTTCTTTGCTCTTATCAGTAGAAACAAAAGGCATTCAGCTTTTGAAATCTTCTCTGATTGAAATGTTTGTCTTGGGTGCCCTCTTGAGTAGTGTGTGAACCCCCTGGAAAGTGTTTTCTGTTGTGATGGTGAATGTAGGTCACTTGCTATCAATGCTAGGTAACGGACTATTCCATGTTAAATAACTTGAAAGTTCTTGACATCTGCACAGTCATACTGAACTCAGCTGTATTAATTTGAACACTTCCTCTTGCTTTATGTGTTCTTCAGTATGAGATAAAAATACCAGAATCTGATGATCACAGTTGTACCAGGACTTAACAGTCTGATGGTTTTTTATCCCTGTGGTGTCTGTCTGGCAGATCCTGGAAGAAACTTACAAAATGGAGTTCATGTACAGCGGAGTGGAAAGTAGACAGGTGGTCATTATTCACCACATGAGACTGCAAGCGAAGGCCTTGCAGCTGATAGTGACTGCCCGCACCACCAGAGGGTAAGGATGACCTGGTTAAGGATCTTCTTAGGCTTACCTCTAAGATAACTGTCCTTAAACTTTGTTTAAAAAAACAGCAAGGATAAATGAGACACATAACAGGGCAGCATGCCAATAACCATTTGCTAGAAATGGCAAACCTTCTTTTGCCTTTGATGCATCTGTATAGGGACAGAGTCCTGAATTAAATGACAAAAATATTGGGAAGATGAGTTTTGGGGGTTGAGTTCTCTCATTTATGAACATATAGGTTAAAAACATTGCAGAGTTGGTATTTGGGTCCTGTTTAAATGAGGAAAAGTCATGTATCAAAAGAATGTACCAAACATGTTTACTTCATTAACTATTCGTTGCTGAATTTTTAGCATTGGGAAAGTATTGCCCTCTGGACTGATCTGCAGCTGCTCTGTGTGACTCAGACAGAAACTGCTCCTGTGCAGGCTTAGGTACATGAGAGGCTCTGAGTGGTTTGTTTTGGCTGCTGAAGTTAAAGAAGTGACATGATTATAGAATGAGAACTCTAGCTGGTGGAATTAGAGCAAATTAGTTACTGTCCTAATTTACTTCGGTTTCAGGTTTGTTGCCATCAATTTACTGTGTTACCATGGAGGTCCATAATATATTTGCCTTTTAACCTCTTGTTTTATAGGTGGAAAATGAGTATTTTCTAACAGTGGCTTTGGGAACTTAATTAGTGCCTTATGCAAATGGGACTTTTTGTGAGAGGGGGATATATATGTGAGGAACACATTTTTGGTTCAAAAACTGTACGATCTTCCTGGTTTTAGGAGGTTTAATGGGGTTCCATACCACCTAATGTGTATAGCCATAGAGGCATTTTTCTTTCTTTAAAAGTAAACCAAGGAATGTTATTTTCATTACAGAGTGGAACCTCTTTTTGGGATGTGTGAAAAATTCCTCCAAGAAGTGGATTCCTTTCAGAGGTGACAAACTCCATTGCTTCTTCACTTTATTAGAAAGTCCCACCACCATTGTCATCAGGGGATATTCACTTTGTTTTTCATCTCTTCACATCTCACTTCCCTGCTGTCCTACATTGGGAACTGTCAAGGGATAATAATAAAGCAAGAAGAGCCTTTGTAGTTAAAGTCCTTAACATCAGGATATTGTGCTGATACTTCAGAACATGTGCTCTGAATTAATTTTTTATAGAACAGCTGATTTTTTTTTTTATTATTTATATGGGTTTATCTACTTTGAATGGATGCTGTTTTGATAAATACTTAATTTCTTCTTTCTTTTGTTATTCCATCTCCTGGAGTCCTGCAATTGTTTGACCTTTCAAAGATTAATAAAAAGCAGATTACCCTTGATGTACTCAACATGTAGCAATAAGTCAGGCAAGAATTCTGCAGTATCTTTCCTGGCCCTGTCTACTGCTTTTGCCACCTCTTGGTAGTCACCTTTACTTCTAGAGAGAATAGATGTACTAAATGTCAATTTGCATGATCAGATTGATTCTAATGAAAGATGTCCCTGCCCGTTAAGGTCCCTTCCAACCCAAACCATTTTAAGGTTCTGATTCTGTGAAATAGTAATGAGTTCTGCTGATCCTGAGACTCAGTGTGAGGAAAAGATACACAGGAAATGAACAGTTCTATTCTCCAGCTCCAGCTGGGCATTAGGGGAGGGCAGATTTGGTCCCATTTTCTTATCAGTTAACTAGCCACAACTGCCAAGCTTATAATAAATGTGAATTTAGTCAGAACTAGAAATAAAATTCTGCTCAGCCAACTAAGGATATCTGTATCTCTGGACTGGCTGTCCAATTCCCTGCTGAGTCATAAAATCATAGAATCACAGAATCATAGAATGATTTAGGTTGTAAAGGACCTTAAAGACCATCTTGTTCCAACTGCCCTGCAGGGACACCTTCCACTAGACCAGAGCTCCTTCCAGCCTGGTCTTGAAGATTTCCAGGGATGGAGTATCCACAGCTTCTCTCGGCAACCTGTGCCAGTACCTCACCACCCTGACAGTGAAGAATCTCCTTCTAACATAGAATTTAAATCTTCCTTCTTGTAGTTTAAAACCACTCTCATTTGTCCTATCATGATCTGCCTGTGTAAACTGTTTTTTATAAGCCCCCTTTGCAATAAGCTCTCCCTGGAGCCTTCTCTTCTCCGCTCTGAGCACTCCCAACTCTCGCAGCCGGTTTTCATAACAGAGGTGCTCCAGCCGTCTGAGCATCTTCATGGCCTTTTCTGTCCCTTTTCTGTCCATCTTATGCTGAGAACTCCAGAACTGGGCACAGTACTCTAGGTGGGATCTCATGAAGGCAAAGAAGAGGAGGAGAATCCCCTCCTTTGACCTGCTGCCCACACCACATAGCCCCTGATGGTGTCAGTTTGAGCACGAGGTATGGTCCCAACACAAGTAGCCAAAGTAATCTCTTATGTATAAGAACATCAGAAGAGGAATGTAGATGTCTATTTCTGTCATTACAACTAAGTATAAGGTTTAAGTAGCTCGCCTGAAATTAACAGTACTGTGGAAAAAGTTGAAAAATGTATTTGGGTTTTAATCTATTCTTGACACAGATGTTTCATCTCTGAGCTCCCACATATGCAAGGCAGTTTTGTAGATAAATTGCTGGACTTAATGCCCAGACTTGTGACCTCCAAGCCTTCAGAAGTGGTCAAGATTCTTCAGACAACACTGCGGCAAAGTACTTTCCTCCACCTTCCTCTTCCAGAGCAGGTTGGTTTAACAGAAAATTAAAATGCAATATCCATGTGGACTGTCTCAGCATCTGACTACTTTCTAATATACCATGAAGCCTTTAGAATTCAGGGTCTTGGTCTGAAACAAGTGTTATTTGTTTCTTCTTTGTCTTCTTATCTAGCATCCTCAGGACTACTGCTAAAAACATAGAAAACTTAGTAACTCCTGGCAATATAAAAAAAAAATGTCTAAAGTTTATGCATATCTGTGTTAGGAACAGTAGTAACTGCTATTTTTTTTCCTTTCTTCTTTTTCCCGCCTCCTTATTTTGCCAATCATTTTATCCCTAACAGCTTCATAGGGCCACTGCAAATATCATTGAGCCAACTGGTGAATCTGATAATCCCCTGAGGTTTACATCCGGATTGGTTGTGGCACTGGATGTTGATGCAACTCTGGAACACGTGCAGGATCCCCAAGGAAGTGTTAAAGTTCAGGTAAGGAGTCATTTGATATAAATGCAGACAAGATTATGTCTTGAGAGGAATTAAGGATGTCAGTACTTTTAGATTGCAAGTAATGATATACTTTATTAATAACAATGCTGGATTTCTGTGTTTTGACCGCTCATTCAGAAACTGGTTTGTCTGTAGTGCACTGAGAATTGACTTGGGTGCAGTTCTGAGACTTTGCTTTGAGCACTTATATGTCACTCTGTGCTTCCACTTGCACTGTGCATGTTATGGACATGAACACCAAAAAATGCTGGTGAGCTTCCACCTGGTCTAGTGGGAGAATGAGGAGCAAAGGAAGTTGTTCCAAGTGGCACAAAAATATGCAGGCCATTGGCTCTCAGTATCTCCAGGTTTTCTTTCTGCTGCTGAATCACTAGTTTTAGATGCAGCTGAGTAGGTAGGAGTGCTATGATCCAAGTAAAATATGCAGCATCACTGCTTAGCAAAGAAACAAAAACCTCAGTTCCAATGCAGTGGAGGAAGCTGATGTCCGTGTGGCCTTTTTCCACCTGTGCTGTGGGTTTGAATGGCAGTATGTGGCTGTTATATCCAGGGCAGCTGTACTCCTGGCTCCAAGCTAAAGCCTGCTTGTCTTGCCTTCCTAACTCAAACAGAAAACAACCAAGTAATCCACTGTCCTGCTGTGCAGACCCCCAGTGCAGTTGTCATTCCTTTGTTCTTTTTTTTTTTTTTTTTTACATTTCCCCTCTAGGTGTTGTATCCAGATGGACAAGCACAGCTAATCCATCCTAAACCAGCTGACTTCCGAAATCCCGGCCCTGGGAGGCACAGGCTCATAACTCAGGTCTACCTCTCGCACACAGCCTGGACAGGTAATGTTAATGATACACATTGTGTGGCTGTGTGGCTGCACTTCCATTAGACACAAGTTCCATACCCATGGTCTGGGGGGCTCTGAGGATCCTGGGGTCTGCAGCTGCAGTTGGTGCTGCCCTTGGTGTTGATCAGGCCTTTGAGCAGTTACAGCTCCCTGTTTATCAGGCACTGCTGCTCTGTAGGGAAGTAGAGGGCCTGCTGTCTTGGGAGAGCCCTGGGAGCCTTCACATGAAAGCTGTGTTCAAGGTGAGGTCAGCCACTCTTGTGCAGAGCAAAGTCAGCTCTCAGAGCTGGGTCTGCATCCTCAGGTAAAGGCAAGGGACCATAGTAAACTGACTCCTTGTAAGTCATTGTTTCAGGTCTCACAGTATCTGAGCGTGGCAGAGGATGGTACAGCAGTACAATTTCATTGCTGATTCACCTTTCACCCTTTTAATGCCTTAAAACCTCCCCCTTTAGCTCTGATGATGATGTGACTCCAACATTTGCATTCAGTCTCAGCTGCTGTTCACACTTCCCCATGGAAGCACTTCCATAATTGGCTGTGGACTTCAAACAACAAAAGCCGACTGTATTTAATTCACAGTTCCCTTTGTCCTGTTTTGTTTTAATCCCTTCACCTTTATTCAAATGTGGAGGTTGCCTCTCAGAGTTTTTTTTCTGAGCAATTTTTCATTGGATTTGTTTTTTTTTTTTTTTTAACCAACAGAATTTTGTTAATTGCTGTGTTCCTTCATGTACCCTTTTTTAATATAGTAATGTACCCTTTTTTAATATAGTACTTCCATGCTGTAGTCACTCATCCTGCTGTCTTTGTTTTGTTTTGGACAAGAAAACATGGTACTGTTTCTAGGACTGGAAGTATCTGGGTTTAAGGGTTGATCCTATAACTTCACCAGATGGAGCTGAAGTCCTTATTTCTACTTTTTGAAGTGTTCACTGGAAGGGCATTTTAAGCATGGCCCTGAGGGATTCTGTTCTGGTGTCTCCTCTAGACATTATTTTAATCATTAACTTTGACATTGGCACTTGGGCATTTAAAACGGGGCGAAGACACTGAGCTGGGAGGGGCTCGGGAAACAGGGTCAGAATTCAAAGTGGAGAAATTGCCTTAATTCAAGACAATGAATTAAAGGCCAGTAGAAAGAGTGTGCTTGGGAAGGAGAATGGCCAAGTGCAAAGCACTGATTAACTGCCAGGCGTAGAGCAGAAGTGAAAGAGGTGACTGCAGGCTGCAATAAGAGTTGGTGGAGTGATGAGAAGGTGAGCTCAGGGAGATGTTGGCTGAAGTGTTGAGTAACTGTGCAAAAGGGTTATTTCTTGTGTTCTCTCTTGTGGTAATGATGTCTCAGCTGGAGACCCACTGCTGTTCTGGGCATGGCATCTTAAAATCCTGTGGGTTTCAGCAGGTTTCATTTAGGTTTTATTTATGTGGTCCTGTTATGGGTTATCCCTGTAACACAGTTAAGTCCTGCACACCACCTGGTGCTCACTCCCCAGTGGGACAGGTAGAG
Source organism: Muscicapa striata striata (assembly GCA_030060385.1). Classification (NCBI taxonomy): domain Eukaryota; kingdom Metazoa; phylum Chordata; class Aves; order Passeriformes; family Muscicapidae; genus Muscicapa; species Muscicapa striata. The sequence goes on from JAREIS010000257.1 coordinate 51,765, forward strand.
GATCAGAAGGGCAATGTGAGGAAACTCATGGGTATTACACTGTGCAGCAATAGCTACAACATGCCTGTGTTACTGACACTATTTTGTTCACAAATCCAAAACAAGGCATCATGTGAGCTACTATGGAGGAAAATTGACTTTATCCCAGCCCAAACCAGTACAGTCCCTAAAGAAAATGTAACAAATCTGACTTTCAGTCTAGAAAGGAGAATTTTGTTGGGCATGTAAGTCCAGGGTAATACTATGTATACTGAAACCCCAGTTCTGTTATGACCACTGTGAGAAGAGTAAAGTGAAATCATCCTATGTACAGTATTAGGAAACTTGCTCTTCCCAGCTGCATAGTTGGTGAAAGAGAGGAAGAGGCTGTCTGGCATGGGAAAGCTTCTAACAAAAGAGAATCTTCAAGTAATCTCCTGTGCCACAAGTCTGACCAGTTGTCATCTGTATTGATCCTGACATAAATACAGTGAGCAGGACTTGCTAGTTCTGTGGGGGTTTTAATGATTGTTATTATTTCATGGGAGTTACTTTCCAACAGTTATTTTTGAAAGTTGCAAGTTAGTGGTAAGATTTTTTTAAGTGATAGAGAGGGGGATAAATCTAGAACAGTCCTTAGTTCTGCTGTGCTGAATGTAATGCCAAATGCTTCTTTTCAGACACTTGACTTGATTCTGGTCACTCCAGAACAGCTCTGTACATACCCAGCATACATGAAATTAAAATTCATTTGATGTTGATTGTTCACTGTTCATTGATTGTGCAATGACAATCACGTTTGGATTGTTCTATTATTTTTTTTTCTCTGCAGAGCCATGTCAGATTGAAGTGCGATTGCTGCTGGCTTACAATTCCAACAGGAGCAAAGCATCTACTAGAATTCCTAAATCTACCTGGAGTGAGAGCTTGGAGGCTCTCCCACCCTCTGAAAATGGCATAGAGGGGACCATCCCCTTCAGCAAACCTGTCAAGGTGTATATTATGCCCAAACCTGCCAGGCGGTGAAGGCTGGCACTGAAAAACCTATTTATGGGGTTGTTGGGTTACATGAAAACAAGATGCTGTGTCCAAGATAGCAAGCCAAGCCAAAACAGCCTTTACATGCATAAAGGGAGTCAGATGTCAAAGTAAAGCTGCTGAAGAGCAGTTGGTCTCTAAGCAGCAGGCAAATACAGGAGTTACTCAGCTAGTTAGGAGTGGTTTCAAGAAAATGCTGGTTTTTCTGTATTGACTCAACAGAAACAGGACAGTTCTCAATCAGCATTCCAGTAGTGGTTTTACTGGGCTTCAGTTTTACCTATCAAAAGTCTTTCTCCAAGGCCTCTAGGTTTTCTGCCATGTATTTACTATGTAAATGCCTGAGCATATAAATCAATGTTATTTTTACAATACTCTGAAGTGAAGCTGAGGAGTTCAGCATTTTGTGGGGGGTTGGTTCCTTCCTGGGGTTTTTTGGGTTTGGTTGTTTTAGTTTTGGTGGGTTTCTTTTAATGGCTAAGACTTGCATTTGTGCACTGGTACCTAATTTCTTAACAGAAAAAATTATATTCTAAAAAGTACTATTGTTCTTGTGTGGGAACAGCATCTGGGAAGGAAATTGCCAGTTGCTGTTCTACATCCTCTACACCTGGTACTGAACTTGGTCCAGCTCTGGGGAGGGCACAGGTTGTTCATGGTCCAGGGGCAGGACTTCAGTCAGCAGGATGTGGAGTATAACTGAGCTACAGCAGCAACAAAGCAGTTTGTCTTCTGTTGCACCTTTGTACTGCTTGAGCAGCAATGTGATTAAATACCAGCTGGAAAATTCCTAACCACTAAGTTTTACAGGACCTGTTTCTGTGTGATGATCATGGCCTGAACCAGCCTTAGTGGGATGTGAAAATCTGTGATTTCCAGTTCAGCAGCACCTTGGCACTCAGAGTCTTTCTTGTCAATCAAAGTAGCCAAACACACTGTTCAGCAGCAGCTGGGCAGCTTGTCAGTGTTCTCCTCTGGAGGTGAGCTGGGAGTACAGAGGGACAAGAATTCAGTTAAAACATGATCATTCCTGTTGGGAAGTGTGTCTCTGCATTGCGTCTGTGTGCCAGGCTTAGCGGACTGAGCAACCTCCTATGATTTGTAGCAATCTTTTGGTAGGATTTTTTAGGACGACCTAATGTGTGAAACATTCTAGTGCAGCAGCCAAATGTTGCTTGTGTTCATGAATCAGTTGGGTTTTTTTCTTTTTAAAAAGAGGTATATTTTTAGCAGGTGAACAAAATAGTGAAGAAATACTTTCCAGTTGTATTTAGTGTAAATAACCCCTACAATAAAATTGGGAAACTCATGCTATTCTGTTTCTTTTTTATAATATGAGTGAACATGGATGCCTGCATAGTCCTTGGCTAATAAGATCATTGCATGTTTTTCATGATTTTTAATTTTTTAGCACTGTAAGTTGTAGCCCAGAGGCTCATAACCATAAAACTCTGCTGTAGCTTTAGATATTCTTGAATTAAATTTACTTTCTTAGTGTTTCTGCTCTTACAAACTCTTTTTTGGTGTTTCACCTTTGGGGCACTGCTTTGAAAATCTCCTGTCCATCTGACAGCTGAGTTGTTATCATCTGACTTGTCTTTGGCATCCTCAGTTCAGTTCCCAGCAGAAAGGGTTGATGTATCTCTCATTAGGAAGTTGTGTCTGGGCAGATATTTGAGCAGCTGAGTGAGCTCATTACAGACTTTTTCCTTTTTCTTCCTCTCATTTTTGCACTTCACTACCATTTTGTGTAGTTTGTCATCTCAGTAGTGTTTCTAATTTAGATGGTGTCCATAGGCTCCAAACCACAATGGATGCTGTGGTAGGCACAGCAGATACTTTCAGTATCAAAATTTTGGCATATTTCTCTCTTTTGCTATGTACTGGATCAAATTTCTACTATTTTGTTCCCCTCATGCTGTCCTTGACCCCCTTCCATAGAACATACCAGGCAAAGAGTGAGTGCCTTCTGTGTTGCCGCCAAGAATGAAATACTGCAGGGCTGTGGAAAAGTTCTTCCATCTGTAATTTCAAGATGCCTAAAAGAAGCTGAAAATGTAGGGCTGCTATGAGCATTTCCAATCTGCTAACGAGAGCATTCTGTAGTTGGCTTCTCTTCTGTAGATTTTTCTCTAATTCCTCGTTTGGATCATCAAAGAAATCACAACTTCTCCTTTCTTCCTTCAGTTTCACCTGTGGAAGCAGATGACTAATTCATCATCTAATCTAAACCTTCTCTCTTTCAGGTTAAAGCCCCCCATTGTCCTAACACTTCATGCCCTTGTTAAAAGTCCCTTTCCAGCTCTCTTGTAGCCCCTTCAGGTACTGGAAAGAGCTCTGAGGTTTCCCCAGAGCCATCTCTTCTCCAGGCTGAACAACCCCAGCTCTCAGCCTGTTTCCACACCAAGGTGCTCTAGTCCTTTCAGCATTTTCATGGTCCCCTCTGGACTTATTCCACATGTTGACATCCTTATGTTGGGGGCCCCAGAGCTGCATGCAGCACTACAGGTGGGATCTTGCCAGAGCAGAGCAGAGGGGGAGAATCCCCTCCCTTGGCCTGCTGCCCAAGTGCAGCCCAGAAAGGCAGCTGAGTCCTTTGGGCTGCCAGGGCCCATTGTTGAGTCATGTTCAGCTGCTCACCCACCAACACCCCCAAGGTGTTGCCCCTCTGGGCTGCTCTCAGTCCACTCTCAACCCAGCCTGTATATGTGTATGGGACTGCCCATTTCACACCATGTTCCAGTGTATGGGGAATTGGAAAAGAAATTTGCACAGAAAGCAAGGGTTATATTAGTTGTTGAAATCCAGATGTTGACTTATTCTTCCCATCCCCGAGTTTGAGATATAAAGGTTTTTATGCTCTCAAAAATACCAGAGTTCATGCTCTGTGTTGTCTCAGAGGTATTCATGCCATTCAGCCGCTGTCCTTTAATTCTGGATAATTGTTGGGCTTCTGCACTGCAATAGCCTATAAGATGATTGATCTCAGAATGAAAAGAAAAACAAAGGGCTCTAGTCACGCACAAAGCCAATTTGCATCTTTCATCTCTGTTGAAGGGGGAATAGAGGACTTCAGATGATAGTCACCCAAGTATGGGGAGTTTCTGTTCTCTCAGATGGTTCCAAGTGTAGGAACAGTGTGCCAATACAGCTGCAGCCACAGGGAGATTGAGCAGTCTACAAAGGAAGGGCAAATAATTTGCTAAGAACCGACTATGTTCAAACACCTCTCACCTCTGCATTGACACCTCCTAGTTAGATGGAAGCAAGAGGGAAAAGAATCTGGCGAGAATGCTGACCTCATGTGAAAGAGGGGTAGCTTAGTGGTTTGAAAATGTGTTGTCCTATTTACCTTTAACTTCCTGGATTTAATTTACATAAGGCATCTGTGTATGTGTGAAACCCAGCTTTGAATGTTTTTAGTGGGAAATTCATATCCAGATTGCTGAAGTCCACTGAAATTCATTAGGCAAATTTGAAAGTAAATAATCCAATTACTGAGTCAAGAGCTCATAAAACAATGCGTAAGTGTATTGGGAACAAAGTTAAAGCTTATGAGACGTTAACTCAGACCTGGTGTGGCTTTCACCTTATTTTAAAAAGGACCAAAAAAAAGCAAATGGGCAGGGACACTCACTGCAAAAAGTACAAAGCAAGTTCTTGGGAAGATAAAGAAACAGAGCACGCATTTAAATCAGGACTGCATGACATCACTGAATCATTTAGGTTGGAAAAGACTTCTAAGACCATGCAGTTCAACCATAAACCCAGCACTACCACACCCACACTAAGCCATGGCCCCAGGTGCCACATCCACACGCCTTTTGAACACCCTGAGTAGCCTATTCCAAAGCCCGGCAACACTTTCAGGAAAGAGATTTTTTCCTAATAACCAATCTAAACCTCTTCTAGTGCAACTTGAGGCTGTTTCCTCTTGTCCTGTCACTTGTTACTGACACCTCACTAGCTACACTCTCTGGCAGTTGTAGAGAGTGATAAGGTCCCTCCTGAGACTCCTTTTCTTCAGGCTAAACACCCCCAGCTCCCTTAGGCCCCTCATCAGACTTGCACGCTCTACCATGCTGTACTGGTCATCATCTTGGGTTCAAGCTCACAGAGGTGGATTTTCCTCTGCAATCCTGTCTTGCTTGTCTAAGTTATAATCAGTTATTTCATCTTATGTCACTGGCATCTTCCATTTTATTCTTAGTAACAGCACTGGGAATGCAGAAATGGCTGTCTTTTTATTTTATAGTTTGCTAATGCGGTATCACTGGGACTTCAAAATACAAAGTTTTAAGGCTTGTAGATGCCTGGCTTTGCACGAATGCTGCCCAATGTCCCTTAAAAATGCTGGTCATGTTGCATTTGGTGTCTGTGAGCCTTTTATGGCCTGTTTCTCCTGGCTGCCAGCTCACACATGCTGCTTCACAAAGATAAAGGCTGGGGACTGACCCACTCGGCGGCAGAGCAGCTGGGGTGGAATCTTCCTGGCTGCCAGCCCAGCCGCAGCTCGGCTTTAATTTCAGCGTCAGGGTGGGAGTTCACTGCCTACTGGGAGATCGTTTTCCTGGTGGGAGGCAGAGCAGTGGTGTATGTGAGAAATCCTGCCTTATAAAAGTGCATTCCCATGATTTGGGCTATGAGCCCGTAATTTTAACAAATTATTTATGGCTCTAGCTGAAAGCAGCAATTTAACAAAGATACCAGTTTGAGCTCTGCTGGAATTTTTTGATGAATCAATCCCAGCTGCTTCCACCATCTAGCAAAGCAATTTCAGGCACCAAGAAGGAAATCGGGCTTTCAGTGACTGGAGCAGCCCAAGTGGAACAGATGCTGTTGTGGGAACTGACAGTGCTGACTCAGGAAGCTGTGATGAGAGCATCAGGAGAAGACATGGATGGAAAAGACTTGCAGCAAATTATCTCCTTGTTGACACCAAAATTTTGTACTGGTGGTGGTGAAACTTAGCAGTTTACCTTTAGAAAAAGAAATCCATTTCTTTGCACACTGCAGCTCCCTATTTTGGAAGTGGAATCTTCTGCATTCTACCAGTTGCCAAATGAAGGGAAGAATTAAGAGGCTGCAGCACAAAGCTGGGTAGAGTACACCTCAGTCACCTGGCAGAGCAAAATGGGCTCTGCTCCCCGACAGATCATGTGGCAGCAGCACTGTGAGAAGCCCACAGTATTTGTCTCACTGCAGGACCTGCACTAGGCAGTTTTGGGGAATGTGCCCCATTAATATGAACATATGTTAAAAAAAAAAAAAAAAAAAAAAAAAAAAAAAAAAAAAGTAAAAACAGACCTGGAGGAGAAAGATAAGGTGTTTGCTCAACTTCTCCTAACAGTGTAATGCGGATGGTTCCATTTTTCAAGTACTGCAGTGTCCTCTCAGCCAAAGCATTACAAAGCCTCTTCCCATTTGAGGCTGCCTTCAGGCCCAGACGCTCATTAAATAACACAAGTACATGACCACGCTCAAGAGAGTCAAACCACCTTCACTATCAGATACCATTTAGTGCAAGAAATCTCCTCACTCTCTCGGTTGGTAGGAACTCATTCTGCTGGCATTCCCTTGGGATGACCACAGTCTTCTGGGTCAGTAGTTCACCTTCTCCTTCACACCAGGCAAGTTATGCAGAAAAATGTCACAGCAGCTACAATGAGCATTACACCAGCTGCTGCATCAGACAACACAGATGCAGCTAGAAAGGCAGTTCCTGCTGGGTTATACAAGATTTTGCCTCAAATGTAGCTACACTAACAGAAAACATTGCTATAATTAGGAGACTGCAAGATAAAATTTTCAAGTACTCACTTTCCCTTTGATTTTACACCATAGTATTTTATCAGATAAAAGGTTCTAAATGATTACTAGAGCAAATAGCAGAAAAAGAACATAGTATTTTGTGCATCTTGGAAAAGTTACTGTGCTCTCCTATCAATCTAAGCCTCTTTACTACTACTTGAATAGCTCCAAGTGCCTCAGGGCTTTTACAGCTTCATCTTGGTACTTTCATTAATACACACAGAATTAATATGCACAGAACAAGAAATGGTGAGCCTGGTGGGAAAAAAATCTACAGTAGGTAACTTGTAGCTGGCAATATTGATAGAAGCCCACCAAGAATAGCAACCAAGAGAACTGTTTAAATCTTCAGTGCAATAATGTTTGTTGGCACAACACTTAAATCATCAGATAATGATGACCAGTAACAATTCTCACATGCCTCCCCCGCTTGCCAGCAGTGCCTTGCTAGCAGCAATTCAGACTGATTTTGTAAAGATCCATGTTTTATCCTGTAAACTCTAGTTTTGTAACACACCTTTCTGATGATTTTAAGTATGTACGAACTTCTGAATAGATATGTATTAGACAAGTCAATCCTCACAACTGGCAATTAATAGGAAAATTCTTCAAGGCACAGGTTTTATACTTATAGTCTGTTGCCATTTTTCCCCTTTTTCAGGCTTTAAAAGTGCTCTGTTATGTGATGTTAATAAATGGGCAAATACCCTGACTGAGATCACGTGCAGAAGGTAAAGTTGTATGTTCTGGGCTTGCTTTTAAATTTATTTTTTTTAATCATATTTATCCAGTGGTGGTAAAGTGCTTCTTTACCACCACTTCATATCTACTATTTGTTTGTGCTCATTAGCTGTTTTATGGCTGCATTCCAGTAGCCAGTAATGTAATTTTGGGCCTTTTTCTAATAAAAGTACTCTAAACACAATCTCCTGATTTAGTCAACAGGTTGTGAAGAAACGTTAAGTAACAAGACTATGGACAGTCTTCAGAAGAAAATTAGGTCAATCTCAACAATACATGGAAATAATTCTGTAATTAAACAATTTAATTTCATTAACAGCCCTGCCTTTTTGAGCCCTCGATTTGTTTAAATCCTGAAGTAATAAACTGTTTTTGCATTTTCGATTGTCAGTTCACACTCAGCAGAGTGCAGTTAGATTCAGCAGAGGTGTGTGTTTGGCTGCGGGCCGGGAAGGCAGAACGAGCTGTGCTTCAGCAGGTGGAATGGAAGACACCGCCCACTTTGACACCCTGAGCAGCCAGGGCATTGTACTCTGCCACAGCCTTCTCCGTTTGCAGCACCAGCACGTCGATCCCGTTCTTCTTCAGATAGTCCACAGTGGATGCTGGAACCTCGGAAGAGAAAGGGAAATCACAAAAGCAAGATTTTTTTCACCTTAAAGTGTAAGACTTACAGAAAACCAGGTACGGATGCCATTTGTTAAACATGACTTAAGTAACTGCTAGTAGCCAATGATGCTCAGATAGTCCTAAGATTGATTTAATTTTTTTCTCTTCAATAAAGCTACTTTTATGCACACACCTCCCCTATGTCCTTAGCATGCTTTAAAATGCACTCCTCTCTTACAAAAATAAATAGAATTGGAACTAAAAGAATTTAATCTAAAGAAGGTGTTATCATCCCACCAGAAAGCTAGACTTACTTCTCACCAAGTAAAGCTCAGCACTTCTGATCTTTCTGTGGCTAGTTTATCTGCTGAAATGACACACCCTGGCAGCAATTGTGACAAGAATGCCTAATTGCCAAAGTATTTACAGCAGGCTAGAGAGCCAGTTATAAGCTATTGCAAGAGGAGGGGACTAATGACATTCTCAAAAATTCTCCTTGTTTCAGTTGCTCCTATATCAGAACATAAACCTGTTTACTGCTTGACACTAATACAGAGGAGCTCAAATGATGTTTCTTTCAGGACCTGAGAGACCCCTGACAGGAGCTCATTCACATTGATCCTCAATTTTTTCCCTCTCAGTGAAGCATCATCGATTTATTTTTTCCCTCCTAATCAGAGGGGGAGGGAAAACAAACAGTTCTCTTTATGCTTGTCACAGAACAAAAACCTACCTGCAAAGCCTCGCTCATGCCACGACCAATCACCACAGTTTTAACACCCTTCTTGACGACTTCTTCAAGGTCAGCTGGCTGCACTCCTGGAGAATGCTAAGTGTCAGGGAAGGAAAATAATAGTCTGTGTACTGACAACATCAGCCAGGAAAGCTGTGTCTGTGTGTCCTGAACACAGAGCAGCAGGGTAAATTAGCAGAACCAAAATGTAACACAACCCTCTTCTGTGCATACACACAGTAGATAACATTAGAAACTGAAAAAGGTGTTTAATATGCAGATGAAGGATGATAATTAATTGATTGATGGCAGTATTATAATTCCTTATTAAACAGTCAAAACCAAAAAGATGCATTACACATTTTAAAAACATTTATGTCCAACTTCTGTCATTTTCTGAATATTAACAGTTAAAGCAAAATCAATAAATTGCAACAATACTGCTGTTTGATTTCAAAATAACAAAGTCTACTTGTAAGATTGTTGCAAGCCAAAGTTTACCCAATTTAAATACTAAAATAAATAACTCCTCAGATAATTAAAATTAATAAACAATTTTCTTGTTTATTTTGCAAATCTCACCAAAGAGGACTGAAATTTATTGGATAGCTTCATTTCAATTAATAGCTTGCATTTCTGCACTATTCTTTATTTTGAGAAAAGAATATTTGAAACCAAACTCCTCAAAGAAAGAAGGAACTTTCACAGCACATTAACAGATGTTTTAAAAAAGTACACCCATTTACTCCTATTATGCTTTAAATATATGAACACATAAACACACTTATAAATGTTAATATAAAAGATTGTTACACTAATTCTCCTCCTGGATTCAGTTTCTGTGTATCTCCATGTCGTCAAGAGTAAGATACTGGACATCCTGTGGCTATAATTTGTCCCCTCTTTGGTGTGCATTTTTATTTTTAAAACATAAATATTATTTGTTGCCCCCCCTCCTTTTTTTTTTTTTTTTAATAGAATTCTGAAGTTCTGAAATTTTCTCACTTGAAGTAGGTAATGCCATGGTGGATTCATAGAGAATGGAGCAAGTAAGACTTTTCAGGCTGAAACAAACACATGAGCTCCTAAAGTTGCAGGTGAAAAAAGTCTTCCATGGTAGAGTGCCACTTCCAATGAGTGAATTAAATTTATTCCACAAGAAAGTCTTTAGCATGGCTGATGTCTGAAATTTCAGTAACAGAGATGATTCACCTTTATGATTCTCCAAGTTCACAGAATCATAAAACACCTCAGGTTGGAAGGGATCCATGAGAATCATTCACAGGACTATCTTAAGCTAAACCACGACTTAAGAGCATCATCCGGATGCTCCTGCAACTCTGACAAGCTTGCGCTGTGACCACTTCCCTGGAGGGCCCGAGCACCCTCTGGATGAGATGCCTTTTCCTAACACCCCATGTGAACATCTTGCAGCTTGACTGCATTTCCCTGGGTCCTACTGCTGGTCACCAGAGAGGAGATCAGCACCTTCCCTGCACTGCCCCTCCTCTGGAAAGTGTAGTCTGTGATGAGGTCACCTCTCAGCCTCCTCTTCTTCAAGATGAACAAGCCAAATGACCTCAGCTGCTCCTCATAAGCCTTGCCCTCAAGACCTTCCAGCATCTTCATCACCCTCCTTGGAACACAGTCTAACAGCCTGATGTCCTCCATACATTGAGGTGCCCAAAACTGCACACAGAACTGGAGCTTGGGCTGCTTCAGTGCAGAGCAGAGTGGGACAAGCACCTCCCTTGGCCATGCTGTGCTTGACACACTCCAGGACATGTCTGGCTCTTTGGGCTGCTAGGACCAAAGGCTGTGTTCCCCTTAGTCCATTTACATTCCATATCCACACCTGGAATGCAGAAGACATTTGAATAGCCAGAGCTTTCTCAGACCAAACCACTCCAAGTACTTGTTTATGACAGAATAGGCAATGCTTTTCCTTTGGGGTTTTTAAAGTAGACTCAAAATGTAGACAACAAGAATTGGTATGTTTTACTGCAATTACAATAATTAGAATTCTGAGAAAGGTTTGTTGCCACGTGAGAAGCACTCCTGAGACATAAAAGCCATAGAACAAAAGAATTTTCTTTGGTCACATAAGATGCTTTGATGCTAGTAAGAAACTTGTGTTACTAAAGGAAAATGTAACATGATGAAATAACTGTATCATTGTTGATTTGAAAGCAGATTTTCTTGCCTGTTCTGTTCTCTGGCCCTCATTTCAGCAATACCTACTTCTTTTCTTCCACCATTAGCAGAAAGCACTGAAATGCAGCCAGCCAGGGAGAGAGGGTGCCATTCATCCCCAAGGGTTAAGGCCACAATAACTGTTAGTGCTCAGTTACAGAACCTTGCAGGGCCAGTTATACAATTTTCCTGATGAAAGAATGCTCCACTAGACAGCAGTGTGACAGCAGAGGAGGAAAGGAAGCAATTTATTTCCAACTAGAGTGTAGGACATGACCAGCACTGCTCATTTTCCACACTTCAGTTCCAGCTACCTCCAGGAAAAACATGCTTGAGGAAAGTAGGCAATCTGTAGCCCATCATTTAAAAAATGGGCAGAAAATGCAGCTGTTGAATCCTACTGTTTCCAGTGCTGACAAAATTAAATTTTTTACAGTTCTTCTCAACGTTGGGAATGCAGTCTAGAAAAAGCCTAGTTCTATTATTAATATTTGTTGTTTGCTATCTATTTAAAAAGAAAATTACCTCACTCCTCAGCTGCAGGAGCTTTACAAGCAACTTACAAAAGGCCTTTCCATAGATACGTATTTTTTACTTCCTGATTAAATAAAAAGGATGCCAGAAAACCTGCCTCTCCAGAGAACCCAACTATTCTTTTTGTCCTCCAATTTTAATTTAACATTGACTTGTTTTTGAAGTCCTCTAAAGACTTACAGATTTAAATGTTTTACTTGTGACAAGAGATATTCCTTGTTAGAAACTTTCAAAAGAAAGCACAGCCTCCTAACTGTTAGTAAGTGCCTATAATTTGAAACAAAAGTTTTCCAGTGGTTGGAATAAATATAAAAATGTGATTGAGCTGGGAACCAGCTGGGAAATTTTCAGCTATCATTACCTGTTCTTCTTCTTCAGCCACGTGCATAGAAAGCACGAAAACGATATTGTCAAACAAGCAGACAGCAACTCTCACCACAAAATCCAGCCCTTTGAACAGACAGTGAAAACTTACTTTTTTATAACCTGGCCATAAATGAAATACATTTTAAAAGGTTACGTACATGGCTACGTTTTTCTCTGCAAGGTGCAGATATCTTTGCATGACAGCAGCACCCTTCTCTTGGTGTTATATATTCTGCATAAACTGAACTCAGGTTAAAAAAATTCTATTCTCCCAAAGACCACAAATTAAGTTGCAAACCCAAATGCTTTGCATTTCAGTTGTGTCAAAATGAGTTCAAGAGAGCTGCATCTTCTGAGTGGATACAGCTGCAGGTGCTCGGCCTGGTCATTGTTATTTTGTACATTGTTATTTTGTGCTTTAACTTTTGCTTTGAAAGCGTGGAACTTTTTTTTTCCTAGCCAATTATCTATCCCAGTGCAAGTCCTAATATGGGGAGAATTATCAACATCAAGTTCCTAATGCAATATATGCTATACTGCTTCTAAATTTGAAACATTAATACTGCTCCATGTACTTTCATCCAATTCTGGTTGCATTTACAGATAAACTTCAAAATTACAAGGGCAAGAACTTAGTATATGGCTATCAAGAGAAGTCACTATGTGATTAGCCAGACCATGAGCTTTTCACAGAGAAAATGTTGTATGAGACACTGTATCAGCATATTTTTCCTCTGAAATATGTATGAGGAACCCCAGGGAAAAGGATATAAACTAAACCACATGCAATGTTGTCTTCCAAACATGCAAGGTCAGTTACTGTCTAGTTTTGTTTTTTTTTTTACTTTTCATAATTTCTCCTATCACACTCAAGACAACTTCTGTTTAGACAGTCTGAAGAGAGGTTATTGCTAGCATCTTATGGCAATTGTACTCTTAAGCAGATGAGGAATACTGTTTGAGAGCTCCAAGGTGTGTGAGAGTTGTCTGGTCAGGGTGGCTGTCAGAACCCATGGTAACAATTGCTACATCCTATTGCGTGTAGGATGTTGAGGCACTGCAGCCCTCTGACCCCTTCCACAAAGTCACCTCTGTAACATACACTCAGTTCTTCCCAGGAAAATCTAATGGCTAGATGAAAGAAAAAGGCAGCTCACTGAATTTCTGGCTGGACCTTTAACGCTGCTCTCTGGGCCATTCTCAGAGTCCTGTTTTAAATGCAGGGTAGTAAACAGCAAACTTACATTAGTCCCGGTTTCTCGCCAATCCCAAGCCCGGCTTCCTCCCGGCCATACTTTGCAGTCCTTATATGTTGTAGAGCAGCCTTTCACCTTCATCTGACCCCAAGAAAGGGAAGCAATTTCAGGGGAAGACATCATAAAGTTGAACCGAAGTCTGGAAAAAGGATATTTAATACTTAACATCAGGCCAACATATGCAGCACGTTAATAAAAATGGAAAAATCTGTCCTCGCCCCAAGGAGCTAGGAAGGAAATGCTATTGCAGACTTTATCCACGTGGTTTTGTGACAACAGACTTGAACTGAGGATCAGCAGATCTGTTGAATTACCAGTCCTCTTGGGGATTTTGTGCAGGATTTTGGGCAAATCATTTTATGTGCTAAATCTGTTCAAGTATTGGATGTTCAACTTTTAAAACTATCAACAGGGATCAGGTCCCAGAATATCCTCTCACATCTGGGTTTTAATCTTCTCCCTAAAATGAACAATGAGGATGATAATAATTTCCTAAAATATCAGAAATCTGCACTATTTCTTTGGCTACTTTCTTCTTTTACCATTGAAGTGGTAATAAACGAGGTTAAAAGGAAATACCAAACAAACCCAACAGTAAAGTCATGAACCAAACAGTCACTGCTATAGAAAACAAGATTTTCAGGGAAGTAAAGGAGTTGAGCCTTCTCCCAGACACTGCTGACAGAGACCAACCTCCCAGGATAATTATACATCTAAATAAGAACTTGTCTAATTGTTTGACCTCCATTTTCATTGTTTCAACTTAAATCCATTATTTCTAATCCTTTCTGCTGGGGACAAGTAAAATAGCTTAATCTTTCTCTTTTTCACATTTTTATTTGTTTGTTTTCTTGAGGATTTCACTCGGAATTTTTCTTTTATTTAATTTAGAATAAATCAACATCCCTTCAGTCATGTTTTCTAAGTCTCTGCTTATTTTCTCCCTTTTTCCTTTGGCAGCCAACCACTGGTACACATCTTCCTTTGATGTCTGTTGCCTAGAACTTGACAGAGCCTTATCAGCGCTGCTGTAGCCCAACTGCTTTCTGGTGTGTGCTGCAGTGATGTTGGGATCTGCTCCCACAATCACTGCTGGGCACCAGCAGGGCAGGGACTCTGCCTCACAAGGCACCGTGTCAGCTACCCGCTAAAGCTTTCACCTCCTCACAGTCCCTCAGGAACTGCAGTCTGATGGGTGATCCTGGCAGTGAATGGAAAAAGAGGAATCACAGGGCAGTGATACTCTGGAAACGCTTTGAATTAACATGGCAGTCCACTGACACGTCTCCAGAGCAGAGTCACCTTTCTGCCCTTCCAATTCACATGGTCTGAAATCCATATTTTGAAGAAAACTGGATGTTTCTCCAGTAACAAGAAGTCCACCTCTGTCCAATCCAGAAAATCTCTGCAGCAGATCCTTCCAGAGACACAGATTTTCATCCTTCAATTTTTAATTGTTTACATTACCAGGAATTGAATAGTTTAAATTAATTATAAGAACCCCAGCAGCACAGATTAAAGGCACTGCCCTTGCAAAAGATAGATCTTTGGATGATCACGCTTCCAGTCCTCCTGGAAGCCTCCCTTCCTGTCTTGCACGTGCTACAAAAGATGCAGCACTGCCAGACAGGACGTGTTCTCCTTGGATTGCCAGAAGCAGATCTCAGTATCCCGCCTAAAACATTGCATGGAGGAAAAATTGCATTACTTTGGATTCAGCACAGGACTGAGTTCACCAGAGGTGCTTCTCACACAGGATAGTGAGCAATTCTTTTCCTTCTCACTCCTGTGTGAAGTTAGTGGCATGTGTCCTGTCAAACAGGAAGCGAGGCAAGCAGCTAGAGGGGACTAAAACTTGCTTGGATTCACACATTCTAGATTCACTCATGGCACATCCACAATGCAATGGATTCAAACAAAAATTTTTAAGATTATTTCTCTAAAGGTCTGTCTGAAGGGAGATTCTAGCTGAAGAAATAAACAGCAGTAGTCCCAACAGAATGAAATCAAAGAGTAAAGGCTTAATAAAGCACCCAGAACCTGGCTCTGAAGAATGAAAATAATTTTTGCATGTGCTACTTATCAGATGAAATAGTAGAATTAGACCTCGAGGTTAGACAGAGGTAAATGAAAAATTAAATTATGGAATATCACCTTCCCCAATCCAAACAGTATAACAAGGCTGGAACTGTGCAATCAAACAGGCACAAACTGCAAATGGAAGAAAAAGTATTCCATGCTATCTTTTCCAAACGGCATAAAAATAAGTAAATAGCAACAAAACTTACAAGGCACAAATAAGAATTTATCATCTAAAGCTATTTCCCATAATACTGCCAGAGATGAACAGTAAGGTCAGGCCACTTGAATAAATATGAATATCTTAGAGTAAGAATGGACTCATTGACAGAAGCTTTGGGCATCCTTTGATGTAGAGCGTGGTCCAATCACTGAGGAGCAGGAAAACAGTTCTCGAACAAATTCTTTTTTTAATTATTCACTGTGAGAAATGTAAATATCAAAATATACAGTAACAGTTAAGATCAAAAGGGACCTTGAATTAAATGATTTGCAAGTACAACCTAAAATAGCAATTTCTGCAAACTGCTGTAGTCCAAACACAAAGAGATGGGGAGCAGAAATGGCTCAGGACTCTACAAGCAAAGCCATGAGAGTTTAAAAACATCAGAAATAAAGGAAGCAGAACTTAAAAGGAGTCAAAATGCACATTTATGCCAGGACACTATACTGAAAGAGACAAATGAAGTGGTGGATAAGGTTGGCAGAAGACAAAAGTAGCTGAGAAGGAAGCGGAAGAAAGCTGAGGTTGAATTGCAGTTGGGCAAGCAGGTGGACTTTAAGATTGCACACCTTTCTTCTGCGGAGGTGACCAGCAACAAATGGAATAAGAGAGGTGAACGAAAACAGTGCACCAGACAATATTTTATTGAGACGCTGCAGAAGGAAAGGATGTTTTGTAAAATCCAAGGGGCAACCTGAGACTGAAGAGGATATAAGGGGAAGTAAATCGGTGTACGTGAAGTTTTGGGCAGAACAAATCCCGGTAAGGTGTCAGAACACAGTGTGGTTCTCCAGCGCTGCCTGGGAGCAGGGTCAGGACGCAGGCAACTTCCCATTCCAGGGGATACAGCAGCCAGAGGAAGGTCAGGATTAAAAACTGACAGCAGCAAGGCAAATAGAAAGGACGGGAGGAGTTTAGATCAACTGTGTAGGGAGGGGGAAGGTGTCAAGTTCACGGAGGAGGAAAACATACTTTGGGAATTCAGCAATTCCATTTCGCTGGGGGAAGCCTTGTGACGGCAGTTAACCGAGGAGGTCACGGGGATCTGCTGGGTAAGAGATGAGGTGGAACAGCACTTTGTGACTACAGCGGAGAGATGCAAGCAGAGAAGGGCAGAGAACCCCGAGAAGCACCGCGGAGAGGTGGAGGGCGGGAGCTGGGAAGGGAAGGTGCAGTTCAGAAGCCCCCAAAGACGGCCTGGCGTGACGGGGCACAAGGACTGGCACTGCCGCCGGCGCCGGCCGCGCTCTCCCGCCCGCTCCCCTCATGCCCAGGATCCGTCACGCGCCGCGCGTCCTACAACCGCCGCAGGAGCCCGGAGACCAGGGTGAGCGACTCGGATACCTCTCCCGCCCGCCCGCTCCGGGGCAGCGGCTGAGGGGGCCCGGGGGGTGGAGGGGGGGCCGGGGCTGTCCCCCCCCGCCTCCTCCCGGCCCCGGGGGTGGAGCGCGCCGAGGGAGAGGAGGGGCCTGGGATTCCCGGGGGGAGGGGAGCCCACTCTCCCTGCTTTTTTTGGGGGGAGCAGCTGTTTGTGTGTGTGTATGCTGGGGGGAGAGCTGCCTGACCCCGCGGCGGGCACGGGAAGGAGGTGGGGGACTTCCTCCTCCCCTCTCCTCTCTTTGGGTGCCGCCGGTGACCCCCCTCCGTCCCTCCCTTCTCCCCCCGCTTCCCTGGGTTCGTTCCCTAGCTCTGTGCGGGTGGGACTCCTGCAGAAAACAGGGATAAGACGAAATAACTATTTTCGTTCAGCTTGGCGCTGGTAGCCAGTCTCTCTTCCACCTCCTCCCTTCCCCACAGCTTGGGGGGCGCTTCACAGCCTCTTTCCCCCCTCCCCCCGTATCTCTGTCCGTTTTTATCTCTCCCCCGAAACATACGCACACTCGTATGCAAACACACGGGAATGTCCTGATCCCCAGTGACACCCCCCCCACCTTCAGCTCGGTGTATCTGGGATGGGGAATGGGGGTCACGGAGAAGCCCTGAGCCCCCCCTCCCCACACGGCTGCTGTTGTGGGCCGTCTCCTCCCCACAAACACAGACAGCCATTGTGTGCCACCTCCATCCCTCTTTTCTCCCCCCTCCTCCTCCTCCATCCCCTCTTCCAGTTGCTGGGGGGGACAAGCTGTGGCTGCTGGCTGCTGCTCCCCCGCCGCCACCTGAGACGTGCGAGGTGGAGGAATAGGTTATGCACTCGCTGTTTGCTTTCGAGCTCCTCTCGCTCTCCTCTCCTCTCCTCCCTCCCGCCCTCTCCAGTAGCAGGTTTGGTTGCCAGACTCTAATCCCAGCTGCCCGCGGTGGATGCGGGAGGGCCCGGGCCAGGAGAGCCGCCTGGGGAAGGAGGGCTGTGTGGAGGCGGCCGCAGGAATACAGAGGGGAGGGAGCTTGTTGCTCTTGATCTCTTGTCTCTGTTATTCGTTTGGTTGTTGCCTCTGCACTCTTGCCACATAGGGAGCCCGTGCAGCTCATGGCGCATGCTCGGCAAGGCCCCTTGGAAACTTCCTGCTGCTGGAGAAGCCCGGCTCAGGGCCGGTTTTGGTCCGACAGCCCCTGCTTTTCCCCCGAAACGCGCTGGCTCTCGCCTCCTTCCCCACCAAGCCCACCCTGTCTGGGGCCGGGAAGGGGGGGAAGGGTGTGTGTGTGATTAAATCGGCGTGTAGGTGCCTCCTCATATAAAGGAAGTTGCATTTTGCTAAGCGCAGGTGTCCTGTCTATGAATTCACAACAGCCGCTGCTGAGACAGAATGAAACATAATTAATATGTTTTCTTCTCATGTTGTCTGTCAATATGAAAGAGATAGCTGAAATCTACAAAATTCTTAAAACGGGGTTAGGTTTGTGGAAAACATATATTTAGATTCAATTCCCCACCACTCCTGTACCTCTTACATTATATAAAAGACTGTCTTGGTTTTGAGAAACTGCTTAGAAAAAACATTGTTTTGTTAAATTGTTGCAAGACTTATTAATAAAAGCCGCCAACACGTTTAAAAGTTTGAATTTGTAGTAAAAGCAGTCATTTTAAAGTGGTGTCTGCAAAGAAAACAAATGTTCTTACTGTGTGGCACAAAGAGAGTGGATATGTAAAAGTAATTTAGTTGTGTGAACTGCAGAAAAAATTAAACTGAAAGGGTTATATAGTGGCTGGTGTTTTAAAAATGTGCATTTTATTTAAAAAATCTCAAACACTGCAATTCCTGATGACTTTTAATTGCAAGATGGGGTTGTCAACAGGACAGTATTTACTGTATGATGCTTTTCTAAAAAGATTTGAAATTACTTGTGTTATGGAGTTTATGGCTTGATTTGATACTTGTCAAATTTTTAAGCTTTTCTTTGTATTGTTCTTCCTGTTTGGCAAGGAACAGGTCATTCTCCCTGCTTTAAAACAGCCCCCAAAATGGGAGCAGATGCAGTGTCTGAAGTACTTGGGTTCTTTTCTTGTGCCTGGTGTAGCTGATATAATTATAGAGATAATTCTCATCTCTAAGAAAGAAAGTGTGGACGTGTGAAAAACAAACTTGGATAGTTCTTGATGCTTTGTCTGATAATCGGTGAATATCTTGATACCTTTTCCCTTGATAAAACCAACTTAGGTTTGGTTGGTGGTGCTGGTTACCTGGTGTATTTTATACTTCTGAGAAATATCTGCAGCGATTAGATTTCTTTACATGATTTTTTTTGCTTCAAGTGGTCCACCAGGTAGTGATTTTAAGGGCAGAAGTCATAAAGTTGCTAAACACTGATGGAAAACTGAAGGGTTTTTTTTTTTCTGAACAGCTGTTGCTTACAACTGTATGTAGTTTTTCTTGGAATGCAAAAGGATTTTAATTTCAGTTTGTAATGTACAATTAGTTTCACTTTTGATACCAGCATTGCTTGACAGTGTATTTACAGTGACATAATAAAATCTAAGGAAATAGTTATAGAACCTCAAAGTGTTGTTTTTTTCTACTGAAATTTTAGAAATTTTAGCAAGCTTTAAATCTCAACTGTGACATAACGCCTCTTTGTAACTCTTCATCATATTAATCTTGCAATCAAGGAAGAGAATCAATAGTTTGAGAGTTTCCTTACTTATCTTTAAAATTGTTTTAATGCTCAGCAGTTTAAAAACATGGGATTTTTTGTGGTTTTTTTGTTTGTGGGGGGTTTTTTGTGTTTGTTTTTTTTTTTTTTTTGTTTTTTTTTTTTTATTTTATTTTTTTATTTTTAAAGCATGGCCTATATTGCCTTGTCTGAAGAGTTACTCTTGGGAGATGCCATCAGAAGTTACTTCCTTTATATTAGGAGCCCCAAGGAGAACAAGGAGCTTAAATTTGCATGTTGTTCAGTAGTTGTATAACAGTCATATTTTCTTTCCAGTTAACAATTAGAACAAAGTACTTGCTTATTATTAAGAAAGCAAGGTATAACCTTTCCATACAGGAAGGGATGCTGAGCAGATGCTGACAGCTAGGAAGCTATCAGTGATTTCTTGGAGGGTTTTTAGATTTTTGTTATCACATAGACAGCACTTGAACTTTGCTGTATTACCTCTCCTTAAATGAGAATTTCAATGCAAATAGTAAGGACAGCAGTGCTCAGATATGAATAGTTTGCAATCGTCATCTGACTAATTGAGATATCAAATTAACCTGTATTAGTAGCACGTTAGATGCTTTAACCCACCATACACGGGTTGGGATTTAGTGGGTAGTGTAAAACATACTTGCCTGAGAAAATAAGAATGTATGGTGTTGATTTTACCCATTGCTATTGAATAGTGGAATAAACTGGTAGATCTGGAAATAGTCTGCTACTTACAAAGGCTCTGTGATAAAATAGCTTAATTTTTCTGGCTGGTGGCTCATTTAAAAGTTGAAACCATTCCAAAAAAGTCATATGACCTATAGTTATCTCATGAAGATTTTATTTCATGAAGAATAGTTATCTTGCCTTTATGGGTGCTTATTCTTGCTTTAAGTACAATGTTGTGACTTGAGTTGCAGTTTTGACAATCTTGAATGTCTTAGGAAGGAGTAAAGTTGAGTGTCTGTCAAGATGGTGACAGTGTTAGCTCACAAAATTTTCTAGTTGATAATGCCTCCAAAAGTAATTTTTTTAAATTAGGATTTATTAAAAAGCGATTGCTGTGGTTTAACCCCAGTTGGCAACTCAGTCCTGTGCAGCCATTCACTGTCCCCTGGTGGGATGAGGGAGAGAATTGGAAGGATAAAAGTGAGCAAACCAGTGGGCTAAGACAGGCAGTTTATTAGGAAAGCAAAATGAGGAATTCATTCCTCACTTGCTGTGGGCAGGCAGGTGTTTGTCTTCAAGATAGCAAGGCTCCATCACATGTAAGGGTGGTTTGGGAAGACAAATGCCATGGTAACCAAAGTTGTAGTCTTCTTTCTTCTTGCCCCAGCTTTACATGCCGATCATGGCACCACATGGTCTGGCTATCCCTTGGGTCATTTGGGGTCAGCTGTCCTGGCTGTGTCCCCCCCAACTCCTTGTACACCTCCAGCGCCCTCGCTGGTGGGGTCGGTAAGGAGCAGCCAAAGATTTGGCTCTGTGTGAGCACTGCTCACCATTAACAAAAGCAACTTGATATTCACAGGCACAGGTTGCTCAGAGAAACTGTGGCTGCTCCATTCCCTAGAAGTGTTCAAGGTCAGGTTGGATGGGGCTCTGAGCAAGCTGGTCTAGGGAGAGGTGTCCCTGCCAATGACAGCAGGTTGGAATTAGATGATCTTTAAGGTCCCTTCCAACCCAGACCATTCTAGGATGATCAACACTGTTTTGAGTACAAATCCAAAACAAAGCCCCATACTAGCTACTATGAAGAATATTAACTCCAAGTCCACCACAGGAGCCATTATATGGTTTTAGCTGGAACTTCTGGTGGCTGAGAGCTGTCAGTACAACCACATTGCTCTTAGGTGCAAAACTAAGGTAATGATGCAGATCGTGCTGCTTTATGCTTTATGCAAGCCTCTGCTTGCTTCCAAAGGCAAAACTGCAAACTGAAACACATTATCACAGGAAAGAATACCTGTTATCCTTGTTCTTACAAACATACGCTGTAGTGGCTTTTTTGTTTGCTTGGGATTTTTTTTTTTAGTTGCTTTTTTCTTTGTGTTTTGTGGGGTTTTTGTTTGGTTTTTTTTTTGTTGTTGTTGTTTGGGTTTTTCTGGGTAGAGGTTATTATTGCAATAGAAGAGAAGTTGCAAATTTAAATAGTAAAAAATATAGTAGAGGGGAGCAAAACTATATTTGTATTTAGGGCTGTGTTTAAGGAACCATGCTATCAAATCACCACCTCCTTTGTGTCAGTAAATAGCTTGAGAATTGGTATAAATGTTAATTAAGCACTTGGTCTCTTGTGAATGAAAATATTAGTAGAATGTTAGCTTGCACAACAGAAATCTAATTTTATACTTGACTACGCAAAACACTCACTTGTTTGCCAGGTTCCCTGGTGTGTGAATGGGAGAACCTCTCCCAGAGGTGAATGGCATCTTCCAAAGTGTGCTAGGCTGCATTAGCGCATTGATTTTTTGCACGCTTTTCTTAGCAGCGTGGCGTTTGATTTGTTCTTCATTGAAACGATCACAAGTACACATGCTTTGTGTGTTCTTTCAGTAAAATTGCATCAAAATCTGGTCGGTGAAGACCATGCTAAAGGTGGTCTTGAAAATAGCGGGTGAATTTTGTGTGGATTTCCAGTCTGAAGCACTCTTCCATACTCTCACTGCAGCTCAGATTTCCTAATCACCTTTGACTCTTGGCAGTCACCCTGACAGACTGACCTAGCCTGGAAGATTGTTGCTTAATTACAGCATGGATGTGTTATGTTTGTTTGGAGTGTCGTAATAAAACCACTCTGCACGTGTTGACTGGGGTTTAAATGATTTAAAGAAAGACATGGTGTGGTGCAAATGTTTGGTAGGAGGTTCATTTTTCTGGATTTTTTTTCCCCTTTTCTGTCTTTATGAGTGCTTAGGTTAATGGCAGGCAGCTTATGGAAAATCTGTGCAAACCAATTGTAGAGAATATCTATTACTACGTTGTAGACCTGAAAAAAAGTCTTTGGGGTACCATGCTTCAAAGCAGTAAGTTATATTTTATAAGATGCTGTATTTTCCCTGAATCTCCTAGACACCAGAAACATTTTTTCAAATTAATTTGGCATTGAAATAATTTGTTTTCAATAGGTTATGTTTGTTTTTTTAATTGTCATTCCAATACCTCTGTAAAGGAATATAATGTTAACCTCAAGGGCTCTTCACCATTCTCGGCAGAACTTAACAATTAACGTTGATTTAAACAGCTGTTGAGTATGTACATATATGGGAGAAAGATGCCTGAAACTTTGTAGCTGTTTAATATAACAGGTAAAGGCAACTCTATCTAATGACAAGGAGCTTGACAGACTTTCAAGGTCAAGATAAGCTATGTTCTCAGTGAAAAGAGTAGTGAAAGGTGTTCTGTTAATGTGGTTGATTTTTCTTGTATTTAATGTTTAATATCAAACATGTTTATGTACTATTGATTAGAAGTTACAGGGTTTGATGTGACTCTTAGGTAAAGTTGTGATATGTTGCAGTAACTTGTAATATTCACAGTAGCTTGATTAGTATAACAAGTAGGTGATAAATGTGATATGGAAGTACTATCAAACGTTGCTTCACTTTAAATTGAATAATTGATATTGTATATAAGATTTATTCCTGGTTTCAATGAAGAAGTACTATTCATGTGGTGTCCTCTTACATAAATGGCCAAGTTCTGACATACAGTGTTGGTGATGTTTGTTTGTAATGCTGGGTGGGTGGAGCTTATTCTCACATTATATATTGCTGCATCTTCTTCATTAACTTCGTATTAAGTGTGTGGCTATATCAGTATTAGAAGCTCTCTGCTGCCCTAAAACTGTATCAGAAGGTAATGCTTTTCATCTGCTTTGCAGGCCTGAGTGTTCATGTCTTTTCACACCCTTTCCTTTGTGAACACGGAATTTTTAACTGCTGTTCTGAATCAGTCAAGTAGTTATCACCTTAATGCAGGCTGACCTGACTGTATTTGTGGAATGTAAGTATATAATAGTGGTGTCCTGCTGCAGCTAGGGACGGAACCAAAACATTTATGTCAAAGCCATTGATGCACCACCTGTTAGTAAAATGCTGCATTTTTAACTTAGCAAACTTTAACTACTGGAAAATAAAAGTGTAGCTAGTGAACTTTAGAACTTGGTGTATTTTTTCTGTGCTTGTTTCATTTTTTACTATGATGGAGGCTCTGCCTTCATGTTTCCAGACAACAAATTAAATAATTTGTTGAAGCTGCTCCAGTGGCTTGGAGCTGATATTCTCAAACAGCATAACAGGGTTAAAGTCTGGAGAAGTAGCAGGGGATCATTCTTGCACTGACTTCATGGCAAGTAAGTCTCTAATGCAGAATAAACTCATCTGGTCTACGCTTCAGTCAGTGTAGATTAATTTCATATTAAGCTACACATTGCTACAATCTACATATGCTTTTCAGTTATTCATTTAAGAAATGAAGTTTACCTTGGAAATAATAATCTAGTAACTGTTCCTATTTTGTTAGTTTTTCTGTGGGGAGACTTCACACCTTTATGTGTGTTGAACTGGCATGTCAGCTCATCTCACGGTGCTTTCGTATTTAAGCTGTTAATGCAGTTTTAGGTAGACTCCACATCTCATGATCCAGCATAGGAGCCAGGAAAACCACTGTACTTCTGGTGAGAGAAGCAATTCAGTCTCCTTCCAGTAACACTGCCCATCTGAAAGGGATGGAAGAATGCCATATGGAATGGAAAAAAAAGAACTTGGGACACTGCTGCCAGGCACAGATGAGCTACAGAGCATCTGAGGCCCCCTCGCAGAGCTCAGCCTTCCTAGGGGTTTTGCAGATTCTGTTGGAGCATGTGCCTCCATCAAGGAAGAGCAGTATGCTTTCAGCAGGTGGCTTTATTGAATTCCAGCACAGTTTGGATGGTACAGAACTGGAGGAAAAGCTTCTGATACTACTTCCAAGTCAGAGTCTTAAGGCATATTTCAAGACGAGTGTATAAGAACGAGGAATGTAGGTGGGAATTCTTGTGGCCAGTGTGAGATGGTGTTTAGTGAAAAAGCTCCATGGCAGTGCTGTACTGTGGTACATTTGTGTCGGAGAACTTTATAAACATCCAAGTGATTTGTGTGCGACCCCATTATCATGTAAAAGGTGGAAATTAGGTTTCATCCAGCAATCCATCAGCACTTTGCCTGGGCCAACCTGAGAAGTCTGCAGAAGCTCTAAGAGTTTCTCAGAATATTCTCTCTGCACCCATCTTTGTAGCTCAGGGTCTTCCTGAGTTTTCAGCACTTACCATGAACTTCTTTTCTCTTGTTTGGGATTACCTCAAGCTGTATTTTCTTGTATAAGAACAATTAGCTGATAAACATGTACAATTATTAGTGCCCACTGCTCGGTACATACATTTCTGAGCTTATCCCAAAGCTGGCATTTAGATTACAGAATCACAGAACAGGTCAGATTGGAAAGGGAAGACAGTGGGTCATCTTGTCCAACTTCTGTGCTCAATCAGGGTCATCCTAGAGCACATTGCACAGGATTGCATCCAGACAATTCTTGAATATCTCCAGTGGGAGACTCCACAACCTCTCTGGGCAGCCTGTTCTGGTGCATGGTCATCTATACAGTAAAGAAGTTCTTTCTCATAATCAGGTGGACCTGCCTATGCATCCATTTCTGCCTATTGCCTTGTGTCCTAGTGCTTGGCAGCACTGAGGAGAACCTGGATCCATTTTCTTGGCACCCTCCCTTTAGATACTTCCATACATGGATGAGATCCCCTCTCAGCCCACTCTTCTCGAGGCTGAATAGGCCTCAGCCTTTCCATCTAAGAGAGATGCTCCAGCCTCTTAATATCATAACCCTCCACTGGACCTGCTCCAGGAGCTCCATGTGTCTCTTGTACTGAGGAGCCCAGAACTGGACACAGCACTCCAGATGTGGCCTTACCAGGGCTGAGTGGAGGGGCAGATCACCTCCCTCACCCTGCTGGCAGTGCTTTCCCTAAGGTATCCCAGGATAACACTGGCCTTTTTAGCAAGAGGGCCACTGCTGGCTCATGCACAGCTTGTTGTCCACCAGGACCCCTGAGTTCTCCTCTGGGTGGAGCAGAGCTGCTTTCCAACAGGTCAGCCCCCAGCCTGTGCTGCTCTGTGAGTTTATTCTTTCCCAGGTGCAGCACCCTGCATTTGTCCTTGTTGGATTTCAAAAGTTCCTCTCTGCCCGTCTCTCCCATGTGTCAAGGATCTTCTGAAGGGCTGCACAGCCCTCTGGGGTGTTGGCCACTCCTCCCACCTTTCTGTCAGCAGTGAACTTGCTGCAGAGGCATCTGCCCTTCATCCAAGGCACTGATGAATAAGTTATACAATACTGGGCTCAGTATAGAACCTTGGGGGGACACTGCTAGTGACAGGCCTCCAACTAGACCTTTTGCTGCTAATTACGACCCTTTGGGATCTGCTGTTCCACCTTGCTGTCTGCTCATCCAGGCCACACTTCTGGAGTTTGTCTGCGAGAATGTTGTGAGAGACAGTGTCAAAATCCTTGCTAAAGTCAAGGATCACAATATCCACTGCTTTCCCCTCATCCATCCAGGTTGTTTGATTTTAGAAGCCAATAGGGTTGGTCAATCATGATTTAGTGAATCTGTACTGACTACTACTCTTGATCACAATGACAGAAAGAATTCCTTTGTGTGGGGTGAAGCAGAGAACAGGAGCTACTGAACTGTCAAGAAGGGGAGGATGAGGGGAAGATGGTGAATAGATAACCTGATGCAGAATGCTGTGGCTGTGTGCTCACTGTTGTCTCAAAGCCAGTTGTCTTGTGGTTCTTTCTCTCTCTGGGCCATACAATGCTACGTAGTACAACTGTGTTCCTCCACGTTCATGACATCTGGCAGTTGATGGAGGTCTTCAGGACTTTGTGTTACCTGCCATAGTTGGGATAAGTGTCCTCTGGTATCCTCCCAGGACAATCTCTGTTGTGATTCTCTGGGAGGCAAAGCCGGTGTACGGCTGGTGAGAGAGCTGAACTTGCATTCCAGGAGTATTTCCCGATGCAGGCAGTGTACGCTGCAGAGATCACCCAGCCCATGGTGGGGGAGCTGCCAGGCTGCCTGTGTGGGCTGCAGTGCTGTGGAGCACCCTCCCAGTGTGCTGCAGGCTCTTCATTACTCCCGACTTGAGCACTGGTGATGGGGCAGAGAAGTGCAGCAGTGTTTGATGGCTGGCTGTTGATGTTTCTTTAGTTCAGTAAAATGTTTAAACCACTGAGAAATAATAAAACTTTTAAAAGGTGCATATATCTTTTTATTTCCTCCAGCCTCGCAATAAGACCGTAGTGTTCCAGTTGTGGAATACGAGGTCTGTGGCTATCCATAACACTAAGCTGATCTTTCCACCCTATTTCATTACCCTTTCTCCTCTTCCATTTTTTCTCCA
Organism: Muscicapa striata striata; assembly: GCA_030060385.1. Classification (NCBI taxonomy): domain Eukaryota; kingdom Metazoa; phylum Chordata; class Aves; order Passeriformes; family Muscicapidae; genus Muscicapa; species Muscicapa striata. The sequence goes on from JAREIS010000257.1 coordinate 78,852, forward strand.
AATTAATGAACTTTCCTTTGCTTCAACTCATCTATAAAACTCAACAAACATTTTAGCATTAAGAGGTATTTCTTAGTAGCCTCTAGCATTTGTCAGTCTCTCATATATTCCCCAAGAGCTAAATAAAGCTCTTAAAGCTCAAGCAGCAGAGAATTTCTCAGAACTACTGCAGAAATTCTGACCATGTTGATATGTAGTGGTCTGGGGAAAACAATTTCTCTAAGGAGAGGAGGCCTATTTTTCAAGCTTTCTGTGTTTCACCAACTCTGTTTTAGTATTTAATTTTTTCCATTATAATAATTTAGGTCTTTAGTACTTTGGAGAAAAATGCTGCTTGTACCCTTCAACTCACAGGCTTGGTTGATATTTGAAGAATGGGTAGGAAGCAAATTGTACCTTACCTACCTTAATCTTGAAAATCCTCTTTTCCAGGAAAATGGTACTTATCAATATGAAGCTCTGCCTGTTTTTTTGGCTGTCAAGGGCTATACCATTTTTCTATCCTAACAGTTATCCTGAACCAATAGTATGCTGAAAAAAGCTGGTTGTTTAGGTTCATGTGTAAGTAAACACTTTATTTCCTGCTCTACTCAGTGTCCCTCTAGTACTGTCCTGGCTATTTTCCAACTCATCTACAGCTATCTAGGAGCACCAGTGCCAGGGCACATTTATTGCCTTTTAGTATTAATGACTACCAGGATTATAAAGGTTTCCTCCTGAGAACGAACTGGGATGATTCACAAAAGCTGTATAAATTAGAGAATGATAAAGTGTGGAAATTTTAGTTTGATCCCAGAGCCTGCAGTGTGGTGTTCTAGTAGTTATCAAGAATATATTGCAATAAAGCATCCAAGGTGGAGAGCTGTGTGGTGGGATGCAACAACAACAACAAAAAGGAACACTTAACCCCCCTGTTCCAGTATTGCCTGCAGGTGGTAGTTGAGAAGCAACCAGTTCAAGCTGGCATGATGTGGTCATGTGAATGCCTTGCTTTGCAAAAGATGCCTCCATTAAGTGGCAAAATTATCCCTTGAAATGTATATTTAAGCTTAGACAAAATCTGTAGCAGATAGCATTAGCTGACCTCCTAAATGACATGTTAAACTGTGTATGAAGGTTAGGAAGGTTTAGTAGCAGGTAAGAATAATTGATACAGCAACAAGGGAGCTTTTGGAAGACCTAATCTTAATAAAGGGAGACCAGAAGGAGTAGTCATAAGTCAAGGAATAAAAGCACTATGTCCTAGAACATGGAGCATGTTCACAAAGCTAGTAGATGTCTCTGAATGCAGATTGGACAAATGGGACTAGGATGGTGAGGATAAGCCTAACAGCTAAGGGTTGGTTTGTATGCTGAGTAGAAATTTTTTTGAAGGGTAGAAATCTAACTCTGCTGAAGTCTGGGAGGAGAACGTATTCATAGCTGGCAGTAGAAAGAAGGAAGCTAAAAAGTCCAAGGGGAATTTGCAGAACATGTGGACAGAAAAAAGTCTTATGTAAAAAGAAGAAAAATCTAGGAGACATGGATGGCTAAATTCATCAGCCACAATGCAATGATTGAAATAAGTATGTTACTGGGAACTTAAATAACATCTTTGCATAAGGTGTCATTATTGGGCTAATTTCTGATATTTTAATTCTATTGCCTTTCTGGCAGTAATGATGAAGTATTGTAAAACTGACTTATTAGGAAATTACGTAGAGCATGGTTAATAATGTGGAAGCATGCTGGGTTGCCTGGATTAGGTATTAGATCAGCTTTCTGAAAAAGTTTAGAAGTACAGCTGGTAAAAAAAAAAAATACAGATATGTATTTGAGTAAAGAAATGGAAACCAGAGTGGCTAGCATGTTTTAAGCACTTCAGGAAAAATTTAGGAACTCAAAAGCAAGGAGCTTTTACATCTAGTTTTGATAAACTTCATGAAATTGTAATTTCATAGTTCTAATAGTTGTAGTAGTTATTCTCCAGAGGGAGGTATTCTGCTGTTTTCTTTTGAAAGCATGGATCTTCTGAAGCGAAGACAGACGGCTCATGTTTGACATATGCTTACATATAGATGCAGTCTTTTTAAGGAGGTCACTGATTAAGGTGGTTGACTTGGCGTTCCAGAGCAACCTTATGTGGCATGACCCAGATAGTAACTATCATGCCCAGCCCTTTCTTTGATGTTATTCTTTGTGGCAGGAGGAATCAGGTGAGGCGTGGAGAATGTTTTTAGCCTTTGCAGTCTACAACCCAGCATGTTAATCCAAACTGATGTTACCAGTGGTTTGTGTTCTTGCTGTTGATTTTCAGTTAGGGCTTGCTGAGGAGGAGCTTTGCTCTCTGTCCAGGCCTGACAGCCCTGGCAGAAGGCTGGCAGAACATGAGGGGATGCATCACTCAAGCAGAGTCAACCACTGAACGTGAGTCAGCGTCCAGAGTGGTCATCAGTTCAGAGGGAAAGCACCATCATAAACCTTAAACTGATTAAATAACAGGAAGCTGGTTAGAAAAATAGATTTTTATTGGTCACTTATGTATAAATAAAGTAGAATTCTCTTTAATTTTTTTTATAGCATGGGCAATTAATCTCATTTGCCAAGAAACCAGAAGGACATGAGTTGTTTTAAAAAGATCGAGGTATAAGATGGCTAATTCAGCCTAAGGGGAAACACTGCTGTTGATAAAATAATATTGCCAATGGGCAACAAAACTGCACGTGAAGGAGAGTTGTATGTATTATAAAGGAAAATGTTTATAACAAGTACATCCTAGAATATTTAAAATTAGCTGTTAGCTCAACAAAATACTCTAGATAGTATTGTGATAAGTTAGGAAAGCATGCCTGTTAGCCACGGACATAGCATGAGGAGTGGGCTGAGAGTCATACTAAAACTTGGGGGATATATTAAGTATGTGTATCTATCTCATGTTTTGTCATTTGCTTGTTTGCAGCTACCTTGGTTTTAGTGCTCAGTGGTGGCAGCTCCACCTTGAAAGATACCGCAGAATGTAGAGGGAGGAGGACTGCATGGCAGCTTATACTGTTGACTTCAGAGGACATTTTTTAAAGTATTCAAAGCAAGGCTCCTAGAGTTTTGCATTTGTTTTATATTGGAGAACCAGAAAAATGTTCTGTTGAATGAAACTCAAAAATAAGTGAGATTTAGGTGCCTTTCATCTGTTCTGTAATTGCAGCTGATTGCTGCAAATTATTATTGAGGCCAGAGCCCAGAAATATTTAGAAACTGATGAACATTGAGTTGTAGTGAAAATATTTTAAAATTAAACTGAGAACATGAAATTTCTTGCTTTTATATTAAGCCAGGCTTTGTGAAGAGGTGATTTAAAGCTAACTTAGGGGCAGGTAGTTTTGTGACATGTGCTGTGGGTTTTCTTTTTGCATGTTCTGAAACAGCAGCTGATGGTTACTCTCGTATAGAGTGATACACACCATGGCTCATTGTTTTCTTTTCCAAGTGCCATGCACTCTCAGCCCTTTTTACTGGTCAGTGTGTTCAGCTTCCTTTTTGTCTGTTTTGTCTTACATGGGAAGGGAAGTATTTGATGACAGAAGTTTTATGCTTTCAGATACTGTTGTGTGTTTGGGTTACTTTGTGGTACTTGCCATCTCTCTGCAACCCAAGCTGCCTGGTTCTTCCCAGATCCTGATAGCACCTACCTGTGGTTGTTTGAGTTGGAGGGTTTGTACTATTAGACATGAGGACTGACTGATGGCAGGCATTATGGAAATTACAAATTCAGTGTCCCTTCAGGCTGTTACCCTTGTCTTACTTTCTAGGTGACATTAGAAGTTGTGTAAGAGGTGGCTGACAGCAGCTGAGCCCGAGTTACTGAGAGGCAACAGGAGAGGCAACAGTGCTGTCAGTCTAGCAAAGGGGTTTGAAGCTTTGGGGCTGCCTGGACAGACCAGGAGATAATGTCAACCCCAAAGGTAACAGTCTTGGCTCCCCTGGGAAGCTGCAACTGCCCCACAGTTACAACCGTTTCTTGCAATTAAAAGAATTATGTTAACAGGGGTAGATATTTTAATAGTGTTGACAGGTCAAAACATGAGTTTGCTCATAGAAATTCATACCTAAGAGTTGGGCGTTTCAAGGCATGAAACTTCTGTGAATCTTTATGATTTGTGCTCTCAAGAGGACATAAGTGATTGCTTTAAGTCTGAGGCAGTCTTCATTTTAGATCTAGACTTAAGGAAGTTGGTGAAAAACCACACTGTGTTTTAATGTACTACTAGCACTATGTCAGACAACTGTCTTGGACAATTCTGCTTCTTAAATTTCTACTCTTGCATGCTTCCTGGGTTTCTTAAGACATAATGGACAAAAGGTTGCTACTAAATGATTTTCTGAAATTATTTAAAAGAATCCCCAAATTCTGTGCTAATTGGGTTAAAGTTGTAGAATTCTTTGGGATCACGAATTCATCTATAGAATGACTTTCATCCAGCCATGTGATTGCTACCTTTCACAGAAGTCTTTGTTAGCTGCTAGAAATGTTGCTCTCTTATGATTGTTTTGCCCAAGTCTCTGAGATAAGGTGCATCTCATCTGGATGTCTGATTTTTTATAAACTATTTTAAAATTTCACTTGCACTGCTGATAGATTAATGAACTCATATTACCTTAGAGCAGAATATGCATGCAGTTGCTTATTTCCAGCTGACAGGGAAGCGTGTTCTGCATTGCAGAATGACTTGCATTGGCTTCACCTTCAAAGTTTGCTTATCCTGAGCCTCAAAAAAACCTCATGCTCACATAGTGCTGCTGCTTGTCAAATACCAAATGCTTATTGAGTAGTACTCAAATGTTTCTGCATCAGTTTGTCACTGCCGGATGTTTTGAAAAGCATAAAATATGGGTCTTAGCACTGCAGTTTTAGTCTTGTACTTCTCTAGGGTCCAGTAAATAAAAATGTTATGAAAAAGATTATGGTTTGCAAGACTGGGTTTTAAAAAAAAAAAGTGTCTGCAATATTTGACAGCTACTGAGAAACTACAAAGAAATATTTACCTGTTGCTATGGTTCAGTAAAATTGTTGGCAAATGAAAGATAAAATGGTGAATCCTAGAGTATAAGTGAGTTGTATTTGAAATACAGGTTGGATCACCAGTGACTAGAGAAAGAAGCTACTATTTTTAAAATTAAATTTGAAAAAGGACTGAAATGTCTTTGTAGTAGATCTCATGATGAGTGCAAGAGGATAAATATTTGTGATTCTTTGGTGTTGTGAGGCTTAGGGTTGGTTTTTTTTTTTTTTTTTTTTTTTTGGTTGGTTGTGTTTTTCCATCTGAAGAGAAGACTGAAGAATTATAACCTTGGTAATGAAACTTGCTTTAGAAAAGTGGCTTTTATTCACCGGAGTTTTTTAATATTGCCTTTTTATTCAAGTGAGAGATGTGGGAGAAAGTGATTTTGTAGTATAATCAACATCCTTTCTCTGTTAATGCTGTAAATATTCACACTTGGACAGTATCTGAGAAATATGGCAAAATTGACACAGAGGGATGTTTCTAGTAACAAAGTAAGGGATTAAAATGCATTTCCTTCTTTTCATATAATGGAGTAAAAAAGGACTTTCATTCAACTTACCTTCTAACGGAAAGTGTTAAAAGCAGTTTGTTAATGTTCATTATGTGAATAAAGCTAAGTAAAGCTGACAGCTTCTGAACTGCTGGTGTAAACAACTCTATGCTCATGTGTACTAAACACTTATTTCACTGCACTGAGGATGCTTTAGTTTAACGTAGCAGGATATAAGCTTTCATCAAAAGTTAAATGCTGCCATGCTTAGACATTTGATTTTGTCGGCTGGAAGTGTTTGTGCACAGATAAAGTGTAGGAGCTAACATCAGATCTGCAGTGGTAATTCTCTGTCTAATGGGGAGTGTAAGAGCTTAGGGAAGGGTTTAGGAATGGGATGTACTCACCCCCAGTAACTGATAATACTCCTGTATCTTTGAGACATTCCCCCACTGAAAGAAGTAATTTTCACTGGAAAAAGTTGCCAGACACTCCGTAACAGAATTAATCTCTTCAAGTGTATTTAGCAGAGCTCAGATGTTTTACTTCAGGATGGGCTGACTCTTCCTGAAAGTCTGTTTCTCTCTGTGGGTTATAAATGGATTATATGGAATTAGCTCAGGTGTCAATATCTACATTGCTGAGATGAATCCTACTGCTGTGCTTCTGCTCTTTCCTATTTTTTAATGGCAAAATATCTAAAAAATTCCAGGAGCTTGGTGTACAAATGAAAACTCAGGCTCCTTTTCACAGGAATTTGACTCATGCTTTATTTTCTTCTTTCTTTGATCCCTTGAATTTTGCATTTCTTCTCTAGTTGCTTGCCTTCTGTCTAGGCCACCCTCCTAGGAGAGGGAGTTGTAATTTTGATCCGAGAGCGAACGAAGACACTGAATTAAATTTTACTGCTTCAATGGCTGTGCAACTTCTTAGTGTTAGATCAAAAGGTGAGCATGGTGAACATTGCCATCTCAGCTTCTTTTGCTTACATCCTTTCTGCCAGTGTGAGCTTCCATGATTGTAGTGATTAGCAAGTGCCTCAGTCCGGTCTGACATCTGGATGTAAATCCTCCTTTTGCTACTGATATTTATGGAGAGGGGTTGCGCTTTCAAGTATGTGCCCCTTTAGCATTTCTTATGGCAGAGTTGGATCCAGCCCTCGGATCAACCTGCTTGTTCTTTTTGTTATGGCTCTTAACTCCACTTGTGCTTCCTGTAGGACACCTTTGTGCCTAGCACAAGCAGAATGGGCAAGTGTATTCTGCAGCATGCTCCAAAGGCTGGCTCCCAGCGCCTGAACTGGGCATGTTGATGCCACCCACCGCAGCTCATGCCTGCTTGCTTCTTCCAGTGGGGAAAAAAACAAACTACCAAAATTGCTCTGAAGTGAATTTACCGCAGTGTATCAGAAGCCGTGGATATGCATACTTGCAGTGAGGAGTTCTGAAGCACACCAGAGTCCACTACTAAAGTGTAATCTTTACAATTACTTTTCACCTTTGTCATACCTACACTTTGAGAATTGTAATTACACAGTCCAGGGCTAAGGAAGGAAATGAGGAGGGTTTTCTGTGCATGGTCTAAAAGTCTTGGTTGTATTGGAGACTGAGATACATCAGCAGGAAAGAGAATCCTGGAGTGATTTTAGTTTCCTGTTTGTACCAGCTAGAATGAAAGATACTGTGCTTCTGTGTCTTTGCTTTCATGGGGTGTGGTCCCAGCAGTTTCAGTCAGGGTTTGCATATGCCCAAATGAAGGATCAGCAAGTCAAGTGCACTTGATTTTAGACAGTAGAAATATACGGTGTTGTCACTGCATGTGACAACCACCAGCAATGGCAATCAGTGACAATTTCAAATGTTTCCAGTACCTGTTTTTAAGGGCAATCTGCTTATGCAATTTGTATATTGCTTGATTTTTCTTACCTGTTCTTCACATGTCCTAAGTTTGTGGACTGGAACCCATTTTTTTATTCAATACATTTTTTGAGTCAGTAAACTGGGCTTTCATTTGCTTTCTTTCCTGGACTATTTCCAGTTTCTAAAATAGATTTTGTGCTATTTTTTCCCTGCATTGTTTTCAAAGTAATTTTCTTTTTTTCTTCTACCTCCTATTCTTTTTCATTGCACAGTACAGCATGCTTTTCTTGCTAAATTTTATGCTTTATTCTAACATCAGTGCTGCTTTTGTTAAGCTTTCTGCTGTTCTTTACAATATATTAGCTTAAAAAGTCCCCAACATTCCTGGGCACTTAATAGTCAGAGAATGAAATAGGGGGCTTGTGAAAGATTAAGCCATCTTCTATCTGCTAAAGGGCTGTTGAAGAACAGCTCTCCAGGGATTTTGTTTACTTTGGTATGGCCTTTAATTCCAGCTTCAAGAGTTATGCCAATGACAATGAAAGTGACTTTTTAATCTCAGTTTCATATACAGTGAGAAGGTGACTGATGGTAGTGTGAGCATTAGAAAGCAAAGCATAATCACACTGAACTGTAGACAAGGGAAGATTGTAGAATAAAAGAGATGGGAGGAAAGGGTGCTCAAAGTGGTGCTATGGGTTTAGGAAAGAGTGTTTGGGAATCTGCTTCTTGGGAAAGGACCTGGGGGTATTGATTGACAGCTACTGAACATGAGCCAGCTGTGTGCCCAGGTGGTCAAGAAGGCCAATGGCCTGTATCAGCAATAGTGTGGCCAATGAGACTGGGGCAACTATTGTTCCCCTCTACTGGGCACTGATGAGGCCATACCTCAAATCTTCAGTTTTGGGCCCCTCAGTACAAAAAAAGATATTGAGGTGCTGGAGTGTGTCCAGAGAAGGGCAGCAGAGCTGGTGAAGGGTCTGGACCACAAGTCTGGTGAGGAACAGCTGAGGGAGCTGGGATTTTTTATTCTGGAGAAAAAGAGGTTTGGGGGACCTCATCACTCTACAGCCTCCTGAGAGGAGGTGGTAGCCAGGTGGAGGTTGGTCTCTTCTCTCAAGTAACAAACAATGGGGCAAGAATAAATGGCCTCAAGCTGTGCTGAGGAGGTTGAGTTTGGATATTAGGAAAATTTCTCTATGAAAAGTGTTGTCAAGTATTGGAACAGACTGCCCAGGGAAGTGGTGGAGTCGCCATTCATGGACATATTTAAAAGATGTGTAGATGCGGCACTTGGGGACATGGTTTACTGCTGGGACTTGGCAGTGCGGGTTGGGCTGATGCAATGAGGTCAGGATGCAACTCTGCTAGCAAGGTCTGTTATGCTGGTGATACAACTTACTAAAAGAACTGGGGGTAGAAAAGGCATTTTGGTCCCAGTTCAAAGCACTTTTCGTGTTGGTCGTGATTCATTTGCAGGTGGCAGTGAAAGAGGTGATATGCTCAGTTCCTTGCATGGGAATGTGTGGGAGGGGGTTTATCAGCAGGATAAAAATCTTACCTTTGCTGGCTAATGTTAGAGTGACCTGTGTTCTGAATAGTCCAGTTAAGAGGAGAATCTCCTAATATGTATTTGTATAGATAAGAGAGATAAATGTACTCTGATATTTGTGTGAAAATGATCTAGCTGGTGCGCATCCAGATTTCAAAGTGCTTTCCTAGGATAACAATGTCATTTAAATGTAAGTGTGGTTTGTTTGTTTGTAATGCCTGCCAACAGTCTTTCTAGGAACAGGATATAAAACTGCTACTTGGTGACTTGTTTGTTCTGTTTTGATCTGTAGTTTAATTACAGCATATTTCATTGCTCTTTTCATTCACTCAGGAGGTGGAGCAGTTGCATTTTTTCCCCTTTCCTGTGCATCTTTTCTTTCTTTTTTTGTAGGCACAGAGTTTGGTAGGATAATACTCATTAAGTGACTCAGAAAATAAGATCTTTAGATTGTCCTTTCAAACAGGAATAACTTCTCTTTTTCTCATGGGGTCACATGATTCCAATTTATTATTTTTATGCCAAGCTTGCTGCATGAAGATGGGGCTTCTTATTGCCACAACTTTTTATCAGAGGTTTTACTGAAATTTCTTGCCTGGTTTCAGACTAGGGGTTTTGTCTTTCTGTCTATTTGTCATGCCAAGTTCATACCAAGGCTGCCATTTTTCTCTGTGATCTATAAACTTCTATTAACAACTCAAAGGATCTCATATTTTTCTTATACTGAGTTGAGATAAGAAACAAGTTAGATAGTTATTCAAGAAGAATGTTTATGTTATCATAAACCAGTGCTGGTCCCAAAGGGGAGATAATTTCCCTTTCTTTTTTGTGTTTGCTCAGTGTTTGCTAGTTGTTTAATCAAACAGATGAGGGACTTCTCCTTGGTTGAAACTAATCTAGAAGACAAGATATTTGCTGTCTCAGACTGCTCATGGGACTTCAGACTTCACACAGAAATGAAGGAGAATATTAAAGATGCTGGAAATGTGGTCACATGTCTCATGGGGACTCTTGTGCCTTTTGTAAGGGATGCAGCTAACTGATTTTAAGCAAATTTATGCTTAAGTATCTGTCTGTAAAAAGAATTAACTGCATGGTTAGTGTGATGGGCTAAGTGACAAATTATCATAAAATGGTTTGGGTTGGAAGGTACCCTAAAGATCATTCCAACCACCGTGCTGTGGGCTGGGACACCTTCCACTAGACCACACTCCTCTAGCCAGCCTAGCCTTGGACACTTGCAGGGGTGTGGCATCCACTGCTTCTCTGTTCAGCCTGTTCCACAGTGGCCATGTACTGACTCTACTGATGTCTGAGGAGATGCTCTTGCCTTTGACTGTGCCCCCAGGACAGCTCCCTCTGGCGCTCGCAGCAGAGCGATTTGAACAGCATGGAAACCCTCTCGTATTTGCCATTAAACTCCATGCAGGGTGCCTGTAGCTAATCCACATCAGCTGTGTGCAGGTTGCTGAGAGCTACCTTCCCTTAGCAGGAAGGAGGTGGGAGATCATTAATGATATCATCAATCTCAGCTGTCCTCTTGCTCAGTGGGTGTTACTTGACAGTGCAGTCATAGCATGCAGAGGTAATTTTGGTCAAGGCAGAAGGATGAAAAAGAACATGCAGTTAATGGAAATATTTGCCATGTATGTCTTATGAGTCATTTTATTTCCTCCACTTGCCAAAACAAGTTAGCATGGAAAATGGTTTACTAGTGTAACTGGGAAGACCTGTTCGTGTTTGTGAAGCATGAAAACTGCCAGTGGCCTTTGCATCCCAGAGTTTTATTTTGTGTTTCCTTCAGCCCAGGTTCCCCCAGCACTAAGAGTTCAGTGTTCTCTTCCTGGGTGCCTGAAGGAAGATAGTAGGCATAGGCTTTGCAATCCATATCAGTACCAGGTGCTCTGTGCACATCATGGTTCTGATCCTTCACTCTGTATCCAGCGCTCCAGATCTGCTCTGATGCCGAGGTTTTTTTTATTTATAATAATTTTCAAAATTCCCCCAGATTCCCCCATTGTCCCTCTGGACTCAGGACTTTGTCATGTTTTCTATTTTCATCGGCTGTTTCACGCTTTTTTAGGCGAGTTGTAAGCCTTTTCATTTTGGCACAGGAAATAAATATTGTTTTATGAGAAGCTGTCTTTAATCTATGGTTGTGTATGTGTTTGAAAGTTACAGCTTTTCTAGCCAGATGATGGGGTTTTGACATGTTTGTAGGTTTTCTCTTCCGTTTCAATTATTCTGATGTTCCCAAATTTATTAGACATGTGACTGATATATAGGATGCTCCCTGAAATGCTGGAGTAGGCAGAATAGTGTTCAAAGGATACTGTGTGAGGCCCAGATGACAGCCTACCCTCCAGGGAAGTGTAGGGCTTAACAAATGGGCTGAACTCCACTAGAAGCCTAATAATTGTATACAGTGAGTCATTCTTCCTGACTTATGACTTCTTCCTATGAAAAGTAGGTATTTTTGAATATCTAGCAGAATGCACCATGCTTTAGTTATAGCCAGATCTTTGAAATCGTTCTTCTTTTACAAAGCACTGTACAAATGATATTAGCTCTGTGTACTGTCCTGGTGTTTTCTCCACTGCTTAAGCATATTCTGAGGAGGTTTTAGAGAACTCTTGTATTACTTTCCATAGAGATCAAAGTTTCATAAAAGTTTGAGAATATAATTCAAATGTAGAGAGATTTTTAAGATAGATTCAATCACACTTTTTTGCCCAGAACCTCACACACAATGGCAATTATACAAGAAGGATGCTGTGTATTGTTTCAAGTTCCTGAAATGAGTGATGCAGGTCCCACATGAATGGAGAAGAAATTTTGCTAAGGACGTAGTAGTCTGCTGTTGTTATTTGCTGAAACCAGCCAGCAACACAACCCAGAATAATTATGTTCGCTCTCCTTGGTGTTATGTTCTTTCTCTTACATGTAGGATAGAACAGTGTTGTAAAAATTATCTTTACTGATGTCTCAATTCAATGAACTCTTGTCAAGAATTCTCTCTATAGTCTGAACAAAAGTAAGTTAGTTTTTAGTTACGCAGGTTCAATGCATTTCTGAGAGGATTGAAATGTTAGTTGTATTTATTAGTGCAATTTTACTCCCTCCCAGCTAAGTGCTCTGGGAGAGATTTGCCACCACTCTTTAGCCTTCCTAGGCCATCTGCCTTAGCTGGTGTTTTTGGACAAGTCAGGTGCACATCCTGTATTATTTAGTTACTTTGGACTTTGTTATACAGAGTTTGTTTTTCAGTCCTGTAGGCTTCTGCTCCTGTGGTTGTTGGGGCATGTGGCAGGTCAGGTTGCACTTCACACACTCCCTAGAGAGCAAACTAGACATCAGTTTTCTTCTCCAAACCTCCTGCCTCCTTCATTACACCCAGAGGATACTGTAGGATTCCTCTTGGCAAAGAGAAGAGGCAAAAAGGCAGCCTAGAAATCGAGTCATTAATATTCTGTAATAATGAAATGCATCTTGAAAGGGTAATAAAGAGTGAATGGATGTGAAGCGTTATGTGAAGTTTGTAAAAGTAATCACATTGATACATTATGAAGATCCTAGAAATATGAGAGCCGAAATGCTGAAACTGAGAAAAGTGAGGTTTCTGTAGGTACTAACACAATTCACAGGAAGTGCTGACCCAGGAGTGTGCATATTACTCCAACTTCTGAAATTTTTCACGTTCTCAATTTTTTTCTAACACTAAAGCTCTAGCAGAGATTTTTGTAGTGACTGGGAATTTGATTATTTTAAACTAATCACTTGTGCTTCTTTAAACTAGGATTCCTATCAGTATGTACCCATAAAAAAAGGTCTGATTAAAAACAAACAAACAAAAAGGATGCTGAACAAAAGCAAGATTCAGCAAGATTTTGAATACTCTGGCTCAGTTCCATGTCACGCAAACACAAGCAGAGGTTTAATTGTATGACTTAACATAGATAGAATCGCTCATGTGTATGAAGTGCTTTGTGCTTAATGTTGTTTGTGTCAGCTGCTTGGCACTTATTGGGGTTAAGACCTTTGATCTTGTTCCTTTTAAAATAGGTGTTAGTTCAAAATCATGAAAAGCAGCATTTTTCAGGAAAAGCAAGGAGAGGTACTAAGTGAATTCAATGTGTAATGAAAATATTTTATATGCAGATGGAATGAAAGAGAAAAAGTGAGGACTTGTTGCTTATGAATTATCTACACTGAAAAGAGGTCTCTCTGAGGATACCAGGCTGGTACTTTTTATATTTATTTATCGAAGGAGTTTGTGTATGAAACTTCTTTTATTTCTGAAACAACACAAGCATTTTCATCAAACTGATCTTTTAGCAATTCAATATGTTCATCTGAAAATCAAAGCATTTGATTGAAAGACAAAAAATGGGTGAATTCAAGTTAGGTATTGAAAAGATTCACACAGATAATGTATAAATGAGTAAAGGAACAAACATCTCATTGATATCTAGTTTAGAACAAACACAGCTGTTTATCCTGCATCAAATAATGCTACTGGACCAGCAGAAAAATCATAATCATAAATTATGAGAATAAAAATTATTGGGTTTAAAGCTTTCAACGTGTGTGTGCATGGAGTACTGAAAATGCATTTGGAAGATAAAATTGTATGCAAAGAGTAGAGAAATAAAAGTACTTGAGAAGATAATTTTTGAAGTTTTTCTCAACAAACTACAAATGAGAAAGCTGATGTCATTGGGCATATAGAATTGCATTAATAATTATGAATGACATCTTTTTTGGAAGCTATGAGGCTCATTGACTTATAAAATCAATGTTCTGCAAATTTGCCACTTGGTGGTGCCAAATTGATGTATAAATCACAGATGTGAGCTGAGACAAGCTGTTGAAGCTGTTTCTGAGGAGTGTATGCTAAGTGATACATAAATTTGATCGGAAAACTTTGATTTTGTGGCAGCACTGATACAGCTGTACTCTGCAGCACTTCTGGCAACCATTCCTCAAGTCCCATATATTGAGTACCTCTCTGTCCCTCCAGTACAAGAGAGAGTAGGTGTATAGCAAAGCTACATCTGTGAGAATGTGAGAGTTTCAGGAGCATTTTTTCCTTACCCTATGCACCTGGCGAAAAATAGTTTGGATCCAGTGATATTCTGCATTGTGCAGAATATGGCTTTGGGATTTCTGGAGGCAGTTGCAGGTGTGCTGTTTGCAATGTTATTTTTGTAGGTGTTTCACTGGAGTAGTTCCTGTACAGTTGTGGTTTTAACACTGCCAGAATTTCCACAGTTTTATCACTGAGCTCTATATTGTTGAATTGAAGGGTCATGATTATCCTAAATAAAATCTAAACAAAAAGACTTGTGATTAAATTAACCTTCCTCCATGTCTCAGTTGCAGGGCGGCTCTTCAGCAAGCAAGAAGTTTCTGTTTTATTGCAATGTCTTAATTTGTCACAGCGTTTCAGTGTTATCAGTGTTTAGTGTTGAAGAATATTTGCACCGGGCTTAATGGCTTCTTTTTTTTTATTTTTCTTTTTCTCTCTTTCAATACTGCAGTCCCAAAAGAATTGGTGGAGCTTCACTTGAAACTGATGAGAAAGATTGGGAAGTCTGTCACAGCAGACAGATGGGAAAAATACTTGATCAAGGTACAATATGCATGTTGTATTATTCTGCAATGCTGGAATATGGTTGTGATGAGCAGTTGTGTGAGCAAGCCCTAGTATGAGCTACAGGAGCCTTGGGCTGTGCCGGCATCGACGCACATGCATCAGATCCCAGCTTAACTTGTGGTCTGCCTAGGCTTGTGGAAAAAAGCCTCTGAAAATAGGCGCCATATTCTGCATGTGAAGGAGTGTCCACCCTCATAATTGGTAGGAAAATACTTTCTTGAGTATTAAGATTCTAAAGAAAGAAGATTTAGTAGCCTGCAAATGGGTTAAATTGTGCAGAGATTTATACAGTAGCAGTTCATTTGTATAACACTTGTCCGAATATGATTTAATTACTGTGATTTGGTTGATATTCATACAGGAACCATACAGAGGTCTTATGGCATGTGTTAATCACAAAAGAAATTATTGCAGTGATTTATATCTGCATGCTCAGAATGGCACAGCTAAGATGAAAATGTAATTATGCATCAGTAAAAATAGAGCATCCCATTGTTTGACATAATTCTGTCTTGGTATTTTAATTGCAACTGTGTCTTTGTTGACACTTTACATACAAATAGTTTCCTGTTTAAATAATTTACACTGCTTCAGAAAATGAAAATATATGGATAGTCAAAATTAATAGGTTACCATTTCCCCTCTGGGTATGTTCCATGTGTCTTTTAATCCACAGAATTGTAATCTTGTTATTGTCTGTACAGCTGTGATCACATCTTGCTTAGAAATACAGCATCATGGTAATAGCAACCATACAAATAATGGCACTTGGCAAATCCAACTGCAGGTCTCCCCCTTAAATGCAGTCTCTAAGCTCTATAGAGGTGTGAATTTGTCTGGAGGTTTGTGTACCCTTTAAGATGATGATGATGATTTTAGGGCTGGGAATGTGTTGAGGAATGACCTGCTAAAGGACCTTTGTTAATTCTGACCTGTTAACCAATTGTGAAGCATTGATGATAGTTTTTAAATATAGTAATGTAATCATTTATGTAACTTGTGTGTACTTTGTGTATTATCAGTAATGTGGTTGCTGAATTGTGTTAAATTCCTTAATAAACCCAAAAACCATTGCAGCAAACAGAGAAAACTCAACTCTGACTCGTGAACTTATGTACTCCACTGGAGCCACTTACCAGTTGTGTGGTAAGCAGAAAGCAAGGTGATAAAACAAGTTTGAGGGACTAGTTTGGAAAATCTTCTTCAAAGCAATTTGGAAATTCTTCTTCAGGGAAGCAGTAAGGAAACCCTCCCTCCCACCCCTGTTAAGACCAAGTAAGTGTTAATAAATTCTACTTCATTTAACAGTCTCCAGAGCTAACTTGAAGCTTATTCTGGCCAATGGTTCAAAGGAACCTTGAAGAACAAAGGAATTTGAATATAACTAATTAGAAAGGTATGCTAATATTGTCCCCATTTCAAAGAACTATGATTAATTTAGAAAAACAAGGAAGAGTATTGGAAAGTGTCACAAAAGCCAGGAAAAACTGGCTGTGGGAAGGTGTGGAACCACTGAGAGCCTTTTTCCTTGATACCTGCAATATTGTCCCAAATATTATTGATGACGCTATAAGAGGCAAAGTTGACCTGTTTTCCCTTTGTTAGAAATTACTGATGCGTTGCTTTGATAAAACAGGGCTTGATATATTCTAGATGTTCTTATTTAGGCAGAAACTTTAGTGAAGGACATTCAGACATTTTGACAGATGGATATATTTTGGGATAGAAAGTGAACATGGTAGTTGAGAGTTCTTTCCCGTCCCTCTTCTGGTGGTGAACTGCCCAAGTTGGATCTACCAGCATGTGCACTAATCTTTTATGGAAGAAAATGGCTGTAGGTCTCTGTAAGTCTGACTCTCCTCTGCACAAATAATGTCTAGTGGTCATGCATGGTTGAGGTAAAGAAATGCCTGGTCCTAAGCATTCCAACAACTAAGAGGAAGTGTTCTGCCCAGCTTAACTGATTTTGAGAAACATGTAGTGAGATCACATTGCACTATCTCCTGACAATGTTTTGCTTGAATATTGTCAAACATACCTTACGTTTCTCTCAGTGGTCCATCTGAAACCTTTCACCCAAAATCAGCACATTCTGAACACATTTCTGATTGTTAGAATTTAGGTACCTCTAGTCCCAAGTGAAGAGACTCCTTTTTCATGTTCCTGTTTTCCTTGTTGAAAGTGAATATTTGGAACATGGTAATAGTGTGGGATGCCATCATAGCTGCTTTGGAATTATTTGAGAGAGATGTTTCAGCATTTCTTGCAGGGTGGGAAGGTGCTGACCACTCTTAGCATGCTGAAGCCAGCAGCTCCTGCAAGCAGCAGCTTTGTTATCAGTGTGAAGCATCCTCTCTGGGAAGGCAGAAACTAAGATTTCAGCAGAGCCTGGATCAGTGAGATCTGTAGTTCAGGGTTGTGACAGTACTTGTCAGGAGAAAGCACAATTATCTGGTTTTTAATTGTCAAAATGTAGTCATTTCAATTTGAACAGATGCTTCATCAGCTCAGATGTCTCAAAGCTTTTGCTCTGACAGTCACACACTTCATAGAACGTGAAGCTTCTCATTATTGCTCTCATACTTAATGAGTAAGTAATGAACAGCACCTGGCATATGCCCTAAGCAAGGGTTTTGATATACAGTTTCCCAGTGTTCTTCATATTACATGGTTGAAAAGGAGAGAGAAAGTGGAGTAGCCTCGTTTAGTGAGCAAGCAGCGATTGTCTCCTGCTGTGAGCTTTGGCTTGGCATCAAAGAAGTCACTGTGTAATATTCCTTAACCTCAGAGCAGGAAAAACTGCTCTTCAGGAGGATCCCTTGTGACCAGAGTGCTCTTCACTGTTCTCTGTAGGTCACAGCTTAAAGTCAAAGTCTGATCTATGGTGTGGCTAAGCTGACCTAACTGCTGGCTTACCCTTGTGCCACCTGAGAAATGGTGTCAGTACTAGGGGTAGTGGAGGGTTGGTAGTGTGGCTGTGGGGACAGGGGAGGGGTAGCAGCCCCTTGGCTTGGTTGGAGCTCAGGTAGAGTTTTACATTATGAATCAGTTAATCTGTACTTTTGGTGGGTAACATTTAGGATTGTTTTTGCTGCTGTTTCCAGAGAAACCTGCATTCAGATGTGATTGGCAGATTTCTAAGTAGCTTGTATCTTATGTATGTATCTAAGCAACTGTATCTTATGTTTAATAATAATTTGTTGATTGGGAGATTGACCTGTTTTGATTGAGTCCAGCCTTGCAGACTGAAGGGCAGCAGCACCTCGTGCACTATTTTGGCAGTTGTGATTCAGCAATGGCACTTCAAAATTATTCCAACTGGAGGTGTAACTGTGATCAGCTTTTGCCTTCTCATGGATATTTTCATTGGAATAACCTCACTGACTGGAGGTCCCACCATGTATCCTCAATTGATGAGCAGCTTGTCTCTTCATGAGAGTTATCTTAAGCATGTCTAAGTTGTTTAGAAGCAGAGGGAATTTCTTCTTCATATTTATTATTGGAGCTCGTGCTGATTCAATCTATTTCTCCTTTACTGCTGCTTTTTCTGGTGATACGATTTTTACCCCTGTATAGTTGTGGTTGAATTTATTTGCTTTAAATAAATTGAAATTGTCTGTACTTAAAATATTTTAAAATATTTGTTAAGAAGCTTGAAGCTCAAGATATTTTGTAAAGAATTATAATTCCACAGTGTGGAGTGAGTAGCAGTTACATTTGTTATCTGTCATACAGTTGAAGGACTTAGAGGGTCCCAAGAGAACCTGGCAACTTGTCTGCTAAGTGCTGCAAGGTGATATAATAGGAAATTGTGTCTGCTTGAGAGAATTTATATTCTAAATAGACAGAAATCGAAAAATGTGAGATGTGCACAGCAATGACAATAATACCTACCCATTGCAGGGTTATGCTACTTGATTTAGGATGTTTAGAGAATGTGGTGGTATCAGGACCTTGATGATCTCCTCTTCCATAAAAATTCAATAGTGCTTGCTCATGTGCCTCAGTTTTACTTTCTGTTTTTCTATAACAAGACTTTCTGACTGCAATCCCAAAGAGATCATGTATAATTAATTCCTGTAGTAAGGTACTACTAGTAAAAAAGTTTTAAAGTTGCTTTTTTCTCCTAACCTTAGAAATCTGCTTATTTCGTTTGTAACAGATATGTCAAGAATTCAACAGCACTTGGGCTTGGGAGATGGAAAAAAAAGGATACCTAGAAATGAGTGTTGAATGCAAACTGGGGATTCTGAAGGTACACTTTCATCAGCTAAGGGTCTAAATTACTGCTTCCTCACTCACTTTAAGGTCTTCCTAATTTAGCTTGACTGAACCATAAGTGAATGCATTAAATATAGAGCTGATCTTGGAACAGACATAATATTATTCATTGTAGTGGGATGGACCCAAACTGCATGTAACACTTTGCATATTTTTCACACTTTATATGAAAATAGTCTTGTGCTTACTGCTTTGTCAAGAGCTCTTTGCCTGTGCAATACACACTCTAAAATGTGTTTGTTACCTTGCTGAATTCCAAAGACAAAATGGGACTTCATATTTTGTGGTCTTGACAAAATTGTCAGGGTTGGTTCCAAGTTATTATGGGTTCTATTGTAGAATGAGATCGTTTGTACTATGTAATAAAAATTGAGAGTAAGCTTTCTAAGCTAGCCAGGTTAAAAAAAACCAAAACCAACACAAACTCTTATTATATCATTTAAAAGCAACATGGTCTGGAAAAACCTGATAGCTATAGCTGACAAACAGATCCAACAGAGAGAGAGGCCTAAAAACAAGTTCCAAATCACACAGAAATGAAATGAGCTGATTTTCTTCTTTCTGTTAATATATTTGCTGTCTTATGAGTCTTTCTACTTTTTCAGTATCTCTGCGAATGTCAGTTTGATGACAATCTAAAGTTTAAGAATATCATTAACGAGGAGGATGCTGACGCCATGCGTCTGCAGCCCATTGGTCGGGACAAGGACGGCCTCATGTACTGGTATCAGCTGGATCAAGAGCATAATGTCAGAATGTACATAGAAGAACAGGATGACCAGGATGGATCCACATGGAAGTGCATTGTTAGGTATTCCTTCTTTTTGTTTTGTGGAGGTTTTAGCTATTTGTGACTCAGGCTCAGAAATGTGATTCAATAAATCTTCATTTCTCACACAGTAGGATTCGTGACAGTGGGATTTTCTGCATCAACATCTATGTTCTAGTGAAAAATCATTTATAGAAATAACTCACAGATTTTTTTGGTAGCAGCCATCACATGATTCGTTTCCTGCTAGTTCAAGCTACAATGAATATATAGAAAGGGTAGCAAGAGAAGACTGTCTTGAGGATAGTGGCTCTATATTGCTTACTGGCTAAATACCAGCTAAATGCCTTAGAAAATAGAAGACTCTTGCTTCTTTAACTTCAGCTTTGTTAGAAAAGCTACAAATGGACAGATTTGTTCTTGGGGAAATTACGTTGCAATTACTCCTGCTGGAGGGAATCCAGAGGAGGCCATGGAGATGCTCAGACAGCTGGAGAACTTCTCATATGAAGACTGACTGGGAGACTTGGGATTGTCTGGCCAGGAGAAGAAAAGGATCCAGAGAACTCAGATCTTTCTAGTACATAAAGGAGCTCAGGAAAAGGGGAGAGGGATTTGTTACAGAGGCATGTAGTGACAGGACAAGGGGGAATGGCTTCAAACTGACAGGGCAGGTTTAGATTTGATATTACAGAGAAATTCTGCGAGAGTGGTGAGGCAGCAGCACAGGTGGCTCAGAGAAGCTGTGGCTGCCCCATTCCAGAAAGTGCTCAAGGCCAGATTTGATAGTTGCTCAAAAGCAACTTGGTCTTGTAGAAGATGTCCATGGCAGGGAAGCTGGAACTGGGTGGTCTTTGGTGGTCCCTTCCAACCTGAACTGTCTGCAGGTTATTTGCACTGCCCTGACATCAGTAATAGAGGGAGTCATACAGAACTGTTTAAACCACTATCAGTGGGCCATAAAATAAATATTACTATGGGTTACATGTAGACAGCTGTTGTGGGGGAATAAAGAAAATCTATCCAAACAAACAGATCAAGAACTGATCCATGCATCATTCATCTCTTCCATGCACTATAGACTCAAAAACTCATTGCCAAAAGAAGAAGAAACCACGGTTCTGCTGGGAAGGTTCTAACACTCCACACTCACAGCAGAAAACCACAGTAAAGCGTTAAGAAATCTGAAATGGTTTTAAAACCCATGAGACTCAGATACTGGGATTGTTGTAGGCTTCCTTTCTTTCTGTAAACCTGGGGAAAACAAATTGCTGAACATTGACTTTGAAAAACAGATGTGAGTGCCTTGTTATTCTAGTCCATTAAGAAAGCAATGACTGTTCAATTATGGCTCAAATCCTTTATAAATTGAGGTGGTTTTTTATAGTTGGATGTGCAGTTTAGGTAAGGAGTTACAGTGTACTGTCATTCACGCTCATACAGATGTACACCCGCATTTTTTGCTGTCATAACTTGAGTTGATGCAGTTTTCTAGACAACTAGGTGTTGTTTGTTGCATGTGCTTAGGGTAAGCACTTGCAAAAAGTATCTAAATTCGTTTGATGTTTACTTTTGCAAATTTCACTCAAGTGATATGGTTGCTTCTTTGATGCATGAGCAGAGAGCTGTAGCTTGTCCTCTGCTGAGAGAAAAAAAGAAATAGCAAACAATAATCAGGGATGGTTAATGAGAGGATAATAAATAACAGAGTAATAGTAGCAGCTTGGATCCAGACCCAACAGGAATTAAGATAGATAAGTAGATAAGGTTCTTCCAAATGCATAATTTTATTTTGGTTTGGATAAATTGAAATGTTTCTGACTGCAAAGGTGCAGCCACTGGTAGGACAAGCATTTCAGTGTGCTTGTGTTTTCGCTATATTACTCTATAAGTTTTTCAGGATAATTAATTTAAGCAGATAATATTTGTTTATTCTTTATGTATCCCTTTGGGGTAAGTAAGTGGCTTATCAGACAGTGTGTTCTTCTCTCCTAGAAACCGCAATGAGCTTGCCGAGACCCTTGAGCTCTTGAAAGCACAAATTGATCCCGCTCTGTTGAAAAACAACAATTCTCAGCAGGAGAATTCATCACGTGAAAGTCCAAGCATAGAAGATGAAGACACCAAAAAGGGTGAAGAAGCAGCTCCTCAAGGTTTTCTGCCTTCTTTTCTCAAACTTCTAGTGTTTAACAGTGACAATGTTAGAACTTTCAGCTTCACAGAAAGTTACTGTTTTAGATTAGGACTTAAAAAAGATGTGGATCAAGTAAATATTGAATATTTTGACATCCTAAATATATTTGGAGGTTTTTCAGTACATATTTAATCTCAAACATTTATTGATAGGAAGGGAGTTGTAAAAATGTTTTCTCAGTAACTTTCTTTTTTTGCTGTACATTTTGTATAATATTGTAAATGCTAATTATTGTATGTTTTTGTGGGGCATTGAACTACTGCCAAACTTCTCCTGTTTTAGCAACATTAAAATCTGAAAAAGAAAATATCTGCTTGTGCAATGCCATGATTGAAATCAAGACAGTATCGGGTGTAGTGTTTATTCCTGCTTTTGAGTTAGAATGGAAAAATATAGGTTATTTCCTCAAATGTTTCACAGTTGACATGATATTTCAAGAAGACATGAGCTCAAGTTTAAACGATTTAAAATGCTAAAACATTGTAGAAGTGAGGCTGTCCTTATCTGCCTCCACTATATTGTTGTTATTAAAATCACACAATTATTTAGATTGGAAAAGATCTCCAAGATCAAAGCCAAGAACCTTCTTCCTTCCTTATTATCATGTCATTGCACGTATTTAGTAACTTGCCTGACTTGTTGGTTTGTGCATTGGTTTTGCTAAGTATCAGTCAACCTGGAGTATTTGACTTTTTAAGAATCTAGTATTCTTTCAGGTCATGAAGAACCAGAAGCTTATTATCCTGAGTAATTTTATCCTAGTTTTACTACCTGGTCTTACTATTTTGTTAAAATACAGGAAAATATTTTTACAATCAGAAACAAAATTTAAGTATTCCAGTGTGTTAGTAGATGTTTTTGCAAATGTGTAGAAATCAATTGGATAAGTGGGATCTTGGTTTTGAGTATCGGAGAGAAGGAGCTTCTCCTCCTTTGTAGCAAGCAGTGTAGAACAGAAGAAATAAATAAATATTTAGATAAAATTGGAGTTGTTGTGAAAGTACTAAGAGATGATTGTAGAAATGGCATAAATTGTGACAAAGTCCAGCAGAATTATCTTTCAGTCTAAGGCATTTCCAGTATCTAACTCTGCATGTGAGTGCCAACACAACCTGCATAGTTACCAACACTGCAGAATTAATTCCATGTACTGATTGTGCTTTTGTCTCAGTCAACTTAAATCATCTGATCGGGACCTCTTCTTCAGATACGATTTTGCTTTATGTTGAATTCAGTAGCAGCCATTTGAAAACATTTTAAATGTCCCTACTGTAGATAATTCCCCAAATCCTGTGGCACAGTCATGTGGCTCAGTACTTGCATTAGGCTGTGTATTGGTGTAAAAACACCTCTAGGCACTAGTTGCAGAATCATAGAATAATTTGGGTTGGAAGGGACCTTCAAAGGCCATCTAGTCCAACCTCCCTGCCATGAGCAGAGGCATCTTCTTCTGGATCAGTTTGCTTGGAGCCCCATCCAGCCAGACCTTGCGTACTTCCAGTCATGGAGCAGCCACAACTTTGCTGGGCAACCTGTACCTCGCCACCCTCATGGTGAAGAGTTTTTTCCTAATACCTAATCTAAGTATCCCTTCACTTAGTTTAAAGCCCTTACCCCTTGTCCTGTCACTCCATGGCCTTGTCAGAAGTCTTGTAAGAACTCTATAAGTACTGGGAGGTGCTATATCTTTCCAGTTCTTCTCCAGGCTGAACAAGCTGTCTTTCAGCCTCTCTCCACAGCAGAGGTGCCCCAGCCCTCTGAGCATCTTCATGGCCTCACTCCTACAGATCCATGTCCCTTGTATGTAATTAAAAATGAAATTACTTACATTTGCAGTGATTTGAGTGCTGTCAGTGTGTTCACAGAACCTTCCTTAAAGCTTTTCAGTTGAGAAACTGTAGTATTTCCTCCTTGTAGTCCAGGGATTGGACTGGTAAAATGCAAAGGTTGGTAAGGTTGGTAAAATGCAAAAACCTGAAGTATCAAGAGGCCGTGGTAAAAATAAATAACAAGCTGAAGTGCAGAGTGACAAAATAGGTGTATGGTTTATTCAAAATGCTGGAACTGTACTTCAAACCCTAATGATCTAAAACTGATTTAGCAAGGTGGAATAACCTGATTCTTTAAGCTCTGCAAGTTTCCTGGGATATGCTACTATTCATTGCTTGTTTTAAAAACAGCAGATGAAATGAGTGTAGAATATTGTCTGCATGTGGAGATGTAGTCATTGCCTGGAGAACCTGGATGAATTTCACCATAAGCCATAATACTGAATATCTTTCCTCTGAACTGTTGGAATACAATAATTAAGTATATCTTGAAATAAAAACATGTACAAACAGGAGACTCATTTCTCTAAGGAATTTCTCTTGAAGGCCATGGAATCTTACACTATGTTCTGTTTTCTGAAATAGTCCAGAGACTCGAGTGAGATTTCATGCCTCTGCCTAGGTTTTATGTATCCTCTGGAAGTATTGTGGTAGTACTGAAGAGGAGACTGAGATGTGTGTTGAAAGAAGTATAAATCTAGTGTTCTGCTAGTGGCTTCTGAAATTTAGGTTTATCTTGGCATATAACTAGACTGAATAGTGGTTCTATAGCTAAAAATTGCCAGCCCATATATTTAATGACAGTGTTAGACAAGCCAGGTTTCTACTAATTCAGTGAGAGAGGAGTCCTTTGTGTGAGACTTCGGCTGTTGGGTTTTTTAGGTAGGCCTCTGTTTTGGTGAAGTTCTTTGCAATCCTGTAGGTCCCTTAGTCGTTTCTTAGCTGTTTTTCTCTGTCAGCAGAAAATCAATTGAAAATCAAAGAAGAAAAAGAGGACGTAGAGGAACAGCCAGTGGAATCGGAAAGCCTTCCTCCTCCTGTGGTCAAAGAGGACGAAAATGCGCTTAAAATTGAGAAAGTGGACGAAAAAGAAATTATAAAATTGCCAGTAATAGTGAAATTAGAGAAACCTTCAGAACACAATGAAGAAAAGCAAACTGTCAAGGAAGAAAGTGACTCCTTTAAGGAAAATGTCAAGCCTGTTAAAGTAGAGGTGAAGGAAAACAAAACAGAACCCAAAGACTTAAAAGAAGTAAAAAGCTGTATGGACAAAATAGCGGTTCATGAGCCAGAGAGGTTAGAATTTTGTGTTAATGTCAAAACTCCACAGGAGATTGTGGAGAAATCTGTGGAAGAAAGTGAAAAACTTAAAAATGACCAACAGGCAAAAATACCACTCAAAAAGCGAGAGATTAAACTGACAGATGACTATGACAGTCCAATAAAAGGGCCCCTCTGCAAATGTGTTACTCCAACAAAGGATGTCTTGAAGGAAGAAGGGAAACCAGAAGAAGAGGCTTTTAAGAGAGTCCCTACCATTACTGCTCTATGTCCTGATGGGAAAGTGCTAGTAAATGGAGAGGTTAGCTGTGAAAAAATAACCCCAAGCGTCATACAAAATAGTAAGTCAGAACACTCTGCTAGTGCTATGGAAGACAACACCTCATTAAAAGAGAAAAACGGAAAAAGTGGAGAAAAAGTATCAGACTCCCTAAATTCTGTTAGTAAAATTATAAAAACATGTGAGATTGAGAAAAATGCAGTAACTGTGCTGAAAGAGACTGGGGCTGTGGTCTCTGAGGTTTCTAATCAGAAAGTGCCTTCAAAGGAGGAATCTAGTCCTGTGGAAAAAGAGTCCCTTGACAGCACAGCTACTGAGACGGTAGTGGAAGAGTCTTCAAATTCTGAAGACTGTGCCAAAACAGTGCTTGAAGAGAAACAAGCCACTGATCTCAAAAATGACAGCCTGCCATCACCCAAAGAATGTTCAGAGAAGCTAGAGATATCCCCAAATGCATCTGCTCCTGCAGAACAGCCGAAGCTTGCACTGGCCGATAAAGAGACTTTGAAAAGTAAAGATGAGCCTGAGGAGAAAAACAATTCTCCAAAAGCTGCTGAGATACCTCCTACATCCACTTCACCTGTTACAGTAGAGAAACCTGTTTCAGAAAAGGAGGACTCCGATAGTAAAATGGCTCTACCTGAGGAGAGCAAAGTAGAAGAAAAATCCAGCCCTGAAAAACAAGAGGAAGAGCCAGAAGCTGCCAAAACAGAGCCAGATAAATTAGAC
Source organism: Muscicapa striata striata (assembly GCA_030060385.1). Lineage (NCBI taxonomy): Eukaryota > Metazoa > Chordata > Aves > Passeriformes > Muscicapidae > Muscicapa > Muscicapa striata. The sequence continues at coordinate 104,811 of JAREIS010000257.1, forward strand.
GATGCCCACGCGTCTAATTTAGAGGATTCCTCAGAGAGTAAAAAGGAATCTCCAGAACCTAAAAGCAAATTTAAATATAAGCTAGTTTCTGAAGAAGAAACCTGTGCAACAGAGAATAAAGAAATAACTTCTGAAAGACAAAAAGAAGGAATTAAATTAACAATCAGGATCTCTAGTCGGAAGAGAAAGACAGAAACACCACCAGAGGAGGTCAGCATTGGCCGCACATTGAGGCGGTCACCAAGAATATCCAAGCCTACTCCCAAAGTTGTGGAGACTCGGGATCAGAAGCCTGAGAAGAAGCGAACTGAAGAGGAAGAGGAGAAACCTGCAGCAGCACAAAAACCAGAACGGAAAGAAGATAGGAAAAAACAGGAGAAGGAGACAAATTCTAAAGTTAACAAGGTAAATACAGTTTTATTACTTGGGAGTAAAGAAAACCCCCAGTCTTATCTATAAGGAGAATATACTCTTACATAGGAATCCTGAGGATTATGTTCCTTTGGTCAGCTTTTGCAAGAAACTAGCTTTGCAATCCAGTTAGTGGATTCATCCAATTTAAAAAAAAAACCCTAGGAGAGTGCTTATATTTGTTGACTTTTTATAAACTTGGACAGTTTATAAAATCTATCACTCAAATCAACCTGAGTGAATTCCTCTAAAAAAAATGGCACGATCAGATGTGAGTCTTCTGGCTGTGGCTGAATAGAGACTTGTAACCCCTCTGAATTTACTAGATGGATACTTTTTGGTCTCTGGTTAGTCAGAATGATCATAAACTAAAAAGGAACCAACAAATGGGGAAGAATAAAAATATAACTTCTGTTTCTAAATGGAGCTAAAGATATTGTTATGGTGAATTCATGATATAATTTAGCTTTTCTCACATATGTGATACACATTTTAATGTATTTTAATAGAAACTTCTGTTTATGCAGAATAGATCTTTAAAAGTACATGAGGTACATAGCACGGAAGATTAAACATACATTTTGTATGGTGTGTTTCTGTGACTATATATTTATAAATAACCCTTTATTAATTTATCTTCTGTTTTCTCTGGATATGCAGCACAAAAATAGAGGAATAAGGAGTTTGTATTTTCAAGTGCACTTTTTTATATCAACTTGTAAAATCCTATTAATTTTCCACTGCAACATATTTTTGACTGATATAGTTTTCCCAAAGTATTCACTTATTTAGCAAGTTTCTTTCACATACTGCTGTGTTGGATAAGTGTAATAAAATAAGCAAACAGTTGATTTGTCAGTGAATGGTAACATCTACGCTGAAAAATTCTGTCACATGCATGGACAAATGAAAAATGAATTTTTCATTTAAAGATGTTAATTTAAAAAAGAAAGCATGTGAGAGTGATTGTATGTCCTGAAAGTCATTAGAATTTCGAAGTACTGTTGTTTACAGGTGTTTTAACAGTTCTAAGTTGATCTCTGTGAAAGATCAAGAGATCTAAAGATTTGTACTTTTCTAGAGAGATTTTAAAATAATTATGATAGAGGAAGAAGTGTGAGACTGTTAAGCTTCTGTCATTTAAACAGGATGAAGAATACCACAATCTTTAATAGCTTACTTTATATCTTGGGGCTCCTTTTCTTTTTAAAGATGGATCTTATAAAAACCCAATTTGAAGTTGTGCTGCTGTATAATGAATCTGTATCCTAAGCTTAGACTATCATGGATTTAAAGTACCTTTGCTGCTAAAGCTTAGGGAGCAATAAAATCTGTAAACAGGTAGAAACTGCTATTAAGAACCTGAAAAAAAATTTTACCAATATGACAAATGCTGCTTTGGTATGGGTCCACCCCGCAGGAGAAATAGAATATTTTGTGCATTTTCGTTTATTCAGCTTATTCAGGTCTGTGAATCATTTAGTCAAAATTTAGGAAACATTTTGCATTGAAAAAGCAAAGTTATTTTCCATTTTCGGTGTCTGTGGAGAGGGGGCAATAACTTGTGAGAGAATGAGACACAAGTCAGTCAATGGAAATAAAAGTTTATTCTGTTTGATATGTTGCTTTAAATCTAAAATATCCTAGTTGCACAAAGTAGTTTAAATAATTCAGAGTAGTCTTCTGAATTTTAATTGAAACCTGTTTCTCATTCAACATATGCTAATAATATATTCAAAATATTTTCATTCATAATATGGCATATGATAGAAGGGTGTAGATGGCCCTTTGATTAGCAGAAAAGAAGCACGAACTGAACCATGTTTCACTTAAGAAAATAATGAAAAAGTATAAATTTGAAAGAAGACCTAGATAGAAATTATGGTGCACTTAAGGTGCAGTGATATAATTTCAGAAATAAATGCATTTTCTGAAGTAAAATAAAATGCATAAACTCTTTGGGGGACAGGTGGGAGAAAAAAAAGATTCTCTTTGGGTTGAAGCAAATTATCATGAAAAAGACAGAAAGTTTAAGTATGAAATTTACCATGTTCTCTATGAAGTTGGCCTTGTCAAAATAGAAAAAAAGGGGCTGAGTGGAAAAATTTGTCTTCCTACTTTAACTCTTATTTGAAAATTTCTTTCTGCATGTAGATGCAAATTTTTTCCCCTTTATCTGGTTGCATTTTAAGGATCTTGGAAAAACAATGTATTCATTGAAATGCTCTGCTGTAAATTTACTGCAGCTGTTCTGACTGAAGTAAGTCACTTCACTCTGGAAAAAAAAATATTTTTTTAAGATCTGGGAAGAAACTCTGTGGGCTTCCTTTGTGTTTTTTTTCTTTGAAATGGTGTCTCATAGAGAAGCAAAGTTCGGTGGACAGGTACACGGACTCGTGGCAGGTGGAAATACTCAAGTAATGAAGAGACTGAGGACTCTGAGAGTGAAAAAAACTCTGAGGAGGAGGAAGAAGAGGAGGAAGAGGAAGAAGAAGAAGCTCCACCTGCTGATGATGATGAGCCCTGCAAGAAGTGTGGCCTTCCCAATCATCCTGAGCTGGTAGGTTTTTGGGGTAAGCTTCTGTGGATTGTTGTGTCAGATTTGGTGGATTGGCTTTGATGATGTCTGAAGGCACATCATCCATCGGAGTGGCCATATGTAGGAGAAGATTTTCTGGGTTTTAAGTGGTAAACTCAGGAGTAGATGAGTTACCTTTAATAAGGAAGGAAGGAAGGAAGTTATTTTTCCTGATTGCCAAAACAAAAATAGCGTCTTTTACAAGGTTTAATGCACCTTAGCCCATTGAGAATTAGTCTGGGTGAGGCTTTGAGGTTGTTCCTACAGTTGCAATGAATACAAAGAAAGCAACATTAAAAAGAACCTCAGCAGTGGGATGTCTGCTTTCCAAGGCATCAGTGACATAGCCACATAGCTGCATAGTCATCTTCATAGGATGTAGCTGCATCTCACCCTGAGGACTGAGTACAGTGAAATCGCAGACAGAGCACAAGAAGATTTGGCTGTTTCTCATGGTTCTTACTTAACTGTGGTAGATACCACCATGAATTCCTCTGTTGATCTGGAAAATGATCATTTGCAGTCCTAATATGAATCCAAAATATAAGCCCACTCTTGGGTGTTTGGCAGATATCCTGGCATAATTGAGAGAAAGTTTGACTTTTAGGAAGTTAGAGATAAATATTTCACTTGATATACACATGGCTTATGCCAGCTTTGTTCTCAAGTTTTATGGAAAGGGATATCTCAAATTTTACCCAACTAAGTATGAACTTTTAATAGCTGCCTAGTTGTGGATGCCCTGCAAGACTTTGTCCCTGCTGCCCAGGTCATAAAATTATCCTGACTGAGGAAAAAGGCCAGCATTCCTTTTTCCTGCATAAGAGAGCACAGGGAAAAGAGGTAATACCACATCTTGTTCAGATGGAGTTTTCCACTTAGTCTAGCATCTGGAAAGCATTACTAGATTCTGCACTAAGGGCACATAGTCTACATAGTCCAGTAGTACTAACTACTGAGCAGATACAGTAAGAGGAAATCTGGTGTTAGTGTGGAAAACCATGATAAATAAACTTCCCCATAAAAATCACCCTTGGCCCTGAAAGTGTGGTACAGGATAAGTGGTACAAGGCTTTTTTTTTATTTTGTTTTGGTTTTTTGTTTTGTTTTGGCACAGCCCAAACATTTCTGCGTTGGCTGGGGAAAGAGTTCTGGAGCTTGTTACATGTGAATGCCAAAAGATACTCATGATATGTTTTGTTTGCACAGATTTTGTTGTGTGACTCTTGTGACAGTGGCTACCACACAGCCTGCCTTCGCCCTCCGCTGATGATCATCCCTGATGGAGAGTGGTTCTGCCCGCCTTGCCAGCATGTACGCTTCCTGTGTGACTTCACTCTTCTTTGCAGCTTTCCTTGTGGTTGTGGAGATTGGCTGGGACTTTAACAAGTGCTTTCTATAGTCTTTTTTGTCTGTTAACAAATAGACTGGGATGAATGGCAGGATGCTCATCTTCCCTCCTGTCCGTTAGTAAAACTGAGTTTGTGATGTGTTTTTTTCTTTCTTTGTTCTGCTAGTGATGAGTGACTGTGTGTTGCTGATTTTTAGACAGGAATCTCCAGTCACACTGATTAGCTTCCATCTCTGATTAAATCACAAGACTAGTATAGTATTAAAGATACAATGTCTTAATTTTTCCCAAAATAAAGATTTAAGTTATCATCCAGGAGGCAGAAGCAGTAGGCAGCAAGGCACGGATCAGTGGAAAGAGCAAGCAGCAGTTTCTGAAGTGCTATTCCTTCTTCAGAGACATTTGCTCAGAAGCTGCTTAGAGAAAGCTGCTGTTACTGATGAATCTCAGGGTATGGTTTGTCTCTGCTGGGAAAGCCAGGGTTGTTCTAGTCAAATAATAGACAAGTATGAACCCATATTCCAAGGTTAGAAGCAGGGTTGGTACTTGGGAGGATAAGCAGAAAGTGTGTGATGCTGTTCTTGTTAAATTAGTGGGAAACCATTTGAACACATTTTCAGAATAATCTGCCTGATCCCACCCCCCTTCCTTGGTTTTAGAGAAATTCTGTGCCAAAAGGGCTGTTGCCTGACAGTAAGCTAGTGACATTGGACATGATGTGAGATGACTCTATTTGGTGTTGATTTTTAGTTGTCTTCTGAGGAGTATTTTTCAGTAGTGATAATTTTGAATATGTAAGAATGTTTTCTTTACGCCTGTAGTTATAGCATATCCTCGTTCTGTTGCTGTTAAAGTACTCTTCAGTATGAAAAATGACAGATGTGTAAAAGGGGGAAGAGCATCCTTGGAAATTATATAAAGAGGGCATTAGCATGGACTAAGGCACAATTTGTCAATTAAAAGTGATTTTTTACTTACAGCTCCTTGAGTATTTGGTAAGAAAATGATCCTAAAGGGTATCCATGCTTTTTGCTGCAGTGTCCACTGAACTCGTCTAGTTCCAACCTCCTTTGCCATGGGCATGGACACTTTCCACTAGACCAGGTTGCTCCAAGTCTCATCCAAACTTGACTTTATGGTGGAGCTCATGTTTTAAAAAGACAGGCTTTATTGTAAAGCCTTGTTCATTGAAGAGGAGCCTCCAGTGTAGCAAGACTTCTTCCAGATACAGACTGAGTGAATGAGGAGTCTGAATGTTAGTTCAATGGGAAAATAGATGGTTATGAAATAAACTAATTCTGTGTTTCCTTCCTTTAGAAATTACTCTGTGAGAAATTAGAGGAACAATTACAAGATCTGGATGTTGTCTTAAAAAAGAAGGAGCGTGCAGAACGCAGGTACTGTTGTTTGGATGCACTCACAGCAGTGCTGTGCAGGGGGTTGTAATAATTGAGCAAGCATTAAAATAACTGGGGACTGGGGAGAAAAGTGGTGATGAGACTGGGAATTGATAAGACCAATTTTGACTTCCCACCAATTATTGCTGGCTCAGTGCTGGGACAGCTTGCAAGAAGGGAGGAAGAGTACAGTAACTGAAAAAGATAAGCAAATACATTTGTACTATATTTTGGTTAAAATGCCTGAGCACAAGTTTGACTTTCTTACACCAATAGTTAAAGGGTTTCCATCACTGGCTCAGCTGAATGTCAGTCATGTGTAGAGTTGCTGCTGTAAGCAATTTTAAGTCTTGACTTTGCTCCAAAAGTCACACAGATTATTGTGGGATTTGTGAGTCGTTGCTTTAGATTCTGCATAATCTTGTACATTAGGCAGAGTTTAACAGCAACTGCTGTAGGGCAATGGGTCAGTGAAGTTGCAAAGAATATTCTGAGTTGGAAGGGACCCACAAGGATCATCGAGTTCAGCTCTTCATGAATGGCCTGTGCAGGGATTGAACCAGCAAGCTTTGCATTATTATCATCGTGCTTTGACCAGCTGTCCACCCCTGCCATTACCAGAGGCTAAATGCAAACGTATTTACTGCATTTAGGAACAACTGCCTTAACAGTTGGAACATTCTTTTGGCAGTTTTCAGACCTGGAAATGAGGGACATGAAACATGGTCTGCATAATTTATACCTTTTAGGACATATATTGAGTACTTAGCAGAATTTAATAACATCTGTATGCATTATTAAGCAAAACTTTGCATGGATTTTATCTTAAAAGGCAAATTTCTCCAGAAGGTGAGACCCTTTTAAAAAAAGTAGTTGTGCAGGCTTATATTTTTTGCAGGGACTGTAATATTATATGAGATTTAGTGAGTCAGTGCTGGGAAGATGGGAGCACAATCTGTGTCTGCTTTCAGCTTTCTTCAAATCTGTTTGTTATTGCTGTTGCAACAGCAACAATGATAGTGACAGATCAAGTACCAACTGTCCTGATATCACTACTTCTGCTCAGAGTGTATCTAGATCATACTGTGGTGAAATTATCCATTGCCAATTCTGCTGAATTTGTAGCTGTGGGAATGAAACTATCAGCTGTTTTTATGAGTGAGCTCAGCAAATACACAGCCTCCATCTGTGCAGGAGTATGGGACACACAGGAACTGTGCTGCTTTGCTGTGTGGTGGGAGTGCTCATTACTAGTGAACACTATTTTTGGACCTACTTTGGTAAATATTCTGCTGGCAGACATTACATGAAGTGCAAACTTTTGCCAGTCTGTCTTTGCTTTCTTGAAATGACCAGTGTTGCATAAAAACAGAGTCTTCCGAGAGCAACAGGAGACAATACAGTTGATACCGTATCAGTTTTCAGTGTCTGAAACAGATGTTTAATAACTGTTTTGCAATTTGACCCTCATACCAAATAAAACTAATGCTTTATATTGTATGTCACAAAATAGAGTTTTTTATTTAGTTAGTTTCCAATGTTTTTTCCTTAGAAATAAGCTTGAGTTAAAATGGACTTCACAATGCAATAGTTGAATATTGAAGTCTTCCAACTTACTGCTGTATTGTAGCAAATAATAAGGGAAAAAGGCTGAAGAATCAGAATGCAAGAGGAAATGATAGTTGTTATTATAGCTCATTGTGTAAGTTAAAGCAGGGTTGTTGCTTGGGGTACAGACTTACTTGTATGCAGTGTTTCTGAAAACTCAGTATGTGGATGGTGTCTGTCTTTTTGGCAAAGAGAAGAAATCCAACTCTGTCATTGTGGATCTGTCTACCTAATAGGTTCTTGGAAACTGTTGCTGTCATGATTTTTGAAGCACTGATGATATTGTGTTCTTTCCAGCTCTCAGGAATCTGACTTAGGCTGATTCAGCTGCTCAGCTGTGTGCTTGCGCATCCACAAACTGTTATGTCACTGTTTTTTTAAATTAAACCTTCAGCTTTCCCACTGATTTACAAATACATGGATGAAATCATACCTTTCCCCCCCTCCCCCCATCCTTTTCCTGTTCATGAATTGAAGGTGCTACCACAACAGCCTGGCTGAATTTCAGGTTTCTCATGTACAGACTAACTTCTATAATCATCTCCTACCACCAGCTGGAGGGAGTGGATATTAAAGGCTTTTAGGATCTCCATTTTAATCCATATTAGAAACTCTGAGACTTCTTGATGGAAAATCCCTCTAGGAACTACTTGTCAAATTCTCCCAGGCCAAACCAAGTGGAGTACTTGCTTTCATACACACTTTCATGACTTCCCTGTAGCAGCTTTTGCAGCCTCATAGTTGAGATAAAATGTTTTTTTGAATTTGCCTAGGAACACATAACCAGTTAGTGCTTATCTGCTGCTGCCCTTGGAGAGATGTCTTAGTTCAAATGTTTAAACTCTTGGTTAAAGTCTTGAGCTCCTGTCTGCCACAAAAGGAATAAGGAATTAATTTGATATAATTTCATATTTCATTTTAAGACCTTGACCTCAGAAGGATTATGTTGTTCCATTTGCTGATTTGTTAAGCAGTGTATACTCAAGCCAGGAAGAAGAGCAGCAGAACTGGAAAACCTTGCTGATCACGTTTAAAAGCAGATTAATTTTTCTCATCTCCTCTGGATGTTTTGCATTACAAGAAATGAGAAGTTGGGTAAACCATCAAAGACACTCGCTGAATACTAAAATGTTTGCCGTTTTAGTTCCTTTCTCATTTCAGTAGTTATATTCCTTGCCTTAAAATATTAATTTTCAAGAGTGTAGTGATTTTGCACAGCATCCTTCTTCCTCATCCAGCCAATCTAATGGTATCTAGTTGAATGAGAATTTCTTTTCATCTGTCACTTAGGAGTATTTACATTAGGATACAAAACCAATTCCTTATATAGACAGCCAGTCATTTCAGTAGGCATAATGATACCAAGTTGTCAAAGTCCATGGTCTTTTTAGCTGTAAAACAACCTAAAATCCACTTTTACTCTTTGTAAGTATTACTTTACAAACTGTGCTTTTTCATTTTATTTAAGAATATTATGCTCAAGAGTGCAGAAGGCTACTCAGAAGACTTTCAAAATTTACTTAGATTCCTTAGAACCTAATGAAAGTATTGGAAACCAAATTTTTTCTCATAGATGCTTCTATTTGCAAAACATAACACAGGGAATTAAACATATCTAAAATTATTATATGTCTTGGGTATTTTTGCAGTTATGTGCATGATGTGTCCTGTTGCAACTCAAGTGTAATGCAACAGGCTCGTATGTGCACTCCCTGTAACTTCAATAGTCTGATTCTGGTTGGTTGAGACACTTCAATTCAAAAATCCAGGGTCCTTCCAGACACCAGTGAATGCCACCAACTTTCATTGTGCTCTTAATTTCTTTAAAGTACGCCTTGTTTTCCTAGGAAAAGGCTGGTAGGGAGGCCTATGGTGGTAGAGTTTGGTTACTCACCCTAGTCCGCATTAAGTACCTGGCTATTCTTCTTCAGACTGCTTTTTTGAAAGCTCAGTTCAGCACCATGAAGATCAGCATGCAGTGCTGTTTGTGAAGCGTTAGGAAATCCATCTCTAGCTGAGACTGACAGATACCACAGGACTTAGAGAAGACTTGTGTCCTTCAGGAGCCAGAGTTGTCCCTGAGGCAATTCATATGATGCAGAATGTCGGCGTTGAGGAAAGCTAAGTCTAAACTGAATTTTGCTTCCATAGATTTAATCCTGTAACACTCTGTGGGCAAGGAGGACAGCCTGCTCCTCCTTACAAGAGTCTGTCCTGCATTTGAGTACTTCTTTCTCTCCCATCTTCAGTCAAGTGTTCTCTGCACTGCCCATCCTCTTTTTTCAGCCATTCTCTACAGGGTGTGTCTGCTGCCCCCCAGTACCTCCCACTGGCTAGCTCTGAACTCTTGAGCTGGATCATGTGTTTCTTGGGGAATGGGTGTTGCCCAGATGGCTCTAAGTGCACCAGCTGGGTGTGAACAGGACTGAGTGCTGTGGCAGGTGTCCTTCAGGTGTCCTGTTGGCTGTTGTCCTGTTTACATATCCATCTGTCATCACAGTTCTTTGTGCAGCAGTTTGACTCTGCTGATCTTTGCTCAGGTTGTTCTTCTCTGGAAGAGAATTCCTCTGTAGGCAGTTATTTGTCCCCTGGTGTTTCTAGAGTTGATTCTTCCTGCTTAGGTCTAGTATCTGGCTTTTATCCATTTTGGATTGCTTCCTATCTTTACATATTTTTTACAGTACAGTGTGATTCTGAATTCCCATTTTATCTTTCATGGTCTTCACAATGGGTGTTAGTTACAGATCTGACAACATAATCTTCATCACAGCATTAATATTTTTCAGTTGGTTTTTACTTACTTTTTATACCCCAAATTCAGTAATTTCTGTGGTGCCTACCCACAGCCTTCAAGTACTATTGATTGTCAGAACTCTGGAAATCTCTTACATGATACATGCAGGAAAATGTAATCACATGAGAATTAGCACATAATCCCAACTTCAATAACTTCTCACTTGGAACATCCTCTTGGGATGTTTCTGCCGACTGATAGAATAAGAGCTTCAAACGGGGCTAATTATAGCATTATTTTAGATATCTGCAGACTTTCTCTATGCTTATTTTAATTTTCTTTCTCTCCTCAAGAAAAGAGCGACTGGTATACGTGGGTATCAGTATAGAGAACATCATTCCACCTCAGGTAAGCCAGTGTGTCTATGTGGTATTATTGTTATATTTTCCAAACTTCTCAGGAAGAAGTCTCTCACTGCTGCGTCAGAGGTGCTAGTAGCATCTTGGAAAGAAAAGTCAATCTATATGCAGATCAGAAATTATTCTAGACCCTTCATTTCAGACTGAATGTAGCAGAGAAACCAAGGGAGCTTTATGGTGTTTATTAGGCCACCTGATGCCACACAGAATCCTCTCCCAGTGAGGGATTGCAGGACTACCTCCCTGCCCATTACAGTTGGGTTTTCAGTTGAGTGCTCTATATTCAGTAGTTTATATAGGTGGGGATCAGTTACTTAACTCTGGTGTTTGCTGTGCAGTTATCTAGGTCTGAGCTAATTGTCATGGCTTTCCTTTGGAACTGATAGAAACAAATGTTTCTGGCTTGTGATTCAGAGGGAATATGTAGTATCTCTAGGCAGCATAGCATTTGCCTGCAACTTCAGGATGTTAAGGTCACGTGATCAAAACCTGCCAGCATTTAGTGTTTCATTAACAGAGGCTTTTGTACAAAAAAAGGTTTCTCTTGAGAAAAGAGGAAAAATCTTTGATTCACATGAAGAACAGAATATACTTTAAAGCAAGTCTCTTGAAGTCTTGGCCAAATGCTTTCATCTGGAATTATATAATCTGTTATTTGGAGTTTAAAAGGAAACTTTTGTTCATTTTAAGCATAGACTTTCCACTCTGCCTGGCTGTAACAAGGCCAGCTTTTTCTCCCTGTCTCTGAATACCAGAAAAATGATAAACAAATTTTACAAACTTGCAAAATATTCTATGGCTGAGAGCAGATATTTATAAAATGCAGCCTGGGGCCAGATTATTTTGCTTTTAAATTAATAACTTGCAAACTATGTAATAAAACTAACCTGCATGATACTTCATTGAAACTGCACAATGTGAAGGTATCCTTGTGCTCAATATATAGAGTTGGTGGCCAGAGTTTGTTCAGCTGACACATTTTTCCTAGTCCTGGCAGTATCACCCATGGCGTGATCTCAGCATTGCAGCATAAGCACAATGCTCCCATTAGCCTGAACTCTTAAACTCTTGTGTTTGGAAAGTTATGTAACCTGTAAGGGAAAAATGTGCAAATTCACCTGAACTGCTGTAATAGGTCACTATATTACAATTTATATTACACTATATGTACTGTATTACAATGTGCTGTGTTGGGCATATGAGATTTCTAGACAGAATAAATAATCTATATTACAAATTCAGTCATAATGAATGTGAAGGGAGGGAGGAGATAAAGCTTTTTAACACTTCTGTCTTATCTGAACAGGAGCCAGAAATACCTGAAGGTCAGGAAGAAAAGAAGAAAGATTCCAAAAAGCCCAAATCAAAACTTGAAAGGAGATCTACCAGAACTCGAAAATGCATAAGCTACAGGTCAGCAGCTTGTAAAAATAGCTTGTACAGCAAAAGTCATACTGTTGTTTCCTTTCTGAATCATCCCACCACTTCTCATGTAAACTTTTACATTTAACAGAGAAGTCCAACTAAAGTATCTTTGTTCTTTCCTCTGAATACTGGTTATGCTGGGTGGTTGTGAGAGCATGAAGTGGTATAGTGAAGGGGTGATGCATTAAGAAATAAAAACATATATGATGTTTTGTTCAGGAATACTGGAGAAGGTTTTGGTACTACTGCAGTTTCTGGAGTGAGTTAAGCAGGTGAATTAAACCTCTCCTTTCTCTTGCAAGAGAGGCTTCTTGTGTCTCAAGGCCTTCGATTCCTTGCTCTCTTTCCCCTCTCCACCTTAGATCTTCCTTATGTGAAAGGGGAATGAAACTTACAATGTAATTATCACATGGTGCATCTAAAAATGCAACTTTTTAGAGAAATTGTGACAAAAATGCAATTGTTAAATGAAAATGCCAAGATATTTAGACTCTGAAATTAGAATAGGTCACTGAGGTTTTCAAAATTCAGCATGATCTTAATAACAACTTTTGTTCTCAGTGTATTACCAAGCTGTTTTTATAGAGTGCTTTCTAAATAATAACTTGTGATGCTCTGTATCATCTTCAGTCCACCAGGCAAGCAGAATGCCCTTGGGATTAGAAAAGAATGTGGTTGCCTGAGAGATTGTGGAGGTTTGTCGTGAATGCATTACGAATGTTTAAAAAAAACCTCCATCTTTCCAGTAGTTGTTCTATGTAGACCTTTATCATAAAAAAAATTGTAACATTCCGACACTAGAATGATAAACTTTCCAACAATAACCATTGTTGAATTTATAGTCAACCTGGTTTTGCTGCTGAGGAGAGGCATGGCATTTACTGGTTTTTCCAGCCTCATCAGAGCACTCAGTCTGACTTTGCTTAGCTGTTGGATTTTGGTAACTTTTTGAATGAGCAGCAGAAGTCACACTAATGAAATGCCATTGCTGCTTTGGGGAATTAAGCATTCCTGTAAGGAATGTTATGCTACAGGCAAGACTACATAGATCTGCTGTTATGTTAATGCCAGGTCAGGCAGCATCTGACCAGGGGGCAAAAAACCCTTGCCTGTAGGGTGTGTGTGGTACAACTTTAGCAGGACCCATGTTGTGCAATGACAGTAAATTTTTATTGAATGTAATGTTTCAGAAAAATCAGTCTTCTGATAAAAGGTGATAATCTTTCTTACAGACTACATCATACACATAAGTTTGAGCTGGTGAAAAATTAACATGTATCAGTGTGTCAGATTTTTATGTCTGCAGTGAAGTTCCACTGGTGTCACTGAGAGTTGTGTCAGCAGGGGAAAATAAGTGCTAAAAGTCTTATTCCACTAGGAAACAGATCTGTATTGTAAAGCATCCTGGTTCTCTAAAGTATCTATAATCCCTTTGTATCACCCACCTGCTGAGTCCTCTTGTGAGCAAGTTAGCAAAAACCTGCATCCTGAATAAAGCAGCAGCAGAAGAAATTATGTTCCATTACACCTAATTGATGAGCAGCTGTCAGCTCATGTCTGAGCTCAGGTTATTTGTTAGCAGTGGTTTGAAAGCATTAAATGGTTTCTCACATTTTAAATAGGGGGTTTTTTTAGCTATGTGGAGGGAAAACAATGTTTGAGTAATGTGGAACTAATATAACTAATGGAATAAGTTCAGAGTTATTTATTTGCTGGGTATGTTGCCTGGAAAGGCTGACCTGGAACAGAGACTAGACAGAGTAAAAGGAATAAAATAGGTATGTACTGAAAGGATGCACCTTGGGCAGTGCAAGAGCCTGGCTGGGGCTACACCCACATCAAATCCAAGATGGATTCTGGTTACGAGTTTTTACACTTCTGTAATTTTTGGTTCATTTACATCTTGGAGTTAATTATTCAACCACAGCCCCAGGCTATGAAGTCTTAGTTCCCTGGCTTGCCCCCTTTCCCTCACTGTTGTTTATGCTTTTTGGGTACCAGTTGTCCTTGATTTTCTAGCTAGGAAGGGATTTTTTGTCTAACTATCCTGTGAAGAGAACTTACTAACATCTAATACAAAGTTTCAGAGTTAGACAAGAAGCAGCAGAGATTCAGAAAAATATAAAAGCTAAAACTCAAGGCATTAGGTAAAGCTGCCTTAAGAGTGGTATGCAGTTGTTCCTAAGTAATCTAAGGATACCAGAAGTCCATAACTTTATTTTTAAAGGAGAAAGTGTTTTATGTTTATTATTGGAATACAGAGAAGAATATTCGATTTATTTTTCTCTTGTACTGCTGGAGGTTCCTATGGAGGACCGAGGTAAATATAACTGGAATCTTTCTTTCATGACTGAGAAGTGGAATTTTTAAGGAATGTATTGTCCAGTTAGTTGTATCTGAAAAAAATACAAAAAATTGACTTTATAAAAAACTAGAAGAAAAATATACATCTAAATAAAAATTCTTTTCTATGTAGTTAATAGAATTTATAGTTTTGCATGTTGAAGCTCAAAGCATCTATTTTTTTGAACAGGTAACAATCCTTTTTTATGGAATTTGAATTCATAACTGAAGAAACAAACTAAGGTCATCTGTGTTGAAAGGATTGTATCTTTTCTTCAGTTTGCTGTTCTCTTTCAATGAGTTACTCAGAGTGCAGAAATTTATGCAGTTTTGTAAAAGCTGTTGCAGGACAAGCACACTCAAAGACTTTGCTTTTGTTTGTCCTATTCAGTTATGTAACATTGCATTACAACTTACGTAGATTTACAAGGAACTTTGTGCTTTATTTTATCTATTCAGCTTAGAATGTTGCAGATCTATAAAGTATCTTGAGCTTTAAGAGTAGAAAGCAGCTATGTGAAATCAGTTCTGAAGTTAAATGTGGAAAGAATAAAGAAATCTACATTGAGTTTAATAGATGATTCTCAGGCTGTTTTGAAGGTTGGTAGAGCTAATGTCATCTAATAAAAGTTGTGGGAAAAATGATGACTACTTTGTGTGAAAATGCTGTTAAAGCCATTTTAAAGAACTTTCAGATTATATATTGTTAAATTCAGAGGCCTGCTGTGTAAAATTGAAGGGGATTTCTGTTCATGTAACTCAATAGTAAGACGGGCAATGTTAAATAATCTTCAAGCAAATGTTAAATAATCTTCAAGCAGAGAGATGTAAGGAACGCAACTTTGATAATAAAATAGCCGTTTGTAAAAATTCTGTTCCATTATTTTAGTTAATTAATTATGTATCCAGCCCACTGTCTGCAGTGTAATTTCTGAAGATTTTGAGGTATATTTTTGTAACAATTTAATTAAGGTTCACTCCAAAGTGGTAAATGGAAGCTGTTATTTTTAGGTTTGATGAATTTGATGAGGCAATTGATGAGGCAATTGAAGATGATATCAAGGAGGCTGATGGAGGAGGTATGTTTTTGATGTTACTTGTTTTGCATTGCAGTGGTGATAAGAAGATGGAGAGCAAATTTATTTTAATGTGAGAAGCAACAAATATAATTCTCTCCCTTCAAACTGTGTGGTTTTCCAGGGATGTTTTTACTGCTGGATTTTTCAATGTGAACTAAATAATTTCCCTTAGGAATGGCAACTGCATGCTACCAAAAGATGTCAGAGATTTAGTAAAAGTGGATAGTTAAATCCAGCCTGTACAGGTTTTTCTATATGTAATGAGTAAGTTTTGGATTTGAGATTGGAAATGTCAATAGCAGTGCTATTGACTTTTGTCCCCTGTAAAAAGAGGGCTCACAAATTGGTCTGCAGTTGGACCCTCTAAAGACTGAGTGTACCAGATTGTCTAAATATTCATCCAGCTCTATTAGCACTTCTCAGTTGAACATGAATAAAGTGAAATTCTGTTCTTTGTTGCCTGTTAAGGCAACATGGGACCAAATCAGCAATCTTCAGCACTATCTGAGGGATGGAGGTGGATTTGTGCTTCTGCATCACTTTAACTTGCCTGAAGAAAACAGCCATGAAACATTGTCCTTCGGTTGTTTGGTCTGTGGCATCTCCAGACACTCACTAGTTTCAGAAGCTCATGGATGTATGCAGACAATCTGAAAATCGTGTCTGTGGGTGTGTAACACAAGATCCATTATAGTAAACATAACCAAGTCTCAACATTAAAGCACCTTTTCAAAAACTCCACTTCTTGGCTGAACCACAACTCAAACCCTTCATCTCCCAAGAAGGATATTCAGCATTACAAAAGTGTATTTTCTAGTAATTGCCCTTTCAAAAGGCACTGGTGCAGTAATAATGTGGGTTGGGGTTGAACCACAGACTCTGGACAGAGTGTTGCTTGACAAGAAAATACTCTGCTTGACAGAAAGTAAACTGAAGTTAGGCACATGCAAGAAAGATCTGTAGAAAGTTAAACAAAAAAATAAACTTGATATTGTTTCCCCTTTCTGTCACTGAATTCAGGCATTGGCAGAGGCAAAGACATGTCAAATATCACAGGTCACCGTGGAAAAGACATTTCCACAATCCTAGAGGAAGAAAGGAAGGAAAACAAGCGACCACAAAGGGCTGCTGCAGCACGACGCAAGAAACGACGGCGACTAAATGACTTGGATAGTGACAGTAACATGGATGAAGAGGAGAGTGAGGATGAATTCAAGATCAGCGATGGGTAGGTTAGCAATTTAATCTCCCCACAAGTCACTGACTTCTACAGGCTTCTGTAACTCTGCAGTGCCCCTGACATGATCATCAGGAGCATGTTCCCAGTGCTGGAATGGCACTGCGCAGTGCCAGTAAGAGAGAATCATAGAATAGTTTGGGTTGAAAGGGATCTTAAAGCTCACCCAGTTCCAACCCCCCTGCCATGGAGTCCTTCTGGCCTGGGAGAATGTCATTGTACTGGAAAAACTGTACTCTGGATCCAGGTGCTGACATAATCCAATCTATATTTTAAGCCTAACACATTCTGGAAATGTTACTGTGATGTTTGAGACCTCACTATAGACTTCTGTTAGTGAAGGAGCCAGGTGGGCTCACTTCTCTGGCTAATGTGACTGTTGAGCAGGAATCTGTAACAAAAATGTAGCTAAAATGAGACTGGTTGTTCCCTTTTAAAAACAAGAGTTGAAGATTCCTATTTTGTGGGATTTTTTTGGCCTGATTGTCATTTAGAAATTGGAAGAGGAAAATTTTCATTATTTAGAGTACACATAACTTTACAGGCAGATTCTGAAATTATTTCTTGATTGCTGCTCTGTAGGTGGTAGAGTTTGAATATAGCCAAAGAAGTGGCTTATACTGTAGAAAACAAATATATGTCATTGCTCTGGCTGACTGAAACTCACTTTCCACAGAATTTCTCATCATTCAGTCTGGGCAATTACAGATGGTAACAAAATTGATAATTTTAGATTAACTTTATGCCTCAATGAAGCAACATCATAAAGCAAGCATGATGCTGTAGGCTCTTTACCAACAACATTTAAAGCTTTACACCAATCACTGAGTCAATTTACTAAGTGTATAGAACATCTATACAAGATAAATAAATGCAAATGTTGAGCTTTGTGTTTCACCTGTGACCACACTGAGGACATTTCAGTGGCGCCCTGAATAATGGAGCTACATGTGCTGGAAATTTCCAATCAATGAGTATAGCTTGTGGAAATGTCACAGAATTAATAGTGCATTGATTTGTTAAAGTATGCTCATGCATTTTCAACTCCATTCTCTGCTTTGGGCCTTCTGGATCTTACACTGGAATTTAAATTCAGCTGGCAGCCAAATGCAAGTGTACCTTCAATGCTCAATGGTTTTTAAAAAAGCCTCAGCTCACTTGAAATTATGGGAAAGTTACAAATTTGTAAGGTTGTGAGGTGCATGTTTTGCATTAGAGCCATAGTTTTGTGTTAAGACACGATATTCTAATTATCAGAAATTGTGTGGAACAGTGCTGGGTTTGTGAAGGAAAGATCACCTTTGCTAGAAAGTGGCTGGTGTTTCTTTTCCGTCCACAGTTACTGCTATGCAGACATTACATTGCAGTGAACCATATGAACACGTTAGGATCTGTCCTATGTTAATGCCACCTGCAGTGTACGTTTGACAGAGTGTTTATATCCACCTGCTGTTCTAGTCTGCTGTGTAATGTCATGCACTGGAGAGCTGAATACATATCTGAAACCTCATGTCAGTGATGGCAGCTTGCTCTCTCTGGGCCTTTGCTCCTCATTATAAGATTGTGCTTTTTTTTTTTTTTTTTGTTTTGTGTAAAATGATACTTATCACTTGCTTGTAAAATACAAATACTGGTTCAATCCTTTGGTTGTGATACCTATCTCTGTTGTCTGGGGTTTTCCTTTGAGTAGATCTCAGGATGAGTTTGTTGTATCAGAGGAAAATCTGGATGAAAGTGAAGATGACCCACCATCAAATGAGGACAGTGACTCCGAGTTCTGTGCCCGCATATCCAGGCGACACCACTCCAGGCCCATGAGGCAAAGCAGGCGGTTACGAAGGAAAACAGTCAAGAAAAAATACTCTGAAGATGATGAAGACGAAGAGTCTGAGGACAATTCAAGCAGAGAGTCTGGTGAGTATAAACAACCTTTGGTATTTTACATACTCTGTTCTGGAGAGAGGGAGAATGGCAGTCTGAGTTTCTGTCATGACTGACACTAAATTGTTTGCTTGCTTTGTTCAAGTCAGATGTCATCTTTGCTGTAAAACAGTTTGCTACTTGTTCTGCCATCAGTATTTTTCAGGAAACTGATATCGAGCACTAGGTTCTTGGCATTTCTAGGTAATTATGTATTTAAATAAGTGCTTGTGCTATGATTCTAAAGGCCACCACTGTGGATAGTTTCAGCTACCTGTATACCTCTCCTGTTTGACACATGATTATAGGAAAGAGGATGGAGACAAAAGTGTTCTTTATAGCTAGTAGAAGACCTATGAAAAAGATTCTGAAAGAAACATTTTCTGTCACTTTTACAGAAGAAAACGTCAGTTGTGTAGCATTTTGTGTTTTCTGAGAAGCTTGAAAGCAAAAACCTTAAATCTCTCTCTCTCATAAAATTATCCTTAAAATCTTTAGTAACTAAAGACTCTTGCATCACAGGAGAACCTAATAATTCACTTTATTCTACTTGTCCTTCAACTACTGCATTTTCTGTTGGCATGGTTTGGAGTGTGAGAATAGTACCAGTGCAGTTCATGAACCTTTCCATGGTCAGCATCTCTCTCTGAAGACTGTCCTCCTTGTTTCTGCTTCATTTGAGACACAGACTAGAAAGTGCCATGTACAAGAGCCCTCATTTTTTCCTCACTCTTACTGTGAATTTAAGGTTCTAACTATACTGGAGTGTTAACTTACTGCAGTGTTTTATCTTTCCAGTGTTTTATCTGTCTGTCTAGAATATAGATGATGAACATGTTGGAGTAAGTTGCTTTGGAGTACTGATTTCCAAAAGGAAGGTTCATGCATGGACAGATGAAGACAACGATATGAGTGACCAGAGTGATTGTTGTCTCCCTGTCCTCAATGCATCTTTGCACTGATCATAAGCTCTTATCAATGAAGATACTGGAAGAAGCTTATCTGTTCTGTAATGCACAAGAGCAACTGTTTGTTTCCTGGTGGACACACATCTGTGATAAAATCAACTGATTCCAGTATCATTCCGTATATATTTAAAAGTATAATCTTAACTGTGTTTTTATTTCTCTCTTACCCTCATTATTGTCCATCAGGATCCTGCTTTAAAGCCTGTTTTGTGCTAAGGAAATCAGATGCCCTGCAAGAGGCTCTATTTATTTATATTCTTGCCAACTTGCTGTGTTTCTTCTTGCTGTTTCTTTCTTTCTGTGACTCATGTCAATCATTAACTTAGGAACAGTGTGTGACTTTTATAGAAGTGTGTCTTGGGATAATTGTTCTGGCATAGCTCAGTGAAAGGCAACTGAAGTTGATTTGAGGCTATTTTCAACTGATGTAAATAAATTTAATTTTTGAAGACACTAGCTGCAGTAGACTGGTGTAGGAAGAACTGTGATTGATAGGAAGTTTCTTCTGTGTGGTTTCTGTTTTAAGCAAACCCACGATTGAGTGAAACTGATTTTTGTTGTTAACTTATATAACTCAGGTCTTGAAGTTTCATCTTGTCAGTAGTTTTTCATCTATCTGTTCTTAGAAGTCTTTTTAATAGAGTACAATTTATTTAAATTTTAAAAGCAGAACAGACTCTCCTGAAGCACTGGTAACATGTGCCATCAATTCCAGTGGTAAGGTTGTTTCCACTGTCAGGAATTGTAGAGATGTCTGTGACACCAGTAGAGATGAGGCAACAAAAACACTGTAAGGAAACTATCTGAATTAGGAAACTTACCTGAATTTTTTATGTGAGGCAGTTTTGCTTTGATGGAATAACACACGTCACTATTTTGTATTGTACAGAGAGTGATGATTACACAGATTACAGTGATGATGATTACCTGGAAACCAGGAGGAGAAGATCAAGACGGAATCAGAAGAGACAAGTTAATTATAAGGAAGATTCAGAAAGTGATGGCTCACAGAAAAGTGTCCGATATGGGAAGGAGTTGAGAAGAGTCCACAAACGCAGGCTCTCCACTTCAGATAGTGAAGGTAAAATACTGCCCAGCATTTCCAGGAGCAGGTGTATGTCAGTATCATCATGAAGGGAAAGTTATATCATTCTAAGACTTCAGAGAATTGTCTTTCTAGAGTTCCTTGATGTTTCTCAGAAACTCTTTCCTTCTGAAACAGCCCACTGGTACTTTATGATGCATTGAGTCACTTCTCAAATTTAGTATTCCCCCTAATCCTGACTTCCAGATCTGAATTTACTGCGCCTGACACAGAGTGTTTGGATTCCAAAATTGGCACTAATGCTGTTTCACCACTTTTCCATTAAGAGGTCACAAAGCTGCATCCCACAAGCCTCTAAAGATTCTCTTATTTAAGCGGAAGGCCGTTGTCTCTGGTGCCCTGACTGTGTTTTTGCTGATGGTTCAGACTCATTTAATCTCCTGTTTAAGGAGCTGTGCCAAGTCCAGGGGAAGCCTCTCTCAGTAATGTCAGGCACATCATGAGTGATTGATGTGCTTCGTGATTTAAAATTAATTAGCTTTTACAAAGCCAACCACAGACTTTGGCTTTTGGATTGTGGGTGCCTGGCTTATCAGACCTTAGGTCATGCTTTCTGAATGCTGAGCAGTGCAGGTTGCAATGGATGCAAGGTTCCCAGAAAATGA
Source organism: Muscicapa striata striata (assembly GCA_030060385.1). Lineage (NCBI taxonomy): Eukaryota > Metazoa > Chordata > Aves > Passeriformes > Muscicapidae > Muscicapa > Muscicapa striata. The sequence goes on from JAREIS010000257.1 coordinate 125,991, forward strand.
GCCATCCTTGACAGCCTGAGTGCCTCAGTAAAAAGTTGTATATAATTTGGGGGTGGCAGGGGTATAAAAGTACAGCTTTGTGTGTGTGTGTGATGAATGAATTTTATGATAGAGCAGCCATTATTTGGGTTCTGAGTTTCTGTCAAGGTGCAAATAAAGCACATACTGTGAGATGAGGAATGCAGTTCGGTGTTATTCCCAGCATGGAGTTACCAGTTTTAGGAGAGAAAACACCTACTTTCAAAGGTTCTGGTACTCCTCAGCTTGGAAACAGAATATCCATAAATTGTTGATACTTGCTACATTAGAAGTTTATTTAAAAACAAAAAGAGTGCAAGCCTTTTGGCTTGGTTGGGGAACCTGGGAAAGGAGACACAAATGTGTGTGCTCAGAGAGCTGTCTTGTTAATGAGTGTGAAAGATGAAAAATAAACGTTGCTAATTTGCTAATGGCTCTAAGTCTGCTGCTTCTTCCAGAGAGCTACACATCTAAGAACTCTGAAGATGATGAATCCACAAAGGAGTCAAAGCGATTGATTCGAAAACGTCGGCGAAGTACAGATGACTATTCTGAGGAAGAAGGGGAGGATGAGGAGGAAGAAGGAAAGCGCGTCCGCAAACGCCTGAACCGAATCGAGACCGACGAGGAGGATACCTGCGAGAACGCCAACGACGACACAGAAACCCCCACTCCTGCAGTTAAGCTGCCAGCAGCACAAGTACCCCAAGACAACCCCAAGAAGCACTGCTACCGGATAGAGAGCGATGACGAAGATGACTTTGATAATGTAGGGAAAGTAGAGAGCCCTTTGGACTACAGCCTGGTGGACTTGCCTTCCACCAACGGACAGAGCCCAGGGAAAACCATTGAGAACTTGATTGGCAAGCCAAGCGAGAAGAGCCAAGCCCCCAAGGACAGCGCGGCCAGCGCCAGCTTGGCGCCCAACGGGACAGGGAGCGGGCAGGAGGCGGTAGGGCCGGAGGAAGATGAAGATGAACTTTTGAGAGTGACTGACCTTGTTGATTACGTCTGTAACAGTGAACAGTTATAAGACTTCCATTTTTGTGCTAATTTATTCCACGGTAGCTCATACCAGCGGGCCAGTTATTAAAAGCTGTTTTATTTTTCCTAGAAAATTCTCCACTACAGTATCACTTTCTAGAAGCAAGAATTTCACCAGTCCTGCAGTCTTTCTGTGAAGTGACCAGTTTTGAACTTTGAAGATGAATCGCTGTAAATTCCCTCTCTTACCCCTCCTTCTCCTTCCAAGTCCATGGTCCTGGGTAATTTCATTCACAAAAACCTTATAACAACAAGAGATTTGTATATTTTTGACTTTATATTTCCTGAGTGCATACAAATTTGTGGAAATGGGTGGCCTAAGAAAGCATTCCAAATCAGTCAGGGCCCAAACCGGAACTGGGGTGGGTTTGGCTCAAGGGGTGGGGGGGACGGGAGGGGGGTGGTGCAGAAGCACTTGTGCTTTAGCTTTTTCATATGAGATATATATTATATTTAAATGTTCACAACTTAGATTACAACTTAACAGACAGTTAAAAGCAAAATTAATGTCTGTACTGTCGCATTTTGTGAGTTGTAGGTTAACATACCATAGCTCATTTTAGTAATCACCTTCATGGAAGCAGTTTGATTTTAATACTGGAGGCAAACAGAATTATTAGAGGCCAAGAAGGTACCATAAACAAGAACTCTGCTATTCATTATGACTTGCAGACTTTCCTAATAAACATCCTTTAAAGTGTTTGTACAGTGAAGTGTACTGTAATGAAGTTTTTGACAGCCGAAACACTCTAGCCATGAATTTCTAAAGTGATCTCATGCACAGTTCATCAGATGTCCTTCAATGCACAGAGTCTTGTGGGAGGACATATTGATGTCAAGTTAGTCTGTAAGCTGGATGTCAAGTAAGTCTGTAAGCACTGCAAACTTTTACAGACAAAAAACCCTGCGTTCGCTGCCCGGCCACTTGAGTTTCATCACCAGTTGGAGTATTTTGAACAAAATGTGTTTGTACAAATGGCATTGACCACAGAATGACAGTGCATAAGAGGATGGAGGGATTTTCAAATAAACCATGACTGGTCCATTCATGCCCTTAATATCTACTTCAAATTGAAGTAAACAAATGGAACAGTTTTCCTTTTGGAGGTTTCCTGTTTGGCGTTTGTGTGTGTTTTGTTTTGGTTTTACTTATCTGCCTGGATGTATTAGCAGGTTTTGAATGTAGTTGTTGGCCTTTGGCCATTAGAATTTTCTTAAAATACATTTTAATAACTTTCATGTGACCAACTGATTTCAAGAAGGCAGAGTTTCTGAGTGAAAACACTTGACTCCAAGATATCTCATCAACTTTTAAGCAGGCATGAAATGGTATGTGCTTTTATTCAAGGGGGGAAAAAAAGACAATGGAAGAATAAAAACCCCACCCAATCAACATGGGGCATGGCGAGAGCATTCAGTTTTCTCTTGACTCTGATTAAGATGTAGGCTGTAGCATTTTTACATGTTTATGGGACACAGACGGCTCAAACAGATCTGCCAAACATTGAAATCCAAAAAGGTCACATCTATTAATCCTTTTGCTCTGAGATTTGGATTTTTCACTGGTGTTTATGTCCATTGCCGGCAATGGATGCACCAAAACTGCTGCTGCCACTGAGGAGTGAGTTCTCCTTTCCTGCCCCACCTGATTCCCTTCCATTATATTGTATTTGCTAGTCAGTCATTAAGCACTTCTGTTTTCTTGTAATAAAACCAGCATTAGGCCTTTACTAAATACCTCTCTAGAAAACCTAGATCCAAAATTTACCTACCTTCTGGCCTTTAAAGTCTTGGTTTTATTTCCCCACCTCTGTTCTCCATAAGGTCTGTCAGAACCACTCCGTGACTCTTACTCGTTTGGGTTTTAGCAGTGCACATATCACACTAGAAAACTAGGATCAGAAAGATGCAAAAAGGTGGAACTTGCTCATTATCTGCTGTCCTAAGCAGGCTTTGATTAAAAACAAAGAGAAATCACTCTACATGACAATTTAATTTCATCAAAGATAAAGTGTTTTCCTACCTTACTGATGTTAACAATTAACAGTTAAGTGATTAAAATGGGGTAGTGAAGAGCCACAGAAGCTTAGAATGAGTTCTTAAAAGCATATGTTGCTTTTTAAGCTACTCTAGTCCTTTCCTTTGCTTAGGTGATGCATAAATGTAGTGCTTCTAAATTCTAATATACTTGTGTGTTAGAACAAGTGAGAACACAAGGCTTCCACTTGTCCGTGATAGTAGCTGCTGAGCATTTTTAATACTTGCAGTGGAAACTGACTCACATCCATCGACTCTGTGGAATCGATGGTTCCTCATTTGTTTTGGCAGTGCCATATTTTCCTTTGCTGCCTGATGGAGCCTTCTAGTATCTGATCAAATGTTCTCACTTGTAGAATCAACTCCAAATGCTAAATACTTAGTGAGGAGGTACTTGTGTATGTAAGAAAATACAAAAGAGTTACAATTCTAGATATATCAATCATGAAAAAAAATGACTACTGAGTTAGAGCAATGTAAAAGTAGGAAAGACCAGGAAGCAAAATAGGAACATTGAAGCTTGCTTCAGAAGTGTCATGTTCTAAAAATGGCCAGTTGTTACCAAATTGTACTTTTTATAGGTCTCTTCTTAAAAGCAACTTTTTGAAGAAGTCAACCTTGGTACCTGAGATGGCTTCATCCCACAGGATCTTGAGTTCCTCCTTAGATTACTGGGAATGGTGTGCAAGGAAAAACTGCAAAAAATGTAAAAAGTATTACCATTTTAAAATTTGGTATTTTTGTCATTTTTAAGGCTTCCTCCTTGGTGGAAAATGTATCATCTCCTATTTGGGAAGATGACATTTTCTGACAAGAGGCCAGCTATCACACAGGGTTCATGCTGTTACAGTATGTATATGTGATTGCAGAGTGAAAATGTCTTCCTGGTGTCCTTACAGTCTTGTGCCCTTCTGTGCTCAGTGTGAGATCAGAAGTTAGTTGTCTTTGAATAGTGATCTTCAGGTATAGCTTTGGGCTTAAAGCTCAAACTGTATGGGAACAGGAAACAGGCATGGGATTCTTTTTAATGAGAACAAGCAGCTACTGGCTGAACATGCAAAGCATTTATTCAGCAAACTCTTGTTTATTCCACACAGATTGTCACTGAAAGCTTTGTCTTTTTTTACCTGCAAGCTCTTCTGTATATAACTGATTGGGAGGAAAGCTGATTTCTATGTGTAGCCTAAGTAGCACTGCTGGGAAGAAGAACATACAAATCAAGTGGAGGAATGGGGTTTTTTTGTGCCACCAAGATAAATGCTGGCTGTTTGCTTCCCTGTGTGGGGCTTCTGTGACTCAGCGACAAAAACCACACAAGCAGGACCCCTCTGCTGTAATGAGTGGGGTGTGTTAATCTAAGCAGAATGGGCATAGAATTAACAACTGGGTTGGTTTCACCACAGATGCTGTCTTCTGGTTGTTGAGTCTGATAAACCTGAGCATATTCTTGATAAAAGAAAGAAAATGACATCACATTTAACAACCCCTAGTTAGCAAGGTCAGTGCTGAACAATCAACTCTTTGATACTTTCATTTTGTACATGCTGAATTACATTATGAAACCACTTCATCTTCCTGATTATTTTTTTGAATGAAAAGATTGTTCTGGTCTAGCAGCACTTAGGAGAAACAAGAGATGCTTTTTTCTAAAAAGCTCATTTTTGAAGTGTCACCTTCAAGATTTTGTTGTATTAAGTGTCTCGGTTACTCTCCATATTATGGGAGCTAATGACTTGGTTGGGCTTGCTTTTTGTTCCCTTCTGTTTTCTAATTGCTGTGTCTGAACTCTTGGTAAGAGACCTTACATTGAGAAGCTCAAGGGGCAAAAGATGTATGTTCACAAAAGAAAAATTGCATGGTAGTGGTACACTTGTTCTGATTTCACATCTGTTATTTGAACTACACTGGTATCCAGATGCTGCAACTGTTTAATAATTTTAATCCTTCATTTTCAGGGGGTCCATTTTATACCTCTGTTTTCAGGTGCTTATAACATGGTTTTCAGTTTTCTTCAGCAGGAAGCTCTAGTCTAAACCTTCGAGTAATGACTTCATATTACGTATTTTTACAGACTTCTTTTATGAAAAGTAAACAAACAATTTTTACAGCACCTGCTTTTTAAAATTCACTTTGTACACAGTGACTTAAATAAACCATGGCAGTAATGCTCGCCCCCAGAACTGGTCTGACAAAGAGATTTGTATCACCTAATTCAAAAAAGCTTTATATAGACCTTGAAAATTTGGTTTGATACATGTGCAATGACTACTATTCACAGACTTGTAATGTGGTTCTGATGTGCAGTGTGTACTCTAGGTATGTATGTATTTGCATTTGATGTATGCTTCTGATTTGGTGGGTATATAAAATCCTTAAATATATATAAATATATGTAGAAGATCAAGTATCTTCAAGCAAAACAGTATCTTGGGAGGAAAGACTGGCATTGCATATGGTATGGGAATCTCTAGAAATAAGGCAGCAGAATTTTACAAGTCCTTAAGTGTTTAAAACTTCCATAGAAGCATTTCAGGTTTGTCTGAAGTAAGGATTTACAGGATCAAGAACACATTTGCTGATAGTCTCTTCTGCCTCCCATTCCCTAACAGTTAGCATAGGGAGTGTATCTCACTTAAAATGTTGGAATGCAGAAAGTAAAAAATCCAGCAGATACTATCCATTTGGGTTTTTTTTTAATTGCTATTTCGGTTTGGCTGTTTTTTTTACTGGTATATCCTGATATAAGAAAAATTCAGTGATTAAGTTTTGATGCTTTATCCAGTTTGAGATCTAACAGAGAGCTCTGGCTTCAGAAATATTTATCAGTTGGAAATTATATCTGGAGACAAAGCAGTTGGGGTATTGAGGATTACTAGTCACTTTGCAAAGTCACATCACTTACCAAGCTCTTCTTTTAGATTAGGTGTAACTAACTGAGGTAGCTCCAACCAACAAAAACATGGGAATGATTGTCCCAACACTTCAGAGTAATTTAACTTACTTTGTATATTGCATAAGATGTATATTGCTTTGTATAACACATAAATAAAAGATTGTGTAGAGCTTCTGGGGGAAAGAATAAAACACTCTAAAGTAGATAAGTTTTTATAGTTGAATCTGTGGTGTAAAGCATTCTGATTCAACTGCAATTGAAAGCAAGTCTTACAACTTGGGTTTTGGACTACCATCTTGTAAGTGCTGGCCCCCCCACCTGAGCTGAGGAGCAGGAGAGGGGACAGCATTTCATTTGGAGGGGCACACGTGCCTGCCAGTAGATCTGCTGTGGCTCCATGCAACCCCAAAGGTTGCTGAGGAGAGCTGAGTGACGGCATGGCTCCGTTTGTTTGGCTGGTTTACTTCAAGCACTTTGCAGCACTTTGTGTATAGTCAGTCTCACTGGTTCCCCAGGTGCAGACAGAGTCACTTGCTCCTGATGTTTGGATGCTTGTTCCAATAACAAGGGGAGATGGGGAATGGATGGAGGGAAGTGGAATGGAATACTGTGTATGCAGACTAATGCCATTTGCAAGACAGGTCTTGGACAGGCCTAGGAACTACTTGTGACTTGCTCTTCAAAGGCTGAATTTCCAAAGGAAGGTCTCCATATAGGAGAATCATCCCGATACCCTTTCTTTTCTCATCCTGATTTTCAAAGAAACTGGAAAATGTACTTGATGTCTCCTTCCTGAGGGAATAAATAAAGTTCCTCCATCAGTGCAATGTGGATGTAGAAAAACTTAGTATCAGTCCGTAGAATATTATGACTGTGTTTGTCTCCAGGGATGATAGTCAGAGTCCACACGGTTTACTTTCTTGTTTGTTCCTCTTACTGTGTCCCACACAACTGAACTTGGATCAGTCTGTCAGAACTTAAGTGGTTCTACAGGGATAAAGTCCCTCTGCAAAGATATATGATAGACCTAGTAACCAGTGCACTGTTTGTTAGTTAGAACAGATAAAAGTCCTTAATAGATATTAATCTGCCACTCAAGATGGTGGTAGAAAAAGAAGTCAAATCATAAAGCTGTAAGCCTTGTTTAGTTTTCCATTTTGTACTCATTATATGGACTCTAAAATCTTGTACAGTACCTTATTCCTATCCTGTATTCACTCAAAGGATGCTCCTCCCCTAACTGGCATTAAACTGCTGTGTTGCCAATGCAGTTGCTGGTTCCTGCCCATGTTTTACAGCTCTCCTGCTCTGGCCAGGGGACAGATGGGACTGATCAAATGCATAATGTCACCATTCCTGGGTGCAGGGCAGTCCTCACGCAAGCACTGATCCTGTCCTTGAGACAAACATCGGGGATTCTCAGTGTCCCATGTGGATGCTTACCCTCCAGTATTCTTTTGAGAACTGGATCAAATATGCCAGCTAGGTCTCTTAAAATTTAAGATATGCTTACGTGAATTACAATTTTGTGTTGCTCCTGTGTGCTGTTTGTATGTTTGCAAAGACGCCTTCAGTTCCTTAAAAATGTTCTCCACAGCTGGCCTCATCTTTTGTTTTCTTTCTCTAAAGAATTAATACAGTAAAGTTCCACAAGCGGAGCTCTTTATGTACCGTTTAATCCTTGCATTTTTTGAGTCCTGAACCTTGGTTTTTTCAGTCTCTCTTCAATCACGACTTGCTACGATATCAAAGGGAAAGGACCCAGGGGACACACACTGTGTGTGTGAGAAGCGGGGGAGATACCTTGAAAAAACTGGAAGTGTTATTCTTGTTGCACATAAATTGGGTGGTGCTTTCACTGTCTTTTCCCTCCCACTGGTAATATCACGTGCATGTAAAACATGCTGCGTTTAAAACTTTTTTAAATGGAAATCATGGTGGCATAGTGCTCAAAGGATTAACTGCAGTTTATTAACAGCTAATGTTTTTAGATTTGCAGTACACAACTGTTTAAATACTGTATTCCTTGTAAATGAAGTAAGAAAAAATGTTAAGGCTGGTGCCAATATTTTTGTTAATGAATTGTTCAGCGTTGTCTCTCACTACAGTCTGGTCAGAACTCTTTGTGTATAAGCTGGGCCTGAAGCCATTTTATAGCTTGTAGGCCTAATTGTGTAACTTTTCTTTCATAATGGTTTTGTTATAATATCTACTGTCATTTCTTTCATATAAATATGACATGTAAATTGTCATAATAAAAAAAATTGAAATAACTTGATGTACAAAGTATAATGTGTATTGCAGATACAAGTGCTTTTTAATGGGCATTACACGTGCACATACCTTTTTTAGTTTTAGAACAAGCACTGAGTAATGTCCAGCCCGTGATGGTGCCACTGCCTGCCATGGGAATGGGCAACTCCTGTTTTATGTTGGTTTTGTTATGGCAGCTCAACTGACAGAACCTTCCTTTCTTTAAGCAGCTCTGGCTGATGGTGGGGAAGACCTGATGGATTTGTTTTTGCAGCCACAGTGGTTTTCTCTGTGTGTTCCATCTTTTATGTGCTTTCTGTATCTCATCTCATAGTGATGTTGCAGTCACTTGACAAAAACTAGTGTGCCTGCAGCCAGTGCTGTACCCAGGAAGGCTGTGCCAGCAGACAGCTGTAAGGTGTCCACGTGGTGCTCCTGACAGAGGAGACAGGTTAATTTATTTAGTCTGAGATGTCTAAAACCTGGAAAAAATGGGGGAAAAAATGGAAGTCTGCAGAGACACACTGAAGAAGCAGATGTTCTGACATGTGGCAGTGGACATGGATGATATTTCAGGACTTCAGCAGGAGAAAGTTAGAAGGAAACAAATTGAAGAAGAGAGTGGCTTCTTTGTGTGAATTGCTGAAGCCTGTCAATCTTTATTTTGAATGTGTCTATGGCTGCAGTCAAGCTGCTGTGTGTTTGTGTAGTGATGAGAAATTGCTGTGAAATGCATCATCTTGCTCCAAATCCACTGCCAAAACTTTACGCTTCCATTTTTAACAGATTCTGGGTATCTAAGTCTGGACTGGCCACCTTATGGCAGGCAATGCTGGGGAGAGAAACAAGTGCCCTGGATGGTGACTACTGCCTTCTGTGCTAAGGTGACAACCCTGTGAAGATACCTGCTGCTCTCCATTGCCTCTAAACACAGCCCTGGTTGACTAAATCACTGTTGGACATCCAGTGTTCAGACATCAGTGTGGGGCTGGATCCTAACTCACTTATTAAAGCTCTTACAGCTGAAGAAAAGTTTTCAGGTAATGCCATTCTGTTTCATTCAAACTTAGAGGAAACGTCTGCCTTCCCGCTCTAAGCTTCTCTCAGGTGCAGCACTCAGTACTCCAGTGAAGTGTCTAGATTGTGTAAATAAGGAAGGTGTGGATTTCTCCTCCTCCTTTAATGCCTCATCCTCAAAACCAACTTCCTGCCTGGGCTTAAAGTATCCTTTTTCCCATTTTCTTTTGGAAGAGTAGTATGCCAGAGAAGAAAGACTCGCATTTGCATGCAGGAAGAGAAATAAACTCTGTACTACTACACTGCAGTGGCTTCAACCAGCAGTAATTCAACCCCAACCACTCAGAAATCTTAATTTATAATGACCTAAAGTTGTTGTGTGATTTGGAGTTAACTACAAAGGTGGTAAGAACTCTCTGTGACTCTCTGATGACAGCCACATTAGGTAAGAGTGGACAGGAGTGACATGAACAGGAGCATTGCTTTATAACCACAAAGTGTAGTGAATGGTATTTCCACGTATTTGGATCTCTTCCCACCAGCTGCCATAGTCTGATCTGTGTTCTTGGATGAACTGCAAATTTTTGTTTCCAGTTGACCACTTTCTTGATGTGGTTAACTTGAAGATGATTGAGAAATTCCTCTTTCCTCATCTTCTATTGCCTGTGCTGTTTTTTCTCAAGCTATTCCAGCAGTGTTTAACTCATTGTGGAATTTGCTATCATTTTGGTCTAGGTGATTATTTGTATGAGTAACAATTATTTGCATTATTACTTGCATAATTAATATCCAAAATGGGCAGGCATGGTTGAGCAGCTTTCCTAAGTATTGTCAGTAGCTCAGACTAAGCGAACCATGATATATTCTGCTCTTTGCTATCCAAGACCATAGCTAAGAACATCCAGAGAGAGGAAAGATGGAAACCTAATTTTGTTAATAATTGGTTAATGTTTGTGAGAACCTGCGTTTGAGCACAGGTAGATAAATAACTCCTAAAAAGTAAATTTAAACTGATGGAAGGTTAACATCCATGACAAGCTAACAACTTGCATGGGCTTTTGATATGTTGCTATGGCAGGAGTGTTTGCCATCCTGACAAGTCAGGGAGAAGGGATATTTGCAGTGATGCTGTCTCACTGATGAAAGCATCCCCTGACGGAGATGTACTTCACTGATGCATCAGTAATTAATCACTGTTTCTCACTGCAGTAGCAAGAGAAATGTTGTAAATCCTGGGGAAGAAGCAGGGTGAGTGCTTGTGAGGGGGTAGCAGCCTTCCCATCCCTGCAGTGTGCTGTCCTGAGACACCCCCTGCTCCCCAGATACTGCCATAGTGCTGGGCTCCTGACCCCAGCTTCAGCACTGCTGGGAGATATCAACTGGATACCCTTTAAACAATTCAGGTACTTGTGATTTTCTTTTTCTTCTCTGTGTGTATTTATGAGACATTGAGTGCTGGTCACCCAACCAGGAATTCCCCTTCCAGCATCCAATAGTGGTAATTGAGAAGCTGCTGTATTTATTTGTTCTTATTGATTATCTTTCCCTCTGTCACCTGTCCAACGAGACGAACAGGCTAAAATAGATATGGCAGAGAACAGGAAGCATTTGGACAATGCTCTCTAGCACAAGGTGTGATTCTTGTGGTGTCCTGTGCAGGGCAGGGAAATGGACTCAAATAATTAATGTGGGCCCCTTCCAATTCAGGATATTCAGTGGTTTTGTGACTGCTCTTGGTACTGTCAATTATAGAATCTGAACGTTTTGGGTTGGAAGGGACATTAAAGACATGTTCAAACCATCTTGTTCCAAGTTGCTAAGAGCCACATCCAACCTGGCCTTCAACACCTTCAGGGATGGGGCAGCCACAGCTTCTCTGTGCAACCTGTGCCAGTTCCAATATCTAATCTCACTCCACCCTCTGTCAATTTGAAGCCTTTTCCTCTTGTCCCATCCCTTCAAGCCCTTGTCCAAAGTCCCTCTCCAGCTCTCCTGTATCCCCCTTTAAGGTACTGGAAGGGGCTGTGAGGTGTCCCTGGAGCCTTCTCTTCGGAGAACAGCTCTCAGCTTGTACCACCGGCAGAGGTGCTCCAGCCCCCAGCCATCACCTCAGCGCTGCCCTTTGCTCTTCTTTTCCACACAGCGGCACCGGCACCCAGACCGCAGCGCTGCGGAACCGCGGGAGCGCGGCGGTGCCATCGCGTTCCGGGGCAGTGCCATCGCATCCCGGGCGGTGCCACCGCGTCCCGGGACACTGACATCGCATCTCGGGGCGGTGCCATCGCGTCCCGGGACAGTGCCATCGCGTTCCGGGGCGGTGCCACCGCGTTCCGGGGCAGTGCCATCGCATCCCGGGACAGTGACATCGCATCTCGAGGCGGTGCCATCGCGTTCCGTGATAGTGCCATCGCGTTCCGGGCGGTGCCATCGCGTTCCGTGACAGTGTCATCGCGTTCCGGGGCGGTGCCATCGTATCCCGGGACAGTGCCATCGCATCCCGGGGCGGTGCCATCGCGTCCCGGGACAGTGCCATCGCATCTCGAGGCGGTGCCATCGCATCTCGAGGCGGTGCCATCGCGTTCCGTGACAGTGTCATCGCGTTCCGGGGCGGTGCCATCGCGTCCCGGGACAGTGACATCGCATCTCGAGGCGGTGCCATCGCGTTCCGGGGCGGTGCCATCGCCTCTGGAATCCCCAGCATGAGAAGGACCTGGAAGTCCTGGAGCAAGTCCAGCAGACACCACAAAGTTGATAATGGGTCTGGAGCACTTCTGCTTCAAGGACAGGCTGAGAAGGTTGGGATTGTTCAGCCTGGAGAAGAGAAGTAGTGTGGAGACCTCCTGGCAGTATCAGAAGGGGCATGCAGGGAAGCCACAGCGGGGCTCTTTGATGGGAGCTGTGGTGACAGGACACATAGGAATGACTTCAAACTGAAAAAGAGGGTTAGGTTGGTTATTAGGAGAAAATTCTTTACTGTGAGCAGGGTGAGACCCTGGCACAGGTTGCCTAGAGAAGCAGTGGATGTCCCATCCCTGGAAGTGTTGAAGGACAGGTTGGATGGAGCTTTGAGCATCCTGGTCTAGCGGAAGGTGTCCCTGCCCGAGGTAGTGGGTTGGAATTAGAGGATCTTTCAAGTCTTTTCCAACCCAAACCATTCTATAATTAAAACCATGGCTGCTCTCCTCTTTTGACAGGGGAGTAGACGAGGCTGTTTGGTTTCTGCTGTTAATAACTACTCTGGTTCTGTGAAATCTTTCATGTTGCATCATGTGGAGACTGTTCTTACTAGGCAGAAATCAGTCTGGTTACTCTGGAAGATGTTTTCTGAGCTCTTTGTGGTCTCCTTTCAATTCTCCCTGCATTGTATAGGTCAGAGAGACAGCTTGATGATTAAAACAATGTAATTTTCTTTAACCATGAGAAAGTACTCATACTATATTCTGCAATAGAAGGGCATTGTTGGAACAAAAGTGTAATTTAAAATGTACTCGGAGTGAATTGTCTTTTAAAAACCTCAGACTAGGAAACTTTTATAAAATGGCCAATATTGTTGAGGGAGCTTTTGCCCCACCCGAGCTTGTTAGTGGTGTGTTGGAGAGGAATTTGTCTGGAATTTTGTTCACTGTTTTGTTTAGTTTGGTTACAGCTACCAGGACTTCTGTTTGTGGTGTATCTGCTCTGAGGACGTGTAATGTTGAGTTTCCTTGTAAGCTGTAAGTAGACTTTTGTGTGAGGCACCTGCAGGTCTGCCAGCTTCCTCTCCATGAGTTTTGCACGTGGGGGAGGTCTCACTTTCTGGCCCTGAGTGTTTTTGTTCACTGTGTGACATCATTGATTACAGGCACCCAAATCTATCTGGAGTTTGATTTCTCAGTCTCTAGAAAAATGTTGATTATTCTGATACAAAGGAAGCAGCATCCTGGTGATGACAACCTGTGCTGTCTCTTGCTGTGCTTAGGGTTGACAGTGAAAGTGGGGAAAGCAGAGGCTATAGCATATAAGTTGTGAGTGGAGGAATACCCATAACCTGTCTCTGCTGATCACAGACCTGTCTGTTTTTCTATATACAGGCTGTACCCACATCAGATCTATAATTCTCTAGGAATTATGACACTGAGTTGCCTTTCAGTGTCCTCTTTGTCTTGGAAAACCACATTTAATAGCTTGAGTTACAAATCACACTCTGGAACCTCTGTAGTTCTCTTTGGAATGATAGATACCTGCAGTGAGGAGGAAATGGAGAGGCAGGGAGGAAAATTCAGCATTTAGTGCAAATGTGGTAAAGCTGTGATGCATTCAGGGTTCTTAGCTTCACATTCTTTAGGCAAAGGTGTCTTTTACCTCAGCCATCAGTTAATGCTGTTGCAAAGTCTGTTCAAGCAGGTCCAGGACTGTGTATCCCCGCAGGGTGGGCTAAGTGCCTTGTCCACAGTTATTCAGCTTTTGTGGTTGGTTGGCTTGAATCAGATACTGTGGATTCCTCTGTTAGTTTCTAACGTGTCTCTCCTTTTCTGTCCTCCCCTGTTAGTCGCCTGTCTTGGCTGGAAAACTCTGGAGTTGGCTTCTCCTTGGATTACCCCACCATAAGTTTGCATGCCGTCTCCAGGGACCTGAGCGCCTACCCAAGGGAGCACTTGTACGTCATGGTGAACGCCAAGTTCGAAGGTAAGGAGTGTTGCCTGCTGCTCCCATGCAGTCCTGAGTGACAGAATTTCCTCCTCAGAAGGAGGAAATGTTGATTTTAAGTAATTGCTTGTATATTCTTTTTTATATTCCTGAAGGATAGTTATTTTAGAAGCACAGCTTTGCTTTTGTTCAGAGTCAATTCTTTACAGTTCTGCACCCAGCTTGTGGTGCTGAGAATCAGCTCTCTGCCCTCTTACACTGTTTTAAACAATTTAGTTCCTCTGCCGGTCTCCCTGTGATTCCGTCTTGAGTGAGTTTTTTTTTCTTTATTGAGTTTATGTTAATGTTGCTGCCCTCTCCAGGCTTGATGAATTCCTGTTGTTTCACAGCCAAGGAACTTTTTATTCATTTTCTCTCACAGCTTGGTTAAATACAAACAAGAAAAGGCAATGGGTCATGTTGCCAGGCTTTAATGAATCTTTTTAGATGGCCCAGAAAACCCACCATTTTGACCATTCTTGCTTTGATGTAGAGAAAACAAGATTTCTGTTTCATTGTTTGTATGAAGATTGTATTTATATACCTATAAATATTTTTTTCTTCTGGCAGACCTGTTAATATTTTAAGTGTGTCAAAACCTGCATCACATGAGTGTTAGGTCTTGAGCAGATCTCCTTTTCCCCTTCATGCCTCCTGGTCATCACAGCTAAAGGTTAAAATCTGTCATTTAATTTTTTTTAATATATCCAGAAAATAGTGACACACTGAGGAGGTGGAGATGCTTTGATGCTTTTAAGCTATTATTGTTCTTCATTATTTCTTTCTCTTATGTTACTAATGTTCTCTGACAGTCTATTACTACAAACAATAAGAGGACATTTCCATATGCTTCTTGATTCTTCTTCCTCATTTTCCTTTAACTGTGGTTATTTTGAAGTAAAAAAGACCCTCATCTGAAGAAAGATACTGTTTGTAGCTTTTAATTAATTCTGATTATGGCATTTGAAAATATGGATATCCTGTGAAAGCCTTTATCTAGAAATCCTTAATGGACTGATTTTTAGTGGGTGTTTTTTGTGGGTATATTTTTTTAGTATATTAACTCTGCCTACAGCAAATCTTCCACAGCAGGTAGGTTTTACTTTTCAAAGTCTAGCCCTGGCCTGCAATTTTAACTGCTGCGTAATGTTAAACCTTTCCACTTAGTTGGCTTCAGGAGTCTTCATTCTCAGTTGTGCAGGGTACATTGTGTTCTTCCTCTGAAAGTTTTGTGTGTGCTCTCTGGTATTTGTGCCTTGTCCTCACCCCTTTTTTAGAAAAAGGCACTCAGAGGTTGACTGCATTGAAAACAAAGAGCTGGACTCAGCAGTAACAAGCAGTGCCTGTGGGTGTCAGTTGGAAAAGAACTGGGTAGCTTCCTCATACATTTCATTTTTGGGGCAGCTGGCTGGCAGCTTCTTGGCATCTTCGCATTCCTGGTGGTGCCAGTTTTGTGTGTGATAAAAACCACTCTCAGTGGAACAGCCTCCAGAAAATAATTGTGAACTTTTGAGGCTGTCAGTGCAGTGTCCCCAGCCCTGAAGTGAAGGACTGCAGCCATTTTTGTGGGGTTTTTATTTACAGAAAGGAAAACACCACACTGATGCTTATTTATTCATGCATGTGGCATACAGAAGTCAGGAGGCACTGCAGTTGTCACTGGCACTGGGTGCACTTTGTGCTTCTGACATCTTGCTGGCTGACTAGGATTGTTGGAAATGGAGCCGACATCCTGTGCACATGTCAGAGTCCCCTGTGAGGGGCCACACTGGAAGCTAGCTGATTTCATGACAATAATGTTAAGGATCCATAAAAAAATCCTTGTGATTTAAAAAATGATAACAATTGTGAATGGGGGGTTTTTCAGCATTGTTTTTAATAAGAATCAGGCAATTTTCCTGGAATACTTGAATGCATTGTATGACCAATACAGAAATCTTTACTCCTTAAGTTATAAAAAGAGAAGTTTTCACGTGTGTTGTAAGCATTGCTGAGGTGCTGTGAGAGGGCCTCATGTATCCATGTGGGTCTTGTAGTCTCATGGGGTTTTTTGGGAGAGCAGAGTGGAGGTTTTGTGCCTCTCTTGGGTTATTTCTGATTTGATTATGTGTGTGTTCCTGAAAGAATAATCAAATGTGACCTTTTGGGTTTTTTTGGTTGGTTTTTTTTTTTTTTTTTTTGTCAAAATAAACATGTTTCTTCTAAATCTTTCAATTTCTCTAAAGAGGAGACAAAAGAGGCTCCCATGACTGAAGGGGAGGAGGATGACAGCGATGATGACATTGAGCCGATTGCAGAATTCAGATTCGTACCTAGTGACAAATCTGCCTGTAAGTGTGAATGGGAACTGTGTTTTACTTTGAAGTCCTGGTTATGTGTGGAGGACACTTGGGCCTAGAGATGTAAATACCATGATCCTTCAGTGTCCTTCTCTAGTGACTTGATTCCTGTTCGCTGGAAGGAACAGAGCAGATTGATTTATCTGGCTTGAAAATGGATTCTTTCAAGCAGCTGCTTCTCAAGGAAAATTCCAATGCTTTAAAATAGAAACTGTTGAGTATAAAAACACAACGTGGATAATCTCACTTATATACATTTGCAGGGAATATGTATGGGAAATGTGTTTTTAATCACAAATTCAGTGATACTTGTGCCAGTGACAATTTCATTAGAAACATGCTAATGCCCTGACACTGCCACTGGAGAGCTGTCATATCCTGTGTGGTGTGGAGCTTACAGTTGGATTCAAATTTTAGGAATCTGATGGATGAAATGCTGCAAGGATTCCTGCAGTAGGTAACCACAGACAGAATTGTCCAGAGATAAGCCTTTATCATCAATGAAATAATGCAAAAGTGCTATTAAGAGGCTAAAGCACCAGGCTGGATCTCTGAAACCTGATTTGTTTTTTACATGGTTTCTGGCTTGTTGGATGATGTTTTCAAATACGAGTGCACTAGTGGTTCTGCTGATGGAGTATCCGACTCTCTCTGATCACTCGGAGGGGGTTTCTTGCCTGTTGCCTTGGCCTGTTGGTGGAGGTTTGTGTTCACTTGTGTTCCTGCAGTGGAAGCCATGTTCTCAGCGATGTGTGAGTGCCAGGCCCTGCACCCAGACCCAGATGATGAGGACTCAGACAACGACTACGAAGGGGACGAGTACGATGTTGAGGCCCGTGGTTGGTAACAGTTGCTTCTTTTGAAATACCTGCCAGCACTTGGATATCTGGTATCTGTCATAATTGTTTATTACTCATCTTGCCTAAACATCCCTTTTGTCACAGACTCAGTATAGAAATTCATAAATCTGCAGAAAACCTGCAGTTTAGCTGCCGCAAATGACAGGAATTTAGCAAAAGCATTGTCTGGCTCTCCAAAGCCCACAGACACAAAGAGCAGCCTTTCATGTTCCCAGTGGCTATGCTAGCCCAGGTTCAGTGACTGTGCTGCTGTGTGGTCAATTCACATTGCTATGTGGATTCTGTACCTGATGCAAGCATCTTTTTAATCTCAGTCAGTTAATCTGAGCATAATTTACCCAGCTGCTCCCCTATTCCTCCAGCTCTGCATGTTTCTGGCTCCTAAACTTAGGTTTGATAAACATAAATTTGTTTTTGCAGAGCTAGAACAAGGTGACATCCCGAGCTTTTACACATACGAAGAGGGATTGTCACATTTAACTGCAGAAGGCCAGGCCACGCTGGAGAGGTTAGAAGGCATGTTAGCCCAGTCTGTCAGCACCCAGTACAACATGGCTGGAGTGAGAACAGAGGACTCCATAAGGGAGTTTGAAGGTAAGACATGCTTTTGGTTTACTATACAATTTATCTACATCAGTGACACAGCCAGTGGGATGGAGTGCACCCTCAGCAAGTTTGCAGACGCCAAGCTGAGAGGTGTGGTTGACACTCTGGAAGGACGGGATGCCATCCAGAGGGTCCTGGATAAACCTGAGGAGTGGGTCCATGGGAACCTCACGAGGTTCTACAAGGCCAAGTGCAAAGAGATGTGCCTGGGTTGGGGCAACTCCCAGTATCAACACGGACTGGGAGATAAAAGGAATAACAGCAGCCCTGCCAAAAAGGACATTGGGGTGCTCTTGGATGAAAAGTTGGACATAACCTGGCAGTGTGCACTCGCAGCCCAGAGCACCAGTCATGTCCTAGGCTGTATCCAAAGCAGCGTGGCCAGCAGGGTGAGGGAGGGAAATCTGCCCTTCCGCTCCTCTCTGATGAGACCCCACCTGGAGTGCTTGCATCCAGCTCTGGGCTCCTCAGCATAATGGGATATGGACCTACTGGAACGAGTCCAGAGGAGGTCATGAAGATGATCAGGAGTCTGGAGCACTCTGCTGTGGAAACAGGCTGAGAGAGTTGGGGTTGTTCAGCCTGGAAAAGAGAAGGTTCTGGGGAGACCTAACTGGGGCCTTTCAGTACTTAAAGATGGGGACAGACATTTTTATAGGGCCACTTGCTGTAGGACAAGGGGGAATGGCTTCAAATCAAAGGAGGTGAGCCTCACATGATAGAAGGAGAGATTTTTTACTATGGGGATGGTAAGCCACTTGTCTAGAGAAGCTGTGGATGCCCTGTCTGTGGTAGTGTTCAAGACCAGGCTGGATGGGGCTTTGATCAAACTGTTCTAGTGGGAGGTGTCCCTGTCCATGGCTGCAAGGTCCCTTCCAACCCAAACCATTCTATGGTTCCATGATATGAAAGTGGTTCTCCAGATGGGCTAATCCATAGATCAGGATTGAGGAAGTGCTATGCCATGGGTGATGCCTCACTGCAGGAGGTCGGGGATCACCCACATCCCTGTGGCCCTATGGGCACCATGTTGCTTGCTGTGGATTGAGGGCTGCTCTGTTAAAGACTGAACACTTCAGTGTTAAGAACACTTGATTCTTCCTAGTATGATTTCCTGGAACGGTGGTAAAGTGAAATTGATTAAGGATTAAAAAAACCCCTAAATTTACCAGTCTAAAGCAGAGTTAGGAAGCAGTTTCTACTCTAAATGAGTTGTAGTTTTTACTTGGGTTTTGATTTTGGTTTGGTTTTTTTTTTTTTCTGATGCCCTAAATTATAAATTAACAACTATCTTAACAGAGTTCAGGGTGAATTCTGCATCATTCAAACACACTGAAACAGATTTATTATAAAATATCTTTTTCTGAAGGATGCTATCTCTTTAATTCTGTTGATTGTTCAAATGTGTATTTAAGGAGTAAAATTTCTTTGTGTATTTAAGGAGTAAAATTTCTTATGTGTTCAGGGAAAAACACCTGATTTCTCAGACTCGGTCTTTTCAGTGTGCTGTTTTTACTAGAGCAATATATTATCCGGGAGAAGAACAAGGAAGTAGTTTCGTAGCATTGCTTTTTTTATATATATATATATAGATTGCAGTGTTTTTTATATGCCCTTATGTTTTTGAAAGATGGAAAATGATGCAGCAGTTGTGGATTTCTAGAAAATAACTAATTTGATCTCATCTGCAGGGGGAGGTTTTTAATCTTACTTGTTTTCAGGCTCTCTTTGTTTTGCAATTTTGAATAAATTTATGTAAAGACAAGCATAGGTGATAGGCTCCTGTTTTAGCAGTCCCCTTTGTTGGAAAATTTAGTCAGGTTTCTGAATCCCAAAATTCGAGAAATGAATACAAATTGAAAAGCAAGAATGTCATGTGTCTCAGAGTCATCTTCATAAGTTTTGTTTACTTTCCTAATCTGATTTGCTGCAGTACTGCTGCTTGGTTTGCTGCAATTATAAATATCCTCAGGGCTGCTCAGATTCAGAGTTACTTTATTTTTTGACACTGTAGTATAGGGCAGTCTTTCTTTCTTTTCAATGATTGTTTCAGAACAGGATACAGCTTCTTCTTGCTCAAATAAAGTTATTCAAAGTAATTCGAATACATTTGTCACGCCAGACCTTCATTTAAAACAAGAAATGGTTAAAATCCAGTGTTGAAGTCTTTTAATAAGACAGGGTGAGATGAGGTTGTGGGAGTGGTGGCATCTCTAAGTGACTGACAGGTAGAGCTGGAGCAAACCCAGACACTTGTGAGCTCATTGGTGTTTCCTTAGGCTGCTTTCAGAACTTCAGTGCAGGGTTTGCTGTCCTGGCCACCTCTTGTCAGCAGAGGGCATCCGCTCTCTTTCCCATGCAAACCTTGTCCCTCATGGCTTGTTTACGGAGCACTGGCTGTTTTTTCCAGATGGGATGGAGGTGGACGTGGCTCCAGTAGTTGCAGGGCAGTTTGAAGATGCCGAAGTCGATCACTGAGGAGGACAGGTGCTGCTGTAAGTTCTTCTGACTTCTCACATCAATGCTTTTCAGTCCTGCAGAGCCTTCCCTCTCTGTAATTTGAATATGTATGTGATCCTACAGGAAGGGTCTCTCAATATCAGGATGATGGTGATGTAGAAGAAAAAGGGAGCTGTAGTTTTCACAAATGTAGAAAGATGTTTAATGATCTGTGCCAAAATGCCTATTGGCATAAACAGCCTGCAGAGGCAGCCTGCATGGGTGTGCCTGTCTGGAAGACATGCCAGCCTTTTAGTTGGTGTAAGAATTGTCTGTTATCAAAGGCTCTTAGATGCTGACATATGAACACTGGAGGCATCCCTGGGAAGTTACTGTCTTTAGTGTCTGTTGTTTTGCCTTTAGTGTCTGTTGTCTTGCCTTTAGTGTGTAGGATTTCCCAGGCTGTTAATGGGGGCAGCACTGCAAGTCCAACTCTTCCTTCATTGTAAGCAGAGCAGGAACAGTTCCTGGTAAAGTTACTGAGCTGTCTAGATGGGATTGCTCTCAGTAGTGAACAACTTAGAGACAACAGCTTGCTCAGGTGGTTATGCCAGAGTGGCCCCTTGTCTTCCATCACCTCTTAGTAGCATTACAAGACATGCCAGTGGTTCCTTGCTGGTGCTGGGAGGGAGAGGAAGAGCAGCTTTTTCTGTGACTATCTGTAGAAATGCACAGGTAGAGTGGGGTTGTGATGCCACCCTTGCTTCAGCAGTGCTTAGTCTCTATGTGCTGCTCAGGGGATGCTGTGTTGTCCCAGTTCTCTGCCTATCTCAGAAGGGAGACTGACAGCTCTTACCTTAAAGTGAGTGTCCAGCTATTCCACTTGAAATGTCGTAGAGAGGAGCTGTGGAGCAGATAGCCAAAAGCTCAGGGGAGGAAGGAGGAAAGGGACACAAAAAGGAGTGTGACACACTGAAAGAAAAGTGGGAAAGTAGTTGATTAGGGTTTTCCCTAAAAGAAGGAGGCTGCAGTCCTTGAGGAGGGCTGTTGTGGAGGAGGCTCCACATCTGCATTCCTCCTCTTGCTTATTTTTCTTTGCTGCTGCAGTTCTGAAAGTCTCAGAGTAGCCTTGTGTTCCCTTACTGACCTCCACCATTGCCACTGCTCCTGAATTGATATTTATTGTCTGGTGTAAAAGCTCAAACTTCTGTAGTTGCATTTCTACCCTGGGAAAGACTTCACAGAACAGAAGAGTTCTTAAAAACAAAAAAATCTAGATACTGGTTTTCCTGCCATTGGATGGTCCTCCAGTTTGGTAAAGGACACACTTAAAAATCAGAGCAAAGCCTTTAGCTGTAGATCAGCTGCCTCTTAGTAAGTGAATGTAAATTTAGGCTCTGATGGCTCCATCTCCAAGATTTGGTCAATGGTTTATTAAAAAAAAAAAAAGTCATGCTGTTGAAAAATTCAAATTTGACTGCTTTATCTATTATCCTGGTTAAAATTTAACTGGATTAAGGAGAGTTAGTAGCTGGTAGCAGATCTCTAAGAAGCCTGAAAGTACTGGTGGAAGTGTTGTAGACTGTTCTTCTAGAAAAGGACAAATACACCCAGTAAGAAGTAGTGTTGGTTAGTGGAATTATTACTCTGCCTTCCATGGTACAGCGTGTGGCTGTGGGAGACGAATGCCATGAGAGTGACTGGAGAGGATTTCCTCCTGTGCTTCTGCTTGTGCTGATCACAGCTGAAGGGCTGATCCCTGTCAGAGCAGATCCAGTGACCTGCACATGCAGTATCAGGTGCTGCAGTGACATCACTCCAGGTAGCAGTTTGGGATGGCCCTTTTTAGACTAGCCACCAGCCTAAGTGTAGATGTAATTAAAGGAAATTTAGGAATCTAGGATCTAAGGCAGCAATAAGGAATTGAAGTCAGAAAGTGACAAGGAGAGCTCTTGGAGGTGTGTGCTAATCGCCCTGCCCAGAGAGTGTCTTGGCTCTACAGTCTGTATGTAGGGGTGAAGAGGGAGCATTCTGTGATTTTGTGGGTATTCCATGGAGCAGCTGGGCCCTTTTAACCTCATGAACTGTAAAATGATCTACAGGAACATCTTGTTGGTGATCCCTTGGAGAGCAGTGTGCTGCCCTGCCTCCCAAACAATGCCCTTGTGTGCTGCTCCTATTGCATGCCACACAAATGAGATGTGACAGTCTCCTGCTGAAGCTCCTGGAAGATTTGCTGGCAGTGGGTGCAGGACATTTCCAGTGTTCCTGCAGTAAGTGGTGTTTTGTCTGTGGCATCACGAGGCTGCAGCAATTGTTCTGAAGCAACTGATGTGTCTGCATGTGGGTGCAGCAGGGTCTGCCAGGGCACCCTGGTGCCTGCTGTGAGCACATGCTGTCCTTAGCTGACCTGAGTTAGGGCTGCTGCCAAAGGCAAAGAGCTCAGCCCTTCTGAGCATTCATGGGCTTGTAGTAAAGTGCTGTCCCCTGACTGCAACCAACAGATAGCTACTACTCTGTGGTGCTTAATAACCTTTAATTTTGATGCCAATTATGTAAACTTGGGTGTCTTGTGTCTTTCAGATTCCTCGTGTGGCACTTCCAGAATAAGCTGTAAAACTGAAGGCATTGCAGTGACTATCGGGAGTTTACCTTTCTTTTAATGACCTAAGTTTAGACATCTAGGTCTATAAATGCTTGTAGAGATGTTTAAGACAAGGTTTGACATTTGTGACCACTATGGGGTTATTTAAAAAAAAATAAACAAAAACAACAAAACCTCTTGCATCTAACACTTGAATGGGGCTAATCAGGGGTCATTTCATAGAATCACGGAATGATTTGTGTTGGAACAGACCTTAAGGACCATCTGGTTCCAACCCCACCTGCCATGGGCATGGATGCCATTGAGTAGATCAGGTTGCTCAGGACCACATCCTAACCTGGCTGTGAACACTTCCAGGGATGGGGCAGCCACAGTCTCTCTGACCAAACTCTCTGGCCTTTTAAAGAAGCCTTTGTAAGAATTCTAGGACTTCAGAAATAAAACTGTAAGTAGAACAGTATTTTAGATTGTCCTAGAATTTTCCATATTTTTTTACCTGTCATTGACTCTGTGAAGAAGAAATGGGAATAGAAATATTATGACTAAAAGGAAATAGGGTTGGCCAAGGATTAAAAGAAAAGCTGAATTAAAACCCCCTCAAGTAACTGGCTTTATCATTTCAGTACTATCCCTTTCCTTTCTCTGCGAGCTGAGCTTGGGTGGTAGAGGAGACGGAATAAAGTCTGTAAGGTCCGGACAAAGGAACTGTTTTGTGTCTTTGTATTAAATGTTAACATTGTTAAATAAACTAAGATTTTTGTATCTCACAA
This sequence comes from Muscicapa striata striata, assembly GCA_030060385.1. Taxonomy (NCBI): domain Eukaryota; kingdom Metazoa; phylum Chordata; class Aves; order Passeriformes; family Muscicapidae; genus Muscicapa; species Muscicapa striata. The sequence continues at coordinate 149,537 of JAREIS010000257.1, forward strand.
CCAGCTCACTGTTGCAGTTCTCCCTCCTTTACTTCAGCAAGCAGCTTGAGCCCTTGAGTTTCAGAACTCTGTTCTGTAACAAAAAAATCTTCAGTGAAGCCAAAGCCATTTTCATCATTTACCTGGATGAGAAGATAAAAGGGCTGAGCATTTGCAGAGTATGCCTGTGACAGACTTAGTCAGACACATCCTAAACTTAGGAACCCAGCTTTAGATTGCCAAGATGTTGGTCCTGCTGGAGCTTTTCCTGTTTTGTCCTCTGCGAGGTGGTCATTTTACCATTGAGAAATATCAGCAAATTCAGGTTGTTTCTCTCTTCCCCCAGTACTGAAATGAAAGTCTAGGCCAAACTTCCTCCATTTTCTTTTCTTTTGCTTTGAAGTTGACATGTGATTTTTTTTTTTTTTTTTTTCGGGGAGGGAGGAGGGGAAGTATTGCTATGTTGGTATATGAACAGTTTACTGGTCCTACACTCTACTTACACGTTAGGATGTGATATGGTTCCAAGGTATGTGATAATTATAACCACTTTTTGTTGAATATTTGTTAGGAATGCCAGTCAAATTAGGGATGTCTTAATAGTACTGAGAACTATTGACATAGCTGAATAAATGAGGTATTCAGCATGTTATGCAATAAGACATTCTACAGGAGTATCTTTACCAGCCCATTTGTATACATACTAATGTATTCATGTGTGTAGGTGTTTTTGTTAGGGATTCAGATTTACAAAGGAGGATACAGAGTTGCTTTTTGCACTGGTGTTTGGAAAATCTTGGTGTGGAGAAGTCAGATCTGATCTGACCTCTTTATAGACTTTGCTTTTGCAGGCCATGAAAATGATGTGAAAGTAGGGCCTCTAATCTAACAAATCTTGGCTGCCTGTAGGTTTGTATATCTGTTTTCTCTTTTCTTTGTCCATTTTTATGCTCTGAGGTTTATTTTTGAAACCTTTATCCTGTGGGCTCCATGGCTTCAGAGGAGACATCAAATCATGTAGATTTTGAAAGACTTGTTTCTGTAAGAAATGAGGTGAAAAAGTGGAGGGGAAAAGTTATTAGGTATGGATCACTTTAAAAGGAGGTAAAAGAGATAGCAGTAAATCAAGAAAAGGAGGGTAGAAACCCTTAAAAGGATCTGTTTTAGAAGCAGAACAAGGTATAAAAATACATATTTTTTCAGAGGATCACATCTTTTCAGGCTCAGTGTGCTGGTGTGTGGTCCTTGCCATGAAGAGAGTTAACAAAGACAGGTTTCCTTTGGTAGATCTACTCACGCTATGGTTGAAGAACTGCTGAATGGTAACCCAGCAGTTCTAGTTCTCTTCAGCATATTAGCAGGCTAACTTTTTTTATTACTAATAACTGAATACAGGGTCATGGATAGGACTCTTGTATGTAAAGCACATTCATAGAGTTGATTTAATTTTGCAATATAATATTACAGGTACCTTGAAAAATGAGAAGAGATTTTATTGCAACAAAGAAGAAATTACATTGAAATATTTACTTCCCAAACTCTTGCAAAAAAGATAGCTGACAATAGTAGCTGTTAAATACTTCATCAGTTTACTGTGAAAAACCCCCATCTGATTCCCTTTCTCTTAAAATATGGTTTGTAAGGTGACTTGGATGATGAGGCGAGGGACATTATACTGAGATCTTTGTAGAATTTGTTAACTATCTCTCCTTTCAAACCAAGTAACCATAAAAAGAAAAACTGAATTTACTCTTAAATTTGAGACCTATATTTTGGCCTGTTTAAAAAAATTAGGCTACAGCCAGAAGAAACCTTGTGCTAGAAACAGAGCTTCAGAAGATAGTACCCATCAGTGGTGGTTGCCTCAACTGAGGCTATAAAGGGCATGCTTGTGTATGTAGCTTTCCTGTTTTTATCTGTTATTTATTATTCTGCATTGCAGATTCATTTGTTTTTTAAAGAAGTTAAGAGCTACATAAAATCAAGGATGAATTGGAGTACTGCATGATTCATCCCTGTATACTGTCTATGTGAACAGGCAGCAGTAATTGCTGATAAAAGGTAGAGGGTTTTGTCTAAAATGCCATTTGATGCATGTGTACAGAATTCTATGGTATTTTCTTAGTGTTTTTTCCAACCAAGGTAAACATTCAACAATCTCCAATGGGACAGGATGGTACAGAGCCTTCCTGGAAGGAAGGGAGGGGTTACTTACCTGCACTCAGGTATTATTAAAACAATGTTGTTCATACATTGTTGTCATTTTAATTTGGGTGTAGGATGTCTCTAGAAGAGAGCTGTGGGGACTCTTCTAGAGAGTAGTGTAGCCTTTCTTCCTCTCAGAGGTAGGCATGTAGGAATATGATGATGTCAGTATAAGAAATCTTCACCTTCCTTTTTTGCAGATGCCTTCAGTGGGAAGAAATCCAATAAAATCAAACCTTGAAAGGACAGGGTATTTCTCTAAAATGAGTTTTGCATGCTAATAAAGGTCAGCAAATGGCACTTACGGCTAAAGTGACAAAGTCTGTGTTTTAACAGTGCTTCACATTCATATGGCTTAACTGAAAATGGTGGCAGGTATTCCCAAAATCCCAATATGCATTTACAAAATAATTATTTTAATACAAAGTGGTAAGTCAAATATTTCAAACATGAAATCTGAAAATACAGCATAAAGATGGCATGGAAGTCTGTCAACAGTTCTCTGAAAGCTTTATGTCTGCAGATGTTGAAAATATTTTTTAATGTAGTGCTCCCAAATTTCAGGATTTGATGTCTCAAGATAACCGAGGAAAGAGTTCATCCCATATAAAAGCCACAAGTATTGTACCTGAAATGAGAAGTTACAGAAAGGACCTTTATTTAAATGAAGGACACAGTACTGGTATGGAAAATAAACATGATGTTCAAGTATTTGAGTGTTTAACACAATACAACAGTACTTTTTGCAAAGGAAGCTTCAACAGGCTATTCAAGTGCTCCCTGTGAGTTAATAGTCTTGTTTTCCTTATTATGGTTAATGCTTTAAACTGTGTAAGCCAAGCCAAAGGCAGAGTTTGGCTGGCTGAATCCAACACAGGCACCTTCCTGTTCCTGATCAGGACTCTTTTCTTTGTAGCTGGATGTATAAATGACTGAACTAGCTGCTTAACCTCCATCCCTCACCTGAGTTCATTAGCTGCATCTGTTTTGATAACCGTGTGATTTTTAGGTGCTGCCAAGTGGGTATAGGATAGTGGGCTTTTTTTTGAAGATCTTTTTAATTTAGGGTTTATTCTGAAGCTGAAAAAATGGTAATGTTAGAGAAAGTGTACGATTCTCACAAAGAAACTTCTATCTCAAGTTGGAAGGGACCCATAAATCCAAAGGGCATCCAAATACAGCTTATTATGACCTTTTTTACTGCAGGAAAAAAAAAAGAGTTTATTCTTTCAGAGACAAAGAGGATCCTGCTTGATGGTGCGGCCCACACGTAAGCTTGTATTTATGAAACTTCTTAGATCACAAAAAAAGCTTATTGAAAGGGATTCTGTTTAGTCCAGTCTGCCACTCAGTGCAGGACTTTGCCTATGCTGGATGGGTCAGTGAGACTTTCCCTGACTGAGTCCCAAAAACATCCATGCTGGAGAGTGTAGCATTTCTCCAGGAAACTAATTTCAGTATTGCTGCACCCTTCCTCCTGAATGTTTTCCTGGAGTCTAAGCTGAACTTCCCATGCCCCTGTTTGTGGTCTTGCTGTTACTTGTTGCCAAAAAGAATGGTTAATCTTTTGTAACTACTCTTGAAATACTGCTTGAAACACTTAAACAGGCTTAAGAAACACTTTCATCTTATTTTTTGCAGCCTAAACAAGTCCGGTTCTCTCAGCCTGCCCTCTTAGATCAGGTACTCTAGGCCCTTCATTGTCTTTGTGGTCCTCCACTGCCTGGATCCTGTTTTTTGACACATTGCTCTTGAACTGGGGGACTCCAAACCACCCATGTTCCAGATGTCACAAGGCATTGAGTAGAAGGAGGCAATAATCACAGAATCAATTTATTTGGAAAAGCCCTGTGAGACCACGGAGTCCAACCTGGGACCAAACACCACCATGGCAATAGATCATGGCACTGAGTGCCACATACAGTCTTTCCTTAAACACCTCCAGGAACAGTGACTCCACCACTTCCCTAGGCAGCTCTTTCCAATATCTAATCATGCTTTCAGTGAAGAAATTCTTTCTAATGTTCAACCTAAACCTCTCCTGGCACAGCTTATGCCTATGTCTTCTAATCGCTTCACTTGGGAGAAGAGACTGACACCTCCCCTAACCCCAGCTGCAGCCTCCTTTCAAGCATTTGTGACAGAGTCCTCCAGGTTAAAGAACTCCAGCTCCCTCAGCCATTCCTCGCAGGACTTGTGGTCCAGACCCTTCACCAGCTCTGTTGCCCTTCCCTGGACCCACTCCAGCACCTCAATGTCCTTGCTGAAGTGAGTGGCCCGGAGCTGGACACAGCACTAGAGGTGTGGCCTCAGCAGTGCTGAGTACAGCTGAGTCCAATCCCTGCCCTGGTCCTGCTGGACACACACTATTGTTGTGCCAGGCCAGGTGCTATTGACCTTGGCCACCTGAGCACAGCTGGCTCATGTTCAGCTGCTGTCAACTAGCAACCCCAGGTCCCTTTCTAATGGGCCACTTTCCAACCACTCTGACCCCAGCCTGTAGCCCTGCATGGGGTTGTTGTGGCCAAAGCATAGGACCCAGCACTTGGCCTTGTTCAATCTCACGTTGTTGGTCTCAGCCCACCATTGCAGCCTGTGGAAATCCCTCTGCAGAAGTGCTGCTGAATCCCAAATTGCTGAATCATGTGCTTTTTCCAAACTGTTGTGAAAAAACTTCGATTCAGGTCACTGGTAAACATACTGGGGAGCATGAACTCCCAGTACTGACACCAGCATACCAGCATGGTATTGGCCACCAGCCAGGTGTCAGCCCATTGATTGTGACAGTTTGAGGTCAATGCTTTAGCCAATCTTTATTCCATCTAACAGTCTTTTTGTGTGTCCCCACTTTGAAGAAAGAACACTGTGGGAGGTGGTATCAAAAGCCTTACTGAAGGTACACTACATGCCTGCTCCTTCCTCATTTCCACATGCATTCATCACAGAAGGCATGTGACAGATTCCTTCTGCACATCTAAATCTATTACTGAGTTCTCATGAGCTTTTTCTAAAAATCACCTTTTCCCATTTATAGCAGCTTCCAAGGGAATTACTACTACATAGTAGACATTAGCAATTCCCTAAATAAGCAGAATTTTGTTTTGAAGTCCAAAGTCTGGACAGCTCTGCTATTTACCTTCCCAGTCTTCCTCTGTACCTTGAACTCTTGTGAGGACTACAACCCAAGTGGCCACATTCAGGACCCATTCTTCTCTATAAGCAGATCCAGTTCAGCATTACCACTCCTTGTCCCTTTAGAATTTGAATTAGACATAATTACTGACAGTTTCTAGGAACTTCATGGATTGCATCCACTCATTGCATAAGAGTTTTCACTCTGTCAGATGATGTCTGTGGAGCTGAAAACACCTATGAGGACCAGGTTCTGGGAATAGGAGTAGTTTGTTTTCCAGTTGTTTGTTGAAACCCCCCTTTGCTTGGAAGTCCCTGAGATACTGAACACTTCACTGCACACAGATTTGGAATTCTTGTTTCTTTGCTTAAGTGTTCTGAATTTGCTGGCAGCCTCAGAATAGCCTTTCCTCTGAGCAGAAAGGTCAAAGTCTCACCTGTTGCCTTCTCCCTTGCTTACATCCTCCATTTACATCTACTGTTAAGTGATTGTTGTGGCACTTACTTTCTAAGGAATAGTATTAGTCTTTCTAGTAAAACTGATCTAAAGCAAGGGGCCTCTATTCTGGTTTTATAGTGTTAGAAACGTAGCAGGAGGCTAGGCCAGGCTTTGAGCATCTTGGTCTAGTGGAAGGTGTCCCTGCCCCTAGCAGGGGGGTTGGAACTGGATGGTCTTTAATGTCCCTCACTCTACAATACAATTTTATGATATGTTAAGCTGGCACCTGTCTAGGAAACAGCATTTCATTTTATTGACCTTATGACTATCTTGTCACCAACTCTTCCATTCGTAGCTGCCCTCACCCTGGTAACTGAAAGAGCAGCATTATCTCCTTCCCCATTACTGATGGTATAATCATGCCTGGACAACTAACATGAATTCCTTTGGCACTAAAACAGAAACCATCTTTGTTCCACTTGTACTTACTGAGTCTATGTTCACAGTGCAGAACTTAGGCCTGCCTGTGCTAAGTTATAAATGCTGGCATCTATGTTTATTGCAGGAATCCAGAGTTTAATGCTGCTGGACAATCACCTTCACCAGAACATCGGTGAAGCCATTTTGAAAGATGAGTAATTAACTACAGCTTCAAGATTAAATTCCTGAAAGACCATAAACCACCAGTAGATTTGTTTATCCTAAAAGAAAACTTCCCATTTCATCCTTGTCTTGTGAAAGTGATAATCATCCTCTCCTTCCACGTGTCCTTTCTTACAACATCGTTTACAATGTGTGTACAGCCAGATCAGGACTCAGTTATATACTGAACACTTTTCATATCCTTGCCCTCATGGATTTTTGCTACAGCCATAAATGAGAATATATTGCACTTTGTACTGGCAATTTTAAGTTTCATGATATGTTAGTCCATGGCTCTACTGTGAGGTAGTTATTACAGCAGAACACAAAAAAACCCTTCTGAAAGGGTTTATCAAAGTAAGAACAAAGTAATTTAAACATCTAAGAGGCTGATGCTGGAAGAAGTAAGACATCAGATTAGCATATCATTGTGACTCTACCAGTTTCTAGGAAGTCTGAAACAGCACTTCTGCTGACACATGGATTCTGAAAATAATTTTTACAGTTGAATTTAAAATACTCCTTCCATCATCATCTTTCATGATTCTGCTTAGAGGTTTTTTCCACAAGAATTTATCATCGTAACAGGTCATTTTCCTAGCTGCCTCATTTTGTCCAATCATGAAAGAAAAAAATTATATTCCTATTATTTTCTTATTTTCAAAAAGTGTCAGAAAAAATTCACATTAAGATTTGTAGATTTGCACTCGTGTATTCATCAATTCAGTTTTCAAACTGAAGACAGCAGTCTCCTCTATACTTCTACCTCAGACATTATATTTGTTTAAAAGTCTTCATTTATAAGGTCTCTTAAATGTATTAATGAAACATCCTTGTTCTGTAAGGAGATATATTTATGACCAGTAGATTACTCGGTCCTTCAGGTGATCCACAGATCTGAGATCTGTCACTAAATGTTGGCTACAGTAGTGACACTGCAAGAAGTGATGTGTCTTGAGTATTCACGTCTTCACAACTGCTCAGTCTGGAGGAGTTCCTTCCCCTCATAAATCTAGAGACAGCATTCAATGTATTCTCTGTGTATATTCTAGATGTTAACTAATGACAAACCACTGCCTATGAATTTTTATAGAAATGTAACATTGCTCCCTAATGACAGTCTAAGTTTCTCAAGTCATGGGTCCATTTCAGTTAACAACTGTTGATTTTCCTACGTCAAAAATCAGCTGGAGGTTTTCTGCAAAGCTGTTCTGCAGGACACATCTTGGCATGTAAGTAGAACTTGGGGTTTCAGAATGCCTCCTATTTCTTTAAATCACTTGCCAAAGGATTAAATCTCACATACTTACAACCTGGAAAATCTTTAAATGGTTATGAGGTTGAAATCAGTTAATGAAAGCTAAAGCTGAACTGTGAGAAATATAATGTGGTCTGCCAGAACCTGACCAATGCTGATCAGCTTTGCCTACGGCATTTTACTAATTACCCATTGAACAGTTATCAAGCTTACTCTATTGTTTAGTCATCCTGTTTAGAGATCTAATTCAACAAGATTATATTAACGTGAATTTTAGTTAAGTTTAGTTAGGTTTAAAGTTAAGGTTTAAAGTTAGCATCTTTGTTTTCAGCTGACTGAGAGCCAAGGCAAGTAGAACATGCACAGACGTGAACTCAAAAAAAGGAAGTTTTTGGTCATAACAGGAGCCCTTTCCAGTGTTTCCTGTGTATGTTTTACATCCTGTTGTGCTTCATCACTGTTGTACCTTCTAATAGGATTAACAGTCATGAAAGAATTTGGGATTAGCAGACTGCGTCTTTATATACCCTAAGCAGAAAGCTCAAGATTTGTAAGGACCAACTGTAAACAAACAACAGTGTGAAGTATCACATGGAGCATTTTCATCTGCACACAGCTAGAAGCCAAAATCAATAGCTTCCAAATTAAAACCATAATTTAAGTTAGAATAAAAAACCTAGTTACTAACACTTCTTATTCTTAAACTAAGAGCAGGCAGTCTCCAACAGTGGCTTGGGGAAAAACACAGAATGGGAACTGCAAAGTTTAGACACGATGGGGATAAAAGATTTGATATCATAAAAGTGGTAATTGAGAAAGCATATTTAAGGCACTTGTCCTAATACCTGTGGATAGGTTTTTAAAAAAAAATTATCATCCCCATGTTTTTGTAAACTGTCACAAAACAGGACAGACACTGTGTGGTAACCAGTATGTTTCTCTTTTTTAAGTTAATCTGACTGATATTTACTTTCAGGTATGGACCCACATAAGGGTCCTTTAAAGGTCCTTCCCAATCCAAATGATTCTATAATTCAATAAACTGTGCTGCAGGGACTCTACACAGAGCATTAAAGAAAGTTTAAAATACACAGCCTGCATTTGCAATATGAAACCACGATTCTGAATTACTTCAACACATACATTATAATTTACTATTTTCTGGATTTATTTAGCACAAAAATCAAGCACTCTCAAATAAAAAACACTTGCTTCTTGATTTATGAACCATATACTAAATGACACTTTCTCAAACACATAAAGTATTAAGAACTTACCTAAGCATGGTGCTATCCAGTATACTAGTGAGTAACTCAAAAATTTGTCATAGAAACAATCTGCATGTAATGAAAAAGCCAGTGCTGGGTTAAATATTGCTCCTGTGAGATTTCCACCTGCAATAAGATGTAAACAGCATGAAATCAAACCATCTTTCTTAATATTTACTTTAAATTCAAATGCACCATACTACAAGAAATCTACACCCTGCAATAAAATGTATTAGCAGAAACAGTTTGAACAGGTAAAACTCTTCTGAAGTTATTCACCTGATGACACAGTAAACATTTTAACTGTTTTCTCAAAGGCTTTAAACATTTGAAGGGTGAGCTATAACTTCCTTTATCTCTTTCTAGCAAATATTCTTTAAAGAGATAGGTCTGGCCAATGCTGAATGTTTCTATTGATAAGGCTAGAATAGCTAGAAGCTATTTCTGTATCATGATTTTAGAGGAGACAGAAATTACAGACAGAAATAAGTCATTACATTACAGCCTCGTGAAACATATATGCAAGATAAAAAACTGTCAAGTAATGGTCTTGCTAAGCTGACCTCTATACTTTCTTATAAGAATACTAATATTATTATATCAATGTACAGAATGTTAAGATTTTCACATGGTATAAGAACTGTGGGAAAACTCTGTATGTTGTTCAAAGAAAAGGAAAGCAAGTGCCACTCCACTGTCTTGTAGAAGGAAGCCAAGCATCTTTCCTTGCCTCTGATTTCAAATGTAAATGAAGTTGCCTAAATATTTTCTAAATAACAAGATCCAAGCACATTACATTGGGGACTAAATTGTAATTACACTGCAGATGAACCTGGAACTAAGTGTGTTTAATTCTGACATATGTTTTTCCTCTTTTTGCAATTCTGCAGAAAAAGCATTACTCATAGCTAAATTACCTGTATTCCTGTGCTGTTAGTTACTTACCACCCCATACCTGTTTTATCTATTAACCTATTCCCATAAATATTCTATAATTGCATCTATATAATTCCTTACAGCTTATTCTTGACTTCTCCCCAAATAAGCTTGTATGAGCTTTGAACCCACCCTTTGTACAAATACCCTGCTGCTGTAATCCTTATTTGCTATGATGGTGCAATAATTTATCCAAAGTTTTAGTAAGGCCTTTGTCATTCTCTTCTTCTGCATTTCTCTTTCTATATTCTCCTTATTATTTCTTTGACTGTTATTACAATTCAGGAAAATTTTAATCTTTGTTTGCCTACTCAGTTTACTGTGGTTTTACACTTGTTCTCAAGAATAAGTCAGATTTACTGTGCAGTCTGTTTTTCTGCACACTGACATATTAGCAATGTCCATGGTTGCCAGGAAGCCCAGCTACAATAATTTACTTTACTTTAATCTATTTATGAGTCCACTGCTTCTGCTTTTATATCCACAAGCATACAGTTGAAAACAGAATTCCACTCTCAGGATGCAGTTGATGAACATTAAGCATTAGACAGAGTTTTAACTGCTGTATTTCTTCAATATTCATTACTTATAACTACTGGAATATCAACCATAGACCACTATAATCTTACTTAAAATTATTCATTTAACACCTCTGTTTCTGGTACCTTCTGTGTACCAGAAAAGACAAATTAATTTATGGCAGAAGAGGGTAATCTCTTTGATGGGGTGTGCATAAAAACTTTAAAAGGGGAAGTAATGCCACACAGTGCATGAAAATTTTTACCTTTTTGCCTTTACTAAATGAAAACACAAAATTAGGAAGAAGCTCAGAATTAAAAATATGTATGTCATTTGTACCTTGTTAGGCTCAGAAAAATCTAACCAATTTCATATCATTCTGACTTAACTGTAATGCTACCTGTAAAGGAAAAAGCCCTCAGAAGGTGTATTTTTACCCCTAAATAAGTACTTTCCCAAAGGTACTATACAAAAATATTCTTTACCATCTTGTATATGGTCTGCATACTTAGCTAATGAATCATTATTAAGGGTAATATGTAAAGACATGGTGTGGTTTTTTTTTTTTTTTTTTTTGGTGTTGTTGTTGTTGTTTTGTCTTTATTTAGTAGAAAAAAGAGTGAAGCTGTATTGGAGCTTTTGTGTACAGTACAGTACTACTATAAAAATTTGGTTTGTGTAGGGCAAAATGTAAAAAAGATCCAAATATTTTAAAATATGAAAAAGTATAAGAAAAATGAAAGTAACAGCTTGTAATTTTGAAAATACTGTATAACCTGATGTTATTTGTTGGAGTAAGATGCATGGCAGACCTATAAACAATAAACAAAGAGGTGCAGAAGATTTCTTGAGAATTATCCAGCCCAGCTAAATTATGCATCTGTTGGTCATCACATCTTGCAGATGAGAACTCACCCTGCTGGAGGCCACTATTTGTGACACCTGATTTGTAAGTGACTCTCCCTACTGCGTGTAAGAAGCAGAGGTGGGACAGACATGGTTAGGGCTATGCCATGAGATCCACAGGATATATGGGATATGTGCAGCAGACATCATCCATGGCCACTTACCAGGCTCCTCATTACTGCCTCAGCTACAGCAGGGTCTGAATACATATATATTTTTATAGTAGACAAGTAGATTGTAGTTTAAAAGAAATGCAAAGAAAAACATCCAGGTAGCACAGGGTGTTGTGCAAGAGAGGCCCGAGGTTTCCTAGAAGTACGTGCAGATCGATTGCACCGGAGAGTCCCAACAGGCCCAAGTTTATGGCACAGAAGGGCACTTGGTACACACAGCCTTCAGGTGGCACACTTAGCCTTCTCCTGCTAGGAAAAGATAGGAACCTGGCCAATGACACTGGGGGTGACTTCTTGTATGGATTAGCTAAAAGAAAGGCAGTGTGACATGTATTATTTTATATGACTGTTTGCTAAGTAGGAGAAGAATGTTAGGAATCAGGAATCCAGATTTCTATGCTTGTAGAAGAGGGAGGAGGATACTTGGCTACACTTCCACCAAGCAGCTCAGAAATATCTTTAATGTCCTCAAATGCACTGACACCTTGCTTCTGCTTTTAGAAAGTAGTTCAAATTGCTAAGTTAATTCTCAATATTTCCTGCTGACTTTTAGGTATTAGCTAATATATCTTTTAGGTATTAGCTAATTTCAGCTAAAGATAATGAGTTAAGATTTTTACATCTGAAAATGTGACTGTACACTGTTGATGCTATTATGTTAAATAGCATTAATACAGCTAAACCTTTAGGACAAGGCATCAATGACATCCTGGATGTTTGCAGGTAAGAGAAGTAATCTCCCTCTCTCAAAGGGATTTGCTAATTCCTTAGATGACTTTTTCTGTGGTAGGGGCAATAGCAACAGTAAGAGTTCTGTAATCATCTGTTTCACCTCTCCGAGCCACACAATCTCCTTGCCAGTAGGAGAAGGACTCCCTGCAGGGCAGTCCTCAAGTGACCCAACAACTCTTGTCACTTCGGTGGGGACAAAAGGAAACATCAGCAGTCAAAAGAAAGTAGTTCAGACTGATTCCCCTCACCTCTCCCTTCCCATTGGCCCAGAGGGGATGCACAGGTGACAATCAGGTAGTGAAAGGCAGGGATACGGACACACATGGCATTACAGACAAGGGAGGCTCTAATAAAACAGGCACCTATTTTTTTCCCTGTTCTTTACATTTGGTCTCATGAGGTATTATTTCTGTATGCATTCCACAAATAACCATTCCCACTTCTGATTTAAGGAAGTTGCTAAATAAACTGCACTGATATGAATTATGCATTATTTAAATGCAGAGTTTCTATATTACCAGTCTGTATCCTGCTGTTGCACAATCAGCACTTTCTCCTGATGCAGCCAGCAGTGCTCTCCCAATGTCATTTAGTAATCAGAGCACATAGTATGAAATCTCTCACGCTGTATAAATAGTTGGATTATGAAACAATCCTTCACTGAGATATTTAAACACTTAGCCATATGTGCTTGCAGACCTGACATCACTTTAACTGCATAACTCATTTCATTCTTAACCCCCTACCTGCCTGGAATGCAACCAGGCAAACTTTATATAAACGCCAAATGAACTTTGCATATGTAGGACGATAAATAAAGAAATCATCAATGGAAGTATAGTTTAAGAAAATGCATTTTGCATCTTAAAACTTCTAAGAAAACAGTAAGAACCCCTTCCATTACAACTTTATTGCAGGGACAGAAAAAAAAAAAAAGACTAACCTGCATACACGAGCATGGTGATGAGAAGAGCAATCAAATGGACTCGGTATTTGGGATTAACACTTTCGGCTCGCAGGACGGCCAGCTGGAAAACGACAGAAAAGAGCAGCTCTATGCAGAACGCCTGCATCTCTGTAGTCTGCATGGGGCTGCTGCAGCCCTGTGAGAGTGCTCCGAGATGCGGCTCTGCCATCTCCAGACTCCAGACAAAGTGCATGACCACTCTGGCGAGCAGCGCAGCCACGAACTGAGCGGCGATCTTGAGTGCCCCCATGGTGAGCGATGTCCCGCCGCCCCACATGGGCTGCAGGGTCCCGCAGGGATTGCATGCGCTGCCGGCGAGCGTCAGGCCGTGCAGGACGGTGAAGCCGTAGGTGAGGGTGAGGGCGGTGTGCGGCTTCGGCTCCACGTTGCCGAGCAGGCTGAGCTCGTTCGTGCAGGCGCAGATCTGGAAAGTGCTGAACATCTCCAGGAGGAAAGCGAAGAGGAGCGGGCGGGAGCGCAGCCGGCGCCGGGCCAGCCTCCGGCTCAGCCCCACGGCCACCACCACGCCGGACATGAGCAGCAGGGAGCTCCCGACCCCACCGACAGCCATGCCCGGAGCTTCACAGGCCCGAGGGCTCGCCGAAGGTCCAAGCCCTGCCACCTGCGGGGAGAGAGAAAGCAGGAGAGGGAGGGGAAATGCCCCCGCTTTCCCTTGGAGGTAGGAACCCGTCTCTGTTCCCACCTGCGAGGAGCCTGACTCACCCTCCGCCCGGCGGAGCAAAGGGCAGGGGCGAGGGCAGGGGGATCCCGCTTCCTGCCAGGGCGCGGGTTAGGACAGGGACGCGCTCTCCCTGCGGTGGAAAAGCACGGGGAGAGCAGCGGGGGAAGGCGGCTCTGCCTCAGCCCGCTCCCTCAGCCCCTCCGCCGCGGCACGGACCGGGCTCCCCGTCCCCTCAGCCTGCCGGAGGACAGGGAGGGGAGGGAGGGCCTCGGCTGCCGGCCGCGGGGGAGCGGCGGGATCGCCGATGTGCCCGGCGGGATCGGCGTTGCGGCGTGTCCGTGTGCGCGGAGCGGTTCCACCCAGCGCGGAGCCGGGCACGGGCTCGGCCGCGCCGCCCCTCCGGCGGGCGCTGCGGCACCGCGCATGCGGGCGGGGCGCGCGGGGCGCTGAGGAGCGCGGGGCGGGCAGGGGGCTCGGCCGGGCCGGCACCGGCACCGGCACCGCCGGGCACGGCCCGCCCGTCCGCGGGGATCACACCCCTCGCCCCGCCATCTGCAGCCAGCGAGAGAGAGGGAGCTGAGTATTTATTTTGAGTTGCGCAAACCTGCTGCTCGGTGCCGTTCAGCAAAAGGAGCACGCCAACTATCGGAACTTTTTTTACTATTTAAACATTGTAGCGCACACAGGCATTACAGAATCACAGAAACAATTAGGTTGGAAAAGACTTCTAATATGACGCGAAGTCCAACCTGTGGCCGAACACCGCCGTGTCAATAGACCACGGCACTGAGTGCCACATCCAGCCTTTCCTTAAACACTTCCAGGAACGGTGGCTGCACCAACTCCCTGGGCAGCCCATTCCAATTTCTAATTACCCCTTCTGTGAAGAAATTCTTCCTTATATCCAGCCTAAACGTCCCTTGACACAGCTAAAACCTCTCATCCTCTCACCTGTTACCTGGAAGAGGAGGCCGACCCCGCCTGGCTACAGCCTCCTTCCAGGGAGCTGTTGGAGTTAAGATCCCCCTGAACCTCCTCCAAACCAGGCTCCTCCAGCCACTCCTCGCAAGGTTTGTTCACCCACTAGAAGTTACATAGTTCTCTTATTCATTAGTACTCTATCTTCTATTGGTTAATGATTCTCTCACTTCTCATGCTGATTAGTCTGCATGCTCAGGGTTTATCTTTTTTGTCGGTGGATTTCTTGGGTCAGGGGTGCATGAGTTGGTGGTCGGGATCTCGCCCTGCCAGAATGACCTTTTACCCGGTTGGAGCTGATTCAGCACAGTTGTTGAGTTGTCTTTATTAGTTTCTTCCTTATCTTGTGAGTTCTGCCAAATGTCCTTGTGGCCTGTAAATTATGCGTTGTGTCCACTATCTGTGATGCATCCTTCTTCCCAAGCTCCCCCTAGGTCTGAGGTCATGGAAACACATTGAACTCTAAACCTTTACAAGGCAATTCTACAGACAATTAATTTGTGACTTATTTTGTGGCAATCACTTAGAGCTCTGTTTCATGGATAAAACATCCTTTCTTGTTGATCAGGCTTGAAATATATGAAGATAAAAGATTAGAGAACATCCTTTCTCAAGCAAATTTTTTACATTTACCATAATTTGTAACAAGAGGGGTTTATTTCCTGTGTTTTTGGGAACCTGGTGGTGCAAAATGCAGGTGTGCAGACTGATTCAGCCTCTTCCTCCCACTTGCTTGTTGGGAGAAGGATGTTTGACAGAGTGCCCGGAGGAAGCAGGTGGTGATTCTTGGGCTTCTCCAGTGGAAGCAATGCTAAAAATAGGCATCAGCCTCATTCTGCTGAATGTGGTAACGCTGGCATTCATAGCAGGGCCCAAATAGCGTCAGGACTGTCCTGGAAAAATAGGCATGGGCTCCTTTAGGTTAGGTTCTTTGGGTCAGGTAGCTAAGAAGGGTGAGCCCAGTGTCAGGTAATTGGGAAATGCTCCCCATCCTGTTAGGCTGGGGCTGAGGTTTCCTTCAATCTCTCCCTGTGGTGCTATTTTGCAGTATTTGAAATGGATTGTACCTCTTGCCAGAGTGATTTTTCTGGTGGCAAAAGAAAAAATGCCCAAATTCTGAGCACATGAATGGTTGTGCCATGTGTCATTGGGTATACTGATTTAGTTTTCACCCTAATAAAACAAAAATAAATGTGGTTTGTGGTGCTTCTCCTCCTCCTTGTCACTGACTGGTGCTGTGTTTTTAGGGGTGTCCAGATAGTGATTTTATGAGCTCTAAACCTGAAATGCTGCAAGCAGCAGTAACCACTGTGCTGCAGTTCAGTGCACCTGCAAGGAGGGGAATGCTGAATGTTTTTTCCAGAATTCCAATATCCAACTAGTTTTGCCACAAGGTGGCATCAATGACAGTTTGTCAGACCTGGCAGGAATGACTTTTGCCCGATCAAGGTCCGCACAGAGTGTTTCTTGCAAGGAGGCAATACACAGATATAATATTACTTAGAAGCAACAACAGCAAGTTTTTAGTTGAAGGTCAATCTACCATAAGGATCCAAGTTGAAACATACATAATTATTTCTCTAGAAAGGAGTGACATGACAAGCTCTTCCTCATTTCCAGAAGTGTAGGACCATTGAGACATCTGGGTTTAAGAAGTTTGGGGATAAAAGAGTATTTGAAAGGTATATTTGGCTTTGAGAAATAGGGTTGTTTTTAACAGGAGAGGGGAAAAACAGCAGTTGAACAGTGGTGATACAAAGAGGGGAAAGGAGAAAATGACAGAGCAGTTAGTATTTGGCTTTTACTGTTTGTACAAGATTAGATGTCAAAAAACCTGAGTGAGGCAAGGCAGGAGACACGACTGTGTTAAGTCATTACATAAGTGTCAAAACACTGCAGTGAAAACTATGCATTGAAACAATGCTTTTCCCAGCAATGATGTTCTGTAGATGTAACGTGGAAGAAAAAAACCCTGGTCTCTTTCAGAGCCCTGGACTGTTACTTGTGCATATGACCAGTTGTGAATTTGTCATTTTAAAACAGACTAATAAGGTGTTTGGCTTAACAGCACGGTCTCGAAGTGGATTATTGGAGTGTGGACTGGAATTGTTTGCATCTTTCAGTTACCTGTACGACCAGCTGTGAATATTTTACTTCCTGGTGTACATATAATTGTATTTTTTGACCACTAGAGGGTAGTGCCATTCCAAACAATTGCTTTTGGTGTGCTCCTATTTTTTTTGTGCTCTGCCACAAGGACCTGAGAATAGTAGATCTCCTATGTACAAGTTCAAACCCTTAATTTTGTAATTTGTAAAAGTGAGTGTTCAAGCCTGAAATGTCTCTTAAAATTCACTTTACAACGTATATTTTTCCAGTAGTGAATTAGTTAGGCTCATCAGTTTCTTCCTCTTGGTGGCATTGGTGGCTCTGTCTCATTCCAGGTTGTCCTTGTGTATGCTCTCCCCTCCCTGAGCAAGATTCCCTCATGCTCCTGCCCGTTCTATACCAGTCATATATAATTTCTCTTTGGTCACAGTCTGATTTGTCCCATTTTCTTTTCTCCTCATTTCAGAGTCCCTCCACATCCTTTTCTCCCATGTTCCCTTCCATGCAAATCAGTCTTTGTATTTTCCTTCCTATTTGTGTGTATTCCTTCTTTCCTTCCTTGCCCAAGCCCTTGTATTTCTTACTTTTTCTGTGTGCAGTTAACTGTTCTTAGCTGTGTATATGGTTTCAACTCCTTTCCTTCCTAAAATTTCCTCATCTACTTCCTTTTTCTGTGGCAGGCTGAGTCATTTGGAGGGTATCAACATGCCAAGAATTCTTGGATAGGGTGAAATTGGGCATGCTGGAAAATGCTGGCGAACGCCTCCATCCACATTAATGTTAATGAATAATTGCAGAGGAGCTGAATCTGTAGTTCAGGTAACAATATACTAGGGAATCTGTGTGCCCTGTTTTTTCTGTTGTGGTTCAGTTGGTTTCCTCCAAAATTAGTCCATTTCCACTGACATTTAAAGCTGCATTGGAAATACAGAGAGTAAAAGCAGTCATAGTGCCTCCAAACAGAAAATCCTTGTTGAGCAGGCCCTGGCAAGCACAGGCACAGCTTTTCTTAGTGAGTGGCTGTGGAAGTTTGGGACATTTCCCCTTTCTGGCCACACTTCACAGCAGTTGGATGCCAGAGCCAGGATTTGCACCAGAGGGCAGCTGGAAGCTCTGGTGTGCAGAGGGAGATCCCGGTGCATGAGCAGTAGGGAGGAGTGAGGGATCACAGCAGCAGGGGAATTGCTCAGTACACAGGAGTCTGAGCTCTCAGACAATGCACTCAGGAGCCTTTGATTTCAGGGCAGGAAATGCCACTGCCTGTGAGGGCTCTTGCCACGGGGACCTGGTGAGGGCATTGGCACAGATCGAAGTGTGGAAATTGTACAGACTCTGCTGATAGCCACAAATTAAACAGCATCAGGGATGTTCCTGAGCACCAAACTCAGCTGTTTCTACTGATTCTCATAATCCTTACATGGTTTGAGCCTGGGCCAATGAGCAGTGTCTCAAAATACTCCAGCGTGTGGGTTAGGGGATACATCCTGCTGTTACAAATACGCAGACTGTGCCTTCACTGACTTTTTGAGGCTTTCATAGACTGGACATCGGATTCTCTGTGCCAGCTGGCCTCAGGGGCAGAGACTGGTCCCAGACTTGTTTAATTTACTAATATGAGTGTAAGCACAGTGACTAGGCCTGGCCACTGGACTGAAAATCTGTTTTTGCAAACCCTGTTTGGTTTAGACACCAGGAGCTGAAGGGAGGTTGCTTCCATCTGTTCCCCTACTCTGCCTCCAAAGGTTACTGCCTCATACAAAAGGGCCAGAAGGTTATTTGCTCTTCATGACTGGCCACCTTGCACCTCTAACACTGAGTTAGACCACTGATATTTGTATTCGGATCATTCTGTTGGCTTTGATGGAAAGGACTTTTTTTTTTTCCCCGTAAGTGTAACAATTAATGCTATTTTATGACGTGAATCATGGACAAAGGAAATCTCTAAACCACCTGATGTTCATAATCTCTGAGGTAACAAAACATATACAAATTAATATAGATAAAATCACCACTTGGGAATGCCCTGACTCATATGCAGGACCTTGAACTTGGCTTTGTTGGACTGCATGAAGTTTGCAAGGGCCCACTAAATTCACTCTAATCAAAAAGGGTAAAAGTTTATAAAGCTGAAGGCAGAGAAGAAGCTTCACATTTTTTAGAGGCTCTTGATTTCAAGGCCATTTCTCATTTTTTGTTTGTTCCCCCCCCCCCTTCTGGATTATGTAATACAAAATAATCCTTAGCTTTGCCTTTCTTAAGTGTTGCTGTTAGCTGCCATAGCCCATTCATGATAGTAAAGTGACACTTGCTAACAAAAATTGCACAGTGTGCAGTCCTTCATCTTTTGTTCCCATGGTGTTGCTTTCCATCTGTTTGAAGCTTGTCCCAAAATCAAGCTGCCTGCCTTAAAACATGGTTCTGTATTTAACAGGGAGTCTGTGAAGCGAGTGCTTATTGTCTCAATATATCTGCTACACCCAGCTTTCAAAAGAATGTTTAAGTTGCTTATGAACCAACTTTACGTGATTTTATGAGGTAACCTAGAACTACATTCTAAGAACTGTAAATGCTGAAAAACTAGTACAAGGCCCTGAGCTGTAATGACTCATTTTCAAGTAAGTTTAGGACTACAATCTCCAAAAGAACCAAGTGAAATCTCTGCTTCTGTTCAATATGCACGGTGTCATAGATCAACAAAAATTATCATTTCTTTGTTTTCTTTTTACCTGTGATTGTTACCAGGAAAAAGAAATGTCTAAGTGCAAAACAATATTCTGCTGAACTTGTAAAGAAAAATACATTACTGAATTCTGCTTGCTCTCACTATACTTAGCTTTCTCTCTGTGAAGTACCATGAAACAAACCCAACAAATAAATTACCACTGTGACTGAGAGTTGCTCCAATGAATATTTTTGTATAAATACCTTGTCTCATGTAGAAATATACAATATATTTAGTATGTCTTTGTGTTTTGCAAGGCTGGGTTAGAGACTTGGAATCCAGCAGTCTTTTTAGCACACTGTCTTTACACTCTTTGGAAACTTTTCAGCCTGGTTCACACTTAGTTTTTTCTTTCTCCTTCACATATCTGAGTTGTGAGTGGCATTCACTGTACTGTGTGAGCAGGAGGGTTTGTGCTAGTAGTGCTCCCTTTTGCACTTGTTACCAAAGCACCTTGGATTTAGAGTTGGAGTTAGATTGTAGGTAAACTGTGTATTCAAGGGTAAATTGTCTCTCTGTGTGATGTTGGTGCACACCTGCCAACTGTCCTTCTGAACCAGTAATCAGACATCACATTCTCTTGACATGTATGAAAGCATTTATCAAAAAAGGTGCGATAGCAACCCTGCCAGAAACTTCTCTGTGGGAAAGAAGTGAGTTCTTTTGTTCTCCCTCTCTCAGTTGTCACTGATAATGACTCACGTGTTGCTTACAGCCTCGAAGGTACAATAGCAGTAGTTCAGAAAGCAAAAGGGAGCTCTGCTTTTCTTTATGAACAGGCGATGAAAGATTTTGAGAGAAAGAGGCAGCCCATCTTAGAGGGATTTGAATGAGACAGCTGCAGCAGCAAGCTTGACCAAAGGTGAGTGGAGAACCAGATATAAAGGGAACAATCACAACTTTTAATTGGCTCTGATGTTGTCTGTCTCTGGTGCCAAAGGAAAGATTGTAGAACTATGGAAAAGGAGCATGACTGATTTATGCCTGTTTTTATGTTTGCACCTTCACCTTGAGCTGTACCATGCCCATGTCCATTGTGATTTCCTTCAGAGAGAGCAGTTTGTAAGCTTGTGTTTGCTGGAATTCCTGTTGATAAGGTGCATTTGTTCATCATCTGTTCCTAATGCCATGAAGCTGAAGCAAAGGACAACTTCAGTGTCAGACAGGAAGATCATTTTGAGTGACACCCTGTGGCAGAATTTTATATTAATGAAGTTGTTGCTTCTAGTACTAGGAGACATCTCATGCCTGTTTATCATTGCATTCACACAATTGCTTTGAAAGTTTAATAAGATTAAAACTTTATTAGCACAACTTTCAATTATTTCAATTTCTTTCAATTCACTCAGCCAGATACAGTATTTTTTTCTGTGGGGGATTATTTTGTTTGCTTATAGTTTATATTTCAATCCATGTATTTTTTTGCAGTGTAAGAAGAAGCGTTGAGTTCCTTCCATAAAGAAATCATAATTGATTTGTGAGAGATGAGGTAATCTGGTAGCAAAGCATGCATGCTAGTCAAGAGAGATGCAGTCTAATTCTTATTGCATAACCATGTCTTGTGGACTTGTTTGAATCCAGCTCAGCCGGTCTGCAGCCTTCTACTTGTCAACTGTCAGTGTCAACACTTGGGTGTATGGATCATCATTGCCAAGTGGAAAGCAGTCACATCTCAGATGGGATCTCTCACCCTCACATACTACAATTAATTAGAAATAACAATGACATTGGAATATGGCATGAGCATTAAAAAGTATGTTTCACAGCACTATTACAAGATGCAGTAAAACATTGCTCATTTTACTGGGCAGTAAATCAACAGATTGTTAAATGCCCTGAGATGACAGGAAGGCTGTGGATTATGTGGTGCCTCTTGACTCCAAGGTTTTAACCTTGATCACAAAATCAAGGTACCAGCACCTTCGACAGAACTCCCTCCAGCCACTTCAAGTTATTATAAACCTAAGAACTGCAACACCTGAAAGTGTAACAGAGTTCCTGTGTGTAGAGCACACAGTCTGTGCTCAGGGGACTGGCTGTGATTTTGTTGGGTTTTCTTTATCTTCAGCTGCTCCTACTTCTGGGCCTAAAAAGTGAGCAATGCGTTTGCTATTTGCTGTGGACATGCTGGGCCCAATCTGAATCAACTGGAGCTTTGAAAGTTTTCAGGAGAGTGAGATGAGGGCACTGAGTATTGAGAGACTCTTTTTCCTCCATAAGATGTTAGACATCATGCTTCAAGACAGATAATAAGAGGTAACTTGAAGGATAACATTGAGACACCAGATCTTAGAAACAAGTACTGTGTCAAGCCTGCTGCTTCTCAGTTATTCTACCTTTCTATGAGTTTTAACCTGTTGAAGGGTGCCTCATTGAAGTCTCTCAAGCCTGAACTTCCATGTCATCTTTAAAAAAAGATTGTTTAGGGTCAGATTCAGCCAGTGCATAACCACAGACAACTGTTAATTTTCTGTAATGCCACTGGTTTCCCAGAATTGAAGCTTTTGTTATAAACACCAATTTTCTCCCACCTTCTTTGATTTCTAGCCTGCAGGATTTTCAAAAACAATTCAGTATGTGACTGAAATGAGTTTTCAGAATTCTTTGGGGAAAATAGTCCTGAGAAACAGGAACAGATGCCTTTCTTCTCAGTGGGTAATATTTCTGAACTTAACAAATGAAATTGTTTCATTTTAGTTACCATATTATTGAGGAATTAGACTGAAGTGCCATCACAATTTCCCAGTTCACCTGGGGGCCAAGTAACCATGAAAAATGACACTTTTAAAGTTTATGGAAAAATTGATAACTGTGCTAACTGCTTAGATAACCACTTAGAGCTAATAAAGAGAAATGTGTTTGTAGGCATGTCAAGAGAACAGTGATACAATACAAACAAAAACCCATAAAAGCAATAAATTAACAATATTTTCAGGGCTAACTTTCAGGCAAGAGAAAATTTGCTGATTAAAATTAGCAATGACATAAAATTGGAAGACAAAATCAAAACTAAGAAGAACTGGAACATCATATAGGAAGTCTGCATAACCTTGAAGACTGGAGTAAAAGACATCATATGGTCATGTACTGGGGACTAAGGAAAAAAACCTGATAGAAGAGAGGAGATTTGCAGAGCGAATACAGGTAAAACATCTGGATTGAGTTGCCAGCTGCCAGTGTACTGTGGACTATCTGTAGGCTGTGCCTAGATGAAGGCAAATGAAATCTTACGTCTCTTTTTGCTGTTTCAGAATACATGGAAGAAGCTGAAGCTCCACAGAGAGATGACCTGTTCAATGTAAAAAACAATATTGACAAAAGAACAAATGGAAAGATGTGTGAAATGTGAAGTAGGTGATCATTACTAAGCCAGAAACCAAACACATTTATTTTCAGCTTTGATTCCCATGCTTCCAGTAGCAGAGAACACATGATTCAAGGATTTCTTTCCAGTCATGTTATCTGTTATGTTCCAAGAATCACAGCTGAAAAATGTGCGGGCTCATTTACTGTCAGTACTACTCCTTGCTAAAATATAGCAACCTCCAAGAAACCTGGGAAGTAATCTTAAAGAAAAGCCAAAGTCAAGTTACCAGTTACATCAGGGTTCATTAGGCTGTGCCAGAGCACCACTGACCCTGCATAGTTTGTCTAAACAATAAATACAAACAGTTTTAATTAAGCTGAGGATCAAACAGAGGATTTCAGTAATGCAATGTGTCTCCCAGTCTGCTCTCAGCAGAATCTTCAGCTCCGTCTCTGAAAAGGGAAATTGAATCCAAATCAGACAAGGGAAAACTGGCTTGCATGTAAGAGCAAAACTGAAACTGAAGATCAGGAAAGTGAGAAAGACATATATTTACTTTCAGAAGTAAATGTACCTTAAAAAGACAGAGCCTGGGCCTTTTTTTCATGAGCTATGGCTTAAAATAAAACTTGGTTATGTAGGATTCTGCATCAGTGTTGCAAACGTGCTCACTCCAGAGCAATTCCATAATCTCCAACTGGTAAAACATCTATTACAAGGGTAATAAATGCTTAAGATTTCAAGACACAGACTTATGATGAACCAGGGAACTAGACTGGATAATACCACATGGAAATTGAATCCTCCTGGTTCTAATGAAAAGGGAGTACGGAGAGAAAAAAAAAAAAGGTAGCCTTTTGTACGATAAAGGATCCAATGCACTTAAAACATAATTAAAACATATTCAAAACATTATAATTAGCTGTATGGATCCCATTGGGTGAAGTATTTAATAAGAATGTGTGAAAACCTAATTCCCTCAGAGTTTACAATCTGAGATAAATCTAATGAACTGATATTAAGAGTCAGTGAACCATAACTTTGCAAATTTCTTCAGAAATGTAACTGATATCCTACCAGGGTAATCACAGCTCATATGGAGACCACAAAAAAAGCCTAACTTGCAAAAAAATAATCAATTTCCTTTAATAACTTGTAATGGGGCCTCTATTTGAGACTACCTATTTAGTTTTAATTAACTCTGATGCTTTTCAGCCAGAGGTCTGTTTTGGGCTGACTCATCCCTCCCTCCCCCTGAAATTTCAGCCAGAGATGTTTAGTCATTTCCCAGTATGAAAAGAAAAGAATAAGTTGTTTGTCAATGTTAAAATATCTTAGAAGCCCAGATGCTTTTGTAGTGTGGTTTGTTTGGGGTTTTTTTTTGTGATTTCTTTGATTTTTTTTTTTTTGTTGTTGTTGGTTTTTTTTTTTTGTTTTTTTTTTTTTTTTTGGGTTTTTTTTTTTGGTTTTTTTGTTTGGCAAGAGGCTGGGCTATGTGTCAGGTCTGCACTTCTTGTGCCTGTGAAAATTGACCTAAATTTGGCCAAGTCAGGAGCCTTTAAAAAAGAATCTCACTTCTCATGCTCTGGGGAGTTGTGCTGAACTTCAACAGTAAAATAAAACAGTGGGTGGGAGAATGACAGAGGCTGGATGAGATGATGGGAGAGAGGGGACATAAACAGGAAACTAGAACTGGCTTTATGAAGGTGTTGAATTGGCTGTGGGGGAGTAGAGAAAGATTTACCTAAACAGTTTGATGTGCGTGGGGACAAATATATGGGACAAACAAAACCAAAATGACAGGATGTATGGGAAGTGAGAAACTGAGACTGAGCAAGAGATGTTCCCTGCAGGACTGGAGAGATTAACTCTTCCATCTTCTAGGATATTATAAAAAATAAGAAAGAAATTATGAGGTTCTATCATGATGAAAATCATAGAAAACTATAGAATAAAGTAATATTTTCCCTCTTCAGGTTTGGCCAGCTTACAGTGAATATGACTTTGGAACATGCAAGAAATTAGGGAAGAAAAGGAATTGAGC
The DNA here is from genome assembly GCA_030060385.1 of Muscicapa striata striata. Classification (NCBI taxonomy): domain Eukaryota; kingdom Metazoa; phylum Chordata; class Aves; order Passeriformes; family Muscicapidae; genus Muscicapa; species Muscicapa striata. Next base: position 174,535 of record JAREIS010000257.1, read on the forward strand.
TGCTCTTTCTTTAAAAGGTGGATTACTGCCATATCTATGAGATATCTAAATTATGGTTTTGCAAGTTCATTGTGGTAAGGTCTGTATTTCCAAAGGAGACTCAGCTTACTTAAGACTCAGATTGCATAAACTTGGTGCATAAAGACAAATGACATCAAATCTCCTGTTGAGTGAGTGTTCTTTTTGTGAACCAAATGAGGAATCCGGGAAGCTGTGGAAAAACAGCACCAAATCAGGTAATGAAAATCCACCATAAGGAATATATGCAAAGGGTAATAATTAAGGTGGTGCAGCTGACATTCACTTCGGCATTTTGCAGCCTTCAAATGCTTAGATTTGCAAATTTCATGAATGTTCTTTCAGCCTCCTTTTTGTGTGTTTAATTAACATTGTGTATTGTTTGTATAGAGGTAGAGACTGGAAGCCCTAGGCAAGTATTCTAAGGCTTTGCAGTCACAACACGGAATAGCTGTCAGAAGTACAGATTTTTCAGTTACTACTGACTTGGACTACATTTGAAAAACTTAGATGTATGAGCTTTGGCTGGGAGCACAAATAGCAGTGTGTAGTCCCTGATATGTCTACTTAGATTGTGTGCTTTTTCAAACTGGAGACATGTTCTCTTTGCACAATCTCTGCTGTCCTTTGTTACCACCTTAGAACACTAAATTCTGTGCTGATAAAGATGGTTACTAATAATTTGTAATATAAAACCTTTTAAAATCCTTAAGCCTTGCTGCTGCATGTCAGATCTTCCCAGCTGGATGTTGCAGGCTGAGTGCTGTTAACAAACAATAGAGATTGTAATTTTTTTGTTGTAAGTGCTTGTGGTTTTGAACATGTCCATTCTTCTTATCCTTCCCACAGAGCTCAAAGGGATTTGGACATGCAGTAATGACTGTGAAAGTTTCTGGCTTCTACGCATTTCTTACAGTATTAGATAAGCTGCTTGGTTTTGTGAACCAGGTAAAATTGTCTTCCCTGAAAATGCTTCAGTGAGTGTCACTCCTTGCCTCAGGCAGGCAGGCAGGCAGCCAGGGACAGTCTGTCTGTCTTGTTCTTCACCCAGCAATCCTTCTGACTGAGCTGTGGGAATTGGGCTTTCTCAGGTCAGGGAACTTGTCTGAGGAGCTCAGTCCCTGTGGATGCCAGCCTTCGTTCTGCTCCAGCTTTCTTCAGGTCTCCTGGTGCAGATCTTGGAAGCCAGTGCATTCTTTGGCAGCTGTGTCTCACCCTTCTTCTTTAAACTTATTTGGTGTGTTTAATACAGGGAGGCTGTGTGATACACTTTGGTTTCTGCAGCATCCTAGAAGCCTGGATAAAAGATTTTGTGAAAAGAAAAGATAGATAACAGTAGGCTAAATGTGTCATGATTTGATTGCATGGAATCTGTAGGCTTACACCTGGAAGGACTTTGGTCTAATGTGTGTGGCAAACTTGTGACTGACAGGAGAATTTGGCTCAGATTGCAGGCATGTGGATGAACTGCAGGATCAAAACTTTCCATTCCAATTGGAATAACAAGAAAAGTCATCTCACGCGCTCAGACAAACTTTGGTTTCATCAGCTGCCTTCTTTTGATCTGCAGTAAGTACCAGTGATTCCATCTTAAATCATTACTTTGTTAGACAAGGGAGAAGTGCTGGTGTAGATGTTCCTAGTGACGTCCCTCTGTGCCACAGAAGGTGACACCACAGCAAACAAAAATAGTGGGCATAGCTAACAAAACAGTTCCTTTGCAATCAAAGTGTAAATAACACTGACATTATGACTTCATTGCTATATAATGCTTTCTTTGGAATTGCACTGCAAGCAAAAAGGCAAATTGCTTTAAAGAAAACCCAAATCTCTGTGGAGCAGGGGTCTCAAGTGTGCTATTTCTTCATTGGCCATCCTGCAGAGCAACCAGCAAACTGCAGCTTAGCCTGTAAGCCTCTCAGGAGAGCTAATCTGGCCTTGATGGAAGCAGAGGCTTTGCAACAAATATGGAGAATTTAGAAACAAATGGAGATCAGGTAAGAAGTAAAAGGAGTTAACCAAAACAGACAGTACCACAACAAGAGTATGTTTATTACGTGAAATAACTGATTTTTGACAAGGAAAATGGGGTCTCTTGGGACTTTGGTGAAGTAGTTGGTGTGTTGCCACAAAGAAAACTGAGCTAAACAGGCGAAAGTGAGCATTAGGGCAGGAAGGATGACATGGACAGGTGAGGTCAAAGTTCCCAACTTATCTGGGGTTTTGCATGATTGCATCCCGTGAGCCCACTAAACTGGTTGTTTTGTGCCATATTGTCTATATTAAACTAACAGGTCATGAAGGAAAGACTCATGGAAAATAGGCAGGTAAATAGCAAAAGAGGCAAACCCCACTCTGCTTTTGCCAAGCTCTGCCTGGGTTGACAACTAGCAGCTAACAGGGTGTTGTCACTGCATGTTTGTAGGCTGTGCATAGGGTTTTTTGTGTTAATTGGATATACAAAATTGTCTATGACTGTGTGCTTGACATGGTCTGCTGGTAAGTCCTGGTAAGCAAGTGCAAAATCTGCTCTGTATACTGTCTATAAAGCAACAAAAGAACTTTTATAGTATTTTATAAAGTAGACTGAGACTTAATTAACTAGCTTCGGAAGTAGTTTGCAGAGTGGACTTAAAAGGAAAATCTCTCATTCCTCACACCATGCAAAGCAATAATTTCAGCTGTGTTTCTGCTCACCCTGAAAACCTTCAAATAATTGTGCTATTAAAAAAACAAAACAAAACAACAAAACAGACCTAGAAGGTTGAAGAGGGGGAACACTCTGGAAGTAGAGAACTTCCTATATAGGTTTTGAGGATTTGGGTTGCTTGCTGAGCTGATTTATTTTTTAAAAGCACTTAAGGTAATGCATTTCAGTTTATTTTCCCTTACTAAGTGAGCCTTGTAGCCTGCTGTTTTTGTGATCTTCTCAGTCATCACATTACCTTCCAGAGTTTGGGATAGAAAACCAGGAAAAGATATAGGCACTGGCAATCACTGATTGGAATTTGCTTAATAGCAACCTGCTTACTTCTTTTTCATGTTTCAACACAAATCTTCAATTCTACATTTACTGATTAAGCCTGAGGAACATCTGCTGAAGGAAATTTAGCTCCTGTAGTAGAAAGGAACCACATGCAATTCCTACCTAGGCTAACAGAAACTTAGGTGGATTTACTAGTGGTTTGAATATAGCAGCATATATGCTGAAGGTAATTGTTTTTTAATAGCTCTAATTTGTATATGTGCAGAACATGTACATGGTGCAGAACAAAACAGAAGTGACGAACTCTTGTTATCCTACTCCCTGGCATAACATAGATGATTATCAGGCATACTGAGCAGAGGCAACTCAGCTTATTAGGTTATTTTCCTGGGTATATTTGCAGTGCCTGTTTGTTACAGAGGTTAGTCATGCAATGTTGGATGGTTTTCCTCCATTTCTACAATAGGATGTGTTGCTCCCAATGGAAATAAATAAATAGGCACAGTAACTCCTGCTTTCTGCAGTACCAGTGGGTGGTTTGGATGTGTGTGTGTGTCATGCTGGAGCTGTGAGTTCAGGCTTGGCAAATTATTACTGGATCATTTAGGCTGAAAATTATTACTCATAGTTAGTGTTATGGTGGTGCCTACAAGCCATGGCCTTGCCATTGTGGGTACTGATAAAAACATAAGGTGGAGGCCTTGTTCTTGTTCTGTATAAGACCTGGTCTGGGTCTGATTTTCATGTATGGGCATTTAATGGGATTTTAATGACTGTACAGCCTAGGCTGGGTACATGTTTTGTCTGCTTAGTTTTTAAAACTGAAATGCATCAGCCAAAGATTTTGGCATCCCTAGTGACAGTGTAGATTATACACAGGCTAAGAGCAGATAGCTGTTTCCTGTCCTTTTCTGTTCATGAAGAAAGACAACACAATAAAAAATTAGGGTGATTAATAAAACAAGCAGCATTTCCAGCATACCAATTGTTTCTTTGTGGCTGAGCACGATGTCACCATCCTTATCTTAAATTTTATTATGGAGGCTGCAGTGCTATTCTTATGGAATTGTGTAGTTCTTCTTGTCAAAGGAATGCATGGGAGAAAGCATTCCTGTGCTTGAGGGAGTTCCAGCATGATGAACAGCATATGATACCTGATGATATCTGGTACCCTGGTACTCCAGATACACCATTATGCCCTGCCCAAGGGCATTCAGTGAAGCTGGAGATGCTGCAGCTCCTAAAAAGAAACTTCTTTGATCCATTTGAACAAGAAAATGTAAGCACCGTCTCACAGATATAATATTTCTGCAAATGTAACTTATAGAATTTGTTTATTTCAGTGGTGTTCTCTGGCAGGAATATCTAAGGATCAAAATATTAGTTTTGAAGCATTATTCTATTGGAATTTAGGTGTATATGTTCAAAAGCATTGTCCTTCAAAATCACCAGCCCAAGTGATTTCTTTCTGGGTAGCAAAGTTTCATGTTTTCTGAATTTTCCTTGGTAAGCAGTTCAGCTCCTGTATTGCTCTTAATTCTTCCCATGATCCTCAGAGTAGGCATTCCTTTGTCTTCATCCACTGAGGGTTGTGATCTGGAAACTGTGCCCCAGGCACACCTGCCTCACAGGGGACAGCACTGACCTGAACACACATCACAGCATTCATAGTCACATCAGGAAAACAGTAAATAAATAATTACAGCATTGCAGTTAAGTAGTCAAGATAGCTTGGACTAACAAAGATGTCTCTTTTACCTGGGATGTCTTCTAACCCTTATGCTCCCTCTTTCCAGTATAGTAATTTCTAAATAGTTTATTGCACTGTGGCAAAATTCCTGTAGCAATTTTTCTTGTGATTATTCCCTTGGGCACTTTAATGTTTTTTAATGCAATTCTACTTTCATCTTCGCTTCAGGCACTACTAGGTACACTCTGGTGAGTATTGCTGTGGCAGTTTAAGCTTGTTCTGCCTTTGTTCTGTGGGCTGCTGCTTCACCTCAGAACTGTCAGAAGGAACAGGTGCTGAAGCTTCTACCTGATGACAAAACCTAACTTGTAGATAGTTATAAAGATGTATTTGAATTAAGACACTTGATTTTGGAGAGAAGCATGAAAAATGCAGGCAGGCATTTCCTTCTGCTGACTTTGGTGAAGGGATGAGTGCACCCTCAGCAAGTCTGCTGATGACACAAAGATTTGTGGTGCAGATGATGTGCCTGGAAGATGGGATGGCATCCAGAGGGACCTAGACAAGCTCAAGAAGTGGGTCTGTGGGAGTTTCACGAGGTCAAAAAAGGCTGAAAACCACAAGATGCTTCATGTGAATTGGGGCAACTCCTGGTATCAACACACACTGGAGAATGAATGGATTGATTGCAGCCCTGAGAAAAAGACTTGGGAGTGCTGGTGGATGACAGGTTGGACATGACCCAGCATTTTGCACTCATAACCCAACCATGTCCTGGGCTGTATCCAAAGCAGTGCAGGCAGCAGGGAGAGCGAGGAGACTCTGCCACTCTGCTCTTGTGAAACCCCACCTTGAGTATAGAATCCAGCTCTGGGCTCCTCAGTGTGGAGAGGACATGGATCTGACTAGTGCTGCAAAAATTATCAGGAGGCTGGAGCACCTCTGCTGTGGAGACAGGCTGAGAGAGTTGGGGTTGTTCAGCCTGGAGGAGAGAAGGCTCCAGGAAGACCTTCCAGTCTCCTGGAGGGGCACCTTCCAGTGCCTAAAGGGACTACAAGAGGACTGGAGAGGGATTTTTGACAAGGACATGAAGTCAAAGGACAAGAGAAAATGGCTTTAAACTGAAAGAGGGTACATTTAGATTAGATACCAGGAAGAAATTCTTCCCTGTGAAGGTGGTGAGGCACCATCACACATTGCCCAGGAAGCTGTGGCTGCCCCATCCCTGGAAGTGTTCAAAGCAGGTTGGATGGGGCAACTTGGTCTAGTAGACGGTGTCCCTACCCATGGTAGGGGGGGTGGAACGAGATGAGCTTTAAGGTCATTTCCAACTCAAGTCATTCTATGATTCTGTGGGACCTCCAGCCTGAGGTACCAGCTAACAGCTGCAGAATAGAAACATCCTAAATGGATGCAGCTGTTGCTAAGTGACTGAGCCAAATATAGCATTTTAGTTTACCATTTTAATTTAGCACATTTCACACATTAATATAGCGTAAAGGTGTTAATTTATTACATTAGCTATAAATATGTTTATATTCTTTTTTCTTCAGTTTGCATTTGTGACTGACTGGCAGTAATGGGAAAAATTAATTGGTCTGGTTTCACCATTTATTCTTAGCTTATCCTGTGGTATGGTTTGCATCTTGCCTTCTGATTCCTTAATTGCAGTTTGCTCTTGAGAAAACCATGCAATACTTGAATTGCAAGCTAGCCTCAGTTAGAAGCAAATGACATAATTATTTGGGAAACCAATCAGGAAGCATTCAAATCTTCCTTGTGACGCCTCCTTTAGTTGTACAGCTTGCTTCCTTCTGGATGGCAGACATTGGTGTTAAGATTAGCCTGGCACTGTGAAAGTGCTTACTTGGCATTTCATCACCAGAGCGAGCACTGCTGGGTTTGTGATGCTGCTCCTCTGCCAGCATCAAACGGATTTAGGCACAGCAGCCCTCATGTGTTCATGCTGAAACCTGGTTGGCTTTCAAACAACATGTTAAAACAAGAGCCAACAGTTTGATGCACAGCTGAGAACTCAGAGACTGATACAGATACCTTGCAACTGGACACCCATGAGAATTAAAGAGCTGAACTGAAAGAGATTAAGCAGCTCTTTGTATATTCTCCCCTGCGAAGTGTAAAGAACTGAGGGCTTCATTGTTTGTAACCACTTACAAACTAAAGGGGAAAAATAATTACTTCAGCTTGTGCTTCTTGAACATGGTTTTATGGAAAGTGCTCTTCCCAGAAATCTAGCTATACAGACAAAACAAGAAATCCTCAATACACAGATTTCACAACACAGCATTGTCCATCCTGAAGCTTAAATGTTCCTAAACCCGGTTTCCCTTCAGCAAGTAGCTTTGCTCTCCTGTTTCTAACGCAGTCCACACACATCAGCAGTTGACTCACTTTCTGCACTGTTTTTTGAAAGTCATTTACCTTGGAGCTCTAGGCCCTTTTTCTCTAGACAGCCATTTGCACCTTCATCTCTGTGTGTGATAAAGGCTACTGTCACCAGAGAATCACTTTCAGTATCACAGCTTCCTGCAGGGCTGCTCTCTGCAAACACAAAGCCTGCGGACAGAGGCTGCCAATTGCAAATGGCAATATTAAATGTTTCTTCCCTGTAGTTCACCTGCCCGCTGAAGATTAGTTCTCAGAATTAATGCAGGCCCAGGTCCCTTCCACAAGGTTTATATTTGCTGCAATTGGAAGCTTTCAGAGGCAGCTTAAAGGATTCTGAGAGCAGAAATGGGAAGTAGGAACTCCTGAAGTCAAAAAGCATTATTGCAGTAGTTTTGCTGCAGAGCCTGAGGCTATGGATTGAGCTCTTACCTCATTTTCCCCATCTGTGATACAGCTCTTAGGATGGTTTGGTGATTAATTTATGCTGATGAAGTTAATTACTTGGTAAGTATGTAATAATTTGATAAGAATCTCTGCATATTCCAGAAAATGTGGCAAAAAGAAAAGCAAAATAGCCATCCCTAAAACTGTTAATTAACAAACTGAGACAAGATGGTGAGATTCAGGATAGAAACCTCATCAGAGACATTATGGCAATTACAGCCAGTGCCGCTTGACATTCCTCTGCTTGCAGAGACAACTTGACAGTTAGAGCTTGGTATGTTCCTGAAACCAGTTTTACCCTGGCAGTTTTGCAAGACCTATATGGTATGCTGAGGCAGCCAGTGAAAAAGCTCAGGGGGTTGTATGTTGTTATGTAGCAGTTCCTGCAGATATTTACAAGGAATCAATAGGAAAGGATTATGCAATAAAATAATTTATTAAGATTTCCTGTGTCCTGCAGAACAATCTGTGACTCATCAGTGATTTGGACAGCACTGAGATGTACATCATATCAAAGGAATTCTGCAGGGCCAGCTCTCTTGGCAGGCTTGTTGTGATCTATATCTCTAGTGTAACTCTGGTTATGGTGTGACCAACCAGTATAATTAAATTATCATGTCACTGTCCTCAGCCAAATTGCCCCTGAGCTTGTGTAGCTCCCTCTGTTGGGTTAACTATCAAAGTCGCTCTCTACCCTGCAAAATGGGTGTTCCATCTCTCCAGCTTTTTGATGAGTTAATAACTTGAATTATCTTGCTGTTTCTATGATATATTTTCTGCTCCAGGTCAGTCAGATTATGTTGCTGAAGACCTTTAAATTGCACTTTAATAAAATTTTACTGCACTGATGTTTGAAGCTGCCATAACATCTGTCAAATTCAATGCAGTTTTTCCAAAACATTTGAAGTCAGCTACTCTGTAATCTTTCTGTTATGATACTCTTAGGTCCTCTTGGACACAATGTAAAAAGTAAAGGACAGAGGTTTCACATTTTCAAAGCTTGCTTGTGAAACATCCGAAATGCCCAGAGACACCATGTCTGTCAGTGCTCTGCAGTTTTTGGTTGCTATTCATGTAAGCCAGTGAGGCAGAAGAGCATTGATAAGGGAAAGAACAGGGGAAGATTTCTCTCTGCAGTTTAGTCTCCAGGGTTTTATTCAGTCCAGTTTTAAATGGCTCAAGCTACTGAAGTGATTCAAGCTATGACATTTTGGCAGGGTGTGAAACAAAATCTGGCAGAGGTGCTAGGACTGAAGGGCTGGTTTTGTACTCTGAAATGTGTGGCAAATCTTTCACTGGCTTCAGTTAAAACGGGATCAGGTCTTCAGTGTCATTCAGTTTGAATAAGCTCAGCAAAACCAGCAAAAGAATCTACTTTTGTGGTGCCATAACACTATTACAATCTGTCTCAGCCTCACCCTCCTCTGTTTACAGTGTCCTCCCATGCAACTAAGACTTTCTGCATAGAAAAATGATCTGCTTTTGTTAAGTTTTGAGTAATAAATTACCCTGGATTTGTAGTCTCTGTCTGATGTCTCATTCAGACTGTCTCTTGCATTACCTAGCTATGTTTTTAAGCCCTGATACTGGACGTAAAAACTCTCCAGAGGCATTCTTTTAAAAGTCAATAAAGAGAGGAAAAGCTAATTGATTTTTAAATTATTTTTATGATTATTTTCTTTGTATGGTAGCCCATTAAACTTGGGGAGTCCCTAATGAAAGGTCAGTTTAGCTCACTCTTCTTTTTCCACACTTCTGGTGTCCCCTTGATACTATGCTTTCTTTTTTATTTCTCCCCACTTACAGGTAAAAGAAAATTTTTTTAAATAGCATAGTTCAGAATAATTTGGATTGATTTAACTTTCAGTAGTGTTATTGTTTTCTTACTGGTTCAACAGGAGTCGTTGAGCCCAAGAAATGCGTAAATCTATTTGTACTGTGTTCTTCCACATTCTCGCAGAGGAGGATTTTTCTCATCATAGGTCCACAGTAAACCACAATAAAATTAATGGAAAAGTGATTCTGAGTGTCTGTTATAAAACCATTGTAACTCTGTAAGCTGAATCCTGAAAGGAAAACCTCTCATAGAAAACCTTGTCTGTTGAGAAACCCATTCTAGATAGTAAATTTACATTTTAGCATTGAGGATTTGGGGTTTTTTTAAAGATCTTTATATTGAGGATAGAAAACTAGAGTCGTGGTTCAGAGACAGAGCAGAGAACCAGTTCACACCTGAGGCCAGGACAGTCACCCAAACAGTTCTAAGAAGGCTGTGCCATGCAATATTGCAGGCCAGGTCCTTGTACTGGTGGCTGAACAAGAGCCAGCAAGCATAGACTGTTCTGTGATTTCTGCAGGCATTTTGTCACTTGGGAGACAGGCTCTCATGTGCTTGAGATATTTGCCTGCCTGCCGTTACTGTGCTACTTTCCACACTTCCTTCACTGGCAGCAATTCCTTCATGCTCCAAAGGCCCAAGTGAATGAGCAGTATTTACAACCTCCCCCTTCCCTCCCCTCCCTCTCAGCAGTGCCCCTCTTGCTCTCCCTGGGTGCCTCGTTCTTTGTCTGCTGCTGCCTGTGTTTTGTAAAGCAGAGCTGCTGCCATGATTCTTCACTACAAGAGTGGTGAAGTACTGGAATGGGATGCACAGAGAAGCAGTGGATGCCCCATCCCTTGGAAGTTTTTGAGGTTGGATGGGGCTCTGAGCAACCTGGTGTAGTGGAAGGTGTCCCTGCCCATGGCAGGGGAGTTGGGATAAAATGGTCTTTGAGGTCCCCTCCCACCCTAACCATTCTAGGATAATTTCCAGTCAAGATGGGACACAGATCCCTAAAAGTGTGTCTAGACTGTATTCACATCCTTGCCTTAGGTTGGCTGGTGGGAGGAAAGGGACTTTCAAAGCGAGCTGAATGATTGAATAAGGCTGGGAGGTGGGCGAAAGGGGAAAGGAAAGTAGGAATGAGTAGATATTTCTTGATACAACTGGAGAAGAATAGGGGCAGACAGGGATAGAAGTGTTTTAGACTGCAGGCAGAGGGAAGTTTGATGTTGGGAACCCATAGCTAAGACTGCAGTTGGGAAATTGAAAGATGAAATTCTGAACAAGATTCCTGTTTTTGGAGCACATCAGTACTGTTTTTAATATCTGAAAACAAGCTCTTCTGTTATGGCACTCATCTCCACAGATTCTTGCACAATGTAGGATTTACATACAAATGGTCAGCCTGTGGTGTGAATTCTTACAGCTCAGTGACTGGCCCAATCTGAAGTTTATACCTCCACACACAAAAAAGGGCTTACAGCATTTAAATATGTTTTAAGATTACCAGTGCCTAGTAATATTTTTCCAAAAACCAAACTATATAGATCACTGAGAGAACACACAAAACATAAGCCAAAGCTGGGATTCTGTGCAGCTCCAAAGAAACTCACAGCACAGGGTAAAATTCCCCCCTTGCTTTTAAGCTTGAATTAGCAGCATGCCTCAAAACTCAAGATACATTTGCTTAAATTCAGCTGTTAGCTGATGAATCAAAGACTGACCTCATTTTTAAGCCATTGCCCATCTGTATTTTATGACTTCCAGAGATATACAAGGCTTCCAGAATCAAACAGTCATTTGTGGCTTCCCTACTATTCCCTGACTTGCTGACTGCTCACCAAAGCACTGAGTGCTCTTAGCTGTCTCTGTGCAATTTCCTGGCTAAAGGAGATCTGGAATGTAAAAGTGTATTCATCACCAGAGGTTTTGCAAGATTCCAGGCCTTCAATGAAGCGGGAAGAGATTATTTAAAATTGGAATGGCATGAAGGTTCCTCTGAGTTTTCAACCAACTTATGGGGTAACTTAACTAACAAGTAAGTAATCCATAAGAAGAACCAGAATTATTTGGGATTTAAGCATACATTTAAAAAAATACACCAAGTTGTAACTACTGTTTTAACTGTACCAGACAGATCCTGACCCTTTACTGTGAGCTTCTCAGTATAGAAATGGAGGACTCAGTGGCAAGTGAGAATGTGTACAGTATGATGCCTTAACCATTTATCAGGAGTGAAACAACTGCATATAGTCAAATACTGAGAAATGTTTTTGCATAAGCTGGATTTTCAACTTCAGTGCTAAGATCAAAAACAGTGTAACCCAAAGACAGCTTTGCTAAGATGGTGACCCTGGCTCTTACTTCTGTATTTGAACTCATTCTAGGCAGAGAAATCATAGCAAACCTTTTTCCAGGATGGTAGGAGGTGCATGTCCATGTTAAATATGCATCAGAGGTAATGTGCTATCTATATACACTTTGGAAATGATTTTAACTTCTGTTGTGATAGGTATTACATACTATCTAACATCAGAATATATAAGATAGGAACCAGATGCTGCTCTGTGCTAGTCAGGTGTTCTGGCCTTTTTTTAATTTATTTTTTACTTTGTATTTCTGGCACTAAAACTTACTGAGGAAATGAAAGATTGTTGCTGTCATGCTTTTGTGTGTTTATTTAGCAAAAACATTTATGCATCATAGATTTGTGTCCAGAAACACATTCCTCACTGCTTTAGTGTACTGTATTATCTGGACAAAATGAAAAGGAAATAGTTGTGATTTGAAAGTGTTTTACATACATTTTGCAGAGCTGTGCAAACTTATATCATATGTAGGGCAGTGATAAATCATAGCCTGTCTTCTTCTTCACTTCACACCACTATAACAACATTACTTTGCTGGATTGACTTCTGATTTACTGGGTGAGAAACCTCCAAGCAGTAGTGTGCTGACCCACCATCACCTTCAGTTTTGCTTGCTGGTGCTTGCTGTTTCTGCATCTTCACGGTCAGATATTTGGCTGAGGAACTTTGTAATTGGGTGTTGTGTAGCTATAGGACTCCATTTTTCTTTTTGTCTTTTTCCTTTCCCTGCTACTAAGACCTAGAGACCTGTAATTAGTTTTCAAGTCATTCATGAACTCTGGTTTCTTCCATGTAGGCTGAGTCCAATTTGTCTCTGTTTGCTTGAGCAGATTAAATGATTGAACAGGTTAATGCAGGTGACTGAGTGGGCACATCCTAACAAGTTACTGTCCCTCAGCTAAGCTTCAGCTCCTGTGATTTCACATGCTCTTGTGTTTCTCCTGCATCATGTCAGCCAAGGTATTTGGGGATCTGATCTGGCTAAAAACACCTAGAAAAACTTCTAGGTGGACCAATTCTTTGATCCCCTCCATTACATAGCTGCACAAAGAGCTGTGTTGGCACAGTGCAGGGAGTAGCTCAGGAACAGAGATGCACAGCAGAGTAAGAACTATTGATACTGGTGCTGCTGACAAAGAAGAAATCACCAGGCTCTGCCCTACGGCAGCTGTACTGCTTGTTCTGCTATGAGTCTGAAAGGGAGGAAAATGCAGTTCTTATGTGATCACTGTAAAATTGATTATTCAGCAGAGTTGGTCTTTGAGGCTGGGATCTGGTGCCAGGCTTCTTCCCACAGAACACAGGAGTCCCCTTTGAGGTGAAAGAAATCCCCTTTTTCTTCCATATTGGAAAAGGGCCATCTGACTTTAACCTGGGTGCAGGCTAAGAAGGCCCCTTTCCCTGAAAACTCCTGAACACTTAGCTCTGAGTGCCTAGAAGTGCAAATAAAATTATTTACATTTCCCTCATTCCTTTCTCAAGTACCAAATTCTGGTTTGCAGTGGTAGCTTTCTATCCTATTCTTACGCTGTTCATGGGCATCTTCCTCCTTTCGTTTAGGAATTCCCTCTGAAACATCCAGCAATAGTTTCAGACAAAGGAGCCTTGAACTTTGGGTAAATTCAGAAAACTCTAAGTATTGTAATTCCTGGGTATCTTATTAGGATTGCACATTACTACAAAGCAGGAAAATAGCAAAATGTAAGGGTTCTTATCGTTTTGGTGAAATCCCCTGGCAGCAAATATACAAAGGTTTAATGGAAATAATTTCTGAACTGAGTTAACCTGTGTATTGATTGTCGCCTCTCAGTTGTCTCTTCTCAAGGCTGAACACGCCCAGCTCCCTCAGCCTTTCCTCATGACAGAGATGCTCCTGTCCCCCCATCATATTTGTAGCTCTTTGGGCAAACACTGTAGTTACACAACCCACTCCAGGAGCTCCATGTCTCTCTTGGACTGAGGAGTCAGCACTGGTCACAGCACTCCAGATGGACCTCCCCAGGGCTCAGTAGAGTGCAGTACACCAGGTGTATATGGACCCGGCCTTAGGTCAGCCACTGCAATTACCCGAGTTATCCATTCTCCATGTTGTTGAATGAACGTATTTGGTAAAGCGTCTTGTCAAACAGGCATGTTTATGGACTATTTTGGGCTGCTCTCTTGCCTGGTTTCAAATTTTATTTTTTAAAATTGTCAGGGTGCATCCACGTTTCTGAAAAGGCTTTGGGATTTCAAGCACGGTACAAAAGGAAGTCACTCTTCAGCTCTCAGTTCAGGGCCAAAGGGAACTCTTGGGTTTTAACTCCAGCTTTGATGGAGCCTCCTTTATGGATCCAGCATTTAAGCTGAGCTGCATGGTTTTTGCCTCAGTTCCTCCCCCCCAGCAGCTATACTCTAAGCTCCCATGTATCTCTGGGACTCTTGACACAGTCTGATCCTGTCTTTGAAGTGATGTGACTGATACATATTACCCTGAACAACATAAAAACCTTTATGCTGCAATCAGACTACGGCCAGACGGTGCTTGAGGGAGCTCATGCAATCTGCCTGCGTGCGTGGATTTGAATCCAATGTTAAATGTATCCGACAGAGGGAAGTGCTTCCAAGTGTGCAATTCCACAGCAGGTTCAGCTGACTGAAATCAGCTCTGTGGCATTCCCACTTTCCCTATCAGTCCCAGACTCGAATTCTCGCTTCCTCCATTTGTTTACTTTTGCGATGTTAATTTTGTGCTGGTTTAGCTCCCGAACAAACTTATCACGGGAACTGATAAATGTTGGTACAAGGGGGAAGGGCGAGACTGTGGCAGGGCTGTCTTAATCTGTCGTGTGTCTCGCTGTAAAGCTTGTCTCCCTTTTGTGCTGCACTTCAACATTTCACCTTCGTACCTCTAGAGAGCACGTCCCAAGAACACCTCAGCACGCCCGTGCTCTCTTTTCGAGAGCCCTGCGCTGTACATGCAAACCCCTCCTCTTTTTCTCTCCAGGCACAGCACAAGCGCTGAGCCGAAACTCCTCTTAACTAGGGTGACAAGTTTCCAGCAAGCGTTGGATCACGGGGAGAGGGAACACCCGGATCCCGGCAATATAAGGTATAGACGCCTCTGCTTGTGCAACACAGCAGCAGGGCAGAGCCCATTTTATTCTTGCCTTTTTTGGATCTGCACGCACGCAGTCCTCGGCACAATGGAGCGGGCTCGGCGATAGCGCAGCGCGACACGAGCAGCAGAAATAAAGCCGCCGCAGCGCCGTTCGCCAAGGGTGCGACCGCCGGCCACCCACTCCCGCGGGGCAGCTCCGCCGATGGCGTGATCGCCACAGCCTCCTGCGGCCCGGGCAGGCCAGCGCCGCTCCCGCCTCTGCGGGGCTCCGGGAGCCGCCTGCGCCCGCAGCACGGCCGGAGCACGGCCCGAGGCAGCGCCGAGCCGCACCCCGCCCCGGGGTCCGACCTGTGCGCCGGGAAGGTACCACTCCCTCCCAAAAAAACTTTGCACCGCGGGCCACTGCGCAGTGCGGCCGGGCGTAGCGGGGGAAGGACCTGCCCTTTCCCCTTGTCCCTCGCCCCCTCCCGCTCCGCTCCGCTCCCCGCCCCGGCGGGCCCGGCTGCCCACCTTGGCCAATGGCCGCGGCAAGGCGGGCGGGGAGCGGGGGCGGTGCCGGCCCACAATAGGGGCGGTGTGGGCAGCGGGGCCGGGCGGGGAGAGCCGGCAGCACCTTGCGGCGGGCGGAAGGTGAGTCCCGCCGCGCCGGGGAAGGGGATTTCCTCGCTTGGTTTGCAGCCGGGAAGTTTGCGCAGGGGTTGAGCGGACGGGTGCGTTCTTCTTCAGCCCTTCTCTTCCTCGCTTCTTTTGAAATTTTCTTTTAGAAGAGGGTGCTGAGCCTGCCTTCTCTCTCCTGACTTTCTCCTCCTGTCTCCTCGCTCCTGCCTCCCCGGCTCATTCATTTAACAAAGGGAGTTGTTCTCAGTCCCCGGGGGCTTTGCGAGCGGGGAGTCCTTCGGGGCCCCACGCTTGGGGTCCCGGCGCAGAGCTTGGGCTGGAATCGGGGCTCAGCCCACAGTTTTTGCCTGGCTTCGGCTGGAGGGGCGGGCGCTTTGGGCAAACACAAAGAATTGAGGAGCTGGACCCATGCTGGGCGATGGGGTGATGAAGCCTCGGGCTTTGTGTGGCTGGTGAAGGAGGGATGGAGAGGTAGGAGCTTGTGTTTTAACCCCTCCGCCCGCGTGTGTGTACGAAACCGTGGCTTTTTGCAACTAAAGTACTTAAAAGCAAAGCTGAACTTCGGGATCGTGGCATAATTCAGATTGGAGGGAGCGTCAGGTGGTCTCCAATCCAGCCTCCTTCAGAGCAGGGGCTTCTGCCTGGGGAGTGGGTAGCAGTGAAGGGACATCTGAGATGGGTGGCACCCCTGGGCACTCTTGAATTCATCTGGGAGCTCGAAGGAGGAGGCAGCACCAGCAGGACGAGACTTCAGAGACAGTAGCGTTTCTGTCTTCTGCTGTGCAGGGAAATGCCCCAATCCACAGCTCTCCCATGCCGGCAATCCCTGGTCTTGCTGCTTTTGTTATTCGGAGGGCTTAAAATTCGTGATTATTGAGAATAGCTGGCTCCATCCGTATGTGTGTCACGGTGCATCTGCTCCTGCTGAGCATTACTTGATTCTTATTCTAACATTGCCTCCAGGAGTTTTTTCTTCAGGAGCAAGATTTATAAATATGTGTTAAAACCTAGCTCTTGCTTGAGACTGGCTGTAAGGCGTGTACTTTATGTGGTAATTATGTATGAGATATGTATATGTGTATGTGTGTAAGAGCAGCCATAAAAGCTGTTCAGTTAGCCAAGCTTTTCCTTTTCAAAGTGAAAGCAGGTATTGTAGCTGGGTGAAATGGCTGTGTTGGGCACAGACGGAAGAATGTTTGTTTTCTTTGCTGCAATTACTCTTTGCCCAGTGCCTTTATGGATGCCTTTCACTGAACTGCCTCCCCCTTCTCCATTCCTGGAGTTTCCTGGCGCTGCGCATGCTACCTGGCCAAGCAGGGAGCATCTTCCTGATGCTGCTCCAATATCTCTCAAGTGTGGGTGTGCTGATCTCGCTCTCAGCTTTATAGGGTAAGGCTGGAAAAACTCCTCCTTGTGGAACAGCTTGCATGTGTGTCCACTGGATGCTTGGAGATTGCTTTTCCTTGTGCATTTTTTGCGGGTAAGTCAGAGAAGCTAAGCTCATCTCTGCACAGAGAGCCAAAGGTATGGTGGGAATTTGAATATGTCTAAATACTGATTCTATTTAACTCTGGATTGCCTGTCTTGTGCTACAGAACAGAATTTGTTCTCAGCTGTACGGTATAACAAAGTTGGAGTCTAAGACTGGACAATAAACTGCCCGGTGATTTTTTTAGCCTTTTTTGAGTCCTGTGAGGAAGGACCTGCATCTTTAAATGGGGGAATATAACAATTCTTTGATTTGGAAATGAAAGCCAGAAATAAATTGGAAGAGGGAAAATGCTCTTGTAGCATGACAGCAAGAATGCTTTTACTGGTTTTTGAGGAATACTATGTGCTCTGGATATTGCTCTGAAAAAAATTAGGAAAAGTGATGCTTTTAATTAATGGTTTTTTGTGCATCATGGGGATATTGGAAGAAATATGTGACAAGTCCAATATAACTGCCACAAGTGAAAATACATTGCTTGTTTATTGTGTTTCTGACTGCCTTGCTTGCAGTGGATTGAAAACTGATGCTAGCTCTCTTTGCTTGAGAGGTCAAAGAACTCTTTTATTATCCTTTTCCAGGTCTCTGAACGGAGAACTTTTCTCTCAGTTTCAATTCCAATCATGAATTTCACCAGTTTGCTGACTAGTGTTCTGTCTTTTTATAAATGTGATCTGCAGTATGGCTTATTTCCTTCTTTTTCTCTTTTGTGCACCTGTCTCACTTCCTTGGTGTGGGAAGATTTGTAATTTCAAAATCTTGTTGCTATGGTCCAATTTCCTTATATGCTTAAGAGAGTACAGAACAACCTAGAGCTGAAATAAACTTTTCTCAGTTGAAAAATACAGAAATGATGCAGAGCTCCACCCTCAAAGTGTTCTGGTTTTGCAGTTCATCCTGTCAGCAGCAGATAAGAGAAGCAAATAGACATTGAAGGAACTGACCAGCCTTGGTGAGGATGTGCAAGACACAACCGAAACCAGACAACTAAAAATCAGACATTTCTTAGAAGCATGGTCAGCCATTAGCCCTCTGACAGGTACAAGAATGCCTGCTGTTGGCTTTTTACCACTATGGGAAGGGAAAATAATACTGTGTGCCAGAACTGTATTGTGTCAAAGAGTGTTTTTCTATACTTGGAAATGAGCTGAACTAATTTTCTCAGCCTGGTGTCCTGGCTTGTATAGGAATTGGGGACAATGTCAGCAAGTTCTGCTTAATGCTGAGGGCTTGCTCTTATGGAGAAAATAGTCCAGTGTGTGACTCTTCTTACGCACTTGCACAGCTCTCACATGGGAGGAGCTGCTTTGCACCCCTGTTCCCAGAGATGGGAATGGCTGAGTCCATTCCCCTTGGTGGCAGCAGGACTGGGACTGTCAGCCAGTGCTCACTGATGCAGCCCAGAAGTCAGTGGTCAGTTTTTCCCATCTGAGGTTAAGGCACATGATGCTCTTTGAGAATGAATAGGTTGAAAGTGCCTGATGCTGCTTGTACTAATCAGGTTTTCATGCAAACTAAAGTTCAGGTTTGAAATTCCTGCACTTGGGTGCAGCTGGGCACAGCATGTGCAGATGTGGATGTTGTGGCTGTGAGGAGTTACGCTCAGTGCTCCAGTGGTGATGACTGCTCCTGGCTGTGTGCAGGAAAGGGAGATGACTTGTGTCCCATCCCACCTCAGGCACATCCTCAGAGCTATGTCTTTGGGTCCTTCCATGGTCCATCTTCTTTTTGGCACATGACACTGGGGTGCATGTCACAATTTCAGGGCCCTTCATGGGATCCGTTTGATGAAAACATGGATGCTCCAAGCTCTGAGACGAACATGTCTCCCCAGTCTCCCACTATGGTTTGCAAAGATATCCTTTTAGGGTGGGCCTTGTGTCACCCTCCTGTAGGTATTTTAAAAATAGATCAGAGAGTTGCACTCTATAAATGCTGATTATTCTTGTAGTCCCCTGGTCTCCTCTGTCTCCCCTGTGTTGTGTTGTATATTGGAGCAGCTGAGAGAAGTTTTACCTGCTCCTCTCACTGCAGGGATGCAGGCAGCATTGCTAACAAATCCATCAGCAAAAACACTGTTGTATTGTGGCTTTCACACTTTCTCTTCATTTTAGCATCTTTTTGGTTGAGATGGGGGAGAGAAAACAACAACAACAAAAGAAGCCATCTGAGACGTGGATTTCCAGGGGAATTTGAAGCAAAAGTCCAAGTATTCAGTTCTGGTTTGTGTACTAATACGCTTTTTCAGGCTGGCAATCCAAGTGTTCCGGCTTCCACTCGTACACTATCAATCTCTTGTGTGTAGTCTGAGACGCAGGTTAAACAATAACTTCCTCTCCACAGTTTCTTTCCTTCTTGCAATCTGTACTCTGTAGACCTGCCATGTAGCTAGTTGCTTTCTCTCTTAAGCTGGTATAACTGCCTTCAAGCCATTCTGTTTCTTACTTCCTGTCAAAAGTCAGAAGTGGTGCTCAGTCGGGCAACCTTGTATCATCTTAGGTTTAAAGAAGGGAAGAGAAAAAGCTGACTGGTGTAGAAAAAAGAAGTCCTAGTTTGTGACAATGGGGCCGAATCATAAGACTGCAGAAGTAGTAACCAAATGCACTTTCTGGAAAGAAATACTTTCTACCAAAGTAGCCCTTTGTGATCCCAACTATTGTGTTAGAGTGCACAAAATATATTGTGACTGCCTTGAATCATAGTAGCTGCAAACAGTTCCTAGATCTTGATGGGTCTTTAGCTTTGGGACTGTGAGGCAGTCAAGTGAGGAGTATGTGCTGCAGGAGGTGGGACATAAAGACCTGTGTCATGCCTTTTTTTTTCCCTTCTTTTTCCATAAAGTCTGTCCACCTGTAATATAAAAGGGCAATGGGGGTGGAAAATAGTTGCTATACAAATTGTGAGTGTTTTGGGAATGGAGAAGTCTTCCAAGTTTACCTTAAGGCTTTGTTTCCTGCCCTTGTGAGCTTGCTGTGGGTAGTTACAGTATCTGTCTGTTGTTTGCTGCTGATGGCATTTGATGACTTTCCAGATGGCAGCAGAGAGAAAGAAACTCAAATACAAAAGGTTAGAGCACATTTTGAAAGCCTGGCTTGCTAGGGTCACAGCACTGCTTTGAGTTACTTTCTCTAAGCATCAGTGGGGCTTTGAACTATCACCTTTCTTAATGACTGCAGTGGCACACCAGTATTTTAGATGATGTTTCCCTTACAAGGCAAAATCCATTTCTCAGGGCTGATGTTCTATTCATGAAGTAAGAGCTGGAGTGAGAAATATTTTTATTTGAACCAGTGGCTTGCATCATGTGGGGTTTTTTTTTGGTTTTTTGGGTTTTTTTTGGTTTTTTTTTTGTTTTGTTTTGTTTTTGTCTTTTGCATATAGTGTAATGCAAAATACCTTGTCACTTATTTAGTATAAAGAAATTACAAGATAGATTATTATTTGTACCTACATATTCCCAAATGCACGTTCTCTGCTGATCGTAAAATAAGATCTCTCTTGGCCTCTTAACCCAGTCTCTTTTGTGGAAAGAGTGGAGAAGTGATTCCTTTTGTAAAACTTGTATTTAATTTCCCCAGTTATCTGTAAGTAAACATTATGCAGTTTTGCCAGCAAGTTCAGCTTGAAAGCTTTGTGCCCAGATGATTCTATGATTTGCCTTTAGTAGGTATTTCAAGAATGTCTTATTTCAATTATGCTTTGAGAGGCTAGAAGTCACAGCTGAATGTGGAATTATTGCTCTTCCAGAGTTCAGACTTGGTTGGATTGAAGAAAAAGCTGATTTCCTTCAGCAGCAGAGGGGAGGGAGTTTCCAACCCCTGTTTCCCAATTTTCTGCACACTGCTGAAGCTGTTAGATTCATTCAGCTCAAAGCCCTGTGCTTACCTGCTTGAGGTGTTTGAGGCTGTTATGGAGCTTTCTAATGCCTGTATGCCTCAAGGTAGAGGAAGGAAAAAAATGAGGCCAGGCTCATAATGTATCCTCTGCTTTTCTTGCTTATTAAACTGGTCACCTGAGCCTGAACTGCTATGTCCCTTCACAAGAGAAGGTAGATTTGTCAGGTAACAGCTGCAAAGACCAGGGAGTGCATAGCACAAAGAGGGATTAGCAGCAAAGGGACACATCAGGATTTGAAATGCAATATTGATTAGCTCATTAAAATGAGTAAGACACTCAATTATGGAAGACCCATTACATTTTGCAGTTCTTCTGGAAATAGAACAATTTATATGTCCTTATCCTTTAAGAAATACCTCACACAAGACAAATTTTAATGTAATTTTCCTCTGCAAACCACAGAATGTGTTAACTTTTAATAGAGCCCAAGAATGTCAGTGTTTTATTTGGTAAAACATTGTTTTTGGTAGGACACTGTTTTTAATAGACTGGAAGATGTAGTTTCTTTTATTAAGAGTGATCTAAATTAGCATATAATTGAGCTAATGCTGTTTTAGGTAGGGTCAAAAACCAAATAGCAAATATTCACATACTAGCCAGCGTTAGCAAATCAGTCAAATCTGTCTCAAAACACAGCACACAGAGGGGAAAACCCTTTGATTCAAGCTCAGGCACTCAAGGAACAAGTATGTGAAAGGGCATGTTGTTCCTAAAAGGGAAAAGAGTCAAATTATTTTCCAGTTCTTCAGAAATATGTATATTGCCTCCTTAGTACATAAATGCAATTTTTAAAGCTACAGATCTGTTTGGCTTATGGGACATTAAATGGCTTAGAACTGGATTTCTAGTGTGAATTTCTGTGGTTTACGAAGTTTTGTGTTTGTTTTTTTGTTTGTTTATTGTTGTTTTTTGTTTGTTTGTCTTTATAGTATCTTTAATAAAGACTTGGCTTGAGAGGGTTTGAGCCATCTGATTCAGGGCAATTCTTGCTGAAATGAAATTGCTCAAGGAATACTCAGATTACATGCAAAAGAGAGGCTGGAGGAAGATAAAGTCATAAAACTAAGATCGTGTAATGATTGCTAAGTGGATGGCACTTCTCATGAATGTGGTCATTGTTACTTCTTTTTTCTGCAGTTGTTTGATTTTTTTTTTTTTTTTGCCACAGGAGAGCTAGTTTTCCTGTTTAACCACAAAATCGTAAGTTCCCATTCCTATTTTAGCCTGCCATTGTCAAAGTCATTGGTAAGGTTCTTTGGTAAAATATATGCAGTTGTGGGTGTGTGTTAAGGTGCTTGATACTTTCTGTTAAACTCTAAGATTCTGGAGATGTAAAAGCTATGCAAAAATATGTGTCATATAAAAGAGACTTCTCCCACTCCTATCCTCCTATCTGTAGAGAGAATTGACAGAATTTGATCCAAATGTGCCTGGAAGACTTAAATAAAGAGATTTAAGCACACAGAGGCTTTGGTTTGAGCCTCCAGTTCCTAATTTTGGGTGAGGAAGTGACAATATCTACTACCTCTTAACAGTGAGGTACTGGCATTATAACTTAATTCTCCAAAATCACTGAAATCTTCACTGAGTAGCCTTAGACAAAGCCAGAGAAGTTGTGAGGGAGGGAAGGAGAGGAAACTGCAGCACCAGCAACAAGTATTGTCTCACAGTTATCTTGATCTAATATAAAAATCTGCATTTTTAATTTCTGGCTCATCAAATTTCTTATTGTTGCATCAGCCTGTATGTCTTGGTAATAAGGTGTCTGGGAAAAATTGCAGTCTCTTACATTTGTGTGTGCTATAAATTCTTCCGTGTAATCTTGACTCCCTTGGTAGCAGAGAGAATGAGAAAAAAGGCTGTACCTTACTCACAGTAATCAGCAGGAGTCTCATCCACTGCCAGGCCACGTCCAAAGGACTCTGAAGAAGTGAGACTGGAAGTACTTTTCCAGGCCTGCTTTTATTCCTTTGCATATGTTCCTAAACCAGATTTTAAAGAGTATGAATAAAATTAAACTGACATTTTACCTGGAGCTGTAACCTCCAGTGTCAGACTTGTCTCTTGCCATTTCTAGGAGCCCCAACAACAATACTGAACTTAACTTGCAGTGTGTGTGTGGGAACTAGCTTTTGTATTCTTCCTGTTTGGTTTCTTTTCTCTGCTTCCATTCCTTGATCATATCTCTTAAAGCATTGTTTGTTAGTTTGTTGGTTTTTCCTTTTGCCTTTCTACAGATACCTTGTTCATCTCCTGTCTATCTTTGCTTTGCCTGGCCACTCCTAAGGCTGATGAGAAACAGGTTCCTCATACTTCTTGTGATCCTGAAGATACTGGGCAAGCACAGATGAGCAGCAGGGAGGTAAAATATTATTATCCTCCACCCCAGTAAGAAACATCTTCTTTTGGGCTTGGGAGGAGGATGAAGACTGGATAGGGGAAGAAACCCATTATCTTCCTCTATCAAGCAGATAGTTTTGGTGATGAGTTATGTGGAAATATTTAAATCTTTAGATTTCACTAGAAAGGCTGAGAGGGTAAGGGTAGGGCTGGAAATGACAAAAGCAGGACGTGATTCAAGAAGAGAAAGCAAACAGCTCAAGATTCCTTCAGGGCTCTCCTGCCAGACAGAAAATAGGCAACAGTGTATTCTTCTGTGTAGGCTGTCTTTAGATGGAGGCAGACGGTCACAGGCGGTGTTTGGATTCCAGGTTCAATAAAGGCACATCCTTCCGTTAGAGGAAGCAAAACAGTGTCACTTGTTAGAATTCAAAATCCTTCTCTAAATGCCTCAGTGACTTGTCATCAAGTGACTCACTGCACTGTCATAGTAGGGCTTCTGGCTTCCACATCAAAGTTATGCTTGCTGAAACAGTGTCCTGACAGCTCATACCAACAGTCCCCCCTCCCAAGCTTGTTTCCAGTTTACTCAGTGAAGAGGGGATTTGGGGGTGTCAGGGCAGGAGAAGGCTGCAAGGGCAGATCAGAAATCACACTCCCTTTTGGACTTCAGAATACCAGCTTTTCATTTGTTTAGTGTGTCTCTGAAACAAGTCCTTGAGTTGCAGAAGAAAAACACTCAGCAGTGATGAGCTGTAAAAAATGGTAAGAATTTAGTCATTTACTTTGTCCAACCAAAAATGTCTTTTCTTGCAGGCAAAGAGTTATTTTAAAATTGCTACTTTAGAAAATGCCAAAATGCTCTCAGCTTGATTTCCTTTATCTCCTGCAGTTCATTAGATGATCATCAGGATCATTTTTTTCTTTGTTTAATTCACATAATCAATTTTATTCTAGGTGACCTTTACGTTTTTTAAGAGCCAATTCTTTCTAACACTAGGTACATCCTGCAGGAGCCCTTCCTGCCTTCTGATCCAATACTTATTCATCCTGGTACCTAGTCCAAATGCCACCAACAGTGTTTGTGTGGGCTTTTTTTGTTTGTTTCAAAAACATTTCATCACATGATGACATATGGCAGCATTAAATGTGTAAACGTGCAGTTTAGGATGTAATGGTCATGAAGATGAAAAGAATCTCACCCAAGCAGCTAGTGGCTTTCTGCTTTTTGCATCATACCTACTTTAAATTTAGTATTACAGTGGATGCTTTGTGTTTCTGATGATGTTCCTTTTTGAATCCCACCCTGTTATTTTGGCTCAGTGTTGAGGAGCAGTGACTTCAGCAAGGTGATCTCATCCAATGTGTGGTGTAGCTGTGTTTGTTTCTGAAGGCTTGAGATCCTGTTCCATCTGCACTTCCTCTAGCTGTTGGTAAATCATCTGAGATCCAAGACGGTGAGCATGCCTGATCTCTGTGCTCTGAATCTTCTTTCTCATGAATTTGTGTGCCTCCCTTCTGTGATGGGCTCTTGTGAGTGTTGGTTTTTTTTCACCAGGATATGAATAGGGTGAGCAGGGAAAGGGTTCTCTATAAAGCATAACCTGTGCTAGTTTCAGCATAAAAACTCCCTCTGTGAGAGCTCTAAATTCCTAATGAATTAACTACAAATTTTGGAGGAGAGTGTGGTTGACTTAAGATTCTTCTCAACTAGCATATGAGAAGCTTGTGTTTTGCTTTTTTTCTCAAAACCAGCTTGAACTGCCCTCCTCCCCAAAATTTCAAAGCAAGGATGTGGCTGTTGGCAGCTGTTTTCCTTTTGATGTGGTCAACTCAAAATTAACATTAAAAGTATAATTCTGAACTTGCATTTTCTTGGAGGCTGAGTGCATGATGAAAGGACAGGAGGGATCTCTCTCCACCTGCTGGGAGTGTGCTCTTCACTTGAGTTTCTTAGGAGCTGAGATCGGAGGATGAAGCTTGACACAGCTGAGCTCATCGTGGCACACAGCCATCCAAAGGCAAGGGTGCTTTTCCCTTTCAGCACTTGGCTGTGAGCTGACCTGGCAGGAAACTTTGCAAAGCAGTGTGAGTGACTGTAGCTGTGGTGTAGTATTAAAGATCACCGAGCTGCCTGCAGCTCTGAGAGCTAGAGGTAAGGTCTGTAAGACGTACGGTGAGATTTAACAGCTCAGAACTGACTCTCAAGTAAGTGCCTTTTTACTCTGTCATTGTGATACCTGCTGTATACAGCTTTTTATTTTGCTTATTTTGTTCCTATATCCCTCTGTACCCAAGCTCTCTGAACCTCTAGCACCTGCCCAGTCAGCTCCTGTGGGACTAGCTTATGCTGCAGATCTGAAAGTCTTTAGTGCAGAATGGATTTTATAGAATCATAGAATCGTTTGGGTTGGAATGACCTTAAAGATCATCTAGTTTCAACCCACCTGCCATAGGTAAGGAACCTTCTACTAGAGCAGGTTACTCAAAGCCCAATCCAGCCTGGTCTTGAACAGTTCCAGAGATGGGGCATCCACAGCTTCTCTGGGCAACCTGTGCCAGTGCCTCACTACTTTTATAGTAAAGAATTTCTTCCTAATATCAAACCTAAACCTACCCTCCTTCAGCTTAAGACCCGCCCCACCCTTGCCCTGTCACTAAATGCCCTTGTCAAAAGTCCCTCTCCAACCTTCTTGTAACCCCCTTTAGGTACTGGAAGGGGCTTTAAGGTGTGCCTGGAGCCTTCTGTTCTCCAGACTGAACAGCCTCAACTTTCTCAGCCTTTTGATTTTGACTCTTCTAGCTGGTTCTCTGTCTTTAATAAACATCTTTGGGAGAAAGACCTTGACCAAAAAAATTCAGAACTGGATCATGTATTTCTCCTCACCCCATTGTTCTGTTGCTCTGAATCCTGCTTTGATTCCATATGGAAGAATAATTCTTGTAATCCCTGCCATGCTGTAGGGACTTCCATGCTTTGCCTAGTGGGTTCATTTGTTAGTTAGTAGAGTTGGCTAGCTAACAAATTAGTTGTTAGTTTGCTCTGTTAGCAGAGTACTTTTGGGATTTGCCCATCACCTACCTGGATAATAATGTCTTGTGTTGTGTAACTGTTATATATATTCTTGAGAAGTTTTTCAGAACTGAAAGAATTATTATAAGCTGGGCCGAAACTTCTGTTTTTCAGCTGGAACTATGTTTTTACTCTGAGACAGAATTGAGTTGCTAATGCTGCAGCCAGTCTCACAAAATAAAATAATCCTACTTTTCTGCTGTTCCCCTCTACCTTGCAGTCCTCCACTTCGTAGCAAAGTGCTATAGTGTAGGAGTTGTACAAATGTTTGATGGATTTTTCATGGAGGTGATTCCTTGTCACCTTCCACCTAAACACTGCCAGTAAAGGCTCGCAGTGAGCATAAAACACAACTGTGCTGGAGAAATAATATAGTTAGTTCTGTCATATAGGTTTAAAGGGCAAACAAAGAAGCAGTAGGCACAGGAGGAAAACACATTTCTGATATAGCATAATGTCATTTTCTCTCTGAATACCCTGCAATATGTACAGAAAGACTTCAGCAACATCTGCACCTCAGAATTCATAGCCAAGATGAAAACAAAGCCTTCATCTGGCAGGAGCTGTGCAGCAGGTATTTGGTAAAATCTGCCTGGCACGAAAGAACAAAAATCAAAATTTGTGGAGGGTTTTTTCTTTTCTTTTTTTTTTCTTCTTATCTTTTCCCCCTCTTTTCTTTTTATTTTCCTTTTTTTTCCCTTTATTCTCTCCCTAACCAGGAGGCCTAACTCTCTCAGTAGCCTGTGTGTTTCAGTGGGAACATTCAGGGACTGTCTTAGCAGCACTTGAGAGTCTAACCTTGAGAACAAAAGTAGTGTTTCATGTGGTTACGTACTGAAAGATGTGGGTAGGCATCTAGTGGGAATCCAGAAAGCGCGTGGGTGCTTGATTCCCTCAGAAACTGTTGGGATTTGGCACCTAAGCTGGTAAAGTATTTTAAAAAACTCTTAAATATCTTTCTGAAAATTGGGTCTGATGTTGCTAATCAGTGTGAAGGGTGGGGGGATTTTTTTATTGTGATGTAATGGTGCCTTTGATCTTTGTTACTTTCGAGTAGATAAACAGAAGGAAGTTGAAGGAAAGCAACAGAAGTGACTTTGGGGTTGGAGGGATTGACGCAAGAGGAAGATAAAAGCTGTATTCTTGTGTAGTTTTTATAAAATGAGTAGGAGGGTAGGACTGCTATGGGTTTCAGAAGGGAATAAATGCCAAGGAATGGAGGGTGTGGAAGAAGGAAACTGAGTCTCTACTCTGCAAGTGCTTGTGCAGGCAGGTAGCATCACACGCAGCCTCATCCAAAAGGAGAATTTTCACAGAGCCTTGTCAGTGTTACAGAGATGTGCTGGTGAGGAACAGAAACACTTTGTGTGGCAGCAAGGAAGGTACCTGCTCTAGTACTCTGATCAGGGTAAACCACTAAAATCTGCAGTTTGCACCTCAGATTGGTTGGCATATGTAAATGTCATCATGCCACACAAAATCTGCTTTGCATTTGTGCTGGCCTTCCCAGACAGAAGGAGCTTTGGGAAACTCTACTTTAGGCCTCAATAGCTCCTGTCCTAAACTTGGATTGTTAGTGCTTGGATCTCCACCCTGCCTTACAGCTGGCTGCCATGGTGACACAGTTTAATCTCACTGATCTCCTGAAACTTTCACCAGGAGGGAAAAGCAGGGTGACAGCTGCTCCAGGGCACAGATTGGTAGGAGGGGGACACGAGGTAGGTAAAACAGTCTGTCTTGGGACTGCTCTTCTGAGATGTTAGGAGATCACTTATTATATCCACTAGGACATAGATATTATATGTATGAGGATATAATCCAATAAGATCTGGGTATCTTGGAGAGTACTTGATGTCAAAGGTGTAAAGAAGCCACTTGAAGATGATAAAGCGTTAGCGGAGAATATCAAGTCTTAACTGCTGGAGTTCCTGTATCAAGTGCACTTTTAATTCATAAACTAATTTGAAAATTTACTAAAGGAAAAAAAAATAGACCAAACAGATAAATGTTAATAAGTCACCAGAGCTGGATGGCATTCAAGAGTCCTGAGGAGCTTGAATGTGAAACTGCAGAACTGCTGGCCAAGCTGTATAATTTATCACTACAGACAGCCGCTGTGCCAGAGGACTGGGGAGCTGCCAGTGTGATTCCCAGCTATTAAAAAGCTCTAGAGGGGATCCTGGGAACAACACAACAAAGACTCATGCTACCAGGAGTGGAAAGGATCTCTGAATATGTAGAGAAGTGCTAACTGTTGGGAAATCAGTGTGGCTTCTGAAAATTAAAAACCTGCTGCCTAATCCCATGAAGTTTTGTGGGGTGTCAATAAGGAAGGGTTAAAGTGGATCATAAGATATCTGGATTTTCAGAAAACTTCTGTCAACACCTTAAGCTCCTGTAAGTTTGGAGGAAAGGTTTTTTTATGAAAGCCACACAGATATTAGGAAGTAAAAAATTTGGGGCAATTTCACATCTTAAGATGGAGAGTGAAACACCACTACAGCAACAACCAAAAAGCCACCATCCTCATTGGGAAAGTGAATGACACCATTTGGCTTAGGTAAAAATGCTCAATGCACCCATATCTTGTGGGTAATTTGCAGTTCTGGTCTCCACATCTCTTGCAAAGCACAGTGGCATTGCAGAAAGGGCAAAGAAATGGGCTACATTCCAAGAAGAAGCTGAAATAGTTGGGACTTTTCCATATGGGAAGAAAGGAAGGAACACAGGTTTAAATCCCAAAGTCAGCAGGTAAAGCTTATATGAACCATCAGCTCTCATGCTTTTACAGCCAGGAAACTTTTGATTAAACACTATGGGCTTTGATTTTAAAATAAGTGGAAGACCATACTGGTGCAGCAGGGAATTGGTGACTGTAGCCTCAGAATGGGTAGAATTTGGTGACAGGCTGTCAGCCCCTCACCTGTGCAAGGCAAATCCCACCTGCACTTTACAAGGCTCTTGCCTTTGCAAGAATCTCTGCATGACCCTTCTTTTCCCCAGGGCTCTCCTCTGCAGTTTTTCATAGGAAGCAATTATCCAGGTGGCTGGCGAGTGTTCGACACTCCCTTGTGTGCACAATGAGATTTTTTTTTTTTTAATTATAAGTGACTTATTCCTCATAGAAGTAATTTTTTTTTATGCTGCCTTCAGCAGGGTGTGCATGTGAACTTTATTTTAATTAAGGGTGAGGAATCTGTTTTACATAACTATATCCCAGATTCTCATGAGAGAGTGAAAACAGCCCTGAGGGATTGATGAAAATGCCAGTGAAATTGGGTTGCCTCACCGATGGGAGGCCTGATTCCAATCTCTTAGGTTTTCTGTACCTTTGGGACTTGCTCCAAGCTGGTTGACAGCCAGAGGAATTGAACCAATGCAGAGACACTGCCTTCTCACAGCTTTATTTTGGGCCACTGATTTGTGGTTCTGGGCAGATACTGGGGTGGCTGTTGCAGCTCTGCATGAGGTTGTTGTCCCTGTAGTGGGAGTGGCCAAATGGGATGTGAATCTGCTTCCAAGACCTTTCAGTCGTGTCCTGCTGCTGGCTCAGGCAACTTCTGCTGCTGTACCTGTTGCCAGGGTATTGTATTGCAACACTTGGTTTACCCATCTCCTTGGAACAGGGGTTCCTGTTATGATCAAAATGTGATCCCCACCAGTCAACTGAGCTGCTAATTCAATAGCAGTACTAATGGAATTGGGTCAAGATGGTTCTCTGAGTCTTTGAGAAAGAAAATAAATATTGCTGGAAGTCACAAACAAATGCTGTTGGCTAAAATTTGTTCTGAGTTGTAAAACCTGAAATGGACAGGGAAACAGATGAGTAAAATATTTCTGTACCATTAAGGAGGGAAAATCCAAGATGTGTACGTGGCCTTTTGTTTATTTGTTTTCCTGTTAAGAAAAAAAGAAGTGATAAAGGTGTTAAAACTTAGCTGTTGCTGAAACTGCATTCAAATAAAATAGGATCTCTTTCACTGTGCACAAAGAGAAACATTAAAAAGAAACCACAAACTCTGTAAAGAGGCTAATGAAGTTTGAGTCAAACCTGTCATGTTGTTAGCACCTGCTGCTTGACTGAAGCAAGCATCCCTTTCAGAAAGTCTCTCATACTGGAGGTAGTTTTACTATCCTGTTATCAGAACCTCAGTGTGGTTGAAGAAGCTGAACTGCTGATAGACTGCGCAGCTGAGACATTCAGCTTGATTCCTGATGCATCTGGTGGTAGCTGGCAATTTTTTCTGATGCCAAAAGCCTAGAGAGGTTTGGCATGATGCCAATGTGTGAGGACAATGTTGGTTTTGTTCTGTTTTTGCTTCTGCCCCAAGAGCTGACTCTAGAGAGTGTGTAGAAATTTGGCTTTTCTTATCAGAATCTTACATGAATCAAAGGAGGGTTTTGATGCTCAGCTCTTAATGTTTCATTGAAGTGGCAGTTCATGCCATTGATCTGAAGAGTGTTTAGGAGTTAAAATTGATGGGAATTGACTGGTGATGCTGGGCCTTTGCAGCCTCAGGTGGGCATCTGCCACCAATCTCCTGGGGAAGGAGGAAACAGATGAGCAAGGAGGTGAGGCAAAGATAAGTCTGTGGAAATGGATGTCCTTCAGCTGTTCAGCAGAGCAACATAAATGAGTGCACTTTAGAGAGGAAGGAATGTGATGATCATGTCACAACTTGGATGTGCTTTGTTTTGGGGTGAGTTCATAGGTTGGAGCATGTGCTTTGAGTGGAGCTCAACAGATTCAGCCTGGTATGAGGTGACGGAAGTGGGGAACAAGTTCAGTGTCAGTCTGAGGGGATGTGCTGAGCGCTTTAAGCACTTCAGAGTGCAGAAGCTGTAGAGAAATAGGTCTGATGGGGAAATGTTTTTCCAGAGGAAGAGGCCTGACCATTTCCTTCATCTTAACAGAACACAAGGAAATGGCCTCAAGATATGCCAGTGGAGGTTTAGATTAGATATTAGAATTTTTTTTTTCACAATGGTGTTTGTAAATCATTGGAACAGACCGCTTAAGAAAGCAGTGGAGTCACCATCCTTGGAAGTGTTCAGAAAATGTGTGAATATGGCACTTGAGGACATGATTTAAAGATGAATGTAGTGATGGTGCTGGGTTGATAGTTGGACTTGATGATTTAAAAGGTTTTTTCCAACCTTAATGACTCCATGGTTCTGTGACATGAAAATTCCATTCCTGGCATAGGTGGTTGGAACAAGAACACTATAAGCTGTGCCAGGAGCAGTGATCCAAATCTCTGCTTTATGCAACTTGTGCCCTATAGGGAGTAGGGTAAAGTGTTGTAATCACTTGGTAGTTTAAACCAGGAACAAATCTGTGAGGCTCATTCAGGTGGAAAGGCAAAAGGGAGTGAGCAGTGCCAGTGTCCCTGATTGGGAAAGTTGCACAGGAGATGGATAAGGATGGCAGAGCACTGCCAGTTCCTCCTGCTCTCTGAGCTATTTCCAATCTGAGTGTGGTACCAGCCCCAGCAGCTTCTGCCTGGCAGCCTGTTCCAGCAGCAGATCCCTGCTCCATGCATTGCTCCAGAATTGATTGCAAAATTAGCAGGGGGTTGGAGGGTTGCAGGTGCAGAACCTGAACAGGACAGAAGCCTGGAAAATGTGTTTCTGCTCTGCTATAAACCTGCATGACCTTTCTCAACTCACTTCAGCTATGTCCTCTGTTTATAGGATGGTAGTGGAGCTACTGTGCACTTTCAGGTATTCTGTGTTACTAGGCAGAAGCTCTTTCACCCACATTAGTAACATTTTATCACTGAGTAGTGTTTTAGGCATGAATGGTTTTCTGTGCAATGCTTAAAATTTAGAAAAAGGTTCTGAAATTTTATGAGTCTCTTGTATAGGCAGAGCTGACCAAGGGGGTGGGGGAAGGAGGATTTGTATGCTTTTCTAGAGAACCTCTTGTGCATTTTTTTCCAAAATAATTTTAGGCTATTTATTGATATCAAACCTTTATTAATTCATTGTACAGTGAAACAGCAGATAGTGGGTTCTTTTGGAAAGCT
This sequence comes from Muscicapa striata striata, assembly GCA_030060385.1. Taxonomy (NCBI): domain Eukaryota; kingdom Metazoa; phylum Chordata; class Aves; order Passeriformes; family Muscicapidae; genus Muscicapa; species Muscicapa striata. Next base: position 206,819 of record JAREIS010000257.1, read on the forward strand.
GTACAGATGCTTCAATACATAAGTAATAAGCAAGGAAATAAGAACACCCTAAGGAATAATATGAAGTGTGATGCTTTCTGGGCCTGATACACAGCTGCAAAGCAACAGATGAAGTCAGATTTTGCCCACACAGCTCTCCGAAGCCTCAGTACTTTGAGTTTTACTTTGCTTTCTTTGGCTTCTGAGACAGCTGGTGTCTGGAGCTGAGGCACTCCGGTGCTTTGCTTAGTGTCCCCAAAAGACCTGCAAACTTAGCCAAGCTTTTGGGCTTGAAAGAGATGAGCTGAGTAGCTTGAATTGCAACTGGGTGCCTCTAGTTCTGGGAGGCTGTAATGACTGCAGCCTTTTGAAACCTTGTTCAAACTGTTTTTGTTGCACTCAGACAGGAATGTTATGTTCTTTGTTCCATCTCCTAAAAGGCAAACTTTTCTGTATAGGCCGCTTGTGGCTTTTAGAGTTTGATATATATGGGTCAGGGGAGGAAGCAGGCATAGACTGTCAGATGTTTTCAAGCTGCTGAAAAAGTCCTTCTGAGTGCATGAAGTGGGTCTTAAGATCCCAGCTGAATTTTTGCAAATAACCTCTGTCTTGATTAGGAAAAGAAAAAAGTCCCCAAATGTGGATTGCTTCCAATTTGTGTGCATGCAAGTGAGTGGGCTGACTCTTCTCTGAGGCAGACCTGTGTGGTAGGGTCTGCTTCAGAGAAGAGATTACATCTTTAATTCTGAACCCTTTCTCCTGGAAGGAAGCACACAACATCTCAGCCACCATTACTGAAATGTCATTATTTTTCAAGCTGAATAAAAATATGCATTCAGTAGTTAAAACTGAGGTAAAAGTTTGCATTGCCTCTTGGAAGGGCTCTTCTTGATGCCTGTGCACCTTTAGGTGCATGTCTTCACGGAGTCACAGACTGGCTGAGGTGGGCAGGGAACTCCAGAGGTCATCTGGCCCAACCTGCTGTAATCAAGCAAGGCCACCCACAGCCAGTTACCCAGGACTGAGTCCAGACAGCATCTGGATATCTCCAAGGATGGAGACTCTACCACCTTTCTGGCCAGCCTGTCAGTGCTTGGTCACCTTCACAGTGGAAAAGTATTTCCTGATGTTTGGAGGGGCCCTCTGTGTTTCAGTTTGTGCCCATGGCCTCTGGTCCTGGCCCTGGGCATCGCTGACAAGAGCCTGGTTCTGTCTGCTTTGCATCCTCCCTGCAGGTATTTATAGACATTGAGGAGATCCCCCTGAGCTTCTCTCAGCTGAACACTCCCTGCTCTGTCAGCCTTTCATCATTGAAGAGATGCTCCCCTCAGCATCTTTGCAGCCTTTGCTGGACCCTCTCTGGTCTATCTATGTGTCCGTCATGCAGGAAAGCCCAGAACTGGCCCCAGCTCTCCAGGTGTGCCTTCATGGTGCTGAGGAGAGGGGAGGGATCCCCTGCCTTGAACCTGCTGGCAGTACTTGGCCTGGTGCAGCCCAGGATACCACTTGCCTTCTTGGCTGCAAGGAGCCGCTGCTGGCTCACGCTCGGCTTGTGACCACCAGGACCCCAGGTCCTTTTCTGCCGGGGTGTTTTCCATCTGGGTGACCCCCAGCACATGGAGGTGCCTGTGGCTGTTTCTCCTTGCTGAACTTCAGGAGGTTCCTGTAGGCCCACCTGTGGTTCCCTGGGTCTGCTGGAACACCAGGATTGACATTTGCTTTCCTCCAGACTATGGACCCCTCTGCTGGTTCCTGTGATTGATCAAAAATTATGGAGCCTGGCCTTGCAGTGGCATCTGCTGGATCCCTTGGCATTCCTGGATGCATCCTGTTAGGGCCTGTGTGCTTGTTTTGAGTCTCTATCTGTAGATGTGAACAGAAACTTCCAGAGAAGGGCTAAGGCTTGGGAATCAAGCTGCTCTTTGGTTTCTCTTCTTCCCCTCTCTCCATGAGGACTGACCTCAGTCCTCAGCTACTACTAGAAGCTCTTTGCTGGCATGACAAGGCTATTATGGGTTTGGCTTTAGATTTAAAGGCTACAGGTAATGTGGCTTTAAAGCCAGGACACCTCTTTTGCAAAGGTTCTTGTGCTGTGTGGGGCTGCTTCTGAGGTGGTGTGTCATGTACATACACACTTTGGTGTGTGTCTCCTGTGCAGTGTTTGCTGTTTATTCCTGGCTGAAGAAGGGAGTCTGCCACAAGGACTGGCTGTGCAACTTCAGCTCAAACTGCCTGAACTCACACTATTTACTTTGGAAATTACAGTTTCAACTGCTGCTGATAACCCAGCTGATTGTTATGTTTTACATTTTGCACAGTTTTTTTAGTTCTTTCCTTAATTACTTACGTAAATAATTTTAGAAGACTTAGCATTAATTTTGGAGAAGCTGGCGTATGGGGCTGCGAGGCTAGCAGCAGGTGCTGTAAGTAATCACTCTTCTAAATTAAGCAACACTTTCTGAGGCAGTAGGTTAATTTCTGGGTAAGCAGCCTGCATACAGATTCTTGGAATCAGCTGGATCTTGACCCAGCAAGTGACTCAAGGCTTTGTGTAGGTTTAATTGCTTGAGTTATCTCACTGAAGCCTTTCATTTTTAGAGGAAACTGGGGCTGTGCTTGAATGTCTGTTGAAACTGTGTTATCACATTGAAATCTTTGTTACCTGGTTTTGTGCTTGTCTTTGTAGCTCAGTCTTCACTGCCACTGGAGGGAGCATGGGCAATGTCATGGCTTAACCAGGTCAAGCTGCCTGCAGCCAGGGTATGTCTCATAGAATGGTTTGGGTGGGAAGGGACCTCAGAGATCATCTCATTCCAAACCCCTGCCATGGACAGGGACACCTTCCACTAGACCAGGTTGCTCAAAGCCCCATCCAAACTGTCTTTGAACACTGCCAGGGATGGGGCATCCACAGCTTCTCTGGGCAAACTGTGCCAGTGCCTCACCACTCTCACGTTAGAGAATTTCTTCCTTATATCAAATCTAAACCTGCCTTCTGTCAGTTTGAAGCCTTTTCCTCTTGTCTTATCACTGCATGCCCGTGTAAAATAAACAGTTCCCTCAGATTTCTTGTAGACAATATTGGCTACTGAAAGTCTGCAGTGTTCTTGAGTGGCTCATGCTTATGCTGAAGTCTGTGCTGCTGTGGGTTTCTCTCATTAGTACAAGAGCAAGCAAAGTAGTGCTTGAGAGTTTTGTGCTGTTTCTTTCTCCATCTTTGTGCCTGCGAATGGATATCTGCAAAAATATTTCCTCTAATATCTCTAGTGGAGCTCTCATGGGATCTGTAGGCAGTTACTGTTGAGCAGATTGTGCTCAAGTGCTGCCTGTCACTTTTGCACTGTCACAGCTCTGGCCAGCATTCTTCTTGCTCAGGGTTTGGAGATTGCCTGCAGAAGTGTGACCCACTCTTTGTAAAACCACCCTTGAGTCTGTGAGGCTGATGGGGCCTGTGGTGTTTGGGACTTGAAAACTTATATGATTTTTTCATAGGCTCTGCAGAGCTCTGAGGAAACTGGTAAAATTTTAATTTCTGTTACTACACAGAATATTATTTTGGAGCACTTTATCTAACTTGTGGAGTAGGAAGCTGCAATTTTTACAAGCTCAAGCTCTCTTTAAAATCTATCTTCCCATGTGAAGATTGTGCCAAAAAGTAATGTGAAAGATGAAGTTTCTACTTACATGGAATCCCATGTAAAGTGGAATAGAGCAGGGAAAATGCCCTTCTCCAAGGATTCAAGACAAAAGAGAACTTCAGAGAGTTGGAGAGAAAAAAATGGATTTTTGTTGCCTTTTTATGACTGTAAGCTGGGACATGCCCCATCTCTGTCTTGGAGTTGGTGCTTTTTATGTCTTTGGATGTTCAACCTAATTTCAAGCTGGTGCTTGTAATCATATACCTGCTAAGAAGGTCTGGAGCAACTTCCTCCTGCACTTTTTAGCTTGGTTTTTTTTTTTTTTTTTGCTATGGTCAGTCATCTTCAGACCAAAATGTTCTTTGGCTTGAAAGTCAGTGTTTGGTTGGGATACAGCCTTTCATGTTTTAAAAGTTAATAATCCAAATGACAGGCTTCTGAAGGTAGAGCTCAATTCTTGTGAACTGTGTTACAGAATGACATGGCTTTTGTAATTTTTAGAGGTCTGTAATCTCACTTTCTAGATTAAAATTTTACTCACTTTGTTCTGAAATGTTGAAGAGGAACTATTCACATGCACAGAGTCCAACGAACAATATTATACTTCTTCTCTATAATAGAAACTAGATGTATAAGCAACTTGGTTTTTGATAGCTCAGCTTTGCTTGAAAACCTGAATTCTCGTGTAGCTCTGAAGGCAAACAGTCTTCTTTAGGTGTCATTCTGGTTCTGTGGGAATTGGGACTGAAATATTTTTAGAAAGAAATGGTGAAGAGGAAGTAATGCACGCTGACTCTCCACTCTTCATGGATCTTCTGACAGTGGATGCCTTGTGGGTTTAACAGATGATCCAAATGCATAATGATGCATTCAGGTGATCTCAGTGTATTCTCTGGGGTGCTGTGAGGTGTCTGTAAGCTTGGAAATGGGCAAGAGCTGGATGGACAATGAGCTGGTGATGGGAGCATAGAAACAGGCTGATCTTGGACAGCCTTTTCAAAAGGGGTCAGAATTTGAAATCAGACTTCAAATCTGATTCTTCAGGTTTGAAGAATCTTAAATTCTGTGGAGTAGAAGGCAGGGAAATATTTTTTTCCCAGATGAGTTAGCTCTGTGTAGGCCACAGGAATGGAAAGTGTGAGGTAAAGAAGTAACCAGATGCTCAACAGCTATCTTGAATGTTGCCTTTCTGAATGGACTTCGGAAGAGAAAGCAGAGGACCAAAAGTCTCTGCTCCAGATTTGTAGATTTTGATAGGCAATTCAAATAGGTAATTTAGGAGTATTGCTTTGTACCTTTCTCAGTGACAGCCCTAAACTCAGTCTACCCAAATATTTTTTTCAGGCGGCATGAAGAATTTGTAATGCTTTCTGTTATCAAAAGCAGAACGTGAAAGAATCCTGCACCATACCAAAGATATGAATGCTGTGTTAGGGAATTTGGGCATATTAATAAAAACAACATATTACTCTACCACTCTCTCCTCTGAGATTAAACGTGTCAAGCAAATTGCTGAGACAGTAGACGGAAACTTGGCAATTACATTTGTGTGGCAATTTGATTCTGTTCTCCTAAAATACTCTGGAGAGCATCCAACTGTAGCTCTGCTCTGATCCCAGGAGTACCCTGCGGATGCCCTGAACACAGACATGTAAGCAGCAAGCTCTGGCGGCCTGACCTGTGTAGTTGCTAGAAAGCTTCAAAATCTGCTTTGACCTCAGAGGGCTTTCCATTTGGGAAAGGAACCAAACCATTCCAGTTTTAACTCTGGAAGAGGAAGGAAAAAGATAAAAGCATTGGAGAAGCGGGTTTTGTCTAGACTGTGGAGCCAGGTGGGTGTCTTGTTCTGTCTTGTCAAGCTGCCTTCTTGTTTGGGGCTGTGACTGAATGATTGATACGCACAATAACTCTGAAAATAAACACACTTTTGGTGTGGCAAATGAACCCTTGTCTCCCATGACCATACCCTGCCACAGTTGTTTCAGCAGTGCTTTACTGACCCATAAAAACACACAATCTTCTCTCCTTGTCCTTTCACAGTCATCATTTGAAAAGCTTTCGTCTTTTCATCTAAAGTAGTTTTTGCCTTAAAAAGTACTTTAAGTGAAAGGTCCCTTTTGTTTCACTGACTTTAAAGGGTGCATGATAATTACTGGAAAATTGCTGTGTTAGCTGAGATACTGCAGTGTTTCTATGGGACAAAACCCTGGTCCAAGCAGGAGCAGTTCAACTTCTCTCACTCACACCCCAGGGGCCAGGGACGAGGAATTTCCTCAGTTTTGTGCTCAGCAGTGACAGTGGTATCTGTATGGATACAATTTATTGCACTGTAAGTAACAATTTAATGGCCTTGTGCACCATAAATGCTGTTTTGTGCTGGTGTGTGGTTTTCAGTAGTATGTCAGATAATTACTTATGCCTTTTAATCTGCATCATTCAAGAAGGCAGTATTTTAAAAATGTGATCATGATATCAAGGGTTTGTGAAATGAAGGGCAGAGAGGCTTTTGCTGCTCCAAAGATTCCCTGTCTAGAGAATGTAAGTCATAAGCATGACAACTATGGGATTCTTTTTTTGCTATTTGGTTTGGTGGTTTTTTTTTTTTTTTTTTTTCCCTTGAGTCAGGCTTTTTTCCTCCTGCATTTTCATCCTTTTAAAAATAACTAGTTTCAATGAAAAATACAAGCATACCAAATAACCTGTGGAAGTCTTCTGTCATTTGATAACTAATTGCTGCTTTTAGAATGGAACCTGTCTTGTTTTTTCAGCAGTGTGTCTACTTAGCTGTGCTCTTGCTCCAAAATGAGTCATGCTTCAGTCTATGAAAGCCCCACTGACCTTGACTGTCTTTGAAACCCTTTTTTTATCATTTGTTTGGGTTATTTTCTGTTGGTTGCTGTCAGGGAGATGCTGTGATGGCTAAAGAGGCTGCTCCTCTCACCCACTGTATCCCAGTTGCTGCGTTGGTTATTTGCAAGGATCAACCTGACTTGCACCATAGATATTGACCCCATCTTGTGCAAACCCCTGCTGCCTCCAGGGATCCAAATAAAGGATCTTTTTTAAAATTAGATTATACAGATCCTATGCTGTTGTCTATAAAACCAGGGGCTTCAGTCTGGGGAGGACCCAGGCCTCCCATTCAGAGCAGTGATACTGTTCAAAGCCTTTGGCCCCTGCAATACCTGAGTTTGTTGTTGCTCAGCTTCTCACAGGATGAAGGCCAGACTGGGTTGAACAGGGCTCATAGACATGTTTCTCTCAGGAGAAACACTCAGCTCTGCACATACTTACCTGATCAATACTTGCTTAGTTAAAAGTGGGATGGGCATGGGAAAGTTCATCAGCCAGTGGTAAACTGGTTTCCTGAGCATCAGTACCATTAGATTTGAGTTCAAAGGCACTGTGTGGACAGAAATTGGCCTTTCAGACTGATACCTCCTGGCTATAAACCCGTCTACCTTGTCTCAGGTTATGCTGGGGGTGGCTGTAGCTATTTTAGGGCAGTTCTGGAGGTATTAAGTGGGAAAAGATGGGGATTTGGGTGCTGGAAAAAAGTTCTAGAAAAGCATCTGAAGGTGGGGGGTATTATTGCACAAGTTAAGTGATAGCCTGGATACAACTGCTTTGTGGTTTGGGGTTGGGTTTGTTTTTTTTCTTCTTTGTAAATGTGGTTTGTTTGGCATTGAGTATCTATCAGAGAGGTGTTTTTAGCCACTGTGCTTTTGAAATCAGCATGCTAAACCCCCTTGGAGTTGTGAGAATATGTGCATATGCAGACTGGTGTTGGTTGAATTCAATTGTTACAAAACACACCCTTGGAAACCTCATCTGGGATGGTGTTGGCATGTCCCTCACATTTTGCCAGTTTTCAGAAGCTGTCAGGTAGTACTGTGTGGGAAGTGTTACAGGGATAAATCCTAATTTGGGCTAAACTCCCACTGTTTTCAGTGGGTGGCTTGCTGGCATTAAGGCCAAGCACCTCTCAGCTATTACAGATGACCTTTCTGTCCTTTAAAAGTCAAGGAGACTGCGACTTGATGCCTCTGTCTTGTACTAGAGATCTAACTGCAGGATTGCAGCCCTTAAAGTTTGTACATATGCTTGAGATTTGTGAACAAGAAGTTGGTTAACCAAAAACATTTCCAATAACTGTTCTTTAGATTCTCAGTAGTGCTGGTGAAATGCCAGAGATCTGGAAACAGAAATTAGCTGGTGATGTAGAGTAGTGCATGAAGAAGACACTCATTCTGTAGGAGAAACACTGATATTCTGAAAACTCTACTTTTCATAAATGAAGACTATATAACCCCATGCATTTTAAATTAAAAACTTTAATTTTTTTTCAAAATACCAGCACAAATTTATTGAAATTCTGTTTGCTCCGAGAGTTGATTTTTATTTTTTAAGAGATTGTTTCTGTGAAATGCCTGCAACTTTTTGTCAGTTTTGTCATTGCTTTCCAGCAAAATTGAATTGAATGTATTTTAGAAGTCAATAGTCTGAAAGTAGGTACCTGAAATTCCTGGCTATCACCAAGCAATTGAGATCATATGTTGTTCTGGCTTTGTCTCTCTGTGCAAGAAAGAGGGAAGATGTGTTTGTGTTGGCAACACTGAAGAAAATCAAACAGTATCTCAACAGTAAGAAAAGAAAAAGGCCCAAATCCCTTCAGAAAATGTTGCTGTGCAAACCTTGTCTGGCAGAAGGTCTTCCCAGCTGAAGAGCTTCTTTCCTACACCTCAGTGGAGCATCACCATTAAAGTCTGACTAATCCCAGCTTGGTGTCAGCCTCAAATGTTGTGCAAAGGCAGGCCAAGAACTTGCTCAGTTGCAGCTGAGGCTCTGAAGCCCACACTGCATTGTCCATTGTCCATTTCTTGTCCATTTCCCCTTAGGTGGTCACTGCCTATTCATATTACAAGCTTAGGAGGGCTCTTCTGTCCCATCACTGGGACTCCAAGGGAGAAGAAGTGTTTTCAAATCCTTCCATGCTGCCCTTTACCTCTGAGTTCCCCATCAGGATTGTATACACGGCCCTCTTATTTTTCTTTTTTTTTTCCTTCTTCTTGAGAATATGTTTCTTGTGCTAACTGAAGTTGCCAAGGCACCTGGAAGGGATTCTTCTCATGCTGTGTACTCTCTAACTACCAGAATTGCCTTTCCTTTAAAGAGGTGATTGACTGATAGGAGGAGGGCTGAGCAGACAAGATGTACTTCAGCTTTCTCCCCCTCTTGTGCCTCCAAGATCACAAATGAGGTCTGTGAGAACTGGGACAAGAGCTGGCATCTCCCAAGTACTGGGACTGTATTCTACACACTAAATTTCATAATGAGGGTGTGGTGGTATGGGTCCCAATTCTTCTTGATTTTTCTGCTCAGGGTTGTCCCAACCACTTTTGTCTTCATCACTAAACTGGGGCCTTGGATACTGAGAAGTAAAAACACTACTTGTGCTTCAGACAAGTAGTTTGAATGATGTTGTGTATCTCTCTCCTTTAAAGCCTTCCTGTCAGTTTGTGTGGCTTGTAATTGTGGAATTGCAGGTTGGCAGGAACCTCTGTGTGGATAGTCTAGTCCAATTCCCCACCAAATGTGGTGGCAGCTGGAACAGTCTGGGGAACAGCAGCTGGAACAGTCTGCTCAGTGGCATGTCCAGTGGGCTTTTGAGCATGCCAAAGATGGAATTCCCTTTATTTTCCTGAGCAATCTGTGGTTTTCTGGGTTCTGTGGTTTTGTGTCCATCTCCCCTCATCCCTACCCAGAAAAGAAGTGTAGTTTTGCTGTGGGGTTTGTTCTTACATTTAAATGGAATTTCCTGTATTTCAGTTTGTGCCCATTGACTCTCATCCTGTTGCTGGATACCACCAAGAGGAGCCTGGTTCCATCTTTACATCTCCATCAGGTATTTATGCACATTGATAAGAGCCCTCTGAACTTTTTCTTTTGCAGGCTGAAGAGTCCCAGCTCCTTCAGCCTCTCCTTATGTGCCAGATACTCCAGTCCCTTAGTTATCTTTGTGGACCTTTGCTAGACTCTCAGCAGTATGTCCACGTCTCTGTTGTATTGGGGAAGGAAGCACTTGTCCCAGCACTCCTCATTTGTCTCACCAGCCCTGAGCAGAGGGGAAGGATCCCCTCCCTTGACCTGCTGGAAGTTGTTTTTCCCAATGCAGCCCACATGCTGTTGACCTTGTTTGCTACAAAGGTGGTTTGGAGGCTCATGGTCAACTTGATGTCCACCAGGAATCTTAGGTCTTTCTCTGCTTCCTTACTGCCTGTTGGCTCCCAGTCTGTGCTCCTGAGCAGCAGGGCTTTGCATTTTCCTTTGCTGAGCTGCAAAGGGGTGTTGGCCCATTTCTGCAGCCTGTCCACATCCCTGTGAGTGGCAGCACACCTGCCTGGTCTGTTAGCTGCCACTTCCAAAGCTGTATCATCTTCAAACTTCCTGAAAGTGGACTCTCCTGCCACCCATAATCTTTCCTTTATAAAGAATTTAGAGCCCTGGGTGAAGTGTTTTAATGAATGAAATCTCTCAACAGTTCTTGAAAGTACATTGCTGTTCAGTTGGGAAAGTCAGACAGAGATGAGGCAGCTTCACTAGCACTAACAGAACAGTAAATACTGTGCCTTATAGTAAAGGACTTCCTTATTATTATTTAGGACTTTAATTACTTGAATCTCTGGTACTTCATGCAATACCAGCTCATGCCCTTTGCTAACACCATGGCAACCTGCTATAAATGTCACTATATAATGTGGCTTGTTAACCAAAAGCTGGGCAAGGAATGTTTTCTAGGGCAGAAAATCCATGGGGTCAGTAAAAAAGTGCAGTAGAATGAGGGAAAAATCCTATTGTTATTTTACAGTATAGCAAAGTGATTTTTCTTCTCTCCAAAACTGTGCCCTAGAGGAAATAGAGGCATCAACTGGAATTCTCTCAATGCCTTATCTGTATCCCCCTCCCCCAAAACCTACATCCTAGGCACAGTCTAAACCTCTGGGCTAACAGATGGTGTTGAGAGGGGGAGGGAAGGGGAACAATTTGCATCTAAATAGCTGAAATAAAAAAGGGTCATGTACCACAGACCAGCCCCACTCACCTGCTGTTTAAATCCCCCTGAGAAACAGGCAAATGCACTTAGTTTTTAGTGGCTGCATCAGCTGTACTTGCTCTCTGAAGCTTTCTGCCCTAAAAAAGCTGCAGTCCTGTGCATCTTGCATCTTGTATGGATCCTGTTCTTCCCCCAGAATGACGAACTTTTAAGGCTCTAGTTCTGTGAATGGAGTTGACAGCTGTGTCACTTCTGTTCAGCCCTCCCATCAGAGTGACTGCTGCTGTTGGTTAACGTAATTAGCACAAGTACTAATGCTACAGAAAATGTTCAGAGCAAGTATTACCTCTTCTGTCAGCTTGCTACTCTCATGGCTGCCTGATTCTGCCTTCAGAGGTGCTCTTGCCATATGGTCCCGTGGACTCCTGACGCAATCTCTGTGCTGGGATCGTGTGTGTAGGTGTAGGTGTAGGCTTTGGCTCTGGTGACCACCAGGCTGCAGCCCAGTGGTGATCCTGGCCCTGCAGGACCGTGACATGGTGTTGGATGGCTGTGCTTAATCCTGCAGGCATGCAAAGCCAAGCTGTCCTGGCTTCCTGACTCTGTCCTGTAAGAATTTCTCAGGTCTGACTAAGACCTTGCTGCTTCGGAATGATTTTGTTTTGGAGTGTAAGGGTCGTTTGTCCACCACTGTTACACATCCTTGGAGGCTACTCTGGGTCTACCCCCCTGTCCTGGCAGCAAGAAGTGTGCTTTTGTCTCCTCAGGCAGACTTCTCAAAGTTTAAGGCTGTGGAAAGCCTGTAATAAAGAAAAACCTTCCCAGTTCTTCATAATTATGTACACATTCACCACCCCAAAACCATCCTACCTTATTTCCCAGTGATATTTGGAGAGGCAAGAGGGTTTCACAATGAAGTTTAGTCTTAGTACAAAACACCAAGATGAGCAAAACTTGGTTCTACCCATCAGTTCCTTGGACTTCTACACTCAAATGCTAAAAATAAATAATGTGACAATAGTCCAGGTGGTTCAGGAACTTTATTACTTTTGTCTGTTGACAACATCTTCTCTACTTTCCAAGAAGCCAGAGGCATTGGAAGGTTGAGTTTGGCAGACTGGAAGGCTCATCAGGATTAGGAGTAGCAAAGGTGATGTCTGGGGACCCACCACTGTCTTCTGTGTGTTGATCTGTTTGAATAAAATATCTTCAAAGGAGGATTTCTATTTCTGGAGTTGCAAGACCTTGAATTTCTTCTTTTTTCAGCACAAGCCTGGAGGGTATTGGTGAGGTTAACCTTTGCTAAGCTGCTGGGCCCTCCCTCCCACAAATGTCTTGGAAGAGGAAATGGTCTCAAGAAGTGTCTTCATTTTTTTTTCTTATTTAATTCTCAAGTATATTTCAGTATTGTGGGTAGTAGTGGTTGATGTGCATTAGGGCAATATGGATCTGGGAAACAGCCTTTTTTACATGCTCTGGGGAATAGGTTTATTTATTTCATAATTTAATGTAGATTCCAGTTAATAGAAACAAGATCCAGTGTGTGAATGCTTACAGAAATAATTGGGCAATGCACAATACCAAATTTTATTAATTTAGAGTCTGTGGTACTTTATAACTTTCCACAACTGTTTTTCTTTTTAGTACTTTGTCACTTGAGGTTAACTATGTTTTATAAATGGTCATATCACATGGTGCATTCTCACTGCCTGAGTAAACAAACTAAGTGAGTTAACTTGGGTGGTGCAAGTTATATACACACATGCACACATAAATGTGTGTGGATATACATGTTTACACATCTACACTCTGTTCTGTAGGACAGACCTCTGCCCTGCTCCTTGTGCCCCCTTCCCCAGTTCAGTGATTCAGGCAGGTAGCTGGCTCTGGCAGCTGTGCTGCTGGTCTTTGCTGTGGATAAAATGCTTGTTATGCAGCAGGGCCCCACAGACCATGTGAAAACAAATTCAGAAATGAAAGATGATATTGGAAATATTTATTTTCCCTGTTTTTAGAAACAAAACAATGTAAATTGTGCACCTGTAACAGAGATGCATGTTAGTTTTTGGAAAAGGAAGCAAAGGGGGGAAGTATGAGGAATTAGATGCTCTTTGAGGTGAGGTTTGCAGGTAGTGGGATGAAGACTGAAGTGGGAGGAAACTGGATTTCAGACTCCTGGAATGGTTTGTGTTGGAGGGGACACTAATGATCATCCAGTTTCTACAGCCCCTTGCCATGGGGACTGCCCACCATGTGCCAGGTTGCTCAAAGCCCCATCCAACCTAGCCATGAAGACCTCCAAGGATGTGATACCACAGCTTCTTGGGCAGCCTGTTTCAGTGCTTCACCACCCTCAAAGGAAAGAATTTCTTCCTAGTATCTAATTTAAACCTGCCCTCTGTCTTATGGCCATTCCCCCTTGTCCTGTAACTCCAGGCCCTGGTCCAGAGTCCCTCTCCAGCTCTATTGTAGCCCCTTTAGGTACTGGAAGGTACTCTAAAATCTCTGTGAAGCTTTCCCTTCTCCAGGCTGAACAATCCCAGCTCTCTTAGCCTGTCTGCATAGCAGAGGCACTCTGGCCCTCGGAGCATCTATCTGCTTTCTGCTCGTTTTGCTCTCGCAGGACCTCTGACACTGAAGTCCCCAGAGCTGGATGCAGCACTCCAGGTGGGGTCTCACCAGAGTGGAGCAGAAGTGGAGAATCTCCTTCTTCTACCTGCTGGTCACAGTGGCCTGAGATAAAGGCTGCTTTTATTTTAGCAGATTTCTTTTTGTTTCTTTTAGTAAGTGGCTTACCAGGTGGCTGACTGACATTGGAACATTTATTTCTGTATCTTCCCAAGCTCTCTAACTGGTAGAGGAATTTGCTGTACAGAAATGACCATTCTGGTAGTCTACAGTGTTATTTCAATCACTTTCTCTGCATGGAACTAAAATACTAAATAAAAAGATGTGCTGAATTGGAACCATGCCTAAAGCAATTCTCTACATAATGGGATTATTTTACCGATTTTTAATTAAAATAGAATTCTAACTAGATTATTTTTGAGTATACATACAGCTCTGGTTGTTGTTGGTCTAATTGCCTCCTAAATTAAAGATACCAATATTCTAATCCACCTTCTCCCTTGGGATGCTGGCATTAAAAGAGGGTGTGGAATGCTATGTCAATGATTTACAGGCATGCAGGATAGAAGATGGTCCTTAAAGGCATTAGCCAAAACTTAGACCTTCCTTTACCTGTGATGTCTTGACAGAGACATTGATGAATTGTTAGTTTTTGGTATGTATTTATTTCTCTGTCCTGACAGGTCTTTTAAATGGTTAGAAATGTAGTCTGAGAAAAATGCCAATAATCCCAGCCTTTGAGGAAGGAGCAGTTAATGAATCTCCAGGGAAATAGCCAGAGTACAGATGCTCTGTGTGGAGGAAAAGGTTAGGAGCCAGTGGACCAGGGCTGGTGACAATACATCATCTCAGATCTAAGATGGAAGCTGTCTGCTGACAACACAAGGTACTAAAATGACAGAATTATGGGCTTATTGCTTAGGATTACTTTTTGAGAGCCCATTTTAAAGTCCTGATTTGACTACTTCTATTTAAGATATCTTGGTTAAACATTGTCATAAATAAATAAGTATAATTTTGCAGATTTTAAATTATCTTTTTGAATGGAAACCCTTGGGGAAGTTTAACCTGTGGGGGATGTGAATTCAAACCATGGTGTAAGTTTAAAGAATATATATCAGGCTCAAATCCAACTTCTCTTTTTAAAGCTAAAAGAGACCTTACAAAGTAGCTGGCCATAAGTTTAGATGTTTGTTTTATAATATTTTAATAGAGTAGCAGAGACTGACAAAAATTTTGCCAATGTAGAATATTTAAGTTACTCAGATAAAGCTAGATGTAGATTGAAGGATGTTCACAGGAAAACAAGAGTTATTTCCAGCCTGAAGAGATTTTTCTTAAAAATATAAGCAGTGAAACGTGCACACGTTGGGAGGCTGTGAATCAGCACCTGCAAATACCAGCAGTACAAGAATAACCAGGAATGGAACAAAAAGTTAGATGGGGCCCTGAGCAACCTGATCTGCTGGGAGGAATTGCTGCACAGGGCAGAGGTTGATTTTTAAGGTCCCTTCCAACCCAAGCCTTTTCTGTGATTCTATGAAAACTTGGGCCAAAAGAAACAAGTGGAAAAGTGGAAGAAGCAACCTCATACTTGCAAAGGAGACAGTTCACTTCAGCTCTGTTGTGGTCATGCTCTGTTGTGGATTGATTTGAAGGATCTCCTTTCTCACAGCAAGTGTGTTTTACTTCACTGAATCCCTCTGCAATGTGTGTAAGAACAGGAAAGGTGGAGTTAGAGCAGGTTGTGCCACAACAAGGGTATGAATTGTTAGTAGAGAGGAAGGCAGCACTTACCTGAGACAAGTGTAAATGGCATAAAGTGAAGGGGGAAAAGTTGGTTTGGGAAGTGCATCCCCATGCTTTGCTCCTGGGTGTGCTCAGGGACCAAACCTGGGATTTCTTGAGAGCTGTCCAATAGCTGTTTCCAAAACTGACTGCCCTGTTCATATCTTGAGTTTTTTTAGCAAACAGAGCTGTTACTGTAAAGGGAGAGGTGAAATTGTGGTGTGCTAGTTACAAAATTTAAAGACTCATTTTACATTCTCTTTCCTTGGATAGGAGGGAGGGGGGAGGGAGGGAGGGTGGTCAGGTAGCCTGAGGTGGGTGCTGGGTTTGTGTGGCCAAAACACTGAGAAAGCTTGGATGTGGGTAAGTACCATATCTCTATGACAGCATGCTGTGAACATTCTTGGCTCTTAATTGCTGAAATTAGGGGAGAGTGATCAGAAAACTACACCTGGATTGCTGCATGCTGTGCTCTCCTCATTTTTATGTTAGTGGCCATAGGAGGAACTAGTTGTAGGACTTAAGCAAGGTGACTTAAAGTAATGGGAGGGAATACTGTACTGAACAAAATGTCTTAACTCATGCATCTTCCTAGAGCATCTGCCTTTGATTGTTGTCTTCATTTTGGAAATTGGCTGAGTCTTAGCTACCACTTACCAAAGGTACAGCATTGTCCATAGAGCTGCTTGTCTGCCCAGTAATGACCATAAAAAGATTTTTAGCATTTTAAGTACACAGAAGACAAACAACAACCTGACAAAGCAGTCTTGAGATGAATAAAACATGCATACTGGCAATCCATCCATCAGTGAAATCCCAATTCTGCTGAATTTGCAGTTCATATTGTCGCTAATTGTGTGGTGCAGATGCTTGTCCACTGGGAATTGGATGGAAATAAGCAAGTCACTTGCTTCAGATGATGACAGGGCTGTGAATGGGAGCTCAGTCAGTCTCTTCTGGGTTGGGTTTTATGGCTGTAGTGTTGTTGCTACTTGAGAAAGAATGAGTTTTAAATAGGTAGCTGTGAAGATCCATGCATCCTACTGAAAGCTGCTTTGGTCATTGTACCAAGAACAGAGGGTAGAAGATCTGTGCCCCAGAAAAACCTTGCTCAAAGATGTTGAGGAAAACCTTGCCTGCTATATCTAGCCTTGCAATTAACTCCTACTCCTAATTACATAGTGCCTTAAAATGGGCCTGCCACTGTAATAAATGATGTTGTTATATTTCCTTTTGTTCAGTGGAGTAAAAATAGTTCACTTGCTCATGGGCTTTATTTAACTGAGTGTTAATGCAGACTTGGTTGTAATATGTTGCAGAAACAGCAGTTCCTTTGTGCCAGTCCTGTAGAGCTTTCTTTTCTCTACTGACATACAGTAAGTATGATTGGAATCTGAGTAAATGATGTGATAAAAAGCTTGATGGTGCTTCCTAAAAACAAACTGCTGCTCATTAAATTAAACGATCATGATTCTAAACGGACTAGTTAGTGCTCTGCAGTGCATTTGGTACAAGCAAGGAAGTCTATGGATGTGAGATCTTGCCACTATGGTTCCTCCTGTGTGTTCTGGAATCATAAAGCAGGTAGAATAGGGAGTTATGCTAGATAGCATATAATCATAAACACAGAAGTAATGTTCTTGCAGCAAAGACTACTGTGACAGTTTAATTAGAGAAGGAACTGTAAGCCACCTTAGGCTTTTTCATTTTGCCTTGTAAGTGAGCTGCTCAGAACATTTCATGTATCACAGTTGAAGGAGTAATCATTGCAAACCTGATGCAGATTTATAAGCAGTTCTCCAATTGCTTGTCTTTACTGATATTGAATTAGCTCTTGCAGTCTGGATATTTGATGGTGCTTGTCTCTAAATTCAGTTTGTCTACAAAAACTTCATATTTGATGCAGAGCTTATCCTGTCTTTGGAGAACTATTCATTCTCCCTTCTTGCCTCAGCTTTGATGAACCAAAACTTTTAACAAACAATGTGAAACTGAAACAATCTTTGTGATTTTATTTAATTGAAAACTACTGCCAGTGTGAAAATCCTGGCTAGCAATTAAGGGAATGTGACAGCTTTGCCCGTCATTACATAAATACTATGGAGCACTGGGCTTCCTACTGTCATTAGCAGCAGTGAACACAATGGAGCTATACACAGGAGCAAGCACTACTCTGATGATAAATGTTTGCATTTCCAATTAGCACTGAACTATTGTGGCATTTTCCCCTCAGTCTAATTGAGGGTCTTGGATGGTTTCATTCACTAACGATAATTGGGTTGTCTTCTTGCTCTTTACTTTCCCAGCAACAAAGGAGTTGAATGAGTTTTGTTCTTAAGAACATTGGTTTCCTCCTTGCAGCTCTCTGTGTCTTGGTGTTTCTTTGCCTCAGAGAAAAACCTCCGCTTTTACAGGTTAAGGTAAACGTTCATCTATTTACATTCTGTGGCTTTTTGCTAACCACTGCATTGCAGTGTCCTCTGTTGCTTATGGGATGTTGTTGACTTGATCTGACAATATTCTCATTTTCTTATATATTTCTTACCCCCACCCCCATTGCTAAATGACAGATGTCTGCATTTTAAAAGGTGCAGTTTTTGCAAATGCTAGCATGTTTTTAAAGTGTGAATACGTTGTACTGGGAATTATTCCGCATTAGGAGATAGCAGGGCTTAAATCTGAGCCCTGTGCTCTATGTCCATCTTCTGCATTGGAAACTTTGAATGGAAGAATGATTAATGATTCGGCTGCTCTCAGTTGCTGTTGCTGCTAATGTGTAGTTAGGATTCTGAGCCAAGTAACTTAGGCAAGAGTAGTGGGGGTGGGTTTAACTGTGTGCATTAATATATTCTCTTTATGCTGCGTCCAGTCATTTCCTCTGGAGCACAGATTTCCTCCAGGAAACTTGCTTATATGAGCTTTGGATATGATTTAACATAAGAGGCCTTTATTTTTCCCACCCTGCTTAGCAAGCTCCAACTCCAGGGACTACTTTGACTTGTGTGGTTGAAGCCCTGCCCTCCTGTGAGCAAAAGCGGAACCGGAGCCAAGCCTGCTCTGTGCTGTGCTGGAAAAGGGAGCCTGTCCTGACATCTGCAACAGCGAACTTGCTTGTTCAGGCATGTAGCTGGGGGAGGGGAGGCAGCACTTCAGGAGATGAGGAAACAAGGAGGATGATTTGTGGGCTGAGAGCTTTTAAAAACGATACTCTTGGTTCTTTCTGTCGCAGCTTGCATTTTTTTTTTTCCTCCTTGAATATGGATGCAATTTATTTCTCTTGGGCTGTTTAAAAGTGCTGTTAGAAGTGGGTAAATGCTCGGTCAAAATGAGGAGGCTGCTGCCCAGGGATGGGATCAGGCAGAGCTGAATCTCTGCAGTTCTCCAGGGTTGAGTACTGGAGCACAAGTAAGGGCAGTTCATCACGTGTTCCAGGTACTTGGGCATGGCTAGACTTGATTGTGAAATGGTCATTGTTTGACACGGCCATTTATTTGTGCAACAGCTGAAGCCAAGTCTAAACATGGCAATTTAAGCTGGCATTGCCTCTCTGTGGTTTTGGATTCAAGCCTAATGTGGTGAAAAGGGCTTGACCTGCCTCAGTGCTTCTGTGACCCTCAGTATGCCTGGGTTACTGTCACAGTGGTCATGCATGGGCCACACTGTGGAAGCTGGTGAACATAGGGCCTTGATTCTTTCAAACAAAACAGAAAGAGGCTTCCTTAACTTGAATGAAAGGAAAACTCTGTTGCTAGGAATCAAGTGGTTATAATTAGTCTGCTCTTCTTCAGAAGTGTATCTGTGCAGTAGGATGGGTTAGCATGGATATCTGCCCATGGAGAGATTTTACAGCTCTCCTGCCCACTGCAGTGATGTCCATCTCCTCCTGCAAAATCTGGGCTAGGGAATCCCACCTGGCAGTTCTTGCATTTAGCCCAAACTGTTGGGGTTGAATTAAAGGCTTTTTTTAAAAGGACTGTCCGGACTTTTGGCTTTTAAAATTCCAAGTCGTGGAGTTGTCCAGCTTTTCCTGTTGAGTTGTAAGTGGTCAGTCATCCTTTATGTCTGGCACTATGGAAATAACGCTGGCAGTGGAGCAAGACTGCAACTGGTAGTTGGCCATCTGCCATGAGGGTGTCTCCCTTCCCCCTCCTCACACCCACCCACCCACCTGTGCTGTAGCAGTGGATGCATTCTCTTCTACGTGTACACTGATGTTGAGTGATTATTCTTTCATTTAATTGAGTGATTTCATCTGCATCTTGAGGTGTTGGCAGCACCTGCAGGGGCCTAACAGGTAAGTTCTGAAAAGACATCAGCAAGCACTGCTGTTTTGTAATTGTTTATTTGAACTTTATGCAAACATGTTGTTCAGTTTGTTGGGTTTTTTGCTTGTTTGTTTGTTTTTGTTGTACTTTACATGTAAATGCTGGGTCTAGGCTGGCGCTTTGCTGGCCCTTGGCTTTTTTGGTTTAATTGGCACATTTACACAGAGCTCAGATGTGCAGTGACTGTTTTGGGGAGACAGCTCCATGCCACAGTTTGAGGCTTTTTTTAATCACCTCTAAATGCAGTGATCGGTCTGTCCTCCCTCGGGTGCGTGTGTTTCAGCTGCCTTTTTTGTGACAGCATGTGTTCCAGGTCCCATCTGCTGTTGGGTGGAGGAAGAAGACACTTCTTGCCTGTTTTTCAGGTGGAATGCGTGGGGTGCCTTTCCTTCAGTGTGAGACTGGTGTTTGAGCCTTAGTCCCATGTAAAGTAATAAAAAACGAGTGACTGTCTTTTCATCCTGTGTGGAAACCCAGCTGGTAAACTCTGATGTTACTTTTTCTGCTGGGATTTGCATGGAATCATGACACACATGGAGGGAATCTGCTGCTTGCAATGTGTTTGAACAGAGTAGGGCACAGTCTGTGCTCTTTCTCACCAGGGCAGTGTGAGGGGGAAGGAGGAGATTTTAACTGTGTGTGTGCACAAGCAATTTCTAGCCATGGGGTGCAAGGATGCAGAGATACTGGTGCAGAGGTAAAACACTTGTTCTGAGCAGGATCAACTCGATTAAAGTTCAAGACTCTCTCTTTTTTTCTTTTGTGGGCAAGACACCCTTTCCTCACCCTGCCAACAACAGAATACTAGTGTCTGGGAAAAATGTGGATTTCCTTCTGGTAGTAGGCAGAGAGGAAAGAGCAGTTGCTGAGCATCTTCCTCCTCCCCGTCTTGTTTAATACAGTTTATTCATCTGTAAGTTGTAGTGAGTAACTTACAGCTACTCTCTTGCCAGACTGCATGAATTATAGATGTCTCTTTTATGAGTTTTCATGTTGACTCCTGCGATTAGTATGCATTGGATGTAGTTATCTGTATGGCATCTACTGTAGCGTAGGTTTCAGCCTTTCTGACTTTTAAATTGCTTTCTGTTTTAGCAATCAGTCATCTGTCTGTCTTGCTAAGGAATGCAAAGAGAGCACAAGCAGCTTGATAGAAACCTAGAGTTCAGTGGGGAGCAGCAGGTTTGAAATTATGTGGTTAAGTGGAAGGAAAAATGACATACATAGGGGGTCTTTGTTCTCTCTTTTTTTCTGCTTGTATGTGTGCTACAGTAGGGTCAGAATATCCCACCTACCTTTGGGTCCCACTCTGTGAGGTGAATGTCTCAGGAGACTGTGTCTGTATTACAGTTTATGCCTGAAGTTTAGCATAAACTTCTCGATTCCCAAGGCAGGTAGACTTGGCATTTGAGAGTGTGATTTAGTGGTTAACACAATAGTGCTGAGTTAATGCTTGGACTTGATGATCTTAGAGGTCTTTTGAAACCCTAATGATTCTGTGATTTTCTTTTGTGTTATATTTCCTTAACAAAGATCAGCAGACCTGCATGGATCTTTGCATGTGGGAATGCACTCTGAGCTCTTGGATGCCACTTTTGGCACCTGTGGGTGCTGTCTTCTGTTCAGTACTTCTGCTTGTTGTCTTGTCTGCAGAAGCGTTTTGTAGGTGTAAAACGAGAGTTTGTCAGGTTTGCTGTTGGACTCTGTTGAGTCTGGGGCAATGATATGTAGCTAATGGGCTGCAGAAGTTGATGGGAAGGGACAGGGGTGCATTGAAGGCAGCCATAACTTGATTACTGCAGTCACAGATTGCAGTATGTAATACAACTTTTCATGATTACTGTGTACTGAAACAACTCAAACTTTCAGTACTCCCAAATGTCTGCAGAAACAATAGTCCTACATCTGTGCCTTCCTAGTGGTGTCTACGGGGTTTGGTTTGAGTGCTGGTATACATATATATATATAATATATATAGTAGTTGAGAATGATTGTGTCTGCAGCTAAACGCATTCCCTCATCTGACTCTGGTTGAAAAGTTCATGTGCTGTTTCATTGCTTCTACTGTTCACTTAATCACACTGTGGAAACCTAAGATGGATTTCTCAAGACAGAGTTGTGCTGGTGCGGAGAAGGAAATAACTCAGTGCAGTGATGCTTTGCATTCCTGTTGGGAGGGATTGTGCTGAGCAGAGTGACTCATTTATTTCAGTGGCCAAGCACTGATGTTCTGCCGGCTGGAGAAGCGATTGCCTGGTGCTCTGAATTTGAGCAGCGCCTACTTGAGGGGGTTTGGTTAAAGCCTACTTGCATGTGAATTGGCAGGAGATCATTTTAGGAAGAGAATTTGCACAGCCAGCTGGGCTGCAGTGAGGGAGATGGCTACCTCTGTAACCACTTGGCATGGCTCTGGGCTCTCAGCTGTGACTTGGGGGTATAATTCTGTCAGGACAGGGTTTCATCTGCCTGCTTTGAAGCCGATAGAAGCTGAAAGTATAATGATGTTGCATTTGACCTCTGTATTGCAGTGGGAGGATTCACATAGGTAGGTTTTTGGTTTTCCCTTTAAATGTATAGTTGGCACAAGGCTTTTGGGAACCCTCTGGTGCTGCTATTACAGGAGATAACTTCTATAGAATCAGTCTCTTAGTTTTGTGGTTCAAGGGATTTCTCTCACCCCCTTCTCCCCCATCTCCAAACAGCTCATGTAACTCCAAACGTAAGACTTTGATGAAGAGAAAGGTCTATGAGCTTGAGTGATAGAGGGGAAATGAGAGGGTGTACTGTAGGCTTTGCCTACAGCAAAGGTGCAGTTATCAAATAGGTGTGAAACAATATTGTTTGTAAAACTATGTAACTTCTCAGCAGTTACTTGCTCTCTCAGGGAATAATGTAAGATAAAGAAGAGCTTGTACTGCCAGTTTCTATCCCTGCGGTAAAACAGTAATTCACTTGTGCACTATCCTTTCTGACTGAGAGATTTTGAAAAACTTTCTTATATTGAAGAAACTGAGAGCAGATGTCCCTGGGGTTTTGCACTGGTGGAACTGAGAGGGAGGAAGCTTGACATCCAGAGATTTTTCTTAAACTCTTTTTTTTGAGGTTTTTCCTTATGTTCTTTTTCTTTCCCTCAGCACTAGGCCAGCTCTGCCTGTAATCTGGTCTTTTTTTTCTTCTTCTTCTCACTTCTTTTTCTCCAGCCTGGAGCCACATAGTGCTCTATTTTAGTCTCACTTTGCATCCATTCTCCTACTTAGTTAACTTTACTCTATCCTCTGGTTAGTTTTGTGCCTCTGAAAGCAGGTGTACTGACCTCTCTGCTCAGTGGGAGAGGGACCCAGAAGTGAGTCAGTCTCCATCCCAGCAATGCCTGCAGCTTCAGGAACTCTGGCTGATGAGGGAATCTTTGGATGCACCTTTATTCAAACCCCCGTGGGGGTAAACCAGGGTGTTAGAGCAGCAAAAGACTCCTGGGGAGGTCTGTTTGGCAGGTGCAGGGCTGCTAACATTTCTTTCTGCTTCCCTGTTTGCAATATATTCCTAGCACCTTCCTGGCAATTTGCTTTCTCGTAGTTAACTAAGATCAAGGCAGAGAATGCATCCCTTATAGGACACTGCCATTTATGTTGTTTCAAATGGTTTAGTTGTGCCAGTTCAGTTCCAGCCACTGACACTGTGATGTGCAAAGCCCATCAGGAAGGACTCGGTATCTTCATGTTTCACAAGATACATGTGCAGCAGTGGCTGCCAAAATTAGCAGTTGGGTTTGACCTTAGACTTTTTTGCACTGCCTAGGCAGGGAGAGTATTGGTTTGCACCAACCCCTTCATGGCTGGCACTCCAGCTGTCACTTGGTTCTGTTCTGTTTAATACCCAAGAATGGCATGAGGCTGAAGCGTGAGCGGTAGGACATGCACAGGGCACTTGAGAGGACACGCCCAGACAAGTGCACAGATTATTTCCCCCCACTTCTCCCAATTGCCAAAGCTGTTCCACTGTTAAAATCAGTCCCCAAATGCTATTTAATGTCATTTAATATTCCACTGCACAGCTGTATTGGAAAGAAAATGGGGCTAGGGTCAGATCTTTTACAAAATTCCCTGACTATGAAGACTTGCCCAAAGCCTTACAGGCTGTACAAAACTGCCAACCCTCCCATTTAAGGGCAACTGTGAAGAAACTGAGGATCAATCAAGTGGAAGCGAAGGTGGAGCTGCAGGCCAGCCATGGCTTGGCAGGCGACAGGGAAACTGCTCTCGGCAAAATCTGGCACATTGCTGCTGAGTGACTTCTGTGGGCAGTGTTTGCCTGCCATAGTTCCCCACAGCAGCAAGGGCAGTGTGCTCTGGGTGCAATCTTGCCAGTTACCCTGAGGATCAGTAGCTTGGCTAAAGAAGACTCTGGAGGCTGGCTGGTGCTGTGTGGCCATAGGACTGTGGTGTGGTGCTGGGATCTGTTTGGAGTGTGACTCAGTGTCACACTGAGTCCAGCCTATGGAAAGCAGCTCCCACTGCAGTCAGCAGTGATCTCAGCTTTGTAGGTAGACTTCTTACTTGCAGAGGGCAAACAGCTTCTGACTTTCTGCCACTCTGTAATTCTCCCTGAGTGAAACATCTTCTCTTACTGCCTGTGAAATTGGTAAAGCTGTTGAATTGCTTTTCCCACCCAAACAGAAACTGTTCCCCCACTCTGGTCTTTATTCAGCAGTTAACTCCCAACTTACTTTTGAAAGAAAATATAGTGCAGATGAATTGCAGTTTCCAGAAGGATCTTGCTGCAGCCAGGCTGTTCCCAGAGTAATGCTGATCTCATTTGGGTGGAACAAGTCAGTTGTTGCAGAATAATCTATTACCCTGTTCCCAAGCTTCCGTCTTTAAATCTGCGCAGCAGGGCTTATTTACTTATGGATTTAAGTGTGTGCTGGGGATCTAGTTTTGTTTGACCCTCCCAACAGAACAAAATGCAATCAACTTCCTGGCAGTTGGAGTTGCTCCTGAAGTGTGCTGTTACTGCAGAAAGGCCAGGGCTGGCTTGGCACAACTGGGGACTGTGGCACCGCATCTGGGGTGATGTGGGTACAGCTCAGGGCTTCCTGGCCACCTGTGCCTCTGAACCTGCTCAGCGGCTTTTTAGCCAAGGAGCCTGAGTGGCTGCATCAAAATTCTGAGCACAGACTCAGTCTCTGTATTGTGCTGTGCTGGAGACTGATGCAAATCTTTTGACGTAGTTTTTAGGAGAACTAGCATGGATCTGAGAGGCATTACAAACTCAGCAACTTGTTGGCTCCTCTCGGATAACCTTACTCTTTGCTACCTCATATTTACCTTCCCACCCATATTTACCCTTCCCTCCATGGTTTGCTTGAGAATTGCTTTTCTCAATGATCAATAACTCAAATGCTTTAACAGAAAAAAAAATAGGATCTTGAGTAGATTTTGTTGTGCTGACACAAATTTTTATGCTGGGTTTGTGTTGCTATCATTATTCATGGAAGTGTTCAAAAAGCCTGTGGATGTGGCACTTGGCATATGGTTAATGGTGAATACAGCAGTGCTGGGTTAATGGCTGGACTGAGGTTGCAGGTCCATCTGTAAATACCTGATTGTGATTTACTTGATAGTGTGTGGTTCTAGACTACACTAAGTAAATAATTAAGGCTTCTAACTTGTTTTCTTTTCCAATTCCCAGTAGCGGCCTCCCCAGCTGAAGATGTCTAACAATGGAGTTGAAACAGAAGACAAACCACCTGCTCCCCCAATGAGAAATACCAGCACTATGATTGGATCGGGAAGCAAAGATCCCGGGACTTTAAACCATGGCTCAAAGCCTCTGCCTCCCAATCCAGAAGAAAAGAAGAGGAAGGATCGATTTTACCGATCTATTTTGCCAGGAGATAAAAGTACAGTATTTCTATCTCTTCTAGTAAACCTTCTGTCTGAACGTTGCTCTGCTTGAGCACAGTCAAGCACTTGATGCTTAGTGACGATTGAGGTTTTAGAAAATGTTGTGTGTTTGTTTTCTGCACATCTGTCTTTGTCCTTTCAGGGTATGTAAGGTACAGTCTATAGGTATGTTTTTTCTAATGATTAATCCATTGCATCTATCTCACTTTTTTTTCATATGATCATAGAATACTAGAATTATTTGGGTTGGAAGGGACCTTAAGGATCATCTTGTTCTGACTCTCCTGTCATAGGCAGGGATGCCTTCCACCAGACCAGGTTCCTCAGTGCCTCATCCAGGCTGGCCTTCAACACTTCCAAGGATGGGGCACCCACAGCTTCTCTGGGCAGTGCCAGTGCCTCACCACACTCAGTGAGGAATTTCTTTCTCATATCTAATCTAAACCTGCCCTCTCTTGTTTTTAATTTATTCACTCTTGTTCTATTACTCCATGTCCTTGTCAAAATCCCTCTGCAAGTCTCTTTTAGAGACCTCTTAGAGACCCCTTTCTTGTAGTTTTTTTGGTTTTTTTGTTTTTTGTTTTTTTAATTTTTAATTTTTTTTGCCTTTCCCATAAATTATGAGAACAGTGTCCCTGAAAACCAGGATTAACTCTGGGACTAGCTCTGTTACTTCCCAGCCTGACTTGTCCATAATGTTTTGTGCCTCTTACAGGCTGGCTGATAAAGCTGGCATTGGCAATTGGTGGAGAGCAGAGGGAGGTCTTTTGCTTCTTTTGTTGTTTTAAACAACAAATAATTTGAGTTGTACAAGACTAACATGCAATCTCCTACTAGACCTGTCATATTTTGTCTCATGGCCATTTACTCTCTTCTAATGTTTGGGTCAGGCATTGTCTACTTTCTTTCAAGAACAACCTGTCACTGAAAATTCTTCCAGATTTCTTGTGAACTGAGGGAGTTTTTCATGTTCAAGGGACTATAACAGATGGAAAAAGAGATAGAACTGTGAACTGTACATGAAATTCTAATTTTTAAGATGAGGATATTTTAAAAAATCTCTCTTACAAATCTTTTGAAGGGATGCAAAAATAATCTCCATCCCCTAATATGTGCTGGTTTCTTTTTATATCTGACCTATTTTTTTGTAGTTCCTCTTCGCAGTACATCAGCTTTTCTGTATTGCAATAGTTTCTAAGCACTGGGTAACTAAAGTCAAGACTAAATATCTTAATTCCCTGGGCTTCAGGAGGGAGGCTGCCTCCTAATTTTTAGTGAAAAGACTAATTGAAATTATAGCTTCTCTAATTTAAATAAACAAGGTGGTAGATAGTTTTCTACAAAGTGAATGTGGCATTCATTTTTATTATTCTTACCTGATACTTTTGGCAGTTTTGGATTGTTTTACAAATATGGGGTTTTAAGCCTGCAATCCAGAAACCTGTGAACTCAGTGTTAAAAGTCTGCTGGGTCTGGGTTAGAACTTGCCATTATGAGTATGAATCCTAAAAATGCTGCAAGATTTTTGTGTTGACTTATTTAAGGGTGAGGAGTTTTTAAATCTCTAGGATCAACTGTTTCAGAGATCAAAGAAATCACCTGAAATTTGTAAAAGAGTAAAAGAAGTAGAACCTGAACTGCTAGTTTGAATTGGATTATGAAAGAGGACTGTGAACAAGGAGAAAAGTGAAGGTTTGGGGAATGTTAGCAGACAGACTGCGACTGATCTGAAGCTGCCTGTGTTTACTGAAGATTGGCCAACATGGCAGATGCTTCAAGACATGAGAGATTTTTGTTTAGCCAAGCCCAGCAGAGCCTTCTGTTGCAATACACCTGCCCAAATGAGAATGGTTGCTTCTGTCCTCTAATTCCTGTTGAGCAAAAAATTCCTTTAACACTGTCACCTTCACTTCAAATTGGTTGATTTCCATCTTATGAAAACTTCTTCTAGCCTCATGATGACAGCTAAATTCCTGGTGTGTAATGGTGCTTAAATGTAGGGAAATTCTTCAGTGTTCAGACACTTCTCTTTGGTTTGTGCCTGAAATAATTTGGGTGTTATTTTCTAGTTTGGCTCAACTGAGAGGGACATTGGTTTCTATTCAGTTAGAGGAAAGTAATTTTGAGTAAATCTGTGCTACCCCTGTACATGAGCAGAGGTGTTGTGTGAAGGGATAAACATGGGGTGTAAATCCAGGGCCTCATGCATGTTTGCACATTTGCATTGAGCTATACTCCTTGCCAGGCAGCTCTGGAGGTTTCATGCTCTGCCTGCAAAATTTAGGGTGTAATTTATAGCCCTGATTTCCTCTGTCCAAGCCTAAACCACAAACCTGGCATTTAAAACACCTGTTGGCTTAATACTGGGTGGGTTCTGCCCAATGGGATGCAGAGCTTGTGTGACTTGTTGCTCTCAGCAGGACTTGTGAATATTTTGAATTTTCCTGGGCTCAGGGGGCTCATCAGTGCCTAACTGAGGGTGTCAGTCTGGCTTGACTGGGGCACGTTTATGTCCTTTGAACCTTGCTGAGTTCTGCTGCAGCTTTGAACAGAGGAAAGGTTCTACACACAAGGTGCTGCATGCAGCAACCAGGAGTCCTTTCCATGGTGACTGGGAGCACTTCACTCCATATTAGCAGTGGTGAAAACCTTTCTCATCTCAGTGTACTTGAGGATGCCCTCACAGTGTGGTCAGATGTCAAGCTTCACAGCTGCAGCTCAAGTTGCCAGAATATTGTAAGGAAAATTTATGGGAGGCTCTTGGAACAGCATTGAGCATAGAAGGTTGTGAGTGAGAAGGTGATGAGGTGTTTGGTGGTAGGTAGGTCATCTTAAATATATTATTTCTCTCTTTTTTTTTTTTTTAAATTAAGATTCTTCAAGACTTTTTAGCTCATTGCAAGGATAATGCAATGACTTTAAAGTGACATTTAAATGTTTAACAAGATTGGGAGTGCCTTTCTCTTTAGTTCTTTTTCCCTTATACAGTCTGCTATGACATCAATATCTGCTTTCAAAAGCAATTGCATTATTAATGGTTTGATAATGTTTAGGCTTTTAGGTCTGCCAGATCTACCTAATTGTAGACACCTAAGACTTCTGATTAACAACTTAATGCCCTTAAGCTATTTCAGCAGTATGTTCAACTCTGCTGTGGCAGCCACCCTGGACCACGTGTGGGTGTTGATTGTGGAACTCTTGCATTGTGGTGCTGGTGGAGGTATCCTCTTCTCCCTCCCCTGAGCAATGGGCTTCTAGGCTGAGGTGGCACCTCAGTCCTTGGCTTGGAAGAGTGGACTGATCCTGTAGGCAGACCTATGGGATATGGTGGCTCTGGTGGCCCTCCCTGCACCTCTGTCTTGCTTTCCATGCAGTGCTAGTGCATGCAGCAGCCTCTGTGCTGTAGATACTCACCATCTGCTAACCAGCAGCTGCTCCTGTCTCCTCCTCACTCCCTTCTCAGGGATGGCTCCTCCAGCATTGCTCTTTCCCCCTTGGCAGCTCTGTTGTTCCTCTGCAGCTCAGCTTCCCCCATTTCCTTTGTTTGAAAGAGGGATCAAAAACAATCTGTTCCATCTTCGTGTCCCAAATGGAGCATCTGATCCTTTTCTTTCTCCAAAATTACTCTGTACAACTGTAGCTGTGTAATGATACAGAGAGCAGTGCCAGAGCTGGTGGTGAAGGAAATGGGATTCAGTCCTTTGGGGCCAGCCCTGAGCTTCTCTACACAACCAGCCACAGCAGTGTCCTAAAGAATTGCTGCACTGAATGTTAGCCTTGCAGGCTTCTCAAATACCTGGGGTTTGGCATTCATGTTGCCAAAAGTGCACTGGGGAGTGTCAGCCACAAAACAAATTCTGTTTTGCTTTGGATAAAAAAGGGGAGCAGCTGGGAAATATAAGTGGTTTGCTCACCTTCTACTGGCTCTGCTGATTTTATAACTGCAAGCAGCAGAAAAGCCAACTAGAATGTGGTTGTTCCTTAAACTAATCTCAATTTCTTGAATACAATAAATGCTGAAAGGAAGGTGGAGTCCTTAATACATAATGAATATGGATGAGCTTAATCCAATGCATAATTATAATCCTGTTTGAAGACCTCAGTTTAAAATTTGCAGGATGCATTTGCTTTGATATATTTCCTTCCCTGTTTCTTTATGATTTCTGCTCCTCACCTGCCAGATTCTGCCATCATGCTTATGTCTTTAAAGCTGGTTATTAAAATCATCTTTAGTTCATTTTGTGAGCAAAAAAAGATAGGAATTCTTTTGCTCATAAGATGTTATAGCAGAATATCACATTATATTTAGGTTTCTTCATAAAATTTTGAGGAAATAGGATGAAGGAAGCAATTTCTAAGCAGTATTTGTAGTTGAAATTGTCCCTGGCTTTGTATAAGAGGCAAGTGTATATTTAAAAGCATATAATATTTGTTTGGTTGTTTTTTTTTTGAAGTTGCTTAAAACAACAAATAAAAAATGTGTTCAAAACTGGCTGACTTCCACTTACTACCACTATAGAGCTTTTGACTCTGACCTGTGTAAGTTTGAAAGGATATTTTAGGTAAATAGCTGTCGTGCTCTTGAGTCTAGATGTACTGGCTGATACTTTATATACTGAAAATATCAGTTTCCTTCTTTTATGCTTGTTCTGTGTTACAGGTCTTTTATTTTTGTTGTCCACTCACTATGGCTGCTCTTAGGTGTGAAAAGAAAGTTTTTAAACTTGCTGTTTTTCTGCTTCAGATTGAAATCCTATGACTATCAAAAGCTGAGTGGTGATTGTGTAAGTGAATTAGAAGCTATTGGGGGGATTTTAATTCTTGATGCATGTATGGATTTTTTTCTGAATTATTGTTGTTTTTTGTGTCTTGCAGCCAATAAGAAGAAAGAGAAAGAGCGGCCAGAGATCTCCCTCCCTTCAGACTTTGAACACACGATTCATGTGGGGTTTGATGCAGTCACGGGAGAATTCACAGTAAGTGAATCTGGAGGAAAAGAGAACTGTGGTTTAGCTTATTGCTAGGAGGAGCCAGGGCCCATTAATCTTTTATATATTAATGCTGGAAGGGTTGTTGCCATCATCTAGTTTGATCTCATTTAGAACACATCTGCAGAGGCTACCCACTAATTTATGCTGAGAGGCTGTCAAACTTGGCACATCCCAGGAGCTCAGGCTGCCAGCAGACTTTTCCATTCCTGGGTTTTGGCTGTTGTGGTCAGCTAACCATGGCATATACCTCCTCACTTCCCTTCTCCTCCCCTCCCTTCCTCCTTTAGAGCTGAAAGAGGTCTATAGTATAGTCTGTGTCCCCCAAGTGGAGCTCTGAGAGTTTTCCTTTGGGAGGCACACAGCTGTGTACAACTACTTAGGACAGAACATGTATGCGCTGCCCTAAGGCTAAATGTCAGATGCTTTTATGTGCAGTGGGTTTTTTTTTGTTTGTTTATTGCCATGCAAAATACTGTAAATACAGAGTAGCATTTAATCATCATCATATTTTGATTCTTATTTTGGTTATGAGACAGTATTTCCTAGCAGCAGAAGTTGTTTGTGCACAAGGTGTTTCTGTCTGTAATATGCTGCTTTTTCAGGTACTTTATTCCCCCACCCTGAATCATGTGTACATGTGTGTTTTGTATGGCAACCTCTAGACTTGCCCAGGCTACCCCACATGTACTAGTGGGGCATTACCTGAGGGGTGTATCCAGCCATCCTTTTGAACAGGGAGCGTAACTTCATTGCTCATGGATCCCAATTTCTGCCACTTTGTCCATACAAACAGTTATCCCTGTTGGTGAGGAAAGGCACAAGTCTGGCTGTTCTCCAGATGTGTTTATTTTCTGGCTGAAATTATGTCCCTATAATGAAATTCCAATCTTAAGGTGTGCAACATCTGCAACACCTCTGCTTTGCCAGCTCTGGTTACAATGGGCACCACACTGCAGTTACCAGAAGACCTAAATGAGTGTTGCATATCCATTGTGCTGGAGGCTATGCAGTGTATGTTACTTCTGTAGTCTTTCTTGGGTGTATATATATAGATATGTGAATACCTGTAAATAATTTTGAGTTTTGTTTTGTCTTCTTGAGACTTTTCCCAAACTGTAGCAATGGGGTCTTCTCCTTTCTGGTTTTGGAATTTTGGTCTGCAAAGGAACCTGGGAGTCACTCAGAAACCCAAGAGCAGAGTAACATTTACATGCCCAAGTGTGATTTGTAACACAGGCAGTGGCTAGGGAGGCACACATTCACCACTTTACTCTTCTGTCTCTTTTCTCCCTGTTTCTCTCACAATACTGTCTAACTCCAAAAGCTGGTGC
Source organism: Muscicapa striata striata (assembly GCA_030060385.1). Taxonomy (NCBI): domain Eukaryota; kingdom Metazoa; phylum Chordata; class Aves; order Passeriformes; family Muscicapidae; genus Muscicapa; species Muscicapa striata. The sequence goes on from JAREIS010000257.1 coordinate 238,456, forward strand.
AGAACTGTGACAGTGGGCTCATGTTTTGTGAGCCACATCAGGCCAGCTGTGTGTTAACAAGGTGCCTCTTCCCACAGGGAATGCCAGAGCAATGGGCTCGTCTGCTGCAGACTTCCAACATCACCAAGTCAGAGCAGAAGAAGAACCCCCAGGCAGTGCTGGATGTGTTGGAGTTTTACAACTCCAAAAAGATCTCCAACAGCCAGAAGTACATGAGTTTCACAGGTATATGGTGATGGTCTTATGTGGCTGCTTTGTCCAACTTTTCATGGTCAGGGCATGTGGGGTTTCTTTTGTTTAATCAACAAGTAAGTCTCTCTTTTCAAGGAAGATATGAATGAGATTCTCTGGCTGCTCAAGCACCCTTCTTCCTTTAAAATGCTGTTCTGTTAATCTGGATGCCCAGCATAGCTGCAAAAGAGGAGGCCAGTCAACTGGCTGAGCCTCCCAAACACATACTTTTTTTGATGCTCACAGCCAGCATCTGGAAGGCAGATCCCAGACTGCTGGGGCTGGGTTCCCCCAATGCAAATCCCTGGAGAAAACAGGCAGCTAAATTTTGCACCAGTTTCAGTTTGCAGGATGGGTGTGGATGTTGCTTTTTGTGTACTTGGGGTGAGAGTCTCTCTGCTCCCATGTGCCATGGCTGAGGAATATGCCTCAGCTGTCTGAGTGCTTGAAAATTGCTGGCTGGGTTCCTCTAAATGTCAAAACTGCCAAGGTTTTATGCCTCTTTCTGTGGATTATCTGCCCTCTGAAGGACACCTGCAACCATCACTTCTTTTCCTGCAACTCCTCCCCTTTCTAAATATTAAGCCCTACTTTGGTTCTTTTAGGGGGATAGAACCATGTCACCAGATCTGGTACTAATTAGGAAGGCTCCAAGCAGGGATAAAAGCACAAATATTCCCAATGTCTTCCTGAATAGTCAAATGAGAAGCCCATCAGTTGACTTGTGGGGTCCTCTGTGGTATTCCAGGAGGTTTAGGTGGCTTACACTGAACATTTTGCAGTTGGGAATCAGCTGCAGTGCCTCTGCTGAGGACTTAGTCCATTGATACTATTTTGTGTACATGGATGGAGGACAATATTCATTCAGGTTTTGCTCTGGGCAATTCCACCCAATCCTGCTGCAGGAATTTGTGACCCCTGCATTTGTCTGCATTTATTTATCCTCTGTTCCTATATCTTCCAGGGTTCAGCTGGTTCTGGGAAGCTGGAGTTAGGGAGCTGAGTATGGGAGCAGCCTTTTTTCCTGCCTTTTCTAAAGAGAGCTTGTCCCTTGCTCCTCTCCCCACTGCTGCTGCATTTGTAGCTCATTTATAATGGCATTATTACCTGTCTTTCAGATAAATCAGCAGAAGATTACAATTCATCTAATACATTGGTAAGCCTCACATTCTGTCTCGAGTTTGGGGATTAAAAAACTAGTTAATTGCATGTAAGCTTATAGTTTGATTCATGTTTTAAAATCTGTACTATATCTGTTTGTATATTGAGTACATGTTTATAAAAACAGGCATGCTCCTTTCACTTTTTTTTTTCCAACTGGTGGGGAAAAAAGCAGATGGAATTAGGATTTTTAGTGAATAGTGAATTAGTGGATGGAGATTAGTGAATTAATTAGTAGAAATAGCTCTGTTTTCACAGAAGTTGGTCTTTTCCTATACCTAGAACTAGAAAACCACTCTGCTGTCAGATTTTATGTCTCTGTAAACATCTGTGATATTAACAAAGTTTATTTACTAACCTGCAAGATCTGATTTACTAAAGCTAATGTTGATTAACCAGACTAATCTCTAGCAGAACAGGAAATAAAAAGTTATCCTCCTCTCTGCTTGACCTTTACTCAGTCCTTGCCAGGGCAGGTACCACTCCTATTTGCTTTGTTAGGAGACATGATAAATTTCTGTGTGTGCCTGTGAGATGGAAGAAACAAAACTTTCAGTTTAAGATGGTTCATAAAACCCCACCATTCCCTCAGCTCTTGTTTTCTCATGGCCATGTCATTACCTAGAATTGGCTTGTTCTGCTCCTTTCCAAAGGCAGTTTATTCAGATCTGATCATTTAGGACTCTAAAAAAAAAAAAAAAAAAAGAAAATGTTTCTGCCATTGTGTGTCAGTCCTCAGAAGTTTCAATATCTGAGGCTGGATTTTTAAGTAAATCCTGAAAAAAGCAGTAGTTACCAGTCTACTGACATACCCAATGCCCTCCCTCAGGCTAACTTTTAATTTTGGGGATGTTCAGGAAATTCCCAGTACATAGTTTGACAAGCTAGGTTGTGTTATGTCAAGTGCATTTTGACAATTATTTGTCAGGATGATGATGATGACTTCAAGTATTTTAGACTCAGTGAAATACTGTGTTACTTTCCCCCTCTTTCTGAGGACTTTAATATTTTTCCCTCCATCACTCTTAGGGAAGTGATGATGTGCAAACAGAACTGGCCTAGTGGGTTGAAGATTTTACCAAGTTTATTCTGAAATGTTTATAGTGTAAAGGATGTAATGAACTTCAAATCCAGTTTCATGTGGATAAACTTAAAAGTGACTTTCTTTCCTAATCACAGTATTGCAAAAAATTCCAGATAATTTTTTAACCACTTAAAAAAATGTTTTTAAACAAAATAATTGTTGTTATTTTTCCGTTTTTTTTTTTTTTTTTATGTTGGGAAGTAATTTAATAAGAGATTTGAAAAGATCTTGCCAGATTCTGCTTCCAAAATCTCTCATTAATTAATTAGTTCTCAATCACCATACCAGAGGTGATGTTATCTTGACCTCCTAACTTTTGGTGAAAGCATTAAGAGTTTGATGCAAATTCTGTTATTTAAAGTCATCATGAATGGTCAGGGTTTGAAGCAAGCAAAAAAACCTGAGAGACAATAAATAATATTTCCAAACTTGGGTGTCCCCAAACTTGCTGGTCAGCTGTGTGGGTGTTGGCAAAGCAGTGAATCTCCTCAGGTCCTTGGGAAGAGGATTGCTGTCACTCAGGCAGATGAGGAGTCTGTCTGAATGGCTGTGTCAGGCCGTGCTGGACTGCACATCCATGTCCCATGAAGACCCAGGAACCTTGGGTTTTGAATTTTTCAGACACTAACTCAGCAACCTGCTCTGATTATTGTTTTTCTGCACTTGCTTCAGTGCAGTCTCTGTTAGGAGCTTAATGCAGTGTTTGTGATTTTGTTTATAACACGTGATTGAGTTTTGATTTTTGCTATTTGTGCAACTCCATGCAGAATGTGAAGGCTGTCTCTGAGACCCCTGCAGTGCCCTCAGTGTCTGAGGATGAGGACGATGAAGATGATGCAGCTCCACCCCCTGTGATAGCTCCGCGACCTGAACACACCAAATCTGTGAGCAGAAATCCTGTGTTCAGCCTGCACTGCTGCAGTCACAGTCAGGCCTGGACTGGCTTTGTCCCTCTGCATGGATCGATGCTGAGTCCTTCTTGGGAGCAGGAGGGAGGCAGTGGGAGCCATTCCTTCTGGCAGAGTACTGTAGTGTTGTCACCTGCCCAGTAGTGGGGGGGCACGAGTCCTTGATTAGTGATGTTAGTTGCCAACAAAGCAGCTATAGAAATGTATCCCTGACAACAACAACAACAAGATGAATAGGAGTGTTTAAACTTCACCTGACCTGTGTGTTTTTCTCAACAAAATTAGATATACACCCGCTCTGTGATAGACCCTCTTCCTCCACCTACCAGAGATGTGGCCACCTCTCCTATTTCTTCTCCCTCGGAAAACAACAGCACAACTGCACCCGACATGCTGGTCAGGAACACAGAGAAGCAAAAGAAAAAGCCAAAAATGTCAGATGAAGAGATACTGGAAAAATTAAGTATGTCCTTGTTCTTTAAAGAAGTTAAATTCCAGGTCCTGCTGTGTTGGTTTCTCAGAATGTCAATCAGGTGAAATGTTTCCCCATGTTGTGATCCCTTACTGAAGATATGGGCACACAGTCACCACTCAAAACTGGGGGCAGATGTAAGGGGTGAGATTGAATTTAAGCTGAGCACCTGTCATACTGGCTGAAATCCCCAGGGACTTACAGATCCTCAGGCTCTGCAAAACAAGCCCTGAATAAATAATATCTAGTTAACTATGAAGTCTGAGATCATTCCACATCTTATTCTGTAGCTCTGTAGCATGAATGATTATACTGCAGTGTTAGACATAAGGTGTCTAAAAGATGGAGAGAAAATTAATGCATCCCCAAGTTTGCCTTCCACAGTATCATGGTGTAAAGGGACTTGGTTATTTTTAAGTGCTTTAACATTTTGTGGGTAGCCAAATTAGTGGTTTTTTTCTGAGAGAAATTCATCAAGTTTCTCAGATGTGTCCTCATGTCTTTAACAGTTCCTGCCTTCAGTGCAAGTGCTCCTCTGCTGCCTGGTGGTTTTGGGTTGTGCTGTGGCATATCCAACAGCTGAACCAGCTCTTTCATGCAATTGATTGCTATCCTCAGCCTGGGCCAGGTTTTATTAGGGTAGAGCATTTCTAGTTCTTTGAACTACTAATCCTGTATTAGTTACATCCATGCCTTGCTTGTAAGTTGACTTATATTGTGTTAGCACCTCTATGGTAAGGCTGGTCTCTTTGGTTTGAGGGTATATTTGTCAGTACTTTAGGAATAAGAGTCTAGTAGTTAGATGAATATTTAATTTGAGGAGATAACTTCAAAAGATTTAAAATATTAAAATGGTACCTGAGTAATGACTTGATGGCTTATTAACTGGGACTGCTTGCTATTGGAAAACTCACACCCATTGTTTCAAAACACCAATTTCACTACTCAGTTAGCAGGATCTTTGTACCATTAAGGATTCAAGACATTTTTGTGACCAGGTAGGGCAAGCAGCTACTGTGGCAGGAAAAAAGTGCTTTTCTAATAAAAGTACACCCACTTCAGTCATGCAGAGAAGTGCAAGTGCTACTTTTGGGAGTGTTGGGAAGCAGATGTACCTTCTGACACCTTGCTTGCTCCAGGTGTCAGCTTCAATATCTGGGCTAATCAGAAAAATGTTATGAAGTTTTAATCTTTAGTCTTAATCTAAGTAAAAATATCTTTCCACTGAGGGCAATGGGACTGTACTTTTGCAGACAAGGAGCCTTTTTAAATTTTAGTTTGACGCGTAACTAAAATGATTAAAACTGTAAAGCAAAAATATATTTACACCTACTAAAGATGTGCTAAATGCATGCAAAGGTTAAAAGGAGGCTGCTCAATCTCTACCTCTCAGCAGAAACGCAGCACTGGTGCAGACATTAATGAATCCTCATTTAACTCTTTGGAAGGTAGGAGACACCCCCCATTTTAGAGTTAACACCATTAAACAGGGCAAAACTGCAGCTGCCACTTGTCACCACAGCATTCTGTCCAGTCCTTGCCTTGGGGAAATATTTGCAACCCGAGCTTGTAGCCTGTGTTAGGCTTTGAGGAAGAATTTCTGAATATTTGTCCAGAATTTCCAGTCCTCAGGGCAGACAGCATTGCTTCTGTAATTGTAGAGTGGATTTTGTAAAGCCAGATTTCTCTTCCTGCCCTTCTCTCCAAACACGGGTGATATTCACTACTTCTACCTCTGTCTGTCTTAAACTCTCTGGGTTTGGCTGCTCTCCAGTGGTGTCTGAAAATAGCCTGCTCTTGCTCTGCTTGCTACTGGATTTCTTGGCTTAATGACCATGAGCAGTTTCCTTGCCAACATACATCTGTTAAGGCTCAGCCCCAGACCCTGTGAGAGCAGCACCATATGTCGGCAGCTTTGGCGACTTGCAAACCCCAACTCGGGTGCAGCTCTGCATCCCTTGATCCTATTAGTGCTGTCAGAGAGGGGACTGGCTCCCAGCTGAGCACTAGAAATTTCTGGCTCTGGTGTCTTTACCATAAAAAGGGTGTAATTCCTGCCTGCCATGGGGGAGTTATCAATATCAGTTAAAGTTTGCAGCCACTTGCAGCCCTGTGCTGTGGAACGCCAGGCAGAATGCTTTTCCCTTTGAGGAAGGCAGTGATAGACTTTCCTTTGGTTTTGGGAGAATGAGCTGAGATGGTCTCAGATTGCTCTCCAAAACCAGAGGGATGCTGCTAAAACCTGTTCTGACTGTCAGGTTCCTGAAAGAGCAGCTGAGCATTGCCCAGGCCAGGAGATGTTTGGCTCTGAAGGGTCTCTCTGTCTTCTCTGCTGAGTATTGCAGCCCAGTCACTGGATCAGTAAATGTCAGTAGTGATTGTGCTGGTATGAAAACATCATAAATATTTTTTTTTATGCTACAGATTGTCATGGTGTAAGCGAATCTTTGACTAGTTTTATAACAGACTGTTGCCACCAAGATGACTGAGAGCCCAGCCTCCAAATTCAGATACATTGCAGTGCAGAGGCATCTTAGATCATCCAGGTTGTTGAAGCTGGCAGTGACTTTAAATAGCAGGTTTTCAACAAATAATTGTTTTTCCATGTGTTAGGTCTGTGTAGCCCCATCCTGCACCTAGCAATGACAGCCAGTGAAGGTTAAATGTTCTTAAAGTCTGTGTCTCATAATTTCTGAAGGGAAGTTCCTAATGCAGCGGTATGCTGCAGATGGTATGTTTGTGAAGAACTGAGGACTTCCTTGGTGTCCCTGTGCCTCTGGATTTCAGATGAATGGTCCATGAGGCAGAGCCTGCTGTGGCTGATGGAGCTGTTCTTACAGTTAGTTCTTGTGGCTGTATGAAAAAAAGGACCTGAAGAAATTCCTCTTGTTTTTGGTTTTGGTTTTTTTTTGTAGGAAGTATCGTGAGTGTGGGTGATCCAAAAAAGAAGTACACGAATTTTGAGAAGATTGGACAGGGGTTAGTATATGTATCTTCTCTGTCCTAAACCTTTCATTTCCTTATGCTAAGAAAAATTCACCAAAACCAAGTTAAATTAGCTTGCTGGAAAGGCTGTTTGGGATACTTTGGAAACTTTTTTTATTTGGTTATTTGTTTTCTTATTCTTGTTTTTGTTTTTAGTTGTTTTGCTGGGTTCTCCATCCCCTCCCAATCTTCTCTTGTTCCTGGCCAAGTCACAGGGACAGAGTTTTTGTGCAATTATGTTGTAATATAAGAAATTATGCCATTAGATGATCAGATTGATAAATACAGCTACAAGCAGGGAAAGAATTGCAAGACTATCTTTAGTTTACAGAATTGCTTCTGAATTAGCTCTCCTCGAGTTGTGTGCTGTGCCCCTCTAAGCAAGGTAGGGAGAAAGTAGAAGTTGTAGGTGAGACTGTGCTGAGGCAAAACACAGATCTGCAGTCAGGTTCACGTGCTGAGGCTCAAACTCCTGTTTTCCTTACTATAAATGCCCCATTTGTTTACTTTAGCTGATCCTGTTGCTCTATTATCATATCGGGCATTCTGTAAGCCAGAGTAGTGTGGTCATACCACTTGAAATGGAATAAACTCAGAGTCTTCACAGTTTGCTGGTTTAGCAGCAGGGCTTTGGATGGCCATAGTGTCCCTTATTAGGATGTTTTCTCCCCATAAATCCTCTGACTTCTGCCCCAACAACAGCCTTGTCTCAAATATTTCGGATGATGTTTACCACTGGAATTATTGCATGTAAAGGAATGGGCTTGAGAGCACTTCAGAGAGACAAGTGGGAAGGGGCATGTGTTAAGCTCTCACTTTTACTTTGAGACACTAATAAATAACGTTTTTTTCTTTGTTTTGTTTAGAGCCTCAGGTACAGTTTACACAGCAATAGATGTAGCTACAGGACAGGAGGTAAGTGCTGCCAGAGTACCACTGCAGTGGATTTTGGATTGTGTCCCAAAAGTTCAAGTTGATGCTACAAAGTAAAGGCTGTCCTTCAGGGATTCATGACATCTTATTTTTAATGAGGTCTTTATTTACTTACTAATGAGACATGGTTGAGTGGTCTGAGCAGAGAACTGGAAAAAATGACTTCACAAGTTTTGATTCCTGAATAATTTTATATTTATAAAGATTCTTTCTGTGATTGGAAAGGCTAGAAGCAAATGTTTGGATTGGGCAGTTCCTCAGTAAAAGTTTCTCCCTTCTCCCCCAAGATTGCTGCCTGTCTCCGTACAAATTCTTATTTTCCCTCTGTTCCTTTGCTTCCTATACTTATACTGCTTGCATAGGAATAGTTCCTGTCCAGCCCTTTGCCCACTTACTTTCTGCCCTTGAGTTGTGAGACAAAGAATGCTTGTCTTTTCTTTTTTCTCTCACAAATATTAAAAAGTGCCATGCTTATTGCCTGCATAATAAACTAGTAGTGATGGATATGCAGCATCTGTGGAAACCTTTATTTCTAGATGGAGGATTTTTTAAAATATGCAAGTTTGTGTTATTCCAGATATATATATGGAAGTCTGCAACAATGTGTGTCTACTTTGCATTTGTATAATGTAAGAGTTATTTGCCAGTAAATTTCATGATTGTGCTTTTTGCTGAAGTTCCTTCACCTCTTTTTCATTTCCTGAAGAATTAATACAGTTTAATTGCAGCCTTTAAGGAAGAGTTATTATATTTATTTTGAAGCAAGGAAAAATTTTATAGGAGGGGGAAGTCCTATGATGGTTTTCTGCTTCCTTTCTGGACTCATTGGATGACTCCCATATGAAAATTTAAACTCTTATATTACAACAGACTTTGAACTAGTTCCTATTACACTAGTGTGATCAGGCCCTGAATTTTTAAGTCTGCATTTGGGATCGCTGTAACTTTGTCATGCTGTTGCTTGTTCCTTTCTATGAAACTTCCATCTACCTAGAAACTGTAGATGGAGATGGCTATCCAACTGTGACATTAGGATCCAGTATGAAAATTGCAAATCCCCTCGTTCTTTTTTTCATTAAGCATCATCCAGCTTGTGTGGAAATGGACTGGCTGCAGGAACTTGCGGAGTTATTGAATGGTAATTCAGTAGTTAATGATGAGAAAGTGACCTCATGATGAAAAAGAGTTTTTTTCTCCCTCATATGGATGTGGGACTAAATTGATACTGGCAGTTTTTTGGGGGACTCCTGCAATAGTGCTTTACTTGGTCTCTTTTCACTGCAGGTTGCAATCAAACAGATGAATTTGCAGCAGCAGCCCAAAAAAGAGCTGATTATTAATGAGATCCTTGTGATGAGGGAAAACAAAAACTCCAACATTGTCAACTACTTGGACAGGTAAGTCAGTATTTGAAGGGCTCACAAAGGGACACTGGAAAACCCTTCCTTGTCAGCGTCTTAAAGGTTCCTGGCTCAGCTTAATGCAAGTGCAGGACAACCTTGCATTCCTTAAAAGTGTGTGGCGTTGTGGGAATGTGGGTGGCCTGGCAGTCTCTCTCCAGAATGAGAAGAAACAGGTGTCTGAACCAGTGTTAATGGGATGTCTAGGCTCTCTTCAGAGATGCTGACAACCAAGGTCCTGTCAAGACTCCATTTTTCATCTCTCTCCTTTGCCAAATTTGACACCACAAACTTCCTTCTAATTTCTCTCCTATTAGTAAAGGAGAAATAGAAACAGTTTGAAAAGTATTATTTCTATTTGCTTTCCTCTCCTTTTCCACTGAGCAATGCTGGTGTTCTGCTGCCAGAGGAGCAGACTGCTTCCAGGGTTAGATGTAGTCTTGTCCCCGTGACTGTCCACTGAGGTTTTTGCACAGTAGCATAACAGCAGTGAGGGGGAATGACATGTGACATGTAACACAAGGTCTGAGGAGACATCAACACAGCCTTGCAGTACTTTAAGGGGACTTTTTAAAAGAGAGAGAGTGACTTTTAAGGCAGATAGTGATAGAACAAGAGGGAACCATTTTCAGATAAAAGAGGGTAAATTTAGGTTAGGTATAATGAAGAAATTCTTCATTGTGAGGGTGGTAAGGCACTGGCACAGGCTGCCCAGAGAAGATGTAGCTGCCCTGGCAGTGCTCAAGGCCAGGTTGGGTAGAACTCTGAGCAGCCTGGTGTAATGGAAGGTGTCCCTGCCCATGGCAGGGGTTTGGAACTAGGTGGTCTTTAAAGTCGCTTTGAACCCAAAGCATTCATTCCATGATGCTGAAAGCCCAGCAGGCAAAAGCATTTCATGGTGGCTTGAATTCACCATCAACATCACAGTGCTGCATTGTGTCAAGCCTGTGTCACTCACATGTTGAAACTATGGCAGGTTCCATTTGACCTTCAACAAGATTTTCTCTGCTGCACTCAACATCTGAATGTAGCAGTTCTGATAAATCACAGGTTTGCCTTATTGTAAGGGTAAAGACTGCTTGGATAAGGTGAGCTGCAGACTTTAATCTTGGTAGCTTGGGTTTTTTGGAACATACAATGAAGGGACATGACCTAGAATCTCTGGAAATTTGAGAGAGGATTTGCACACCTTTTTGCTCTGTGTGTACGTGAAAAATCTAATCAGCTGTTTCTTTAATAGGTTTCTTTTGCAGGCTATTAATGTCTTAGCCAAAAAAAGGTGGTACTTATAAACTGCAAGTTGTTCTGCTGAATTTTTGTGGTGCTGTGTCCCATGCATAGCTGTAAAGAGCTACTTTGTTGAGGAGACAGAAAGTCTGCTTCTGAAAATTTTATGACAGAGGCGTGGGTGCAGGGAACTGATGCTGGGCACACACCCTCTTCCTAGAGAGAGGAGAAGAATGTTACAGTGTAAAATGAAACAAGTGGTTAAGGATTGCATCTGGGCTAGAACTGTTATTTTCCTCTGGCTCGTTAGAGGCTTTGTTTTGACAAAACTGTTTGAGAGACAGGCTCTTCCCACTAGAGAGCATCGCTGTGTACATGCGCTTGCCTTGTCTAGCCAGTGCATCTCAGCTGCAGGATATGTCCTGCTGTCATCAAACTTTCAGCAACAAAAGCTGCTGCTTTTGTCCTCCATTTTCACTAATCTTTTTCAGAGGAATTAGCTTTTGTTTGAGTGCTGCACATGAACAGCAACTGGGATGAACATGGGAGTTCTTGTGCCTGTGATGCCACCTCAGCTCTGCAGCTGCAGGATCCTGTTGCTGAGGATGTGTGTCCCTCCTGCTTGGCCTAAATGTGCTTGTGCTTCCCAAGTGCTGGATTAAGCTCATATTTGGATGCCGCTTGCTGGCTTCTGCCTCCTGCTGAAGGAGGTGGAGGAAACCTTGTGGGGCCTGGTTTCTGCTTTGTGGTTCTTTTATGGTGTCTCCACTTCTGAGTCCCTAATGGGAGCTGCAAGACAGTCATTGGCATAAACCAGCTCTCTCAGCTCCTGCCCTCATGCAAGGGTTTCCTGTGCTTTGTCCTCTTAACTGCATGACCTATTTGCTTGTGGTTAAGCAGCTTTTCTGCTGCAGTCATAGTGGCCAGTGTTGCACAAAGGTGTGCTGTGATATTTAGGATAGTGGCATAGCCTAATTTAGCTGAACTTGGGAGCTGGATTCAGAAGCATCTGGCTCTGAAGACAGTGACACTAGTCTTCTGTACAGACAAACAGCCACTTGTGCTGAGTTACCTGCTGGAGGTGCCAGTTCCCTCCTGCTGCCTGAAAGAGGCCCTCAGAGCCCAGCTTCTAAACTCAGCCATCCAAACACAAGCATCAGATACCCAACACAAGGCAAAGCAAACTCCTGCCCTTTCCTTGGGTTCTGAAGAACTCCTTAACTCAATGAACCCCCCAAATAAGCGGTAGCCTCTGTTACCCCAACCCCAAAGTGTAGTAGGGATAGATGGTCAATTTAATAAAGCTGAAGATGTCAGACAGTCATGCTACAAGAACACACTGGTTTCTTTCCAGGCTGCATTCAAGTTTGCATGTAGAAGGTGTGTTACTGGTGCAAAATTCTATAATGAATGAACTTACACTTCTGGGCAACTCCAAATTTCACCGATTTTATCAATAAAGAATGTGATAGAGAGGGTTAGTGAACAACTTCCTAAGGTATGTAAGTGGGGGTTGAGGAACACCTTACAGGATCATACATTACCTGCTCTTGCAGCTGGATGAAGAGAAAGCTGTACACCATGTCCTTCTTCAAAGATTTTAATCAGGTTTTTCTTACTGCCAGCTTGCTTTGGAAGGTGACTGTGGGTGACAATATGTGGCACTATGCTGTGCCAGATGTCACATCAGAGCAGTGTGTAGGTGTATGGACTTCTGGTGGTGTCTCTAGACAGCTGAGAGAGTGGGTTTGAGTCATGCCTACAGTGGGCAGCTTGGTGACTAAGACTGGCAAGAGTGTGGAAAGATCCTCGAGACAGTACCACCCTGAAGTGACATTCCTTTGGTGGCAGCTGGCAGGGAGCCACTGTTAATTTCACCTCCCTGTGTGTTCTGTCAAATCTATCAATTACTGAGTTGCCAGGGTCTTGGCACATGTTTGTGGCTGCTCATGGCTCAGCTTTGGTTTCACAGTGTGGTTCTTGGCTTGCTCCAGCCGTTTTGGCTGCAGAGAGATACCAGCTTGCTCCCAGCATGTGGAACATGAGATTGTCATGCAAAGAGCCTATTCTGCCCTCATTCTTACAGTCAAGTGGATGTGGGCTGCAGAGAGTGCTGCTGGCAATGAAGGGAAACCTTGCCATGTCCATAGTGGGTGGTTTGTTGAGAGGGTGCTGATAAAATCTGCAGGGAGCCTGAATTGGCAGAAGTGAAGAAGCAGCTGTGGCACAGGGACAGGAAGGAAGAGTGTGGTTGGAGCTGGGCTTTCAGAGTCCAGCAGAAGGTAAATGACCCACAGAGATAGCAGGAGTGCTTCTGAAAGCAGTCTTGCTGCTCTTCTCTCACTGAGAGGGGCTGCTCTGCAGGTGCTGCTGTTGCTGGGGTCTGTAATTCTGGGAAAACAAAATGCCACTGCATCAGCTTCTGTTCCATAGGGGAGTTTGAGCCCTCTCTGCTGTGGGAGCACAGCCCTGTGCCCTTGGGCCTTGTATCCTGGAAGAATCTGCAGATGGCACCTCCCTACATAGTCTTCAGCATCAGCAAACCGAGACACCCACCTTTTGTCTCTGGAATTAAAAGCTGTCCATAACTCTAACACTACTGTCATCCAGGTATAGCCCAGACCATTATTACTATTTAGGGGGATTTTTTTATCAGCTTAGTGTTGTCAGTGTTTCCTTTGAGAGTAAATACCACACCTTGCTCACTCCTGTGATGTCTCATTCATCTCTGTCTACTTTCCATGCCAAGTTTATTGGCTTCTTTCCCCTTTACTTTTTCTTTCTATTTAGTTGTTCCCTAGTACCTATCCCAGCTTTTGCATTTGGTTCCTGGTAAATTCATTCCTCAGTAGGATCAGTGTTTCATAGCAAAGCAAATGTATTCTTGATGAACTCTAATGCCAGATTAAGCTTTTAATTAGATTCTCTGCCTTCTCACTTGCTTGAAAAATGAGAGGATAGGCTGAAAAGGTGGGTTTTCAAACTGATGATTCCTTCCTTCTGGAATGTGTCATCCTCATGTATCTGTCATGGAAGTTTGTGTTGATAGGTCAAAAAAGGGGCAGAAATAGTTAGTGGTTTGTTGTTGGAGTTTGTTTTTTTTTTGTTTTGTTTTTTTTGTTGGTTTTTTTTTGGTTTTTTTGGGTGTGTGTGTTTTTTGGATTCTTTTCTGTTTGTTTTTAATGAGTTATTGCCAAAGTCTTCATCTCCTGTCTTCCACTTCTAGACATGGGTACATACACACTCAGCAGAGCGGAATATCCCAAATAACTGAGAAAAGCCACTCTCAGCTCTCCTCCCAATCTTTCTATGGGCCCTTTTATGAAAAGACCTGCCTTTTGGGGGTTTTCTTTTTTATTTTAATTCTTTAGAACTGCTGTTTCATCCAATAAAGTGTACTCCTTTGCCTTTATGAATGATTCTGAAATTTTCAGACTGAATCACAGACTAGTTTGATAACGTGGAAAACACAGAGGTGATTTTCAAATGCACAATGCTTAAAAAAGAAGTGCTCTTCCATGATTGTGGGTAGCCATCTTCTGTGTCACCCAGAGCTGTCCCTGGGCTGAGGCAAAGCAGTCAGTTGCTTAGGACAGCAGGATGCCAGGAGTAGTGAAACAGCCCCCAGCCACCTCTTCCAGTGCAAGAGCCCTCAGAAGCCATTGCTGTGTGCCAAATGTCTGGGTTGCATGCTTGGACCCCATCCTTGAGTAGTAGCTCTTTGCCTTCTCTCCCAGCAGCAGGAGCAGTTGTAAGGTCAAGTCTCCATCTTAGCCTGCATCCTTTCCATGGCAGAAAAATTCAACCTTGCTTTTATGGACAGGAAACTTGTAGCCTGCTCTCCCACTACCTCTCTCCTCCTTTCTGCACTCACCCTTCTCTTTGGTTGTTCAGATTGTGGTCAGATTCTCCCATGCACAGAAAGTACCAGGAGTACGTGATTCCCCAATACTGTTAAATGCAGCTCTTGTTTTTATTGCACCTGTAAGACAGCTTTAAAGCCCTATGCATTCTGATTTTAAAATCTGCCTTGGGCTCTTCAGTTACCTTGTAGGAGAGGAGCTCTGGGTGGTGATGGAGTACTTGGCAGGAGGCTCCCTGACCGATGTGGTGACGGAGACCTGCATGGACGAGGGACAAATCGCCGCTGTGTGCCGGGAGGTAAGGCAGCACTTGGAGGGAGCTCTGCTTGGGAATGGGACACAGGCTTTCCACAACCTGTCATTGACTCCATGGAAATGTTTCCAGCTTCTGGAACGTGACAGTCTTTCTTTGAGAGGATGGATTTCACCTCTGAGGTTGCAACATATAATTCTAATGCAACCCTCATGTTTCAGCCCAGAAGAAGGAACTAGAGTGGAAAGTGGGGGTGGGATCCTCTTGGTTTTGTCTGTTCTTCAAGTCTTTTGGGGCTAACTTTTCCTCCTAGGACCTGCTGATCCCAGTGTGACATCTCTCTGTGGCCCTGTACATACTGAGTATATGAAAGGTCCTAACACACTGCGCCCTTACTACCAGAAATGCACAGTCTGTTTGAGTCCTTCAGCTGGCTAATTGTGGCTGGTGAATCATTTCATCCTCAGTAAGAATATCTCTATTATTTTTCAGTGTCTCCAAGCCCTGGAATTCCTCCATTCAAACCAAGTTATTCACAGAGACATCAAGAGTGACAACATCCTGCTGGGAATGGATGGCTCTGTCAAACTAAGTATGCAGGGAACATTACTGCTGATGACTTATCAACCCGTGCCAGTTATCTGCTCTGGGCCAGGCATTTTAGGGAGATGGGTGTTTGAGGTGCTTGATGCTGTCATGATGAACAGGCTGTAGAAATGCTACTGTAGATATTTCTGTGACATTTGTTTTAATGGAGATTGGCAAACACAAATCCTTGTGAACTGTTACCAGACTTGCAGTGAGGCTTGGGCTTCGTTTAGCTTTGGGCCATCTGTTTATGTGTACTAAAATAACAGTATTTTAATGCTACTCCAGTCTAGAAAGCTTGGTTGGAAGGTGTAAGGCTAGAAGTCTTTATGAACAACCTCTTCAGTCTGGAAAATACTGCAGGTATTCAAGGGACAGGGGAAGTGGAGGGAGAATTGAAAGCTGTGTAACTAGAAATCATTTAATCTTACAATGCCAACCCAGACTGGAGCCTAAATGTTGTTTCCTCCTTGTGGTATCACTAGTAATGAAAATCTTGAGACTGTTCTGCCCCTCGGGTGCTAACGTAGCTTTGTTGTGCTTGTCATTGTCCATGCAGAGATAAGCCTGGAAACCAGTGAATTATTATCTTCCACCTATAGCTCTAACAGAATGGTGCTTCCTTTTTCTTCCCCTCAGTTCTGTTGGCTAGCACTCAACAGGGATAAATAAAGCTATTTTTGTCAGCAGCGACAGCAGATATGACTCAAAATTCACAGAGTGCAGATAGGCTGAGTAAGAAGGTGGGGTTTTTTTGCACATAATTGCCTTTTAAATTAAAGCTGCATTTTGGTAGAGCCAGATCTCAGGAGTGTTAGCAATGAATAACTGATGGGGGCCAAAGTGCTCTATTCTTATGGAATAACTTCTCTGAGCACGGTGTGCTGGTACTGGACTGTAGTTTAAAGTTAGACAAATCCCGGTGGATATGATGCAGTAACCTTCTGGATCTGAGCTGCTTGTTGGCTCTGCTGGAAATTTGCCCTGTTTATAAACCATATGTCCTTTCCTGGTATTTACCCTTGATGAAAACTCAGCTAGGAATCAGTTTAATTTTCATAATTCTGGCTAAAATTAGACCTGTGATGCCATAGGGGGTCAGGATGGGTGGTGCATCTTGCTGTGTTGATTCTGCTGGGCTCACAAGCACAGATTTAGTTTTCTTTTGGTGAGCCAAATACAAGTAAAAGATAGGGTAGCAATCTTTGTGTGAAGGCCCTCCATCTTTCTCTCTGTTAAAATAAAATAATTAGTATTAATTTAAGTGCTTGAAATTTATTCTGAACACTCTTTACTCTATAAAATAAGTACTGTTTGAGGGATGATATGTCTACAGGGGAAGTAATACCCCTTGGACCGAAAATATCACCAGACAGTACAGTGTGTGGTCTGGGGGGGAGGGGGGTGTGTATCTAGATCAGACTTGCATTAATTCCTGTTTTCACATACCCAGGAATGATCTTTAGACCACTATGTAATATCATAGTGTGTAACATCTGTGTAATGCTGCAACACAGCTGAGTGTCTTAATTTCTGTGTGTGGTTATTTCCTGATCCCCATCTTTCACACAGACAAGTCAGCAGCTCTAGAATCCTCATGGCCTCAGAGAGTCAGGTTTACAAACTTAGCTCTAAACACCATTCTCTGTGTTAACCACAAAACCACTCCTCCTGTCACCCTTGCAGCAGCAGCACACCTGGCAGTGCAGCAGGGTAAAGTGTACTGTAGCTCTGATGTCAGCAAGGGTTATTTTTGGAGAAACTTGCTGATTCCTATGTCTTTTCCCTCCACCCTATTTTAATTTTGCAGCTGACTTTGGCTTCTGTGCCCAGATCACCCCTGAGCAGAGCAAGCGCAGCACCATGGTGGGCACGCCGTACTGGATGGCGCCGGAGGTGGTGACGCGCAAAGCTTACGGGCCCAAAGTGGACATCTGGTCCTTGGGGATCATGGCCATCGAGATGATCGAAGGAGAGCCCCCCTACCTCAATGAGAACCCTCTGAGAGTAAGCAAGTGCTTTCCTCCTCAGGCCTTCACTGAGCTGCTGGTGAAACTGAGCTCATGCAGGTCCTCTGGTGCGGTTTCATCACCTCCAGCCCCATCTAACTCAAACGATTCTGTGGTCTCCTTAGATGTCACAGTGACAGGACTGAGATAGTCCTAGTTAAAAGCCATGGCTTGCTCTGGGTAGCAGAGGTGTGGGTTCTTCTATGAGTTAGATCATGCACACTCATAATTTCCCACTTTCTGGGATGCTGACAGAGGCAGAAGTTCTACCTTAAGGCAACAAAACAGTCATGTCTTGAAACTTTTTACCCTGTGATTAAGAGAATCCTCCTCTTAGAAACCTGGTGTAGTGGAAGATTCCCTGCCCATGGCAGGGTATTGGAATTAAGGGTCTTTCAACCCAAAGTATTCTATGTTTCTGTGATTCTATTCTATTTTAGTAGGAGCTTTTTCCTATGGGCAAATTATTCCTGCTTGCATGCTCCAAGTGAAATTAGAAGCGTAATAAGCCTTTAGACAGGGCTTAAGCCTCCTGATGTCTTTCCTTTGTTTAATTATTAACAAAAGGAGACGTGCTGTCAGCATGTAGAGGCATCACTGCACATAATATAAGCTAGGTTTATGGCTTTTTCCCCAGTTATACAGGTTGGAGGGGTCTAGAAAAATTCTGTTTAACTTTTTTTTCCATCTCTTGCAATGGAAGTGATTTTTGGGATGGAAGTGCAGCAGCCAAGAAGACTATAAGCAATAAAACAGTGTTGAGTTAAAGTAACAATACTTTGGCCTCATTTAACTCAATTCATGCCAATTCCTAGGCTATCAGACTGCTCCCATGGGACATGTTGAGTGCTGTGCTCAAAAAACCTGTACATTAACAAGCCTCTGACAGACTTCCGTTTCTTTTGAAAATTCACCCAGGAAGTTTCTCACATGAAATCCTAAAATAGATTAATTTTGAGTCTCTTGATTCTCAGAGTTGGAATGCTTTATCCCGAAGAAGTAGCAAAACTGTTTTTTTCTGCAGGATGTTAAAAGATGCCCAAGGGTCTGCTGGACTTTTTTTGTAAGGAGCCAGCTGCATCTTTATCGTGTTGATGTTTTAGACCTTGTACACTCAGGCAGAGTACCAACAGAAAAGAAAATCTATTTAGTCAGGGTTACCTTCCCATGGGGATATAGTCATTACAGGAGTAATGGTAGAGTCGTGCCAGTTAACTTGCCTATGTAAACAGGGTCTGGAATGTTGTTTTTGTCCTTGTAATCCCTTGAGAGGGCTGCAGGATCCAGACCCAGATTACAAGGGTAAAACAATAAAGGATTGGATCTCATCCACAAAAAAAATAGGGCTGGCAGCTAATTCTGTTTGCTGAAATGTAGGCATTGATTAGTGACCCTGATAAGGTGGGGTTTTTTCCTCTCCATTGAATTGTGGGGAGGGAGAGGAGAAATGGGTGTCTCTAATCCAGAGATGTAATCTAATCTTCATAGCCTCCTGTTTCCTGGGTGCTTGTTTTTGTCTCAGGCCCTGTATCTCATTGCTACTAATGGGACTCCAGAGCTGCAGAATCCAGAAAAGCTTTCACCCATATTCCGAGACTTCTTGAATCGCTGTCTTGAAATGGACGTGGAAAAGAGAGGCTCTGCAAAAGAGCTGCTACAGGTAGGTGTTGGGGAGCAAGACTGGAACAATGTAATCATGCAATCCTGAGTGAGGCCAGGCTTAGGATGAGATCTTATTTGAGGTCTTAAATACTGCATCAGCTGAAAGCACAAGCACAGCTAAGGTAACTTCTCGGGGAAAAAAGCAGCTGAAAACCACAGCCCCTAAACATAAATCTGTAATAAAGTGATAACAGACTGCTCTCTTTCCAGTACTGGCTACTGGCAGCAGCTGTGCAGCGTGTTCTGTGTCCAACCTCAAATAATAGCTGTGTCCCAGGCCTGCCAGATGCTGAGCCCCCTGATTCTCGTGGTTTCTTCACGTGGCTGGCCATGACACCTGTGTGTGTTGTCACAGTCTTGTCATGCTTGTTCCAGTTTGGAGAGCAGGAAGGCTTCTAGCTGTCAGATAATCTGGCTGTCTCCTTTTGGGAGGAGGGGTCATGGAACTCTTTGAAATGTTCACAGCTTCAATTAACTGGAGCAGCTCACTTTTACCACATTTTTCCTGATACTACTCCTTACAGAAATGATGGAACAAAGCTTGTGAGATATCTTAATTATAGAATAGCTTGGATTGGAAGGGACCTTAAAGATCCTCTGTTTCCACTTCCCCTGCTATGGGCAGGAGCACTTTCCACTAGACTAGGCTGCTCAAAGCCCCATCCAACCTGGTCTTGAACAGTTCCAGGGATGGGGCATCTTCTCTGGGCAACCTCACCAACTATAATCAGCTATTTAATTGAAAACCTGGTGTCTTAGTCTGAACTCACAGTGGAAGTTGAGGATTTTTACCAACATGAGAGGAGTGGATTGTGTGTTCTTTCTGTATAATTTGCCATGAGGGTGGGATATGTAAGTCTTTATAAAATAGATCTGTGATCAGGAACACTCAGACCTTAAGTATCAGACAGTTTCCATTTTTTTGTTTTCCTTTCTCTCCACTGATTTGTGTAGTGGGCTCAGACTTGGATGTGTTGCTGCTTTCTGAGACTATAATGAAGCATAAATGTCTGGCAGTATGGTAGTACCTGAAAGATAATTTTTTCTTCTGGACTTTTCAGTCCTAAAAGAAGTTATGTCCTGTTTCTTGGAGCAGGAGAACATTCTGACTGTAACACTTCAGCCTGTTCTTAACTACCTTGTGGCACCTGAATTTTTACTTTTCATTTTTTTTTCCATCTCTGAAGCATGTTGCCTTGGATGATTGATCCCTTCTGATGCTCAGAAGTCTTGTGGATTATCATTGCTTCTTGTTTTCAGAGCAGTTTGTGGACTTGCCCTACATTCTCATCTGAGAGCTGTTTTTATAATCAATACTGTTTCATTTAAAGAAGAGCACCTATATAGGAGACTAAATGGTGCTGTGTGCTGCTCTCCCAAATTTCAGCTGCTTTGCAAATTTCTGATATCTGGTAGAGGGCCAAGGCAATGCTTTCTCCAGACCTGTGAAGATAGGGAAATGAGAGGTGATCCCTCCATGGAGCCCTGTGCCTTGTGTCTGAAACACACAGGTTGGTTTTAGTACACCTTCTTTCACACTGGATTTCACTATAGATTTTGGAGCTTTATAATTCCCCAGGGGAATTCTCTGTGTTTTGCTTGATCTTGAATGTGTGCAAACATTGGATAATTTAGTGTGTGTTTGGTGCAAATCTCTGCATCGCTTCAGGCAAGCCCCAAAATTTTGTCATAGTAACAGAGCTTCTGGATTCACCTGTTCAGAGACCAGAGTAGGTTCTTAGATTTCATATGGATTTAGGTGAAAATGTTTATAATAGCCACTTCTCGGGCATGTTCTCAAGAAATCTAACCATTTTTCCTTTTGTTTTGTCCTAGCACCAGTTCTTGAAAATTGCAAAACCTCTATCCAGTCTCACTCCTCTGATTATTGCAGCTAAAGAGGCAGCCAAGAACAACCATTAAAGTGGTGAAGTCAACACAGTCATCATGTCAAGACTTAATGTTCATTTCAGAGACTGAATTATTTGCCCTTCTCCCCTTCTGCTCCTTCTTCACAGGGGTGTTCTTAAAACTTTGACTTTCCTTGAAGGGTGGCAGAGGCATCATTCACTGTGTGTGGAAGGGCACACAGCAGGGACGTGGCTGATCCTACACGGTGAACTGTCCTTTCATCCTCGTGGTGGGGATGAGAGGGGAAGAACATTTTGTATGGGTGAGAAGATCTTTTTGAGAGCGTCTGAACCTGACCTACACGTAGCGAAGCCAGTTTGTTTTCGTATTTCTTACGGTGTTTATTTTTAAAAATAATGTGGAGCCTTAGACCGTGTTTATCTTAATAAATTAAATCTTTTGCTGGCTGCACTTTGCCTGCTTCTGCCAAGCTGCTGTTACACCACGGAGGCTGCTCTGTGCTTTGGAGGACTCGAGGAGGGAAGGAAGCAGGCAGCAGCAATGTGAGCAGCTCTCAGCTGAGAGGGGAACGAGGGCTGAAGGTGCATCCCTCCTGCAGCACTGCTGGATGCTTCGAGGGAGCATGGACAAAGCCTCTGTGTGCTTCCTGCAGCCATTGAAGAACTTAATTCATGGATGACCTCTTTGCCAAATTGTGTGAACTGGCCCCTACTACCCCCCTTCCCCCTTTAGTGGCAACTCTACTAGTTAAACAAATTTCAAATATTTTTTTTGTTGTTCTAGGAAATAAATCACAGGAAAAAATGACAGAGCTCTTTTAGGGATATTTTATCAGCGCTGTAAGGCTTTTTAGAGATGTTGCCCTGTGTGATTAACAAACAGAGCAATTACTATTCTAAAGACAAGGTTTGCCCAAAAAATATGTGGAAAACTCTTGTTTCTTAGAGCAAGTCCAATGGAAAACAAACTGATAATGGATGCTGCTTTCGCCGTGGAGATGTGGGGACATGAATTTTTTGAAATTATGGTTTCTTTATGCTACTGATTCCTTGGGTTGCCAATAGTCTGTAAAACAACAGGAAACCTGGAACTACTACCAGAGGAACTGGTTGTAAACACTGGGCTTATGTTCAACTGTATACTGATTTTTAATAAAGTGACTGCTACGTTTCTTAACTTGGGGCTAGAGGAGAACTGGTGAATTCACTGTCACCACACAAGTCTGTCATTGCTTGTGTGGTCACCAGGTACGTGAATGAAGTAATTTAACCTTTTCTTACCCCTTCTTCTGCATTCCTTTGGGATAGTGAGTGGCTCCCAAGGATCTAACTTTACACATAGAGAAAATCCATACAAAAAAATGTGTATTGTAACTGTGGGAGCTGCTTTCTCTGTACTGCTGTGGTTACAAAGTGAGGTGAGTTTAAACCTAATTTGGAGTAACCCCTCATCTTTCTGTTGGACAGAAATTCACTCCTTCTTGCTGAGACTTGCTGTTGGCTCAGCCCTTTCTTCCCTGGACTTGGGCTTTATTTAAATATATTTTTCCAATTGGCTCCATGGTCCATGACACTTATACCAGCTTTACTGGGTGTAGGTGCTTTGTGAGTTCTTCTGCTTCTGAGGGGCTTTTTCCCATCCTTTGTGCTCTAGGGCAGCCACTGTTTGACACAAGGCAGAGGGGTGAAGTCTATTGCCCAGATTTGCAGCCTCTCTCCCTTTGTGTATGTATATTTCATCTCCCAGTATTGCTAAGTTTTCTGTCACAAAGCTTATATCCAAGGATGAATTCCTTGGGCAAAACAGTAGAGCTGCCAACCTGGAAAGGGATATGATCTACCGATGAGCTCATCTGCTTGGAGCTTAGATGGAGATTGTGGAATGGAAGGCCAGTATGCTTGAATAATTCCCTTTGAAAAGGACTTTGTATTCCCTCTGGAAGACTCAGGATGGCATATGTGGAAGGAATAGAATTAGTGTCTAGATCTCTCTTGATCTAAAATCTCATTTGACTGGCAGATTTGGCAGTTGACTGTTTTTCAGACAGCACAGGGTTCAGTTTGATCCACAACATGTTTAATGTCTCTGCCTTTGATTCCCCTTCTCCACTCCCTTCTCTGCATCTCATTGAGATGAGAACCTTAATGCAGATGTGCCCTATCTGTGAGCATGCACGGGAGTTTCTTTTCCTGCAGCAAGATTTCGGCTAAGCTTCCCTAACAAGATAGAAAAGGTTATTTTTATGTGTTTTGAGTTTCTTTTCTGGATCCTCTGTTGCATAATGGAAAGGCATCAGCAGTGACTGTTTACCCCTTCTCTTACAATGTGCTTCTGTGTTCGACTTCCACATGGACTCAGTCCTGCCTGGTTTCTGCTGGCTGCTGGAGAGGGGAGTTGCCAAAAGCCTTTCATTCTGCTGGGAAAAGCTGCAAGACTGTGCCCAAGCTCGTGTGTCATCTTGTCCCAGGCTGTTTTGTCCCCACTTGTGATGGGTGGGTGGGTGGGTGGGAAAAGGAGGCGATTGCCACAGTGTGCCTGGACCTAGTTTCTAGTTACCAGACACATCGTGGTTTTATGTTCTCAGAAAATCTTTTAAAAAAATTGTAATTAGCCTAATCTTAAGAGAATGGGTTTGTTTTGTTCTAGTAATTCTGAAATGCATTCTTTTGTCCTCTCTCCTTTCATGTGTGAGTTGCCTGCCTGGCATTGGCACCTCCTTTAGCTCTTGAAGAGCCCTTCCTGTCTGTGGCACACTCCTGTCTACAGAGGGCTCTTAAGTAGCAACTTTCTGACTTAAAATTTAATCTCCAGGGCTTATTTTTCTGAGAATATCTTGTCCCCGCTGTTACTTGAAAGTGACTTCGACTGGGCAGCTTCTTTTGTACCTTTTTCCTCCCCTAACTTTCTCTTATTAACTGATTTGCCCAAGTTGAAACCATTTTTAATCACAGCCCTTAATTATTAATTTGCCTGCTAATATTAAAGTTCTCTCTTCCATATTAGAACATTAAATATTCAGTTGTTCTGCCTGTCCTTTCAGAAAATTGATTTCCTTTTTGAGGGATCTCAAGCCATCTTATAATTTCATATCCTACAGTTTACAAAGGGCTTGGTGGAGGGAGAGGCTAAAACACGTCTTTTAAGTACCAATTGGTATCTTCAATGAGACTTTTCCTATGCTTCAAGAATGGGCATTGATTTGTATTACTTTAGCTATTAGGTTTTTTTAGGGTTTAGAGGTTTTTATACGAACAATTTGACTTGGGTCCAAGAGTTTGTGTGTGAGAGGGGTATGGAGAGAATGTGGGCAGAGGGCAGGTTGTTTGGACAACACTGCCAGGTACATGGTGTGATTCTTGGAGTTGTCCTGTTCAGGGCCAGGAGTTGGACTCGATGATCCTTGTGGATCCCTTCTAACTCAGGATATTCTGTGAGGCTGAGAGTGAAGAGATGGACAGGGATGGAGGGCACAGCAGAACTGGCTGGTTGCAGCAGCAGTAGCACACCTTTAGCCATCCCTGAAATGTCTTCATTGAGTGGATGTGTTTTTAAAGAGCATGAATCTGGCTGATTTGTTGCTACAGGCACTTCTCTAGGCAGGCATTATGCTCCTACCAAACTGCCTTCCCCTTTCAAACAAAAGGGGTTCAGGGATTTCTCCAGCAAAGGAGGCTCCTTGAGAAAGGAGGTTTCCATGGAGACACTTACTTGACTTAAACGATCTGGCTAAGGCTTGAGAAGAGGTTTGGTGGGTAGACACCACACTGACACAAAAGTCACTGTTTTGCAAAGCAGCTGGGGTTGCTGCAGTGTTGTGTTGCCAACTTGGTGCCCCTTTTGAGAGGGTTGGTTTTGAAAAAGTGCTGAGAATGTTGCCTGGTCAGGATTGTGTTGTGTGTATAAAAGTCTGGCTCTTAGCTGAGATCTCTGTCAATATCCTCATCCATCTGTCTCAAAATGCTGCAGGTGGGTGTAAGTAGGGCACATTTGCAGCAGAGTACTGTGCAAGGATTGCAATGGTGTATAGTAGGTGCTTGCTTTCTTAGAACCCACCCTTCTTGGCTGACAGCAAAATTGGTTCTGACCAGTTTCCAAGAATAATATTTGTTTGAAGCCCACTCCTAATTAAGAGCATAGTCCATTTGTCTGGTGAATGACAACATCTTCAGTGTTAAAATTGTTAAAGGTGAACTGATTGTCTGCTCATCTTTCCCCCATAAAACAGTAAGACTTTTAAACAGCTTCTTACTTCAGCTGTAATAGAGAGCCTGGAAATGTACGTTGGGGTCAAAAGCCCAACTGGATGGAGCATGTGTATAATGAATGCTCTAGGATCTCAAAGTTTGTTGCTGATGACAGTTCACATGTGGCAAAGGTGAGACCTTAGAGAAGCAGCTGCCAGCTGTGACAGGAAATGGCTAACAGCAACAAAGCTGCAATACAGATGGGAGCTGGACAGAAACTTGCTGCCAGAATGGAGCCTACAGTGAGTGGTGGGAAAGAAACAGTTGGTCCAAAGGGCAGGATGAAGCCAAGGTGAAAACTTCAATTACACAGTTGCTGAGGGAATTCAGGGAGTGCCACAGCAGCCTGCTGCATCTCAAGGCAGCAGTGTCTCTGAAGGTGGAGAGCAGAAAGGAGCCTGAGGAGGGAAAAGGCGCTGAGAGTGGAGCAGCAATATGGCTCTGAGTCACAGCTTGTGCTAGGAGCTGGAGCTAATCCAGGAGGTTCACAAAAAATGACAAAATTCAGCTGAAAAGGAAAAGCGGAGCTAGAATGGAGGAGATGGCCTTGATGTGCCAAGGAACTGAAGAGAGAGGCCAGATCTCCTGAATGTGTGAAACAGCAGAAACTAATTTAACACGGGCTTCTGTGGGTTTGTTCCCTCCTACCTTGCAGCATCAGTGTTGTGTCTTTTGGAGATCTGCTCTTCTTTGGGATCATGTCAGCAGCTGCCCAACTTCAGCCTTGTGTTTGTAAAGAAGGCTTTTTGCTCTGCACCTACTGATTTCTGACTGCAGCTCTCCGCTGGTGGCAGATGTCTTTGTGTTGTGTCCCACCTGGAAATATGGAAGCTGTTGCAGTTTTAAAATCTGCTGGATAATGTACTTCTTCCCATGCTGCCTTGGCATAACTCCTGTACTGTACTGCTGGATTTGTTTGATGTGCCAGGTCAGCTCAGCCATTTTAAAAATAAAAATTGAAACCTTAAATAAAACCTTGATTAATTATTTGGTTCTGCTTGACTTGCTGTTTCAATGACCCTTGCAGTGATAGTAGATATGAACAGGGGTGCTTGAAGGAGATGTTGTGTTCCTCTGACCAATTTAGATTAATCAGATCTTATTTGTGCAAGGCAGCTACACTAAAAGCTGTTGCAGCACGTGTGACTTTCATCACTTATTTTAACTTATTTGGACATAGTTAATATTCTGGAACGCAGACTGGAAGCAGGATCTTCACAGCTTGAAGGAGAAGGAAGCTTGGATGCTTGTTTTCTCTGCAGGTGAATTTGGTATGGAGGAGGAAGTCAGGGGTAGGTTTCAGATGGGTATGTGCACCCACCTTCCCAGCATCACTTTTTCTTTCAGGGTTGGTAGGATAAGGCTGATGAGAAGAACAGGAGTTCATCATACTGCCTGGGTATCATCTGACCTGGCTGTTTTACTCTGAAGTCTGAGAAGCCCAACCTGGTGTTGAGAGGGCTTTCTGAGGTCAGCACCTGTGGAGTGTGGGGGTGAGGAGCAGTGAGAAGCTCTGACAAGCTCCTGTGAGTCAGCTGGATGCTGATGATGTTTGAGAGGAAAGGGAACACCCTGAGTGGGGGACTTGACCAACTAGAACAAGGAAATCATTGTGACTCCATAAAATCCCCTCTGCCTAGAACTGATGCTGGAGTAGAAGATTGCTTTCCATCAGCTTTTTTTTTCAGAAAAGCCAGAGGAGATACCCATCAAGTTGTATTTTACAAAGATATGGGCCCCATAGTTGGAGCAAGAGGAATGTTGCAGCTGAACTGGCAGGGATTTGGGGTGATTTTCTTTGCCATGATGTGGTAGCATCCCATATTGGATGTCCTTGTCCCATTAGAGAAATGAAATCTGACTGCACCAACACCACCACCCCTTCAGAGAAACACAGAATGGCTTGAGTTGGAATGACCTTAAAGATCCTCTAGTTCCAACCCCCCTACTATGGGCAGGGACACCTTCATTAGACCCAGGTTACTCAAAGCCCCATCCAACATGGCCTTGAACACTTCCAGGGATGGGGCATCCACAGCTTCACTGGTCAACCTGTGCCAGTGTCTCACCACCCTCACAGTGAAGAATTTCTTCCTAATATCCAATCTAAAACTTCTCTCTTATATTTTGAAGCCGTTTCCTATTGTCTTGTCATTCCAGGTCCTTGACCAGAGTCCCTCTCCAACCCTCTTATAGCTCCTTTAGTACCAGAAGGTGCTCTAAGGTCTCCACAGAGCCTTCCCTTCCCTTCCCTTCCCTTCCCTTCCCTTCCCTTCCCTTCCCTTCCCTTCCCTTCCCTTCCCTTCCCTTCCCTTCCCTTCCCTTCCCTTCCCTTCCCTTCCTTCCCTTCCCTTCCCTTCCTTCCCTTCCCTTCCCTTCCCTTCCCTTCCCTTCCCTTCCCTTCCCTCCCCTTCCCTTCCCTTCCCTTCCCTTCCCTTCCCTTCCCTTCCCTTCCCTTCCCTTCCCTTCCCCTCCCCTCCCCTCCCCTCCCCTTCAGAAAACAAGGTACCAGGTAAACTTTGCTCATGGTGATGTACATCCCCCCAAAGTGCCCCAAAAATACTACTGGATTGGTGTCTGGTGTCCCTGCCCCATGGAGGGGGCACAGTGTATTCTAACTAGCTACCATTATCCATGATTTCTGGGGAGGACTTACTGTCTTGGAGACTTCTTCTCTTGAGATGAACTTGGTTGAGTATCCCAGCAGTGGAAGGAGGATGGGAGATGTTGGACAATGAATGATGGCAAGGCTTTAAGAAATGGTTGATGTTGATTTCAGTGAAGTGTAACTTGTCTGAAGACTCTTCAGAGCCCAAGGCAGCTTTCCTTGAAGGCAAATTCATAATCAAGTTGATAAACAAATAATTGTTGAAGGCTTATTTGATAGATTAATAGTTTTTGAGTTAAATAATTGAAGTTAAATAATGGAATTTTGGAGATAAATAATCGTGGGGATGGACACAAGGTGCCAATGCCTTGACAATCAGTGGATCTATGGAGGGGGAGCAGGGGAAGAAAGACAGGAAAAAGCTTTGAGGAAAACAGATTCAGGTCTGAGCCAGACACAGCAAACTGACAGCTAAATCCTAGCAGGAG
The DNA here is from genome assembly GCA_030060385.1 of Muscicapa striata striata. Lineage (NCBI taxonomy): Eukaryota > Metazoa > Chordata > Aves > Passeriformes > Muscicapidae > Muscicapa > Muscicapa striata. Next base: position 266,444 of record JAREIS010000257.1, read on the forward strand.
CATTTATTCTCTGTGCAACAGCTTGATATGAGTTTATTTAGGAATGAAATGGGGGAATAAATGGTAGGAGAAGCAATGGGCTGGCAGGTGCAGCACTGGCAGGTGTGTTCTTTATCACTTGCTGCAGGAACGCAGCAGCTCCTCGTGCAGAGGATGCTTTGAATGGTCCCTCGTTTTCTAGCAGCGCCCAGAAGACTTCGAAGTTTTGGTTCTGGAGCCCATTTTTGAGGAAGATGTGTAGCCGGAGCACGGTAAGCAGGGAGCTGGCTGGGCTTGCCTGATCCTTCCCCATTCCTGGGGCGATGATGCCCTCTCCCGGCAGCTGCCCGAAGAGTCCTTTCCTCTCATGCTCGTTTTCTACGAGCAACGTCAAAAGGAGCTTCTGTGTTTCTTTTGCAGGCTGAAGGCAGCCGGGGCACACGGGCACGGATAAGGAGATCATCCTGACATGGAATCTGCTGTCCCGCTATGACTGATCCCTTGTGATCACCCCAACTCCAGCTTTGCTCCTCTCACATTTTTAAGCTGTAGCAGCCTTGTAAGGCAAACCCAGGCCATGGCTATGTGTGAGCCCTCTGCTCCCATCCCAGCATGGGTCCCTAATGCTCATGACACCCCTGTGCTTGCCCCAGGTCTGCTCTGACAGACTGGTAAGCCTGGTGAAGGAGAAGGGGCACTGCCACAGTGGCTGGCAGGGTTGGGAGAGGCTGCTGAACAGAGGCTAGGGAATTCCCTTGGGAATGCAGTCAGGGTGGAGTGAGCCCCGGCTCATCCCTCATCCTACACCTTGGGCCCTAAAAACACTGACCTGCATACATTTGGGGCTAAGAGCTCTTCTGGCAGTCAAGGCCATGGTTGTGCTGTCTGTGTGTGCAGCTGTAATGGAGTCCAGGGCTCAGGTGTGCCTGGATTGTGCCCTGGAGGCAGCAGGCAGGTGAGAGCCCTCTCTTCTCACCAGTGGAGAGTTGGAATGCTCAAAGGTGGACAGGGGAGTGAGTCTCGACTGGCACAGGGGGCAGTGACCTGGGGGACAAACTGCTCCCTCAGTCCCACTCCTTTTCACTCCCCAGCCTCATGGCTGCATGAACAGTGAGTCCCTAGGTGGGAAGCATCCACTGCTTTTTTCTATTCCTCACATTTTCTAACCACATCAGCCTCTAACCCCACCTCTCACTCAAGGCCTTTGTGTTTTGCAGTCACTCTGAAGCCCCCCAGGCTTTGGGAACAGCCCAACCCAGGACCACTGCAAATTGTCCCATCTCTTTTGCACCATCAAAAATCCACCAGGCAGGTCCCAACCCAGGAAGGACCAGCACGAGATCAGTGGTGATGCTGGGGCACAGAAAGATGGTCCCCAGAGCAGGCAGCAGCCAGTTCAGGTCTCCCCTTGCACAGGCAGAGTGGGTTGGGTGATCCCAGGTGGGTACAGGAGCTTTAGGCAATGTCATCACTGGGGCTGGTGTGCTGGGAAGAGAGGTCTCATGGATGGTGGGTCCCACTGGCCAGTCTGTGTCTCCTTGCCATGCCATCCACCATGTGAAGGGACGGAAGCACCCAGTGAGTTCTCTAGACTTACCCTGGTGATGACAAGTGTCACCTGAGAGGCTCCTTGGTGACAAATCTGCAGCACGAGCACCATGGCCCAGGCTGGGAGACATGGGGCACAGCACAGTTTTAAGAGCCTGAGTGGTGAGAACCATCTTTGCTAGTCCAAAGTGGGACAGCAGCTCTGAGTCCCCATGAAACCTTTGGCTGCTCAGTTCCCTGAAGGGTGGTTTATTACCCTGGGATAGTGGGAGATCTTGCTGCAACATCCCCACTGAGGAGCAGCAGGGTGTCCCCATCACTCTCAAGGGAGGAACCATCAGGGCAGCAGGTAATGCAACCTCCAGGTTCACTGACCAAAGAGGAGGAGGAGGCACAGAACACAGAGCACAGAGCAGCTGCCTGTGTGCACAAGAAACAAAACTCTGAAGTGCTTCACTCCTGAGATCTGTCACGATCCTCCCTCACCATTTGCCACATTACATTTCTTGGACACAGTACAAATTTGGCGAAGGGATGTTTTATCACACCCTCTTCTTCCTCACTGGTCCTTGTGTGATTTTCCCCTCTGGAGGTCCCTTGGCCTCTCAGGGTACCTCTAGCTGTATCCTCCTGGGTGTGCTGCAATCCCCTGATTCCCACCAGGAATGGCCAAATGATGCCATTTCTTAAAGGACAGCCACAAACTCTGGAAGAAGAGTGAGGACTGTCCCTTTCTCCCTTTAGACAAGGCTGCACCAGCTGCAGCAGCAGCCAGCCCTGCTGTGGGAGAACAGGCAGTGGAGCTGCTGCAGCAACAGCTGTGAGAGGCAGAGTTTGTCCCCACCAGCTGCTTTGAGGATGATGCATGCACTCAACAGTCTGCATTTCTGCTGGGGGCTGGTTCCCCACAACCAGGCTCTTGTATCTGCCTGGTGTCCCTTCCTGCCCACCTGAGGGATGTGGCTTTCCCAGAAGCGATGCTCAGAGCCCCTCGTTGAGCCCCAGGACTTGGGAGCACTTGCCTGGCAGTTCAGCATGCATAAGATGATTTTTTGAGTTTATATTTTGACTCTTGGTGTATGTTTTCTATCTAGTGGGTTGCACACTCCAGAAGAAGCTGCCACGTCTTGGGCTCAACTGGTTGGGCTTTGCACCATTATCCACAGCCACTGCTGTCCTTGGAAAGGGGCAGCAGCATTTCTGGGATTAAGTGTGTTTAAAAACAGCTCTGATCAACCCAAGCAGCCTGAGAAGTCTCAGTGAAGGACATGCCCCAGGATGCAGGAGCAGGGCCAGGCCCAGGTTTCCATGGAGGCTTGCCAGCATCCTGCAAAACCTGCTGCTCCCCATTTTCACTGTGCCTCCACTTCACCCTAAGTCTCCCCACACCAACGCTTTGGGAGGTGCTGATGCTCTCCCTGTTTCTTTTGTGTCAGAGCTGTGTGTCAAAGGGTTCAGGCTGGGAGATGGCAAGAGGACCTCCCAGCTTGCCCCTTGCCCTGCAGGCTCATCCTCTGGGGCTTGATGTGAAGCTGACTGTCTTCTGGCTGAAGAACTGACTGAGCAACTTTATTCTTAGACATGCTGTGCATTGAGGGACTGGAGCAGTCTCTGCTCTCTTGTGCTGTGGCATGGAGCTGGCCAGAGTTCCTTTCTCCCCCCTCACCCATCCTGTGTGCCTCCAGGGACTGACATTTCTGATTTTTGATGGGATACTACTTGTTGAAAAAAGCAGATGCTGCTCTTCCCTGGCTGTGGGTCTGAAGCTTGGATCAGTTCAGTCACTTCCTTCTCCCCCCACCTCCCTTATCACTCCTGGAGTTGCCACAAACTGTGCTATTTCTATCAAATCTCATTACCTGCATGAGTCCCTGCTCTGAAAGTTCAGGTGTTCCTTGGGCAAATGGGCTGTGTGGGAGAGGGGACATGATGGGGACACACACACTGGCCCCTCATGCTGCCCAGGCAGTGTGTTGTGGGAGGACAAATGTCCCAAGGTGGGGAGGACTTAGGGTAGGAGGCTGTGAACACATGTATTTCCCAAAATACACAGCAAAATACTCTATGATGTGCCTGGCAGCTGGGCAGGGACACCATCCCCACTCTCTATTTGTGCCATTTTTTCCCTGGGTTTATGTTCTCCTGACACAGAGGCAAAACTCACTGGGTTCAAGGCTGACCTGTCCTGCTCTCCCCTTGGAGAGGGTTTGTACAGCACCAGTCCCTTGCAGACATTTCCTTTATGGACTCACAAACTCCAAGGCTGGGCTTGCTGGTGGCAGTGCTCCAGCAGATACTTTCTTTATTCCCAGTTTCTGGCAGGTCTAGGACATTGACTGGAACACTGGGTGAGGATTTTGTGCTTGAGATGAGCTGGTGAACTCTGAGCTGAAGATACTGAAGCCAGAGCAGCATCTGGTCAGCTGATCAGTTCTTTGCCAGGTGTTTGGAGAGCAAACTGACTCAATGCTTTGCATCTCTATACCCAGAAGAAAGCAAAACCACAGCAATATCTTAGGGCAGAGAACAGAGATACTTGGGGTTTTTTTGCTTGTTAGGAGGTAAGACTATGGTAGTGCTTTCAGTAAGGTTTTTCATTCTTCAGCCTCTTACCTCCACTGAAGGAGCTTTTTTTTGGGCTGATGTTGCTGAATCCTGTTCCTTTATCTTCCTGTAGCCCTTGGGGTTCATCCACACCGTGAGGATGCAGCAGATGGAAGAATGGCAGCCTGAATAGGGATGATGAAGGTCCTTCAGAACTTATTTTGGAGAGCTGCTGAACCTATTACTGTTTTCAGAGGCAGAGTAAAGTGCTCTGGCTCTCTGTGCTCTCCACTAAGCCTTAAGCCTTCCAAGCCACCCCCAAGCCATGCTTCCCCTGGCCATGCACCTTCAGGACCTCAGTGTGGCCCCGTGACGAAGCTGGGCTCAACACGGCCCAAATGCATAAGGAGAAAAATCCAGTGGATCAACTCAGGAGATTAAAACTGCAGGGTACCTGGAAAAGCTGCTGCTTCCTAAATCTCATTAGTGCCACCAGTCTTCTTAATCTCACCCTTTCCTGCCCTATTTATCAGATTTCCAGCAATTAGACCATAAAGCAACTAATTTTTCTGGAGGCTCACACACAGTCCCATGCATTTTTACTCCTGACAGCTAAGTGTTGGCTGGAGAGCCACCAGCAATAGAACCAGTTGCTTCTACTCCATGTCTTGTGGTTCCTGCATTTGTTTAATTCCAGTTCTCCCAATTCCACAGGAAGAGTGATGTTATTTTAGGGCCAAGTGCTAAGTGAGGATTAGCAAGGCTGTTTTACTCTTCTGTGCCTTCTGCTCATCGTTCAGTTTCGGAGTGTACCAGGCTGTCACCTCTATAGCTCACCTTCCAATGAAAAGTTTCTCTTTGTAATGTGAACTGCACAAAAACTGCTGGACCATCCTTTCTGCCTGTTCTTGCCCTCTCTGTTTCCAAGGGCACTTTGCTGATTTTGCTTTTGAGGGTCCCCCTGATCTGTCTTTACATCTAACAAGAAAATTCCCAATGGGAGAAACTACAGGGACGGAAAAACTACACCAGTGGTGTTTCAGAGAGCCCTCCAGGGCTGAAAGGGATGTTTGTTTAGCTTCTAATGCAGTGAAGAGCTTTTATGGAGCAGGAGCAGCTCCATCAGGTTGTGCAGCTTGCTATCATGAGAAACTTTATTATGGGATTTTGCCTCTCTGAAAGCCCAGGGTGCATTGGAGGTTACAAAATCCAGCCTGCTTTTGTTGTACAGACCCCTCTCCCCCTTCAAAGGAAGTTATAACTCTAATAAGATTTAGATATTAAAGTCCAAAACCATGCAAAAACCCAAGTAAAATAAGCAGTTTTACATCCGGGGTTGCTCAGAAATCTGGTGCAGTGGACTCCTGCCTGGGGCTTACAGCCGTGGAAAATATTTTCATGGAGGAGGTTTAAGAGTTTTAATTCTGAGGGTCAACGATGTCACATCTTTCCCAAATGTCCTTTGGGATATTTCCTCAAACCCCATCCTTTGGGCAATTAACTCTGCCAAGGTGGGATGTGAACACCAGCCTCTCCTGTTCTGGGTGGGCAAGGGATAAATTAATCAATCCCAGGTTCGCCCCCGTTGTCTCCCAGAGCCATGCCATGAGCAGCTGTCTGCGTCCCATGATGAGATTTTAATTTTTCTAGCCTGGGGGACTGAATTTATTAAGCCTCCCATGGCCCCTCCTCCCGTGGGAGGGACGGCTCGGGCAGCCTGTCTACTAGCGGGTGTCACACAGCGGTGGCACCATTGGCGTCCCGGAGTGCCACAGGCGGGGGACCCGGCAGCCCGGCTCGGGGAGCGCGCACAGCCCGGCTCGGGGAGCGCGCACAGCCCGGCGCGGGGAGCGCGCACAGCCCGGCGCGGGGAGCGCCAGCCCGGCGCGGGGAGCGCGCACAGCCCCTGCGCATCCCGGCGGGTGAGTGACTGCTCCTGCCTCTCCGGGGCTCTGCCCGCTGAGCCTCGCCCTGCCTGCCCTTCCCGACAGCCAGCACCGAGCTGGGAGACTTTTCCCCTCTTCCTTTGTCATCCGTAGAGTTCTGAGCGTGTTGTCCGGGATGCGGCGGCGGGCGATGGAGCCGCTCCGCCGGGGCTGCAGAGAGAAGCGGAGCGCAGAGAGCCGGAGAGCGGGGAGATAACAAAAGGGGAGGGAAGGGGGTTGTGAGCAGGGGGCTCTCTGGTGGTCTGTGGAGAGGAGGAGGCGTCGGCAGCCCTGGGTCCGTGCGGGATGGGCTGGCTGTGACCTGTTGAGCGGATAAAGGGGAGCCGGGATGAGCTCTTGGGGTCGCTGTGGCTGGGGCAGCGGTGGGAGGGAAGCGGCGGCTGAGCTTTGCAGTCCTTGGGATAAAGGGCTGTTTCCATAGTAAAAGGGAGAAAGGAGCCTCTCTCTTTCTTCCCCTGAGCTTGCCCAGCGTGTGAACGGGGAGGTTGACTCAGGAACAAATAACCTGTGAAAGGGTAACATCTGGGAACAGCTGTAAATAATCACGGCTTGCTTAGAAAGGCTGGAAGCAACACTACAGTCCACCGTCTGCCCTGATGCTGCAGCCACCCTGGAGCTGTGATGGGCAACTGTTTGGAGAGCAGCTCGGTTTGCAGCTGAAACAGGATTTGACCCTGGCTTTAGGCTGCTGTTGTTGTCTGAATGCTTCCACATTATTTGTAGGCATAACCACAATTAGCAATGAAACAGGGGAATTTTCACTTCTAGGAAAGAGTGAATTTTAATTCAGCATCAGGCATTCAGCAGTGGGTACCTGGGGACTGGCACTGGGACAACTTTAAGTTCCAAAGTGCAAACTTTGATTAGCTGGAGGTCCGTGGTGTACATCACCTCCTCTTCACTTCTACACTTTCTCTGGGAATCCTGACCTCACAATGTAGCATCTCCCCTAATAAGTTCTGAGAGATGATACCAGGTGGAAGGACAAGAGAGAGCACAAATCCATTTCCTACAGGTGCTTAAAGATTTTAAGCTGCATTTAACAACAAGAAAAGTCATAATGTACCATGAGACCAGCTGCATTTTAATTTAAAATTGTCTGAATGGGAAAGGAGACAGAGCTATCGCTTCCTTTATAACTTTACTTTAGAAATGTCTAAAAGATGCACAAGACTTTCAGGACAATTTGTAATCCTTGCAGAGAAACAAACACAAAGCTTGTCCTCACCACCACTCCTGGGACTTCCTTATACCATGACATTGGACCAAGGAGGTGAGCAAATGGTGTCTTTTGTATCATTTCTGGTGATGGAAACACAGTTCTTTAAATTTAGTTGTGTCAGCTTTGCTGTGAGAATGCCTGCAGCTCACAATGTACCTCTGTGCAAGTTGTTACCATACAGTTCCACTTAGAGTGATAAAGTGTCAGCTAAAATAAAAGAGAAAGTTGTTTGTTTTTCTTTTTTCTTGTTTTTTTTTTTTTTTTTTTTTTTTTTGTTTGTTTGTTTTTTTTTTTTTGTTGTTTGTTTGTTTGTTTTTTCCTAGAAGTTTGGAAGTTTGTGGCCCTTTGACCTTCTTTTCTTTGCACACCCAGAGGCCCTTCTTCAGGAAAACCTCTCTGGTTGTGTGTAGACATTTCAGAAGCTGCCACTTGCCAGCTGAGACACACGAGCTCAGTGTGGAGCAGATCCTGCTCACTGGCAAAGCCCCAGCTCAGTGGCTTTGCATGGGGGACAGGCTGCAGGGAGCCCTGCAGTGGTCATTGCCTGTAGGCTGCAACACCATGACATGTGCAGCAACAGCCTGGCTTTGGTCCAAACCTGGCTCCGTGTCTCAGGATATCTTGCAGGAAGAGGTCTGTGCCTCATGCTGGAGTGACCTGCTGTGTGCTGGCCTGCAGAACTGCCCAGAGACCTCTGTGGTGTGCAGCAAACAAGGGTCTTGGGCTGCGTTTTAGGTGAGCAGGTAGCATGAAAAGTCAGGAGATGATCTTTTGTGTTACAGATCTTTCTGAAAGGAAAGAAAACAGCTGGTGTGGGTAGAGCAGCTTGGAGACCTGGCCTGGGAGGCACCCTGGGCTGTGCCTTCATGGCAGGATGAGTCCTGAGGGTGCACAGGCTTGGCTCCACATTGCACCCTCTGCTCCAGCTACAGGCATGTGGTGCGAGGGAGCTGAGCTGGCAGGTTCTCCTCTCTTCAGCATCTCATCCTCATCCTGTTTTTCATCTGCTGGACACTGCTCTCCCAGCAGCATTCAAACAGGACTCACAGCTGGCTGCTCTTTGGTGGCTGAGGGCTTGGCATTTTATAAAATCCCAGTAAACAGAGGGTATCTTTGGTCATGGTCCCTGTTGTTCTCCCCAGCAGCAGGACATTGGCTTTTGCTGCATTTCTTGCTCTCTCCAGGAAAAGAGGAGGGAAGTAGAAACAGTGATATTTCAGAGGCTTGAACAGAAAGATGTCCCTGCCCATGGCAGAAGGTTGGAATCAGCTAATCTTGAAGGTCCCTTTCAACCCAAACCATTCTGTGATACATTTATTTTACTAACACGGCTGTGTCGTGGTCTCATATTGATCCTTTTCTCCTGTCATTGTTTGCCTTGCCAGTCTTCATGGTGTCTCCAGGGAAGATGTTGTGTTAAGCACGATGAAAACCTGTTGTCAGGATCAGGATGGACTCTCCATGCTCATGGCCTGGATCCTTTCTGGTATCTGAGCAGTTGTAGCCTATGTGAGTGCACATGATGCTGCAGCAAGAGAGAGATGAGAAACCCTGTCCTGAGACTCATCCTCTGCAGATCTGGTGCCAAGGGAAGCTCTTGGGGCCACCAGAGTGTGCCAGCTCTTTTCTTTCACAAGGAAAGGTGACAGGGTAAGAGGTTAGCTGTATGGTGGTGTGCTATAACAGCAGGGAGCAGAGAATAGCAGCAGGCAGGGAAGGAGGGCAGGGCTGGGGCAATGAGCACATGTGTGAATGAGGCTGTGGCTGCTGCCTGGGCGGCTGCTTTGACGTCAGCTTCAGAGTTGGGTGCCAGAAGAAAGCAGCACATATCTGCAAGCAGGGCACGGGCCAGGAGCAGCTCGAAGCATCGCTGCTGGCCCGCTGGAGTCAGGCTGGAGTCTCACTGCTTGTGCAGAAATGCTTTAGAGTCAGCCCCTGCCTCGCTCTCCTGCTTCATTTCCTCTCTTCTCCAATGCAACTGTGAGCAATTCCTTGTTTCTCCAGCTTCCATCTGCTCCAATTAGGCTGGAAGGCCCTGGAAGGTTTTCAGTCCCTGGGACACTTTGAGAGCACTGAGGCTCGGTGACAATGACGGGTCTGGTCAGCCCCGGCTGCCGCCACCGACCCCGTCTGGTCCTTTGGGCAGCTGCTCCTCATCACTGACCCTACTTTGGAAGGTCTCCAGGGCTGCAGAAATAAAAGGAACTTTAGAAAGCGGGGAGGGGGGAATTGGCAAAGCCAGTTGCTTTTTAAAAGACTACTTATTTCTTAAGATGTACTTGCTACTGATTAACCTTTGCTCTGTGGTTGTTTTAATTGATTCATGCCTCAAAGCCGTCAGAAAGGTTCTGTGGGGTCATGGTGCCTCTGTCCTAAGTGCTCTCTTTCCCTGCAAAGCTCTTAAGAAGTTTTTCGTTGAGCACAACCCAATCCTTGCAAGAAATGAAGGTGAATGACGCCAACCCTTTTATCTTCTCCATCCCTCAGATTTTCCAGCCTTCATCTCAGTGTTTTGCTGCTGTGATCTCTTCCTTCCCTCCCTGCTGCCAACTGGCAACCTGCTACCAGGCTGGGCCTGTTCTATATTCCTTTGCAATTCATGGTGAATGCTGCTTGGGGGGATGGGGGGTGAGTTTTTTGCCCTTCTGTGAGAATGAGGCACTGTAGAGTTAAGTACTACTGCCCTCAATCAGCCTGTTGGTGCCTTACACATGGTCCTACCCATGTGCCCACCTCTGGTCCCTGTGACTGCTTCATGTCACCCCACATGCAGAATTTCTGTGGCTGTCCCTTTGTATGGCAACAGGATGACAATCCCCTGGCAGTTGTGGCCTTGCCCTCTCCATGCCAGGATGCAGAAGTTCCTTGAAGGTGAACTGGCAGAGCTTGCTGGGTTTAAGCAATGAATGCCCTTTCGTTTTGGGCTGGGCTTGTGCCCTGGCACCCTGGATGTGTGTGAGGACATTCATCTGGCCTGTTTAGACATCTGCCCTTGCATGAGCTGAGTTGTTCCCATTTCTCTTTGCTGGGTGATCAGGGTGACCGCTCAAACACAGAGCAGATGGAGCATAAGTCTGATGAGGAGCACTGAGAATGTTTAGCCTCAAGAAAAGGAGACTGAGGGGGCACCTTAATACTCTCTACAACCACCTGAAAGGAAGCTGTAGCCAGGTAGGCACCTGTCTCTTCTCCTAGGTAACAAGATGAGAGGAAATGGCCTCAAATTGCACCATTGGAGGTTTAGATTAGATAGAAGGAAAAAAATTCTTCATTGAAAGGGTGCTCAAGCATTGGAACAGATTGGCCAGTAAAGTGGTGGAGGCACCTGGAAAAAATGCATATATGTGGTATTTGGGGACGTGATTTAGTTGGTGGGCTTGACAGGATTGGGTTAATGGCTGGACTTGATGTCAGAGGGCTTTTCAATCCTAATATTCTACAACTCTAACCAGTCCTCCAGGAAGACCAAGGGAAGGATGTAAACACCCACCCCAAGCTCTCAGCTAAAGAAATCACTTGTTTCCTCCAGGATGCTGGGATGTGAGCACTGCTGAGTGCTGACCCAGCAGATCTGACAGCTCTGTGTGTCCTTGGCCCTAAAGAGGAGGTCCATCAAGGCTCTGCCCATGGGTTGTCTGTGCCAATCTTGTTTTGCTAAGCAAACTCCATGTCTCACACCAGCAGATGGATGAAAATCAAATGAGCTATACAATCCTCACCTGCTGATCTTGTGGCACTGCTGGCACAACCCTGAACTGGGAAACTGAGGCTCTGGGTGATGGCTCTGCTGCGTCCGTAGCTGGAGGTTAGGTCAGGGGATTTGTGTGTCAGAATATCCTGTTGCTCTGAAATGAGTTCACAATTTCCTGAGTTGGCTTATGCAGAATTGTGGTAGTGTTTAATTAGCTGAAAAGGATTTTTCTCTGAGAACAGCAGCACCACATTCTTCTGGTGCAAAAGCTGGCTGGCCCTCATGCATTTGGATACTGTCAATAATTTAATGGATAAACTTCTGTCTGGTGACATGGAAAGCATCTCTTCCTTCCTTTTCTTTCCTCCTTGCAGGGTGTTTTGCTCCAAGGCTTGAACTTTAACACCCACGGCCTGGAGAGGGCCAGCACTGAGGTTTTCAGCACAGTGGCTGTCCAGGGCCCCTGTCCTTTGTCCAGACTGAGCAGAGCTCTGCAGAGCTGCTGAGCAGAGATATGAAATCTGGAAAGTTCTTTTCTTCTCCCCTTTTGGCTCAGGGACAAAGTCTTCCCCCAGAGATGATGCTTGGGGTGATGCACAGCCCTCTGTGGGGCTGTGGGGCCGGAGAGGGTCCCCCACGCTGTGTCCCCATCTCCTCATCTCCCCTTAACAGCAGGGCACAAAGAGCTGCTTAGGCATTCCCAGGAGCACAGAGGGACCCAAGCCAAGGCATGCTGAAATGCACAAAGTAGGATTTATATCTTCAAAGAAATATTTCCCTCCTTTCTGAGCTCTTTTTAATTTTTTTCCGAGGGATTTATTCCTCCTCCTCCTCCCGCCCAGGCAGGCTTTGAGGCGTGGAAGCACTTTCTGCCTCCCCACAGTGGCTTTTCAGTGGTGGGAGAGCCACTTCTTAGAAAGCTGTGGGCCACCCAGGGGCAGAGCCCAGGGCTGTGCCCACGTGCTGCACGGGGCTTAGCTGAGATGACTGCACACATTGCTGCTGGTGACACTGCATGACCACAAGCACAGTGGGAACATAACTCATCCCTTCTGCTGCTGGCCACGCTGGAGTGTGGGGAGCAGCATCTCACCCCAAACTGGTCATGCTGAGTCTCTGTTTTCAGGCTGGACCTGGGGAGGTATAACCTCAGCAATGCTCCTGATTCCCTCCTTGGGTGAGCAAAGTGACACCCAGACCTGGACATCTCGCTGCTGCCATCTGGGACCAGCATCTGGCTGGGGGATGGAAGGTCTCTGTGTGATCACAGGTGGGAGGTAGCTGTTCCTGATCCCTTTTGGGGCTGAATTCTGCCTCTGCTTGCCTGTACTGCCAAGGGGCAGGGTGCCAGCTTCCCCAAAGGGCTCTGTCCTTTTGGGGTGGGAACCCAAGACTGAGATAAGAGGTGCTGTGTAACCCAAGATAATGGGTTGTATATGAGGTATATGAAGGCTGATCAGGGCCAAAAACAGAGGAAAGACTCTGCTGAGGGGTCTGGCACCAAGAGAGCCAAAGATACCTGTTTGTCATGCTCATTTCTACAATGCTGGAAAAGTGCCCATGTACCCAAGAACACTTGGATCAGATTATGTCTGAGTCCAGCCAAAGACATGGCATTTGTAAAAAATCTTTCTCCACCTCTTCTTTTTCTTTCTTTCTTTCTTTTTAAGCAACTATTCAGCTTTATTCAAAACACTCATTTTGCTCCTAGCAGGCGAGAGGGAAAATCTATTGTAGCACTTTGAGACCCTTTTACAAACATGATGATTTCCCTTGCCTGTTTCCACATGAAGCTGAAAGCATTTGTATAAAACCCATTGTAAATGCTCTGAGACTTGGCCAATAATTTGCTGGCCATTTGTTAATGTAGCCTGCAAAGTGCTTTAAAAATGAAGAAAACCAGCTGTAATTTCTAATGATTGTAAGTATGATTAAACAAGGTTTCTGCAAGCAGTTGTGAATAATGAGCCATCCCTGGGGACTGGACACTGTGGACAAACATGCTCCAAACACAGAATCATAAAATGGTTTGGGTTGAAAGGAAACTTAAGGTAATTTCATTCCAAACCCCCTGCCATGGGCAGGGACACCTTCCACGACACCAGGCTGTTCAGGGCCCCATCCAACTTGGCCTTGGACACTTCCAGGGATGGAACAGCCACAGCTTCTCTGAGAAGTGTGTACCAGTGCCTCACCACCCTCACAGTGAAGAATTTCTTCCTAATATCTAATCAAAACTTACCCTGTTTCAGTTTAAAGTCAATAACTGCCCCAACTCTCTCAACTTGTCTTCACAGGAGAGTTGCTGCAGTCCTCTGATCGTGCAAGACTCTTGAGAGAGGTACCTTGAAGAAATAGAGGCTCTAAACAGTCCTGGGGGAGGGTTTTGGGAGATGAAAAATACAACTTGTGCAAAAATGTGTTTCAACTTTAGAGCTTTATTTCCTATGGTGACCACTCTGGAATAAAACCAGTGATTAAGATTCCTTTTGTATGTTAAATTCTTATGGCTGATGCTGGGTTTTGTTTCAAGGTGAATAGATCTCACCTTGGAGTAGGCTTGCTTCAACATGTAGGGGCATGTTTAGAAATTTGGGGCTGCAGCAGTGTTTCCAAACCCGTAACACTCATTCTTAGCCATGGAGGCTCCTCAAAGGCTTCTCCAATTGATCCCACAAAATCGATGGGTTCCCTGAGAAGATCTTGCCTTAAAGCATGTACCCACAGCTGAGGCACTTATGGCTGAGCAGGGTACACCACCCATTCCCAGCACAGCTCCTGCTGGATGTCCTCTGTGATGGGGAAAGTCCCTGTGTAATAGGGATTTTAGCAGTATTTGAAATGGACTTGTTTATTTTTGTTTGTTCAAAATGTGATGTGATGTTCCAAAAGGTAGGGCATGAACCTTGGTGGAAATCTCTCCATGTCAAGCCACAGCCACTGCCTTAGAGGTGTGCTACAACAAATGGAACGGAGAAGCATTGTCCCTGCAGTCACAGGAGCTGTAATTCCTTGTTAACCCCTTCTACATCCACATCTCTTGGTTGTTTCCCATGTTGAGCTGTGTTGTTTCCATCTGCTAATGGCTGTGTTCTTCCACCTCAGAAGCCAATAGATAAGCAAAACATGAGACATGCCTTGCACGTGTTTGTCCAGGGCTGCACCACTCCCTGAGATCCCAGACCAGGCTTTATCAAGAAACTGCTGAAGGTCATAGTGATAAATTATAATTATCATCTGCCAGGGAGAGGATGTAGATTATATTCTTTATCATAAGGAGGTTACGACTATCTTTATTTTATTTGATCTTTTTTTAATTTCCTGGGTTACACCTCATTAATTTCTTGAAAAGAAACTGAGGGCAGATGATAGTCAAATAAAAGGGATCCTAGACTATGATCAGGAGCCTCCAGGAAGACTGGAGGGTAGAAATGCAGGTTTAAGGGGTGCTCTTTGTTGGTCTTTTCTGGCTTGTGGCAAGATCTGTGTGCAGCTCATGGTGATGGTGATCAACCAGCAGCTTGTCAGAAGGTTTTATTCCTTTGCTTCTGTTGGTGTGATGATGTGAAAGAATCCTAGGGGAAGGACCAGGAAGTGGTGCCCTAAAGAGTGAAGGCAGGAATCTCTAGGCTAAGGAGCTGCAGATGCTGGAGAGGCTCAGCTCAGGTTCAAGGAATCTCTCAGTCCTGGCATGGGGTTCACTTTGTCTCCAAACCACTTGGAAACAGTGGAATGGGCAGAGTAGGCATCACTCCTTTCTGCTGTCTTTCTACACTGTCAAGATCCTTAGGAGAAGCTGGCCATGCTCAGGGGCTGAGAAATTCATCTCCATGTCCCTCATGTGACATCTGCTGCCCATGTAACTTTTTCCCCTGCTCTCTTCTTGCAGCGAACTGGTAAAGGTATTTGTAAGATCTGGAAAGAGCCTGCAACCACAGAATCATGGAATCAAAACAGGTCAGGTTGGAAGGGACCCCAGTGGGTCATCTGGCCCAACCTCATGGCTCAAGCAGGGTCACCCTAGAGCACGTTGTACAGGACTGGGTGGTTCTTGAGAATCTCCAGTGGGAGACTCCACAGCCTCTCTGGGCAACCTGCTCCAGTGCTTGGTCACCTGCACGGTAAGGAGGTTCTTCCTCATGTGGAGGAGCTTCCTGTGCACCGGTTTATGTCCTTGTGGATGGCATCACCGAGAGGAGCCTGGCTCCATCCTCTTGTCACCCGCCTCAGAGGTGAGGTCCCCTCCTGGTCGTCTCATCTTGAGGTATCTGTGGCAACTGACTCTGCTGCTTGTGCTGGAGCAGCTCAGCACCCTCCCTGGGCCAGCCACTGGGACATCTGCAGGGGACAGCCACTGGGAAAACCACTGGGACAGCTGCTGGGACAACCCTGGGACAGCCATTGGGACAACCCTGGGACAGCTGCTGGGACAACCCTGGGACAGCTGCTGGGACAACCCTGGGACAGCTGCAGGGACAGCCACTGGGACAGCTGCTGGGACAGCCCTGGGACAGCCGCTGGGACAGCTGCTGGGACAACCCTGGGACAACCCTGGGACAGCTGCTGGGACAACCCTGGGACAGCTGCAGGGACAGCCACTGGGACAGCTGCTGGGACAGCCCTGGGACAGCCGCTGGGACAGCTGCTGGGACAACCCTGGGACAGCCCTGGGGCAGCCGCTGGGACAGCCCTGGGATAAACCTGGGACAGCCCTGGGACAGCCCAGGGGCAGCCACTGGGACAACCCAGGGACAGCTGCTGGGACAGCCCTGGAATAACCCTGGGACAGCCACCGCACGTGCGAACGGCTGCCCGCGACAGCCGCTGCCTGCGAGACAACTTCCGCGCCGTCCCCGCGCCGTCCCCGCGCCCTCCCCGCGCCGTCCCCGCGCAGTCCCCGCGCCGTCCCCGCGCCATCCCCGCAACCCCCGCGCAGTCCCCGCGCCATCCCCGCGCCGTCCCCGCGCCGTCCCCGCGCCGTCCCCGCGTAACCCCCGCGCAGTCCCCGTTCGCCGGCCCCGCCGCTCGCGCTGCCCGGGCCGGTTTGAAACCGCCGCGCTGCTCCCGGCTCCGCCCGCTCCAGGCCCGCTCCAGGCCCGCTCCTGACCCGCTGTTTCCCGGTGCTGCGGGGCCCAGCGCTGCTGCTGCTGCTGTTGCTCGGGAGCCCGGCCTGACCCCTGCCCCCAGGCCGCCCCGGCCGCCTCTGGTGCCGCCCCGCCGGCCGTGCCTCACAGCCCCCTGCCTTAGGTACAGTGTGGGAGACGCCTCCATGCAGGGGAAGCGAAATAAACACTCAGGAGGCCACGAGGGAAAAAACTGCAGGGCAGTGCCAGATTTGGCTGCCGTGCCTTTTCCCCTTGCAAGATGAATGTTCCAGCCCTAGCGCCCAAAAAGACGCAGGTTTTTAGTCCTTCCTTATGTGCTGGCCTGTCAAGCAGATTTCTCTTTTCAGTGCTTTCAGCTTTCAGGCTGTGTGGCTGAATATGTTTCCTGATTTTTCTCTCCTTCTCTTTCCGTTCTCATCCCCCCAGGCTGTTTCCCATGCTTTTCTCACTCTCTGCCAAGCAGTGGGAAAGCAGCAGCCCTGTCTGACTGCCTGCGATTATGGGGACTCTTATCTGTGAGCAAAGGCTCTGTTTGCCATCGAAAAACCTGAAGTCCCCGGGCTTTATGGAGCAGAAAAACACGTTACTGCTTTCATGCCTCACTTGTTAAGGAGTCCTAGACTTTGCCATCCTACTGATGCGTGTTCACCTGCTTGCTCCTTGCTCCCGTGGCTTTCCCAGTGAATGGATGCAAGTTTGCTGTTTCCCTTCTCTATCCATTTAACTTTGCCTGGTAAAGATGGGCAGGAATTGCAGACAGTCTCTGAATTTTAAGAGAACTGTGCTTCAAATCTAGATGCAAGGACTATGAAGCCTCTTGCTAAGTCCTGCCAAGGACTGAACTGGTTTTATGGCTTCTGCATCTGTCATTTGTTTTGGTGTTGTTTGCCCCTTAGGTCATTGTTGGGCCCAGTTACTGTGATATTATCTTTCTTAGGATCAGATGCTTGTGAATTCAAATGTATCAGTGCTTGATGTGGTCTGAGACACTGCAGATTCAGCCAGACCTTGGGAGTTACGCTTGTATGGCTTCTGATTGCCTTGTCTCAGCTGTGGCAGCAGACTGGTAATTGGTTATCATGGATAAAACCACGAAGGATGAAACCATGGACAGAGGGTCATGGAGAACATGAAGCATGGCTGAGTGGTAAGGAGGGAGCTTATGTTAAATGCAACACAATTACTTGAGAACATGGAGATGAACCTGAGGGGAGAAAGCAGGGAAAATATGCAGAGGTAAAAGGGGAGGAGTGATGCCTGTTTGGAAGGACACATATAAAGATGACAATGGAGTGCCTGGAGAATATGAGTACATTCTAACTGAGAAGCACCCTTCTGGCTGTCCTTGTGCTTGTCTTTGTTTTCCTCATTCTCATGTGGGACTTGGTACATCTAAGAGGAATTTCTTCTGTATTTGTCCTAGGAGTTGCCGCTGGAGTGTTTGCTGATACCAGCAACAGCAGAATGTAAATGCATTGCAGTACATGAATCTTGCAATACATTAATCTTGTAGAGGGAGATGGTCTCTTCTTAGGAGTCACTGCCTTCAGAGTGAAGCAGCCTCAAATTTGGTGAGCTGTCCTCGGTCTTCCCTCTCCCTGTCAATTCTTTTCTAAGATCTAATCTCAACCTACCTCTTTTAAGTCTGAAGCCATTCCCTCTTGTCCTGTTACTCCATGCCCTCGTCAAAAGTCCCTCTCCTTGTCAGTAGTAACCCCTTTAGGTACTGGAAGGTGCAATAGGGTCTCCATTTATATCTCCATTTACTTGAGTGGAGATATGCTGAAGAACATCTGTCCTCTATACTAGACAAGATGAAATTTCAGTCCAAGTGTATCACCTTTGTAGGATTCTTTGGCCCTTTGCAGGCTTCAAAGGAGTAGCTGAGTCACATAGCTCTGTCTGTTGGGGGCTGGGAGAGGAGAGAAAAGGTCTCTGGAAAGAAAAAGGGCAAGGATAGAAAAAGAAGGACAGATGGATGCCAGCAGAAGGTAGAGCCCGAAGCAGGGGACAAGTTATGTGTTTTGTGTCTCTTGATACTGAAAGGTGTTATTGCCATAGTGGTACTGTTTGGACAACAGGGTTAATGGGGATTTGGGGGATGCCAGAGAAAAAGGCATTTTGCTCTTCTTTGGCCAGCCTGATGTTCTTTGGAGAACCAGAGGCTGATGGAGGGGGTTGTGGACAGCTGGTTGTGTTTGTCTCTCCCTTGTTCCCCAGCCACCTCTGCAATGAAGTGTCCCTTTCCCAATAGCTCATGGGCTTGGAGAGGTGACTTGATTGGAAAGACTAAGGCAGGAGGTAATGAAATTCTTAATTATAGTGGTGTCATAAGTACTCTGATGCATAGATGAAACTCTGATATTGCCCAGAGAAGTTTTGGATGCCGCATTCCTGGAAGTGCTCAAGGCCAGATTGGATAGGACTCTTGAGCAACCTGGTCTAGTGGAATGATTTTTAAGAATCCTTCCAATCCAAACAATTCTGTCATTGTGTGATGAAGCTGAAGACACCTTTCCTTTTCTGCTGGGGGTGAGTACAGGGTGAATTATTTAAGCATTCAGAAGCTCAAGGTCAGAAGATGTTTGATACATGAGAGAAACTGGATGCTGCAGGTATTGAGTAGCCTGTGCTATGAGTGAACAGGTGTAACCTGGACAGACTGGGGCTACTGTGTGCCAAAACCCATGGGAAATGCCACAGAAATCCCAAACAGTGCACTTGTATGTGGTGACTGTGCACTCCATACAAGGAAAGACCAAAAAAGATGGGATAGTTGAGGACAGAGAAGGTTTAAGAGGAGGTTTAATCTATATGTAATACCATACATGTAATACCAAACAGGAAGAGTTTAAGCTGTTCACTATATCCACGATAAATAAGGCATGAAGTAATGTCCTTAACTGTAATGCAGGAGACAAGAAAAAAGGGGGAAAAAGCCCCCAGCTTTTAATTATAAAGTGGGTTAGGACTTTTTCAACCTGTCTTGAGAGATGGTGGGATCTCCATCACTGAAAATTTCACAAGGGGTAAACTAACACCTAGGTTTAACAGCTGTCATGCTGCCGTAGCTAGACAGATAATGCAGGCAGTGTTTCAGGATCTCCATAATCTGTTTTCCCGTCAAATCCTGTGTGCTCATAGACAAGTATTGATGTGTGAGCCTTGTACCCATACCTGGGAATGTGAGTAACAAATCTCATGGCCCTTTGACAGCAAAACTAATGAGTTTGGTCTAGTGTCCTGAATTCCTGTTGCTGAAGGAGAAGGGCTGAGCAAGAATGGACACTGTGCTTTGGTGATACAGGAACTCATATTTTGGGGATGCTTGTAGGAGGTAACAAATATTGCAATCCCATGGCATGTGACAGCCTTCTGGTAAGAGCTCTGAAGGTTCAAATATATTCAGAAGCTGTGGCAGTTGTAACTTGGTAATTACTGGGTTTATGCCAGGTGTACTTTAGGCCAGCTGATGAAACCAGCTGGATCAGCTGTCATCTGCACCACTTCCCCCAGCTGTGCTCTAGGAATTCTAGAGCAGGATCACCATCTGCCACATGAGATTGGCATCAATTTTTTACTAAGGGTGACTTGCTGGTGCCAGGATCTGGTACTGCTGAGCTTCTAGGGATGGCTTGACCCCACCACATCTGAGTGTGTGATTCTGTATGACTGTCCTGGACAGACACATCTCTCTCAGGAAGGCACTCAGGGCATGACATTCCTGGCACTGCATAATTAGTACTGG
Source organism: Muscicapa striata striata (assembly GCA_030060385.1). Lineage (NCBI taxonomy): Eukaryota > Metazoa > Chordata > Aves > Passeriformes > Muscicapidae > Muscicapa > Muscicapa striata. The sequence goes on from JAREIS010000257.1 coordinate 286,227, forward strand.
TCCAAACGGAACCCCCTTTTTGTTTTCTTTCCATCCTCTTCCCTTGTACTCCAGCTGCCAGTAGGCTGGGACATTTAGGAAGGGTATGAGGGGAATGTCTTTTCTCTTATGACTTGTGTCTGGTGTCTCTGGTTTATTTGTGCTTTCTGCAAACTGGTCAGTTGTTTGGATGTGTCAGTATGCAAGGATTTATGCACTGGTTTCTCCAAAGTCATGCTGGGATCTGAGTTATTTCCAAACACAAACCCTTTATATGTGCATTTCATCCATATGTAGAGTGCAGCAAACTTTTTACTCTTCCTCTTAAATTGTTGTTATTACATCTGAAAAATCAGGAAAATCTTGAGTCCTAAGATGGGATTTTGCAGCAGATATTCCAGGATTTGAGCATGGTTGATGTGGACTCAAGGATGTGATGGCACTTGTAATGCAACAGAAAAACATCTCTGACTAACTCGACTCCAAATAAAAGCTGTATAATTGGGCTTCTTTACATGCCCACACAAAACTGTTTTCCTAAATCTTTCCTTGAAGTCTAGGCAGTGCCCTGCTGGGTGAACCACTCTTCAGCTAGCACTAGTCCCTGTGCTATTTGCTTCACTGTAACTACACTGGTTGCAATTCACCACCAAGTTATTTTTTTTTAAATTATGATTATGAATAGATCTCCCACATGTACGTCTTTGCAGCTGGTCTTTCTACACTTGCAAATCTATTCCAAGTAAAGTTGTTTCAGCCAGGTAATAATTATTTCTTAAGGGATCAGTCTCTGCAGTGCTGCAGTTTTGCCAGGATAAGAGAGCTGTGTACCTGGGAGGGGGTTTAGTGCCTTTTCCACATGAGCTAGTTAAACTGATAGCATGTTTCAAACAGGTCACAAATATGCTGAATAATTCCCATAGCTAATCCTAGATTCATATTTTGAATCCTAGACATATTTTGAAATGTGCTTAAGTTAATGAATTCATTTCCCAGAACTCCCTGTGTAGCCAAAAGGAGGCAGAGGTAGCATCAAAGGTGATTCAGAGTGCCTGAGTTACAACCAGGAGCCCCACTGACTGCTAAGAGGATTTGCAGTGACTATCCTTCTCAGATGGCCATCTCACTTTGGTATATAAAATTAGGTGGGATGTCCTCAGCATCACCTCCTCCTGGTCTCAGCATCTGCTTGGGAAAACTTTCTCTCCTTTTTCAAATATGGCAGGCTCACCCAACAGCGTCCCCGTAAAACTTGTGTTCTTGTTTCAGGAGGAAGATGAGATAAAGGCACTCAGATGGAGGCCAGTCCCACCAGCCTCAAGAGGCTGAAGTTTGGGAAGCTGAAGTTTGGGAAGCTGAAGGTGGTGCGCCGGCGCTTGCTGCAGCGGTACGAGCACCAGCCCTTCATCTCCTGCCTGGCTGGGCTCTACAGCTGCCGCTGGAAGCGCTACCAGCGCGAGAGGACCGAGCCTGGGAAGTGGTGCTGCAGCACGGTAAGCCAGCTCAAAGTCTGCACAGACTCGATTTCTGTACTGCGGCTGGGCAGTCTAAGCAGACAAGGGGTTGGTGGCGTGGAATCCAGCCCAGTATGATCTGGAGCCCACTGGGATCTGTTGGGCTGTTAGATTTTGCTCTAAGTTCTTGATGAACTGCTGCTTCTGTGGCAGGCTCAATTTGTCTGTGCCACCACACAGCTAATAAATGTGGACTTCACACCAACCTCTCCTGGCCAGTGAAACACCTCAAAGCCATGAAGTCAAATTAAAGAAGTAACATGACGGTTGGGTGGGCAGTAAGAATTGCAAAGAAGGTTGCTCTACAGTGTAATTTCTTCTCATGTGAGGCGGTTAAAATCCCATTCATTTGGGAACTCATGAGTTTTCCCTGAGAATAAGTAGTGCAGAGTATGCTTTTGAGGACATTTGCCTAGTTACAAGGGACAGGATGGGAATTCCTCTTCATATTTACTTCAATTAGTATTCCAACACCAAACTACATATTTTTAGGGACAGACTTAAAAGCACCTGCCATTTGCTTTGATTGCTCTGGGCTGGCCATAGCTCTGACTGCTTGTCCTTCCTCTCCCTCTCCAGCGGGAATGCATGTTTTTCCCATTGCTCGTTGCAGCTTTCTGCCTTTCTCTGGTCTTTCTGTACACGTGGGGTGAAGGTAGAAATGACTACAATAACTTTGACTGGTAAGTGACATCGTTTCCTCCACTCCCACCTCTTTGGCAGGTCACTACAATGACTGGGAAGGCATGAGCACCTTCCAGAGCAGCTATGGTGCTACAGGGCACCTTAGTCACGAAACAAATATTTGGCACCTTAGACTCTTAGTTACAGCATCCAACGTGAATGTCCAGTGACTCTGGAGGTGCTGAGACTCTGTCTTTGCTTGCACAAGATTTTAAGGTGTAAGTGTGAATTTAGGAGAAAGGGGAGGATCATCCTCACAAAAATTGTGAATAGAAGAGACTAAATAACTCTTCTCTCTGAGTCTTCCTTTCCCCCTTCCCTTTCTTCCCCATTTCATGTGAAGAAGTGTAGTGACTGGAATCAGAGGCACTGCAGCAGCTATCCCACTGAAAGAGAATTCCGTATTCCCAGATTCAAAAATAAGAAATAATCATCAGGGTTTATGCACATCTTTTCTTTCTGTAGTATGTAGGCAGCAGTTATGCAAATCTGGCCCCTAAAATTAAATTAAAGCTGCTCAAATATTATGGGAAGGAAAGGTATAATTATGTGTTTTAGTCTGATGGTTAATGCAGTCAGGGATTTTGGGAAGAAGGCTCTTAATCACTTTTGCATATTACAGCATAGGGTATTCCCTCGCCTTTGTTTCATTGCTTAGAAAATTTCAAAATTTCAAGGAACAGGACTGTTGGTCCTCTCTAGTCCACATGCTAAGCAAAAACATTCTTACAGTATTTTATTGGTTTATTTTTAGGTATAACTATGGGAACCTGGGCTTCTGGTTTCTCTGGTCTCTTCTTATCCTGATTGTGGCTGCACTCTTGTTCACATACATCTCACTGTTACTGGTAAGTAATGCTCCTTGTAAGCTGACCTTGATTTGTAGTCCTGAAAGGTAAACATAGGTGGCTTTAATGTGTCAGACAAAAGCTCAGTCTAATGCTCTGTATGATCTTTAGACAGTGAAATTCAGGAGATGATCTGGAGCACAATGAGTGTTTACAGTACTTTCTCCCCATATCCACCTGCAAATGGCCAGTTTCAGCTCAGGAGTCTCTGAGCCAAATGAATTTTCTCTAATTTCTTTCAATGATTTCCTTTTGATAAATGTGTACAATTACTGCTTGAACCCAAGGAAAGCTGACCCAGCAGTGGCTGGATTTAGATTTAGGGGGAACTAAAAATTGTTGCTTTGGCAGCAGGGAAATACAGGGCTCTGAGTCGTTTAGTAGTGGTGATACATCATCACAGCTGAGTTATTCTTCTAATCCTGGATAAAATGGTTTACTAGAGGAAGGAGAACAGAACTTTATCACCTGACTCACTCTGCTTTGCTGGAGGGTTTTCTCCAGGTAGAGGCTACTAAATGCTGCTAAAGTTTTTGCTGAAAGAGGTTCCTGAAATCTTCACTTGTGAATTTTTCTAATATGATGTCTGCTTTAGTTATGGAAACATACCAACCCCAAAATTTTCCTAAAATTTCTACTTACTTTTCCTCTGATCTTTCCCTCATAAGAAAGCTCTCAAATAAAGACAGATTTGCACCTGTTTTTCCATCTTCTTCATTCAGAGCTATAGGCCAAGAATTCACTTTGACTCCAGGCACTGGAGTCCCCATCAGTCCCAAGCCTGCTCTGACTTTCATTTGGAAATGCCAGGTGCTGAAGGTGAGGTTATGGCTTTGTCTCACCTCTGTGACCAAGAAAACCAGTTTTATAATCCATTCCTGCTGTTCTTACCCATTCCCTGATGTGTAATCATACAGTTATTCTGTAAATTGCTCATGACAGGGAACCTCTTTTGGCTTTGTCCATGCAGTACCTATCACAATTGGTTTCTGGGGTCCTTTTTTTCCTGATGAAGTACAAATAAATGGTACTCTTATTCTAGTGCTAGTGATAAAAACCACAAAGTGATAAATAGGACATGCCACAGTGATCAAGAGCATCATAAGAGATGTGGACTAACTGAGCTGTGAAAGGGGCAAACAACAGTGATTAATTACAAGGATTTTGTAACACCATTGTGGCTCTAGGGCTCACCGACCATTGTTCAGCAAAGCTTACCTGGCTTTCCCAGGGGCCATGGAGTAATGTGGGTAGTTTGGTGGTTACAATACTACTTGGGGCAAGTCAGAACTTTGCCAGAGATGCCCATATGACGTGGATACATCTGAGATAGTGCCTCAGCAAGCTGTGGATCTGGAGTCAACCTCAGGATCAGACTAACTCACCATAGCCCATGCTAGAAATTGGCATCATAGGATTTACTGGGCTTAAGGAGCCTGAAGACCCCTGGAGCTGATGTGTCAGCTTGGTCATGCTCTAGCTGGATCCAAATGTCAGCCAGTGTCCAAGCTGTGGACTTTCTTAGAGCATTTTCTGGTTTTTGTCACCGTGAATGTGATGACTGCAAGCTATGAGGGCAGGTGATGGGCAAAGCCAGAAAGGAAGATGGAAGATATGAGGTGAAATTGGTGTCCTACATGATTTAGTTCAGTCCTGGTCTCACTCTTTATTATATAGCTACATCTTCCTTTCAAGCCTCTCAGTTCTGTCTAATGAAGCTAACAGCATTTGCCTTCCACAGAAGTGTGAGCATGGATAAACCTGAAAGAATGCAAGTAGTCTGGATGGTATCAGACAACAGGAAAAACACTTCAGAGGCTCCTCTGCTCTGGGAACAGCCCCAGCAGTGAAGGCCGGTTTGCTTCTTGCTTTTATGAGGCTGTAAAGTGACCCAACAAAAGCTGTTGGGTATTTCTGAGGATGCTTGATTGCATCACCATGCCATCATGTCCTTTGTAGCAAGACTGCTGTGTGCATCCATGCTGAGCAGAGAGGGCATGAGGCTGCTGCTTAAATGTTAATAGGTCTTGAGGGAATGGGGAGAAAGGAAAGTTATCACTTCCACCACTTATGCTCCTGATATCTTGAAACACGAAGGGTGTTGTAACAACCATGGCTGGGCAAAGCTCATCCTAGCAGGGCTCTTTCAGAGAAGGACTCTACTAGAAATCCACCCCTCCACCACTGTTTGCAGAGCTTCCCTTTCACTGAAGGCTTTGTTGGACCACCCAGCAAAACACTGGGAGCCTCACAGGCTGGTGTAACTCAGCCCTTCCACATCTAAATGAGTCATTCAGTGTGGGTGCCATATAATAAGTGGCTTGCTCTAATACATTTCAGACAACTGATGGCCAAATAGGTTTCTGTCGTGATGAATTACATCCCAGGTTCTGGTTGAACAGTATTGGATGGAGAGTACCTTCACCTAGGTGATGTTTTCTGGTGGTGTTTTGAATGAGCAGCCTATCACATCAGAAAACTGAACACCCTGATGCCCTTGCTGGAGCAGAAAAATTTTCTATCAACCAGTGGCTGGTCTAGTTTTGCTTGAGAACACCTACCCTCTTTCTTAATGATGGCACCCAGCTGGAACCTGCAAGCCTGCTTCCACAACCTTACTGTGAAGCATAAAGACTTCTGCCCACCAGCCACAATTGGCTGAAGAAAATGCTGCACAAGAGAGCACTAGCTGTCTGGACAAAGATGCACTCCATCCACATGCATCATTGCCGTTTTTTCACACAATCAATTTAATCTAATTTGATTGTTCAATCACTCCCCTAGACAATTTTCTCATCCCCATTATGGCTAAAAGGTTAAACTGAGGTGTCTAATTACAGAACTGTTTTTTCTCAGTGGAGAAGAAAAATCTTTTCTTGTTTAGTCTTTCAAACCCCAGCAGATAACATTTGCCTTTCTGCAGTTCAACCACATTTTTTCTAAGGGTTGTGAGGAGGTGACCTGTGATTGTACAAAGTGAAAAGGTTCAGATGCATCCTGGCCTCTTCATTCATGGATGAAGAGGACTCAAAATAGTACATTGACACTGAAATCCAAAACGTGACCTCAAAACTCTATCCTTAAGAGACTAGGGTACTAGACAAGTTCTGAGTTTTTTGCCATGAAGTGGATGAATAGAAGGAGCTGAATCCAGCTGCTGTGAACATCTAAGTGAGAAATGTTTCAGGTGAGCTGAGTGTCTGAGTGCCTGCCTGCATGTCCTTGTAGTGTAGGTTCAGAGCCTGCCCACACCTCACCCGAAGCATTGAGATGGCTACAAGGTGGTTCCCATGCTGAAGTAGAGTGGAGTTAAGCATCTGCTGTCTACCCTTTGCAGCATAACCTTGTGGTCAATGCAATCATTCAGAAACAGGGAGACAAACTAAATTTTCATTGCATTGAATCCACTTCTCTTGCCACTGGGAAGCATCTCTTAATCATCACTTTGCAGGTAGATGGTGGAGGGGAGACACTTCCACACCTAATTTTAAAGAAGAGAAGAATGCAAGAATTGGAGGCTGTAAGATTCTGGGAGATGATGGGATTGGCAAGAGGGACTTTGACTCTAACCTTGGCAGGATTAGTCAGAAACTTAGTGGTTACCTAAGCCTTCATGCCTCTGTACTTGTATTAGACAATCCCAGAAAGTGTGTGGAAGCAATTTGGAGTAGACAGACCAGTGAGAAGACATCAGGGAATACCTTAAAACTGTATCAGTGGAGATTTAGGTTAAAAATTAGAAGGTTTTACACCCAGGGGATTGTTGGGCACTGGAACAGGCTCCCCAGGGAAGTAATCATGGGACCAAGTCTGTGTGAGTGCCCTGACTTCAAGAAGTATTTGGACTACGCTCTCAGGAGCATGGTGTGATTCTTGGTGTGATTTTGCACAGGGCCAGAAGATGGACTTTGATGATCCTTGTGGGTGCCTTCTGGCCCAGAATGTTCTGAATCTTTGGCTCTACTGTGCACAAGGACCAGGTCTTTGTGCAGCACCACTTGCAGCAAAGGAGCAGAGTGGCTTTTTGATCTAATTATTTTCACCCTGAAATAGCTTATTTAAATGGAGCTGATATAAAATCTTCAGCAGTATTTCAGTTCTCTCTCAACTGCTCCCATGTTACTCATCATGTACTGGGTGCATTTATTCCATTAAAGGAAGCCAACGTGTCAAGAAACAGTTGTATTCATTGCTGAGTTTATCATAGAATCATAAAATGGTTTGTGTTATAAGGGACCTTCAAGGCATCTAATTCCCACTCCCTGCCATAGACAGGAATGTCTACCACTAGACCAGGTTGCTCAAAGCCCCATCCAACCTGGCCTTATATCTTGCTCCAAATCAGCATGATCCTGGAAAGAGAGTGTGTTTGTAGATGGATAGGAAACAACTTACATTCACTTGCAGTTGAGTTTCAGGAGAGAAGACCCTCTTGCCCCAAATCTATATATCTTCTTTTCATACAATCCCACTGTCCTACAGTCTGGAGGGACTTGCATCATAAATGATCCTCCTCAGTGGAGCACTGATGTCTACTAAAAGATACTTTTCTCTAAGCCCTGATGCCTGGTGATACTGATCCTGAAATGATCCTTTACAGTGGTTGGAAAGTTTCTCCAGGCATTTAGTCTCCTGAGCACAGACCTGTGCATTTTCACAGCAGCAAAGTTCTTCTTCGGGTGAAATTCATCTCCAGGCTCACTGGTTACTTAGGTTTGGATCTGTGTGAAGAAGCTGTGCATGAGAACCGTGGCCTGACTTGCCTCATTCTTGGCTTGGTGTTCAAAGCATCTCGGGTTGTCCACTGTGCTGGCTTAGGTTTGCAGCATGCTTCACTGGAGCCCTCCCCAAGGGCTCCAACCTGCCATCAGGTGGAAGGGACGTGCTAACCACCAAAACTGGAGTCATTTAATCTCCAAGACATTTTTTTCTGAGACAGGTCTGAGATGTTTCTTACATTCCCTGTGGTTAATGTGGAAGAATTGCCTTTTTTGCTGTCTGCTCTGTACATTTGTGCTGCTCTGGGGCATTTTTTATTCCCTGACTTCTCTCCTATGGTCAATATGCCTCTAATCACAATAAATGCATAGAAAATAGTCAAGGTTAGTGCTGTATTGGTTTATACAATAATAGTTGACCCTGGCCATTCCTCTTTCAGAGTCTCTCCTCTCAAAACGTCATTGTAAGGGAGTGCTCAATTGTCTGTTACCCAGGAATATGTCTTTGATCCTGGAGGGCAGTCTTGATATGTGCTTGGCTGTTTCAGAACTATTTTTACTCTAGCATGAAACTTTTCTCTCCATACACCTGTCCTGCAAACTTTGAAATTGTGCAGGAAGACCTACTGTAAAGTAACTTCCCAATGCAAAAAGTAATTCCAGAAGTGCCTCACTGGCATACTTCACCACCTTCCATCAAGATGCATACAATCTCTTCTTGATTTCCCAGGTCCTTGCGATGTGTTTGCTTGCAGAAGGTCAGCAGCTGTACCTGCACTGGAGTCACAAGGTGGGAAGAGTCAGGGCTTTCTGGTAACTGTAATCTATGCTTTAAATTGAGTCTTTGGTGTTTCTTTGCACAGAAAACCTCTTAGACTATGGGAGAGAAGGAAGAGAGGGAAGAGGTTAATCTACCAAGATTGAGATACCCATGAAAATCATATTTCCACCTGAGCTGATCACTCAAACTCTTTTTGCACTCAGTGGAAGGAAATGAATCCTCTGAGGGTGCAATTCATCCAGTTGGTCATAGGCCTCTAAATTAAAAGGAGATGAATCAAACTGAAAGAACATTTTTTCCCCACAGACTCTAAAAGGTGCCTGCAGTGACTCATTCAGGTGAAGGTGTCTATATTTAACGTATCTACATATGGTAACATGAAGTCAAAAGCAATGTTTTCATGAGAAGCACTGCATGATTTTCTGGATCAGACCCCAGCAACAGTGAAAAAGTGTCTGCTCTCTCTGCAGGAGAGAAAGATGGCTTTTCTAGGGCATCCTGGTGCTTTATGCCTTTTGGTCTTTGGATGGTTCCCTGGGAGTGTTCAATGCCAGGCTGGATGGGGCCCTGAGAAATCTGATCTAGTGCATGGCATCCCTGCCCATGGCAGGGGGCTGAACTAGGTGATCTTTAAAGTCCCTTTCAACTCAAACTGTTCTGTAGTTTATAATTCTATTCTAGGGTTTGGGAAATGCCTTTTGGAGTTTTGAAGACACAGAAACAAATTATCAGGGATTTGTTGCGGTAAAATTATGGGTTAAAATTATTTTCCTTAAGTTTTTGAGGCTATGCAAGGCATTTAAAAATGCTTCTCTATCTATGGAATTTATGGTGGAATGCAATGTGATTGCAAAGGCTGCAGGGGGTGGGAATAGTTAAACATGTGGATGCTTGATCCTGTGTTTCTTCATTTAAGTAATGGAAACTGAGTGATCTTTGCTATTGAAAAATGGGTCCCAGAAGAACCAGAAAGTTGTAGAACAATTTGTAAAAAAACCAACTGACCAAAAAAACCCCTAAAAATAAACAAGAGGCATTAATGGGTGCAAGGGATTAGGGATAGATTATTAAAATATTGATTCATAGAATATCCCCTGAAGAATGGTTAGGGCCTTGGTGCAATTGCCTTTAGTTGTCAGCAGAAAGATTATGTACCAAGAAGTGTCTGCCATTACTACAGTGCTGGTACCAAACTGAACAAGAAGCTGAAGAATTGACTGAGACACTGCCTCACCTTTTTGGTTAAAAAGTGAACTCTCATCTCTTAATTGTGGGAAGGTTTGTTATTGCTGAAGCCTGTTACAAGGCAGCTCATAGAACAAGGAAGTTGTGTTGTTGTCCCTTTTGGGTGGAATTTGTCACTTCTGAAGTTTAGAAGTGATGAATTCCATCTGCAGGTTAGGGATCTAATGTGAGCTGACCACCTAGGCTCCATCTATATCAATAGAGAGAGAGGCATATTCCATCATAATGCAAGGAGGAATGGATCACCTCTGAAATTCCTCTTCCTCCACTATTACAGAGAGAATCCTGAGAGCTGACTTAGTTGAGTACCCAATTCCTGATATCAGTCTTGCCATACTGACAGCATTGAGGATTTGGTTCTAATCCCATTGGATTTCTCTGTCTCTGAACTGGCACAGTCAATCTCATGCATCCAAAACATTTTTTCAAGCTGCTTAAATTAGCCATGACTTAAGATGGATGGCATACCCTATGCAGAAATGCTGGAGCCAATTTATGTCTTCTTTGTGTCCCCAGATTGGTACTTGTCTTGTCCTGGGCTTCTGTATCTCATGCCTCTTTGCATTATCTATACTCTGGCGAGATCACAGGAAAACTGTCCGCCTCTCATTCCAGGTAAGAGGGGTTAGGATGTCTGTTTGAAAGAGCAGCTTGTTTGCAGAAGTATTTTGTGACAATTGGCAGAAGATTTTCCGTATGGTGGATATTCTTCACATGGTTTCTGTTAGCAGGGTACGTTCTGAATAAATTTTTATTGTGACTTAACATTTCCTGTTGGAGGAAAGGAAGCCAAGGCCTGAGACTGAGTTTCAAGCTATGTGATGTAACATGTCTCAGTTTAGAAAGAGATAGAAAGTTACAGCCTTTTTTTTTCCCCCTCCCCAAAAATGTAGGTCTACTGTTAAATTTCAGCTGTCGAGGGAACGTATATCAGACCTCTTAGGGTGGTAGGTTTGCTGGAGCAAGAATTTTCTCCCTAGTCCCTCATCCCAATCTGCTGGTACAGCACAGTTTCAGTCTTTTGTGACTCAGAAGAGCTTGATCTCCTGGGGCCATGAGCACACTGGGTTTTTGGGGAGCAGCTGGAGAACGCTGATGTTGGATGGGACAAAATGCCGGATGCAGGAGGTCAAAGCTCATGGTTGCTGGCCTCCTCAACTCTCAGCAGATCTGAAGGTGGAGGCAAGAGCTGTCCAGTGCCGTCCAGTGTCTGAGCATCCAGGTACCCACGTGTATTGGGAAGGAGGAAGCATGTAGCCTTTGACTACACAGCTGCTTTGCAGGATCCAAACCACTCTCCACTTCTATGATTCTGTGCTATTTGGATCTGTTACCTCTCCCCTATGTGGCTTGGTGCTTGTGAAGGCTGGGAGAGCAGTGCAAATGGACTGGCAGAGGAATTGAAGGTGTGGTGTTTGTAGGGTGTGGTTAATTGCACATTCCTGTTCTACAGTTTGCTAACCACTGGGTTATGCACTGGCAAAGGTAATGAGAAACCTTCAGCTTCTCCTGTCCCTGACACTCACCAGGGGATGTGGACAAGGAGGAGACACAAGAGCCTTTGGGTTTCCCATAGATGCTGTTTATTTCAGGTGTCCATGCTCTTTGAGATGGCCTCCCACTGCTGTTCCCAAAGGACATGAATCACTTGTGGATACTGTGTCATGTCCATTAGCCCTGCAAATCTATCTCAGGTATTCTGGACATCTCAGATGGCACCTCTGCTTGCACAACTGAATCCTGCTTCTGGTCAGGAGATGTTGGTATCAAGTGTCCAGGGCAGAGAGTGTCACATGCAGTAACACCTCCCAGTGACTGCTGCTTTCTTCAATCCTTCCAGCTTAGAGAATCGAGCATCAGGACTAAGAAATAGGAAAGGCTTATGTCTGGACAGTTGGGTTTTTTCCCTAGCACGTACCTTACTAACTGTCAGCTCTAGCTGGAATATTTGCCACAGGGCTCTGATGAGTATGAGAAGATGATAGACTGGTTTCTAGCTCAGATTTGCCTAGTTTTAGGAAAAAAGTGTTAGACCAACAACCATTCAGATTCTGTATTTCTGCTTCATGAATTCATGCTAAGCATAGAAGTGATTCTTGTCTTATGATCTTCTTGTTTAGTCTTTAGGATTAAAGAAATAAAATCTATTAAATTAAATCTATTAAATCAAATCTATATCTGTCTAGCAATATTACCCAATATGTCTGCTTCTATTATGCCACAGTAGTTAGTACAGACCACAGCTAGTAAATACCACATTTTATCACTCAGATTTGTTGACATCAGTTTAATGATTCAACTGCTGTGTGGTGCAGTGTGGAGATAGCTATCATCTGGATGGGATTGAATTGGAATGGTTTATATTGGGTTAAACTGGAAGATGCTCACAGATTTTGGCACATCAGTAGTGGCAATCATGTCCTCAAGGAGGAGGGTAGTTGTGTCCCCTTCATCTGATTTAGGAGAAGGTAAAGAATTGAGGAGCAGCCTTAGGCTGGGGCACACTCCTCCCTGGCCTGGCCAGGGGCACATGGCTCTCCTCTGAGCCCTGAGGTGTTTGGTGGATCCAGCACAGGTGAGGGAGAGTGGTTAGCTGCTGGTATCTGCAGCAGGAGCCCATCCAGGTGTAAAGACTGTAGCTTTGGTGGCGATTGTTTCCATCTGTCTGCACAGTTCATCCTTTGACTAAAATCCTTTTTTTCTCCTTGCCAGGTCACAGCTCCTTATCTCCACTTAGGGGCAATTGCCATCATGGTCCTTCTTGCCTGGCCTGTGGCTCTTCATGCCATCAGAGCAGATAAGAAAGGTATGGCATCTCTGGTTCCTGCTTCCTGTATGATAAAGATATATACGAGCACGGGAAAAGAGGCACCCAGGAGCCCTTTCCTCCCACTCCAGCTGGAGGAGATTTTCAAATTCTGCATCTCTCAGGGAAATTAATGGGGCTGGGGCTTGGGCTGTGTACTGCCCTGTTCTTGTCCCAGTGTGTTACTGGGACTGGTTTGCATTTTACCTTGCACTGTTTTTCCCTATACTGAGGCAGTGATCTGTGTTGAGACAGAGGAAACTAGCACTGATGTTCTGAGTCATGAGTGAAACTTTTTTAGCTCTCTGCAGGAAAAAGCAGCCAGTGGCAGTTCCCTTGATTTTAGCTTTCTGTGTACAGAAGGGATGTCCAGTCAGACAAACCACTTCAGACTAACATATCTCAGGAGAAGCCAGCTGAGTTAGGGAAAAGGGCTTTTTGATCAGTTCCTAGTGTTATCTCGTGAGAAGTACCTGCCCACCTCTAGGAAGAATGACCAAATGTTGCAAGGTTAAAGCCAGATGCCAGGAACAACTGCAGAAAAACCTGGCGGGGAGGGGCTGTTTTTCTCTTATTGTCTCTCCATATGGCCAAAAATTATCTACCTGACTCCCATCTTTGGATATTGGTTTGTTATAAAAATCACAGATGGAATGGACTGGTGAAAGCTTTTTTTTTTTTCCTGTCCAAGACTTTTCTTGTTGAACTGCAGCTGGGGAGGCTGGGGAATACACAGGGACCCTATAAACCACCATGCCTGAGGTACTGAGCTTGGACATGATCATCTTAGCCTAAACCCACATTTCTTCAAAGCCTCTGGCACAGGGGCATGGTGGTATCCATTCAAGGAAGAGGTGTTGGTGCATAAGTGTCCCGTTCTCAGAAGAATTGTTTTGGTCCTTGAGGAGAAGGACTCTTGGGCTTTTGGGCAATGTGTCAACAGACTCCAGAGAAGAGCATAGACAATGAGTTGGCAAGTTTCTGAGGTGCAATATCCATGCTCTCAGGGTCCGTAGGATTGCCTAGGTCACACACAGAAGGTCACTAGCAACCATCTGAATGAACCAGGGAGGTATTCAAAGTAAGGAGATGCAACATAGCTGAAGGAGAGGTACCTACTCTTCTTCATTGTGAATGAAACTTGAAAATGGTTCTCATCTGAGTACAAAAAGATTAGCATCCTTCTGTTGAGGATTGTTTTTCTACATGTGGAGGGGATTTCATTGCTTCATGTCTAAAGAAAAAAAGAAATAAAGCCATATCTTGCTGTCAGGCATAGTGAGATGTAATTAAAGCATAAAACCTGCAGTCCTGACTTAGACAGCCTGTATCCTTGCTTTCACCAGTTTGTTTTCCTGGGTTGCATTGTTTGAAGAGAAAGTGAAAATTAGGGGAAGAAGGAGAGGAAAAAGGGATGAGAAAAAGCCCAAAAGGTACTTAGCTGGAGGACTGTATTAAAAGTTACATGGCAAGGCAAGGCAGACTCGTTTGTTACAATGTGGATTAACTCCAGCCTTCCTCCTTCAAATTCTTTCAGTTACTCAGGTGATAATTGTTGGTCCATACCTGGCTATCCTTCTCATTCTTTTCTTGATACCTCTGGGGATGTACTCTCCTTGCATCAGAGAGATGGGAACACTTGGACCAAAGCCAGCCCTCATTGGACACCGTGGAGCACCAATGGTAGGTCCAAAGTTGTTTCATGTAATTTCTTCATCCTCTCTGTTGCTACTTTCATCATCATCTTCTGTTGTTTCTTTATTGGTTTTTTGGTTTCTTTTCTCCCCATGAAGTATGTGGAGGGTGGGAGACATTTCTGGTCATTGGGACTGCATGCCAAAGGCATCACTGCATGGATTTGCTTACAAGGAAAATGCTATTCCTGAGAGACAAGACCAGGTTGGAGGGTGCCCTGAGCAACCTGGACTAGTGAAAGGCATCTCTGCCCTGACAGGGGAATTGGAACAGGGTGATGTTCAAGTTCCCTCCCAGCCCAAACCATTCTAGGATTCTGTTACTCTTCTGCATGATGGGTTTGGCCAAAGTGGAAGAAAACAAACAGTAGACTTTAACAATATAATGATGCTCCCTTAGTAAAAACCAGAGATGTTACAAGGAGGCAGAAAGTATTTGCAGAGTCCTCCAGAGTGTGTTTGAAAATGATCTGCTCATGTGCCTTTTTGTTTCAGCTGGCACCAGAAAACACTGAGATGTCGTTTCTGAAGACGATTGAGCATGGTGGGGATGGTCTTGAAACAGATGTTGCCATAAGGTGAGGGCAAAACATCACATCTCATAGAATATACACTGCTTCTTCTATGAGCTGTCTTTGGACAAGCAGCTCCAGGCAATTGGGTTTTACTGATGCCTGGGACAGGGCCCCTCAGCTGTCATGTGGCAGGGGCTGTAGGGCATGGTTGTTCTCAGGAAAGTCAATACGCTGCTCCTATTGATTGGACAATCGTTATTTCTACAGTGTTTTAAATGCTTGGCAGAGTATAGAAACAAGCCCCTACTCTGGTCTGATTTCTAGGTCACAGTGAGGGTTATATCAGGTCTACAAACCATCAGAAAATTGTGTTGGAATTTGTGACAGCATTGCCCTAATTATTAGATCTTTAATTGCCTTTGGTGAACCCATTGCCACGAAATGCTAACATTCTGTGCAGGATGAGCTGTTTCCACAGAAATACTTTGATGTCAGCAAAAAGAGATTTCAACCATAAGTTACTAACCATTTCTGAGGAGTTAGCATGGCAGAAAGGTCACCTCCTTCACGTTGCCCCTAGGGAAACTGAGGCACAGACAAGCATGACTTCTGTGAAGTCTCCTAGAAGTATTTAAGCTGGAAATAACCTGGTGTCTTGAGCCTCAGCATCCCTCCATATTGCACTTTCTGCAGTTAGGAAGGATGTACTGCTGCATTCACAGTGGCCCCCATGTTCTTCTGATGTGGCTTGAGTCTGCTCATGCTGTGAATGAACCTGCTCCCCAGGTGACCTGAACTCTTGCTCTCTGGCAGCTATGATGGGGTTCCTTTCCTCATGCATGATGACACCTTGACAAGGACAACTAACATCCGAGAGGTCTACCCTAAAGACGCTGGTAAAGCAGCTTCATTTTTCTCCTGGGATGCCCTGAAGAAATTGAATGCTGGAACGTGGTTCCTTAAGGTAAGCATCATGAAGGGCTAGAAGCATTCAAGGTCAGTTGGACTGGACTTTAGGCAACCTGGTACAGTTGGACACATCCCTGTTTATTGCAGGGGGCTTGGATTAGATGAGCTTTAAAGGTCTCTTCCAATCCAGGGAAGAGATCTATGATTTCATGACTATCACCAACTGGATGTAAAAGAGACACCAGCTGTCTATTATTTAACAGCATCAGTGTTAGAAGAGGAACTGCTAGTTGAGTCAAAAATCAAATAAATGAGTGTAAATCCTTCAGTTTGGGTCTCTTTGCCTTGCCAATTTGCCTTCAGGCTAAGGAGACCTGTAACAATTGGCTGGTGGGTGTTCTTGTGTCACTTAATCATGGCAGCAGCAGAGCTCATGGGCTGGGGAAAGAAGAGCTACTTGTGCAATGTGCTGTTTGTAATATTTAGAGCTTACAAGGTGGAACAGACAAGCACAGCAGAGCTAGCTTTGAACTATGCAATTTAGGTCCCGGAAGCAATGTCCTCACAGCCTGGGTTAACTTCCCCCATTTCTTATGTAGAAGATACAAGCAAAATAAAATATCCCCACCAGTTGAGGACTGACATCAAACTTTTTCCTTCTTAGAGATACAGCTGACTCCCAGAGCAAACTGCCTGATTGATTTCCTATTTTTTTTATATCTGTTTATTTCTAGAACAAACCCTTTGTAGGGATGCGCTCGCTGTCAAAGGCAGATCAAAAGCAGGCAAAGAATCAGTCCATTTACACGCTAAGTAGTTTTTTGCGCCTCGCAAACAGCCACAATAAACTTGTGATATTTGATCTCTACCGCCCTCCAGAGAAACATCCTTACAGGAACTTGTGGCTCCGCAAAATCCTGGACGTCATCCTCAACGAGTCGAAGATTAAACGCCATCTGGTAGGGTGACCTCACTCCATATCCATATCCATATCCAATCCAATCCATATCCATATCCATATCCATATCCATATCCATATCCATATCCATAGCATATTTTCTTGCTCTCCTCATTGGGACTTTGGGGCATACTCTGCATGATTTCACCTGCATAAAATTGGCCCATTGCATTTCAGTTGATTTAAAAGGCATCATTTGGAGTATATTCCTAATATTAGTTCCTTAGAAGGTTCACAATGGTGTAATTCTTCAGCAGCACAGGAATAAAAGCAGTGTATATACCAGCTGATGCCATAGCTCCTAAACAGCACCCCTTCATAAATATAATAATTGCCAGTCTATTCCCATGCTTGTTTTATATATTGCATCTAATTCCCGGTTTAAATTAAAATAAATTGTGAGTCTTTATTGCCTTCCTCCCCCTGGCAGTGGATGAATGCTAAACTTGTGGGAATCAGGTTATGTACCCATTGATGTCTGGGGAGTTATGCTGATCTGTATCTGCTGAAGATCTTTTTTTCCATGCTGGAAGAGTGGCAGAACAGAATATTTTCGGTTGCCTTTTCTATAAACCAAAGCTGTCTTTTCATTAATTTTCAACACTGCATCTTTTGTTGCGCTGTGTGAAACGTACTCACAGATTTCCAGTGGATAAGCAAGGAACAGTGGAGACTTATTTCTTGATAAAAGTGACTTGCAAATTCTAACCCTGCATCTGAATATTATTTGATCATTGGGAGAAATGCCAATGATCAAATTCAGGGTGGGTTAAGTCCCTCAAGACATTATCTTTACTGGGCTTATGTGAAGAGTGGGGCATATTAGGGGCATGAATTCTTCTGCTGAGAATTCACTGGTTTCTCTTGTTGCCTGCAGGTCCTGTGGCTGCATCACAGTGTGAGGTCCTTTGTTCAATCTGTCGCTCCTGGGTTTCAGCACACCATGGGCAGAAAGGCACCAATAGAAGACCTGTTAAAGCACAAAATCGTAAAACTCAACCTGGTCTACACTGACATGTCCAGTGAAGATATCCGGTAGGTTTCAGCCCCAAGCACAATCTTTGGGGTGCAACTGGACTGTGTTTGCCTCATGCATGGGGCAATGTCTCCCTCCAGTGACCAGTTCCAGAGACTATAATATTTTGGGAATAGGTTGTTCAGATCAAGTAGCCATGCCTGATGCATTTAGGGGTGACAGACTGCAGTTCACTCCTGCTGTTGATTAAGAGGTGGCATGTAATGTAATTAAATCTGGCTGTCCTCAATTCCATATTGACCAGGATCTGAGGATGTTCTGGTAAGAACAACACAGCTGTATCCTGATTTCTTGTCTTTTTATTTGTGCCATCCCCAGTCCCACCAACACTGAATCAAGGAGAATGAACAACTGTTTAACCTCCCATGGCTCTTCCACAAACACCAGTGGGAGTGCATAGTGCTGTGGTGAGAGACCATCACCCCCTTGTAGCCAGTGTTTTGGAGACATCGTTTCTTGTCCATTACTACCAGTACTCTGTTGCATGTCACACACTGAAAATGTCATTTCTGTGATGAAAGGCTCCACATTCATTGCAGGAGTTCTCAAAATGCTACTCTCACATGGCGAAACAACCCAACAAACCACCAAAAAGCCCAAGCTTTACCTGTCCAGCTCTCCTTTTGTAAATAGGATTTTTTTTCTCTTTTGAATGCATAAAACCATTGAAGTCTAGTTGAAATGAGAAAGAAATGAAAAATGTTAATCCTTTGGACAAGAGTAATGTTCATGTTTTCTCAATTATAATTGTCCCAGGATGTAAAATAAGAGAATCATAGAAGCACAGAATGGTTTGGGTTGTAAGGGACTTTCAGCATCCTCTAGTTACAACCTCCCAGCCATGGGGAGGGAAGCTCCCACTAGACCTGGTTTCTCAGAGCCCCATTGCCTGGCTTTGCACACTTCCAGGGATGGGGAGTCCACAATGTCTCTGGGCAATCTGTACCAGTGTCTCAACCACCCTCACAGTTAAGAATTTCTTCCTAATGTCTGATCTAAACCTTTCCTCCTTCCGTTTAGGGCCATTCCCCCTTGTCCTGTCACTCAATGCCCTTGTACAAAGTCCCTCTCCAGGTCTCTTGTAGCCCATCTCCTCAGAGCCTTCTTTTCTCCAGGCTGAAAGGCTATAAAAAATCATAGGCAGATCCATTCGGGTAAACCTTGGGTAGGTCCTAGGTAGATTTGTAAATGCTGATATGATGATACATTACTTTAGACAAGGAATGAACTTACTTCAGATTAAGTTTCAATAGCTTATAACTTGAGAAATGATGTGTTAGTGGAGTGACCAAAGCAAACCTGGGTGGCCCACTTCAGAGATTAGCTCAGCTGGTCTAACCAACTCAACTGCTCCAACCAACACCAACATTGTGGGTGCAATCCCTAGATGAGCCATAGACTGAAGAGTTGGACTCTGTGGCCTTCTGTGTCCCTTCCAACTCAGGCTATTCTGTGATTCTGTGGTGATTTGGAATACATTGTGGGAAAGATTTTAGAATAACATGAATGGTTTAGATTTAAAAGATTGCTAAGATCATCAAGACTAACCATTATCCCAGCACTGCCAAATCTACCCCTAAACCATGTCCCCAGGTGCTACATCCACATGTTTTAAACACCTCCTGAGATGATGATTTCAGTACTTCCCTGGGCAGCCAATTTCAAAGCTTGATAATCCTTCCCATTAAGAATTTTCTTGTAATATCTAATCTAAACCTTTCCTGGTAAAGCTTGGGTCCATTTCTTCTTGTTCTATTGCTTGAAGATCTTCCGTGCTGAAAGAATGGTAGAACAGAATATTTTGGTGGCCTTTTGAAAGAAGAGACTGACTCCCACCTGGCTACAGCCTCCTTTACAAACACATTGTTACATTGATCCATATGGCAGAAGGATTAGAAAGGTTTTGACCTCTTGGGCATTTTATCTGCATTTGTTTCCAGCTGTTCAGCTACTCTGTATTGACCAATTGTTAATGATTAATTATTGGCTGGTTGGCTTTCCTTTATGTTCCTTATCTAGGTCCCAAAGTAAGCACTTCCTACAGAAGATTACAACCATTTCCCATGATCTTCCCGAATCTCCTTGAGTAAGCCCGGAGGAAGTGCTAATCTCCTTGCTCAATGAAGGTTGTTGCCTTTTGGTCTTTTAAAGGAAATATGCTGAGGCAAACATCACCACCAACTTCTATGTGGTCAACGAGCCATGGCTCTATTCCCTGGCATGGTGCTCTGGGGCACACTCTGTGACCACCAATGCTGTCCACTTGCTGAAGGATCTCAGCCAGCCACTCTTCCTCATGGTAAGTGGAAGTCTTCTCTGTCTCAGGGGTGGGAAATAGGGTCGCGATGTTCATGGTCACCTTTGGGGACGATGGGCCAGTTCACACATGGATAAAGCATCCTTTAAGGTTCCTTTGCATAGGAAAGACCTGAGCCAGAAAGCTGGCTTACCTGGAACCTCAAGGCCACTACAGATATTACCATACCCTTCTCTCTTCTCCTGGCTCAGGATGAAGCACTCTGCTTGTTAGGGTTATCACCTTAGGCCTTGAGATAAGGGAAAAGAAGTCATATTGAGACTTGTGCAGGAAGAAGGGAAGCACCTTTGGGGACACAAGCTGATGCATGAGGATTTTCATTTCTAAGCTTTTGAAGCACCTCACTGATGTCAGAAGTTTCTCTTTTCCCAGAGCATCCCACTGCCCTTGTCAAACTTGGTCTTGTTCTACAAGTCCAAGGGAAACAACCACAGAAATAAACCTTCCTACTGGGAGAACTTTTCACATAATTTCACTGTTTGTTATCCTGCCTTGGATAACCTGTAGGACCAAGAAGCAGCTGGGGCATTGGTCCCCCCAGAGTCTTTGTAAGGACTGCAGTGTTTCAGTCAATTCTAAATTTGGGTGGAGGTCTAGTCTAAGGATGAGTCTTCAAATGCTCTTAGGCTTAAAGAGGGAGCCACCCCAGGCTCTCTGTGGTGTTCAGTAAAGGGCAGTTTTGCCAGAGAAAATGAGATGCCACCAGCTGATGTTATTATTGGGGTGAAGCAGAGAAGTGCAAGGCCTTCCTATACAAACAAGAGGTCTCTGTGGCATTCACTGTGATATGGTAAAATATTCTTGGCTGCACAACAGACCTGCTTTTATGAAGGAGAATGATTTGGCACCAACACCCAGTGATGAGTGGCCACTTTGAAATGCCACAAACGCTTTAAACACCCAAGGGATGTTACTGCAGATGCAAAACAGGCAGCTGAACAGCCATGTTCAATCAGGAAGAAAGAGCTTTTTTTGCATATCTTGTGGTTCTTGGTGGACACAACCTCTGCTGTTTTCTTCCAGACTCCACGGCAGTATAACACCATGTGGATCCTGACAGATCTGACCTCTGCATTCCTCATCTCACTCATCTTTGCTCTGCACTGGTAACTACCAAGCTGTTATTGGCCATCCTAACCTGATCTTTTGTGCCAGGTGGGGGAAGGAGGGATGCTTTCAGGTGACCTGAAGGGTTAAAGCTACACTTGAGAACATTAGCTTTCCCTTCTGGAAATGGAAGAAAGCCTGAAAAGTCCCCCAAAACCTCTCTGTTTCTTCTGCTTGCTCTCATTTTACCTTTCCATTTTGGCAGCTCAGGCACTGTCTGCCCTCAGGATTCAATGGAGAACTGGTGGATTTATAGTAGCAACACAAACCAATTATCAAAGCCAATGGGCTGAGAAAGGAACTGATTATTCTGTTACTACTATTTAACAATGTTTCATTGGACTGATTTGTTAGGAAAGTTCCCTATGTTAATATTTGAGCACCCCATGTCTCCATACACATGCTAGAGCCCCACAGGAAATCCATCCTTCCACACAAAAATGTCTGACTGCGTCACAGACACTACATTTTGTTTCCTTCCACTCTGTCAAAGATAATTGGGAAATCTGGAGTTCAAGGAACAGGCTCACCCCAGCTGGTCATGTTTGGCTGCTGGATGTTCTGCTCTGCCACAGTTGTTTGATGAACGTGCCTATGCTCTCATTCCAGTACTGCCCCAGAAAAGCAGGATGGGCTGGGCTCAGCTCTTCAGCTGGCTGGCTGTGGGTGGGTGGGAGGATCAGAGCAGCCAGCCCAGGGGAGTTTTTTGTCCTTTCTCAGTAAGGACCTGGGAAAATCCCAAAATACCTGCCCTCACAAAGTAGGAAAAAGCTGTCCAAGGCAGCAGGGGGCTGTGAGAAACACCACAGCAGGCAGTGGCCTAACCCAAGTGCTTTACCCCATGCAGGTTTCGAGAGAAGAATTTGTCCTGCTGTGCCCAGAGCAGTAACCCGGTGATAGAGAATGGCACCTACAACCAATTCAAGACAGATGAGCAGAGTAAGGAGAGCAGCTGCATCCTGCTCAGGGGGGTCTCTATGGGGGTACCGAGGTCCTGATGGGTGGGTTGGTGATGGGTTATGATAAGGAAGGTTATGATGAAGGATGCAGTCTGGGTTATCTCAGCCCCAGACCCCGTAGCAGCTCAATCCAATTGGCCCTGCTTCACGCAGAGGCTGGGGCAGACACCTCCAGATGTTCCCTCCAATGCCCATGACCCAACCTGGGCTGCATGCATTTTCAAACAGGCTCTGTTTGCTGGCAGGGCTGTCAGAACAGATGCAGATGCTTGGTAGCTCACTGTGTGTCTCCTTTTCCAGAGCTCAGTGACATGCCTGCAGTCCTGGCCTGACATGGGCACAGAGGAACATGGACCTGCCATCTCATGAGGCTGGGGAGACCAGCTGGAGGGGGCTCAGATCTGCCTGGTGAGGAGGAACCATTTGCCTTCATGGCCCTGCTGGAGATGAGCACCAACCTTCATCACTACAGCTTTTCTCACAATCCCATGGCTGTCAGGGATCCTTAGGGTGTAGGAGAGCACAGATGAAGTTGAAGCCATGAAGAAACTGTGCATTATGGTGAGGTGCAGCAACCACATGGGAATCACCATTTACCTGAGACCACTGGCATCACACAGGGCAATCATTGATGCTGTGTGTAAGCCCTGTTTCCACACATGCTGCAAACATCTGAGCATCCTCCAGTCCTCCTCTTTCTCAGGTGCCCAGATTTCTCCTGTCAGACCAGCCTCTTCTCCACACACTACCTCCTGTCCTTCCCCCTTGAAGGTGTCCTCCATCCCCAAGAGCACACCACCATGGTCAGGTGCTGCTGGTCATTACAATCAGCACCTTTCTATAACAGAGGCAGGGACACTTTGGTTTTCCTTTTCCCCACTCTTGCCCTGCCATAGCATAATAGGGCAATCTCCTCCCCTTGTCTGTGGGCAAGAGCATGTCATTCCCATGGGGGCTGAAGTGTCTTGGCCCTGTAGCCAATGAGACTGTGACCAGTAACAACCACTTTCCTTCAGAAGGATGGAGCTGTGTGGGAACTGGTCCTGCCAAGTGTTTGCTTTTCCCTTGGGAAGGTCTGTACACCTGTACTACAGCCTGGGATTTATTCCAGTTTTCATTTCTCCCAGTGGCTGCCAGCATACAGGGGAGGGGCCTATGCTCTGTAAAGGAGATGTAAACATCTCTCAGGTTTAAGCCATATCTTTCTACTTGAAGAGATAATACGTTTTTGTAAATTGCAAGTGATGTTTTAAATACATTTTATCTCTCCTATCCTGTTTTGTTCTTATTTCAGCAAACTGGGAAAGGGAAAGAATACAGTAGTCTTTACCTGATCCAGACTTTGAACATTTCTTATACATGAGCCATTTGTTAAATGAAGTCATCACAAATGAGAGGGCAGCATTAAGTTTCAGAGTTGCTAAGAAGCACCCAAACCTTTCCAAGTTGCAATTTTGGAGTATTTTGGAGGCTAGAAATGCAAAAAATGAAGATCCTCCTTTGGAAGAAAGCTAAAGTACTGATGAATTGTTGTAGAGCAGCTCCAGGTCTGTGAAATATGGGGAGAGGATGGTGGTAAATCCCCCTCCCCATGCCTTGCACTCACAGGTGGTTCATAACTTTTCATGGGTACCACTCATGTAGGGTATATGAGCAGCACAAGTAGGATGTGGGGAGTGTGTGGGTTAAGCATGGTGTGCACCATGGGCTCCTCAGCCTGTGCCTTGGTGTTCCAGGGAGGGACTTGGCTGTGGTTGCCCAACCACTGCCTTTAATATGAACTGGGAAAAGCCACCTCAGTGCTCTTTGATCCATGTAGCTAGCTCTGCTTGGCCAGTATGCACTGGTAACTCCCTGTACTCACCCTCCTCGTCCTCAGAGGCCTTGCCTAGGCAGCACCTGGCCAGTTAGACCTGTGGTTTCCTTTAATGCCTTACACTCAGTCACATCCCAGTTACTGTTTTCATTGCTTCACAGCTAGCAAGGTCTGGCAATCTTGTTAAGCACATGGCTGGTCATCTGACTCCCACACACTAACTTTTCACCCAACACTTCCTACATGCAGTGATTAAGCTCAAAACTGACTGGAAGATTCAGCCCTTGTCATAGAGGACAAGCAATGGAGATTCCCAGACTTCAGTGTTTTTTACCCCAAAAGAAAAGATTTAAATTAATTTCCAGTCTGGATACACTGATGGTTTGTTCCCCCTTGCTGGATGCTCTCATCAGGAATTGCACCGTGCAAGGAGAAGTCTTGTCCACAAGAACCCAGGAGCCCTGATCCCACCCTTCCCCCTGGAGATGTCACCACAACTGCACAGTGCAGAACAGCCTCCCACAAGCCACTTGATGCTTTTTAATTGGAGTATTTCACTTGGACATAGCTTTTTCATGTTACATTGCTTGGTGTGAATACAAAGAGGCCAGCAGATGCTAATACATAAGACACACAGGCACACACACACAGAGTCTCAGTCCTGCCCAAAATTATGGGGTGTATGGGATGCCTACAGAGCTGTAAGTGGAAGGATGAGGGTGGAGGCGGGGGAAAGATGACCCAGGACAGCTCTGGAAAACATGGCTGTGCTGCATTGTCTGCTGAGTGTGCAGTGGGTGGCAGGGATGTCTGGAGACTCAGGAAAAGCAGTGATGGTGTGGTGATGATAGGCATGTGTCTAATGACAGGTTGGATCCCCCGGACAGCCAGGGAAGGGAGAGAAATGTCAGGGATGGATGGTGAGAAGGCAGCTGGGCTCCCAGTGTAGCCTTGGTTGGTGCAACAATGCTCCCATCACCAGAGTGCTTTGGGTAGGGCATGATGGAGGAAGGGGATCTCCTAGCAGCCCTCTGGTGGGTGGATGTCTCCCTGCAGCATCTCATTTGCTTTGATGGAGCAACCAAAGTTGTAAGTCACTGCTGCATCCCACTTGAGTCCTTGAGGTCTGGTAGGGAGTGCTGCCAATTCTGCCTGGCACACCACGGTGTTGGAGACCTGAGCCCAGCTGAGCAGAACAGAGCAGACACCCCACAATATGGACTTGTACAAAAGCAGTCAAAGCAGCCCAGTGCACAGGACCAAGAGAGACCTCAACGTCTACTGAGATCCACTCAGTGTTGGTTACACCAATACCAGGTCTTGGTGGACAACTGTCCCTTCTCTTGATACCCCACACCCAGCCATGTGTTCCTTTGAAGCCTGGATTTTGGAAAGGCACCCCCAGGCTTCTCTCCCTGCATTCTCCCAGACACAATATGGTTTCAGCCTCCTCTCTGCCAGCAGGTCCCATCTCTGCTCCAAAGTAGGCTGGTCCGCACTGTGTGGCATTGGGTGGCAGATGAGACAAACAGCCAGCAGATGACTACAGCCAATCAAAGACAGAGAAAATCCAATAAAATCAAGGGTCTGCCCTTGTTGTGAGTGGTTTAGGTCCAGCTAGGACTCATGAAGAGCTGCTTTATACAGAAATACACACACAAAGCACAATAAAATCATCAGCTGGTACAAACCCGATGGCCAAGTTCATGTTTGAGCCCAACGTAGGCTTGGCTTCATTCTTCCAAGTATGGGGTGCTCAAAATCCCCATATCCATACTGAAGTTTGCAGTAAAAGTCCTCCCAAGGTTATTTTTTCTTGACGCAGGGAGCAAAAGGAGATAATTCATTTTCCAAGCTTTGCTTCCAGCTGAACCCCTAGGTTGGGAAAGATGTGCCTTGCTCAGCCTCTGGCAGTCATGGCTCTTGGGGAATCTCTGGGCAAGGTATTGTTCTGCAGATTGCCCTCAGCCCCAAGTCAGCATCCAGATACCGGCACAAAATACAGGATTTTTTTTCCTTTTTAATATATTAAAAAATAAATAGAAGAAGAAACAAAACTTTAAAATTTTCTTTAAATATTTCCAGCATTGTACAGATAGCAGTTCAGTACTCTAGCCTGTTCAATCAGTAGTTTGTTTATTCTGATTCCTAGTTAAAATGTGCTCCTCCCAGCCTGCTTTTTCTTTCTGTACATCTTAAGAACACAGTGTATTCTTTTGTAATGACAAAAAAACCAAAACAAACCCTGCAGTGTTCATTGGACATCTTTCCAGCATGGGTCAGGGCTCTCTTATTCCTCTTCAAACCTGAAATTCCCAGAACTTCACCAAAAACCTGTTAGCATCCTAACAGCTCTCATATTTAAGGAAAAAAAACCAAAAAATGAAAACAAAGCAAGCCACACACACACACACACACATACACACATAAATCCTCTTCCAAGAGCCTTTGTGATGCCAACCACTGGGTTCAGGCAAACCTCCTGCTGGAGTGTCTTTGCCCTGGTCACTCTCTACGAGCAGTGGTGTCCCCTGGAAATTCTTTGAGGTGTAGGATTGAGTTGGGATGCAGGGTGAGGAAGGTGAGTAGGAGGTCAGAGATAGTCATCTTCGCTGGAAGGGGAGGTGGGATTGGAGCCCTCAAGGTCAGAGTCCAGTGAACTCCCTGATGGTGTTCGGCTCATCTTCCACATCTGGGAGGCAAAGGTTCTTGCCCAGCTGCACGGGTATCCCACAGCCCTCAGCTGGTGAATAAGCCCCATGACCAAGTGCCAGTGGCTTCTTGCAGTTCACTTGCTACCCTTTGCACTCCGCTGTTTGCTCATGGCTGTTAGCATCTGGCTGATGTACGAGGTCAAAAGATCATCCATCTTGTACCCCTGAGGAGGAGAGGGAAGATGTTACCAGCCTCTAGAGCACAGCTTATAGTCTCTGGCTTGTGCCTCCTCAACACACTGGCTACCAGTTCTCAACTTTCAAATTTTCAGGTACATTTTGACCTTTTCCACCATTCTCCTTGGGCGAAATGTCACCACTACAAGGAACACTGTCCAAACATAATTTGCAACACTGAGATGGAGGAACTCCCTGTCCCAGGATGCTGCTGAGGCTAAGGACATAGGGAGCTTTGAATAGGACATAAATTTTCAAATGGCCAACAAAATGCTGAATGCCTCAATTAGCAACAATCCAGAAGAAATTTTTATCCTTTGTGCTTTGAGTTTAAGATAGTCTAGGAGGAGGTTTATTGCTGTGACTGTTACTAGTGACAAGCTAGGTAAATGATATTGGTTAAAGGGCTCAAGAGTACCACTTGAGCCCATATCAGATTTCATGTGTTTTTCAGTCCAGTGATAGGGGACAGTCCCCCATGCTCCTGACATGGCAACATACCAAGCACCTTAGGCTTGCTTGTTGGCTGGATGATGAACCAAGTGAGAGCCTGATTCATTGAGCAGAGCCATGGGACATTCAGAAGAAGAAAGCTATATCAGCGGCTCTTCTGAGAGACCACTTTCAGCCCAGAGAATCCCTGAGACAAGCCAGGATTTGGTTTAATCTTTAACATTTCTTACCAGGGAGGTCTCACAGAGCAGCTTGCTTCCTCTCACCAAGTTGCCAATGGTTATGTGGAAATAGGTGTTGCCACTGCTCCAGTTGGAGATCTTGGTGAAGGGGTGAGTGATGAGAATATCCTGGTGGGAACACAAAACTGACACTCAACATGCAAGAGAGCCTCAACTTCCATGAGGAGCTGTGGACACTTGTCATGTCCCTGCTCATTACCCATCACAGTAGGCCAAGGATGTCTACTGTGATGACACCCATGGGAATGGCAGTGAGATCAAGTCTCCAGATCCTCTAGAGCTTCTGAAGGACTGCTACTTAGAATGACCATGCAGGTGGTGGAAGTAACTAGTAGGATCTCATTTACTCCACCTCCTGTCCTATTGCCTGTGAAAGGATTAAGGAAGGAGTGTGTGCATCCTCCAGGTACAGCACCCTAATAGTTGATGCTTCCAATCCATATTTTGTCGAAAAGTCTGGGCTTGCTCTGTGCAACAGTGAATTTCTGATTTCAGAAACCTTTCTGTGTATCCAGCCTTTCTAACCTGGCTTAAAGAGAACTCACTAAGTACTGAACAACACACTCTTTGGGATGTCTTCTGTGAGAGCTTGGGGACCAGGCTCAGGAGCATCTGGTGAATACCCAAGTTTTGCTTACCTTGGTTTTGGGATCAATGAGGCTGACTCCGTGCTTATTGATGGCAATTAGAAGAATTTCTGGATAATTTGGCTCTGTAGTTTGCTGTTGGAAATGAAATGAACTGCTTAGGGAATATGTCAAGCAAAATCAGACCCCTTCCTATTTCCTCTCTCTCTGTCTTCTCCTGACAGCACTGGCTTCTACTGTCCTTGATGGAACTCTAGTGCTATGGTGAATGGTCTGGATTTGGTTTGTGGTGGGTAGAGACACACCCCTTGGAAAACCACAGTTTCCCCTTTGCCTTGGCAAAACAGAAAAGAGCTCTAGTGTGTTTGGCAGCACAGCTGTGGGAACAGCCCCAATGACTGAGATAAGCTGAAGCTCTACAATGATTCTGTCTGTGTAAAGAGGCAGGGCAGCAATGAACGAGTGCATTTGCCCTTTACTAATGAAGAGTATTACATTTTTCCCTGTTTCATCAGGATTGTCCCAGTCGGGTTCAGATCTGGAACCCCTCTGTGGTACATGGCTCCTGATCTTGGCTAAAAGCTGCCCTCTAGAGAACTCCCAGGGCAGGTACCTTCACTTCAAAGAATGCTGATCCAAATGTAGGCCACTTGAAGATAATCTTTAGAAAGGCAAGCTTGGCTTCTTCTCTTGTTTTGCCCGCATGTTTATTGTAGTATGCCACGATGGACTGCAACAGAGAACATAACAGAGATGGAGGGTTTGCAGTACCTGGCACTAGGGTTGTTTGCAAGGAAGAAGCATCAGTTCCACAACGGCAGACTCAGAGATAGAAGAGTTTGGGTTGGAAGAGACCTTCAAAAGGTCATCTAGTCCAACTCTCCTGCAGTGGACAGGGCTGCCTTCCACTAGAACAGGTTGCTCTGGGTCCTGTCCAACCTGCCCTTGATGTTTGGTTCTAGCCTCTGTTCCAATAACACTTCAAAAAAGTGTTGGCTGGTCACTGGAGCAGGGCCTGGAACCAAGGCAGGTCCTATTTAGATAAGCTGAGCTGGTGACTCCATTAAAGAGATTATAGAATTTGATTATCCAATTTATGCAGCAGAGGAAACCCTGAGACCTTCAACCCAGAGACAGGAAACAGAAAGGACTTATCAGACTATTTCTTGACAGTAAGACCCTCTAATATTTTAAGGCTAGACCTGTCTGCACCTGTGCCACAGCTCTCCCTCTATAAAGCAGGAAGAATTACCCCTTTACTCAGTAGTCTGCATTAAATGACTGACCACCTCTTCACAAGACCATCTCTTAGCATGTTTCTACCTGGCATTGCATCCACCAGTACAGCCATAGTCTCAGGACAAAGAAAACCCAGGGCAAGGCATGTGTATGTGAACATGCATGTACAATTTCTCCTCTTAGTGGCACCAGGGAAACTGAAGCTCTCGTAAGGCTCAAGAAGGACCAGGTGTCACTGATTCCAGCAGTTCAACACTGAATGTCAGACAAGTCACCCAAAAGACTGGAGTTCTCCCAGCCAGACCTGGTGTATGAATCAAGCTGCTGGTTTACCCTTTTCCAGTCATCTGGAGAGAGCTGCCGGATGAGGTCCTGAGGCACCAGCTCCTTCAGGAGCTTGGGAATGCTGGGGAAATAGGACTTGTCATCCTCAAACTTGACCCGGTAGATGAGAGCAGCCAGCTGCAGGACCTCTTCCCGTGAGCACTTGTGGTAGCCACGCAGGTACTTTGGTAACTCCTGCACGGAGGAGAGAACAACAGAAAGATAGAGAGGATGTCCATGGACCACCACCCTCAGGTGTTAAATGGAGTTTGGGAGGTATTCAGCCCCTGGCTAAGGGGCTGTTCCCTGAGAACATCTGCAAATGGGTAAGTCTTTGCAACCTACTCCTAATCCCTCCCAAGTCTCCACTGCTACTGCAGAGTCCCAGCACACCTGGTAATAGTGGAAGATTGAGTCTGCCATCGAGTCTTTTCCAGGCATTGTGTTGGTCCACAGTTTTTTCATGAAGAACACTTGGTAGGTGAGGGAAGGCACTATACCTGTGCAAGTGAGGCAAACATAACAGCAATGGTGTGAGAATCAGCTGGCAATAAGTGTCTGCATCCAGCAGTGCCCATGTGCCATCACAACCTACAGGGACAGGGCCATTCTCAAGGCCACGCAGTCCCTGACTTGGCAGAACAAACCACAACACTGCCATGAAAAGCTTCAATAAAATGGAAAAAGTGTCTGGGTTCACTTGCACAACTGAACTTCATTGATAGTACCCATGCCTAACACAGGACAGAGGGGTTTTACCCTGGAGACACCTGTGTGTTGCAGCCACTGGTAAATTCAGCGGAGCTGCAGACAGTTCCACTTTGGATGTGGTCATGAGGTGAGATGAATCCCACCACTGAAACCTTCCTGCAGCACTTCCTGGAGAGATGCCCTCCAGCAGGTGCTTCTCACAGGGGCCAGGACTAGCCTTGGAACAGAGGTTTTGCTGCTTGTGGATAGATCATGTCCCAGGTGATGTCCCCAGGGATGGTGCAGAGAGCACCACCCCCATGAGTGTGGCCCAACAGATCACAGAATCACTGAGGTTGGAACAGACTTCTAAGATTGAGTCCAACCATTAACCTAATACTACCAGGAGCACCACTAAACCATGTCCCTAAGCACCACATCTACATTTTTTGAACACTAGAGGACAGTGATTCCACCACTTTTGTGAACAGCCTGTTCCAATGCTTGTGGCAGACTATGTGGTCAATCTTGTTCGAAAGGGCTGGGGTACTGTAGGAAGGCTGTGTGTGACCCATACTGGAAAAAAGTCATCATTACCATCTTTTGCTGGTCTTGCTTTCTTTATCCAGTCCGTCAGGTGTCTCACAAAATCAAAGAAGAAATCTCCCTCCGGCACACTGATGACCTGGGGGACACAGCATACAGTCATGAAGGCTGAGCAAGTGAGTCACACAATAGGATCACAGAATATCCTGAGTTGGAATGGACCCAGAAAGATCATCAAAGTCCATCTTCTGGCCCTGCACAGGAAATCTTTAAGAATCACACAGTGTGCCTGACAGGATTGTACAAATACTTCTTGAACTCTGCCAGGCTTGATGCCATGATCACCTCCCTGGGGATCCTGGTCCAGTGCCAAACCACCCTTTGTGTGAAGAACCTTTTCCCAATATCCAACCTTAATGTCCCCTGACAGCTTCAGGCCATTCCCTTGAGTCCCATCACCCTAGAGATCAGTCTTCCCCTCCTCTTCCCCTCACGAGGAAGTTGCAGACTGCAATGAGGTCTGTCCTCTGTCTCCTCTTCTCCAGGCTGCATAAGCCAAGTGACCTCAGCTGCTCCTCACATGGCTTCCCCTCAAGGACCTTCACCATTGTTGCAGCCCTCTCTAACAGCTTTATTTCCTTCTGAAATGGTGGCGCCCCAAACAAGTGGCAGGAGTCCACAGGCAGGGCTGGCCACTGCCCAGCCCATCTCCTGTAGCTGTTGCTCACTGCTTTGTACTTCTCACACTGATATGTTATAAACTGCTGACATGAGAAAGTCAATGCCACCTTGCTTCAGGCTCTGTCTCTAATTTCACCCATTAGGCTCTGTCTCTAATTTCACCCATTAGGCCTTATTGCAACTTGTTTCACCACAACATTTCCTTTCCCTTCCTGATGACTATCTCCATAGTTTTCTCCCAATTGCCAGAGGCAGCTCTAAGCTGCATGTTTTTCTTACTCCGTCCTTTCTTATAAACCCAACTCAGCAACAGGCTAAGACAGCTTAGCCTGTCTATGCTTTAAGTCCTTTGGGGTGACTGCTGTAAGTCAGGGCTGTGGGACTGCAAACCTCACCTGTATCAGGTCAGATCTGACTTAGAAATGCCACACAGCTTGTAGAGAAATGCCTTTCACCACATAGCTCTGGCTCCACCAATGTGAACCCACTGGCAGGTTGTCCTGAGTACCTCAGGGTTGTCCTCAGTACCTCAGCCTCTGGGTGGGTCACTCACCTTGTCAGAGATTTTGACAAAGAGGCTGAAGCCCTCAGAGGACTTCAGGAGCAGCCTGTTGGAGATGTTCTGGCAGAAGTCCTTGGCTTTCGTGCTGGATTCCACCTCAAATGCCTACAAAGAGAGCAAGATCACCACTGCTATCTAAGGGTTATTTTCTACTTTTTTGCTCTCTTTGAGGAGTTCCAGGTGCACATGCACGGAAGGGTTTAGATGCCCACCACCACTGAAATCAGTGACATTGTAGACTGGGGATTGGAAGAGATATCTGCAGAAGCTCTGTCATGCTACTGTTGTACCCCTGTGCTTTGTGATGCTGTATCTATGTCCTGTGCTGGCTTATCCAGAGCTCTCCAGGCAATGCAAGAGTTATTTCTGATCTCACAGTGAAGTGTCAGAACTATTTGTTTGAGGGAAGAGGGGTGGGAAAGACAGAATTAGAGACCTCCAGGCTGATTTGTCCCTCTAGTGATGATGAGGAAGCCAGATGTCTGGTTTATAGACAGCTGAATAAAGGGAAAATGATTCCTGCTTTATGGCTGTCTAAAGGATGGGATGTTTAAATATCTGTCCCATTTGTATGCACATCCCAGTTCTGGTTTTGCCTTTTGAGCTGTGCTCAGCATTTACATTGCCTCAGTTTTGCTCTGCCCACTTAATGAGATTCAGCTCATAGCAGTTTAAGGAACTGAAGCTTCTGACCACCACATGCACAACTGAACCACCAAACTACCAGGATCCACGTTCTACATCCCAGCAGAGTCTGATCTGGGGTTCAGTGCTGCTAATGCTCAGCAGCACTTCAGTGCAGATCCATGTTGAACTAGAATGATGCTACTCTGCCAGTCCACCTGGTGACTTCCATGGCCAAATGGATCACAGCAAACCCATCCAAGTGTAGAAGCCCCCACTGCCTCCTTGTACTGGCTCTCACACAGATGCGTGTGTATGAAGTAGTGTCATGTAGGAAAAAATACTCAAAGTGATGAGAAACCCCAAAAGTTCTCTCAACTCCATTACAGATAAACAAGGGCACTCACAGCTGCTGCAGAGGAATCATCCTTTTCCTTCCATGAGTGTGGACTGTTTTACAAATGAATCCACTCGGGAATAAAGAAATTTAGTTGTACCCAAGGGTATGAGGGAAGAGATGTGAGCCTCATAGGAAGACTAATCAGCAGGTGAGAGAGCAGTATGTGCAAGGACATGCCTATCTGCTCTGGCATCAATATGACTGGCTGCCTTATCAGCATGTAAGATGCTTAGTGAGAGCTTCCTGAGTGCAGGTGTGATTTCTGAGTCATCTCAGGTCAGAAGCGGTAATTTCAGTCACCTAACTGCCAGTGCTGCAGTAGTCTGCCCAGTTCCTAGGGGAGCCCATCATGGTACCCATCTGGGTGGACAATACTTGTTGGTTTAGGCTCCAAATAACTGAGAGCCAAGGCCTGTGAGCCACTGTGAGTGAATGGATGAGCCCATCCAGTTTCCCTCTTTCTGCAGTCATACTCTAAAGCCTCCAGTGAACACCAGCAAAGCACTCGTATCTTGAAAAACACAACTTGCAACAAATACGAGTAGACCAGGATGGATTTTCCTTGAAACACCTTGGCCCAGAGGCTTCTGGAAAGGCTGAGCTTTTCTGAATCAGAACTAATACTAGCCTCTTCTGAGATTTTAATAAGAAAACTGACAGCCATCCTGACAGAAAAGAATTTCCTTCTCCCCCATTTACCTCATCGGTGTCATCAGGGAAGTAAACCTTGTGGAAAATTTGGGTTGTTTTGTGTTGAATGGCTTCCACTTCTACCAGATGGGGTGGGTATTTTCTGGATCCATTCCTGCAAAACAGGAGATGGCAAGAGTCACAGCATCATCATAGCAAGAATCCTTTGCTTAAATCTTCCCTTTTCAATGCATATTCTTTTTAAGTATCTTCAGCTACTTAAGTTTTTTTTCCCTCCTAAAAAGAAGAAAGTGACTTAAATGGGCCTGGACAAAGTTGATTGATTTCTGTTTTTCTGCACTGCTTATCAACAACCCAATGTCCCTTTCAATCGGTTTGGTGGAATAGAGAGAGAGGCCGTGAGCTTTCACCGTGACCTCAGTCACCAAAATATCTCCCAGCTGTTTTTTTTTCAAACATGTTTGGATGTTGTGGTACAGTCAGGACTAGGAGGTCTTTCAGTGCCATACCTCAAGGCCTTCTGGAGTCTCTGGATGCAGTCTGCTGCCAATGGGTGATGTTTCCGGGATTGCAGGAACCTCTGGACGTGGGGCAGGAGGATGTTACTTGGAGGGAAAAGGCCTGTACACAACCACAACAGTTCCCAGCCCTTCTCTTCACTGTATCTGCACAAGAAGAAACACAGGAGGAAAAAACATCACTCGTGGCATGGACACCTCAGATCTGCTTTGCCCAACACTGGTGCATTTGGGCCAAGGGGAACGAACAACTCTTACTTGATGTGGTTGTCTGTGAGCTGCTTGAGGGTCTGGCAGTAGATTTCATCCTTTAGGGGTTCAGCTTTCAAGGCACCTTCAAATATTTGGTCTGTCAGCTCATTGACTGAGCGGGTCCTTTTGGATGGGTAGTCACCCATATATTTCAGCACAGGTGGGAGGCAGGAGTCAAGGATGAGCTAACTGGGATATCTGGTGAAACCCTTCTGTTGATGATGTTGTTGAAGACATCCTACACATGACTACAGAAGTGGCTGCAGAGGGATATTCAGGCATCAAGCCCTGTCCCCAAGGCCACATGGAATGGTCTACATCCACACTGACTAGGGCTGTGGCCACCCACAGTAGGTGCACCTGACAGAATCAGCTGAACCAAGCTAGAGAGTGTGCACCAGCAGGACTCAGTAACCGGTCCCTGAATCCTCCCTGATTAAAAAGACACACCCCAGATTTCAAGGACGCTTAAGTACAGACTTGTGGTGCAAACCCATCTCCAATCCTGTGACATGGTTCCACAGCCCTTAAGAGGGACCATAAACCTTTCTTTGGGCTTTGCTTGGGGCCCTAAAGAGCCTGTTCAGCCCTTTGCCTGTCAGACCTGTTGCCCAAGGGCACTTCCAAGCAGAGGAAGGATATCAATGAAGGCCATACAGGCTTCTTGGGACAGCTCCTCGCTGCCCAGGATCTTCTTTAGCAGTGGCTGTTTGATGGGCTCGCGGGTGTAACACCACAGCTTGTCCTTTCCACGGCTCTTGGTGATCATGACCCGGCTGAGGGTGTGCTTTGGAGGTGGCCTGGTGGCAAATGCAAAGCAAGAGGTGGAGAGATTACAGGGATAATAGGAACAGCTTATGGCCAATGTTTCACCTAGGACAGTTGCTCCCAGCACCTGGCTAATGAGCTCTTACACCAAATGGGACATCACAATTTAGCAAGTACCCAGCTCCAGCTCTGCTCAAAGATATCCACTTGTACTTTCCTATGGCTCTGAAGAGTCTCTTATAGACTCTACTCCAGTAATGACACCACTATGCTACCCCAAAAAGCTTCTAACCACAGGAAGGATGATGGCAATGAATGGTCAGGGCAGCCACACTGAAAGAATATCACTGAAAGAATAGCAGTATAAGCCTGACAAGGGGAAGACATCCCAGAGGATCTAATCTGCCTGTCTGGCTTGCCAGCCCATCCAAACAGAAGTGGAAGCTCTGATTAGCTGCATTCAGCAGTGGTGCACATATAAGTTTCTGGAATAGAGATGAAAATACCTATATAGCCTAAGCACATCGTCCCACATAATATTAAATTTCAAATTGCTATACCTCTGCTGAGGAGAAATCCTTTATAAAACCTTGTCTGTGGAAAATCTGCAGTTCAAATGCCATGACCTAAACCAGAGGCTGCAGTTGTACAAAGTCACAGAATGGGGTATTCAGAGTCTTTTTTAGTAGCAAAATTTTTCTGATTCCCAAGCTACCTGCAGATGTGTCGTTGGATACTGCTGGGAACCAGGGAAGCAGTATTGAGATTTCTCACACTGCTCAATAAAAACGTAAGGGAAAGGAATTATAACAATGATTATACACCTGCAGGGTGAGCTACGTGACCCAGGGTGTCACCTCCCTTGCACCAATTAGATCAAGTCTACGCTTAGCTCCACAAACTACTCTATATAAGTGTAGTGTTTCTTTAAATAAAGGCTCTCTTTTGCTTCTCCATGGCATGAAGAACCTTGTTGCCATATCCTTTCACTGCTCTCTCAGAGCCTCAAATGCAATACAGACGGATTCCTATAACTTTGGAAAACGGTTTAAAAAATCACCTAAAATAATCATAGGAAAATTCCTCCAAGGTGTATGGCTTTACTCTTTCTTCACTGTCTGAAACTGCCATCTGAGAGGTTCTGATGACATCTTGTCGTTGGTCAGGGGTCATTGTGACCAGGGCCTGTGGGACGAAAAGCTCCCTGTTACCTGGTGTATTTGAAATTAATTATAACTGATGTATTCAAAGAAAGGAAGCAGATACAAAACAAGAACAGTAAAAATGAGAAGAAGCCATCAATTCCCATTAACAGTTAGAATTGTGCAGTTGTAATTTCTTTGTGCCATTCTCAGTCACTAAGGCAAAGAATAACAAATATTTTCACAGTGTGGATCATTTCCTAAGGAAGAAAATGTGCTCTGGAACCTACAGCTCCATATGTGAATGTAGCAGTTCCCTCCCACCACAAACACACCTTTAAGCAATCATGCCAGCTGGAAGGATTTAGCACAATACATGGATATTCCAAGTCACAAGTTTGTGGTGTCCTAAATGCCAAGATCAGAAGAAAGGCTGAGAACACTTTTGCCTTGGACAACTTGCCACCTCTCTCATCCCCTTTGGTTTCTGCCTTACATTCAGGGAGACTTTGGCCAGATCTAAGCACTTCATGGAGGCTTTGACCTCCCTGGACGTTGTACCAAGTTGTTTAATTCCATAAGGCTGCTTACCACGATCTCCAGCGGAGGCATGGTGACGGTAGGCAAGACATAGACGGAATCAGTCGGGAAATCCCCTCTCTGCTTGGTCCGTTCATTGAAGCCATTCGCCCACCCCGAGTTCATCACTTGTTCTCCTGTGTCCTGGTCCAGAACTATCAGGTCTCCTTTAAGGAAGCTGAGGAACCCAGATTCTTCTCCCACTGCGAAAAAACCATTGGTTAGAATTTATTTTTTTCCCCCAAATTCCTCACGAATATCAAATCGATCTATATGCTTACCACTGAGCTGGGCTATTTACTTGCCTGGATTTGGGTTGTCTTGGAGAGTCACCACATACTTGGATCGTTTCCTTAGTCCTTCAAGGAAGGTCACCACCAGGTCCCGGATATCCTCTGCATTGTTGGAGGTGAAAGTGTATTCATCACCTTTAATGGTGGCCAGGGTGAAACTCTGCCCTTGCAGCTTTCCTCCTCTGGGATATATTTTTATAGGAGACATAAACATGAAACATAATGACATAAAGAGGCAAAGCCTGGAAAAAGACTGATCTATGGTGACTTTGCCAGCAAAGTCTATCCCTCCTCACCTGCTGCTTGACACAGCTGTGATCTCCGGGAATGAGAGCTCTAAGAGAACCTGCTCCTGTTCATCCACAAAGTACACCCCTGTCCAGTTGACGGCTACAATCACATCATTTTTAGGCAGGCTTGGCCCTGGGTTGAAGACAAGATTTTCAATCAGCTCATGAAGGGTCTAAGGATACAGAAAATGTTTCAGAGGAGGTTGGAATGATCAAAAAGCTCTGTGTTTTTAAAGGGAGATAATTAGTGGCAGACCCATAGCCTGAGCCGTTGCTAATCAGGATGCAACAACAAATAAAGCATCATAAAAAGACCAGCTAGATTGTCCCCTTCTTGTCTGTGGAATTGCCATATCTCCTTCCTTTTGCTTTAGAGTGTCTTTTGCTCTGGGGATGTGCTGTACTGACTCACCTGAGAATTTGAAGGCTTCATAAAACCGAGAAAACAGCAAAGGCCACTTGAAACGTGCAAAATCCACTACTTCCTCCTTGACTTTTTTTTGGGTCTGCCCTCTTCTGAGTATAAATTCCCTACAGAAAAAGCAAACCACAACCCACATGAAGGAAAACACAGCTATATTCAGGAAGAGAGCAAGGAAAATCAATCCATGTAACCTGAAGACCTTGGAACAAATATTACTGGAAGTCTCAGTGTGGCTAAGGGCCAAACCACTACAGGAAAAAGTGACAGTTTGGGGAAAGTCCTGCCCTTCAGTTCCCACCTTATGGAATAATTTGACTTGGAGAAACCTGGGCAAGCATCTAAGGTGACCAGTCTCAGTGAGGCCCATCTCAGCTGACTGTGGGTTTCCCTGAAGTAAGTGTTTACTTTTCAGCTTGACATTCCTTTAGCTGGAAGCAGACCCTCATCAGCCCTTAAGTCCCTTATTTAGGGCATCCTTAGACACCTGACACTTCTGTACAAAGCTGTCAGGCTGATGGGAGACGTGGAAGATCCAAGTGGATCCCTGTGTTTCCACTGCCAGTTAAGGTGAGGTGAGACTCCTAATGCACATGGAGATGTTTCCATTGCAGGGATTCTAATCTGAAGCTGGGTCCTGATGTTAAATGAATGCCCATCCTCATGTCAGGAACATCACCTCTCATGAGTGGTCATGAGTACTGGTAAATGAGTTATGGAAAGTGTTGCTGTGTGAGAGTGTCACAAATGCTGTAACTGCAGTCTCAGAGGTTTTATACAATGCTTGGTATAATAAAGTCCTGACATTATCCAGAGATATGAACCACCTCTGTAATACAACTGGTAACACCACAATCTCTTGTAACAGGAGTACCACCCCAGAGATGGAGTTTTGCATCTCACAGTAAATTTTTGCAGGATGTCTTCTGTCGGATCTTGCATAAAAACCAGTGGTAAAGGTGAATATGGTTAGTACAAGCCCTGTCCTTTCTCATTGTTTCAGCTTCAGACCAAGCTAAGAGCTGAAGTATGTTTCAAAGGCACATAAAGCTATAGAAGCATGATGTGGGCCTCAACAGGTCATCTATTGTCCCCACCTTTTTATGTGCAGCTATAATGAGCTGAGCCCATTTTTCCACTGTTTTTGAAGCTGTGATCTCTCTGTCCGGAATATAGGATGGAATTAGATTCAGCAGCCTTTCCAGTACCATCTCTGACCCATAGTCCACATAGTACTGCTGGGAAGCCAGTTCTGCCAGATCTTCCTCCTGTGGGAGCCAAACAAACCAAGTTAACACTGTCACCAAGTCATCACAACATCCATCCTCCAACCATTCAAGGAGCCTGTTCTGGAGGCTGGGTGTACTACAGAATTGTGTGAAGATGCTTCCTTTTGGCAGAACTTCACCTTTTGGAGCTTTTTCACATCAAAAATTCAGGACATGGACCACTAAAAGCTATGATTAAGTCTCAACATGTTCATTGTTAAGAGTGCTCATGCAGCACATGGAAGTATCCAAGCCCAGGCAAGAGGATCTGATTGCTGCAGCTCCTGTTTTCCATATGGATACCATAATGCCCAAGCTAATGGATGTCCAGGGAGGAATATTTATCGTGCCCTTTGTTGTCACCTGTTTCCCTGTGTCAAAGATTCTTGCTGGACCGGACTGGGAGCTGCTGAGGTCACACACCTTGTCACAGCGGTACTCCCCAAACTTCACCCCGCGCACAATCTGCTGGTAGATGAGGTTGGTGGCCACGTTGTCCTCGCTGGGGTTGTGCCAGGGGGTGAAGATCTCCTTCCTGAAGAAGAGCCGCCATGGCGCGTTGCGCTCCTGCGCTCCCTGCTCCTTGGCGTACTGCTCGCACTGGGACACAGCGTCCATCACGTGGTCATTGCCACTCCCCAAGGAGGACACCTAGAGAACCAGAGACGAATGCGGCATTCACTGACCAAATCTAGGTAGAGAGACCTATTTTTGATTCACTCAGACTACCTGTACAATCCAAATAATCAAAATAATCAATGGTTCTATGCCATCTAGCCAGCCAAGTTCTGCAGCATGGCCAGGTGAGCCATTCTATTTTGAGATCCAGTTTCCCATCCAGACTGAAAGGAGAGCATCAAACATTAATCAGCAGAGCCAGTGGTCCCATTTTAAACTATTATTGATTCATACTGTGCTTTGAAACACACTGTTTCAAAGTCTTGGGCTTGGATCCAACCTAGCTAAGCATCACAAAAACCCAGAATAAAAAAGCCTGTCCTGTTACAGAAATTTATCTGCCTTCTCATGGGGTCTGCCATGAAGCCCCCAAAGCTCAGAGTTAACATCCCTTGCTGAATGTCTCCTCAAAAAAGATGAAGAAGACAGAGTATAAACCATTTTCTTCTCCACCTAGAGGCAGAGGTGACCACATCTGTAGGTGAGAATATACTTCATCCTCTTACACAGCAGCTCTTGGAATACTTGAGTTTCATTGACTTGCAACTGGTGTCTCACCTTATGAAGCTTTACCGCTCTCATTTATTTTGACAGAATTTCTGAAAAAGATATGTTTTTAGGTTAAATAAATCAGGTTAATTGCCAAAGCAGGCATGGCAGTTTGGATTTTATCTCGTTTCGGAAGCTTAATTTCAAACGCTAGTTTTCCAATTAAATTTAATTGGCTCCCTTGCATAAAAATCCAGGGAGGATGTTTTACTGGAAATTCATCTCTAATAAGCTTAACTGAGAGTAGAGAATAGTATCATGTAAGTATGTAGGAAGAAAGGAATTTCTGAAGATTTCTGGTCCACAACACTGGTCAGAATAGGTGCATTTTTGAATGTGTTTCTCTGCATTTTCCTGTTAAATTCTGAATATCTCCAAGGAGAGAGATTTTCATACAACCCAGCTGCAGAGTTTGACTACTCTTTTTGTGAAAATCATGCTGACACTTGCACTGTAGAAATAATCCCTCTTCCTTCTGGAAGTTATGTGACAGCAAGGAGAATCTCCTCCTTCTTTCCCAGAACTATTCAGGAATAGAACTTAAGATATACCTTGTCAAAAAGTGCAATGTAGAGTGAAAAGCCAAATCTGTCCTTCAGGCTGATTTTGTCGGCCAAAGAATTACAGAGCTCCTTAGCAGTTGTTGCAGAGTCTGTCAACAGTGTCTTTGTTGTCCCATCCATAAATGTGACAGGTAGCATGATTGGTTTCTTGGACTTGGTCGCCTAAAGGGTTGAAGTCAAACTTCATAATGTTATGTGTATTTCAACACTATTTACCTGCATACTCTTCCACCCCACTCTGGCAACCACTTCCTAATTCTTGATCCCACTGACTGGATGCTTTTCAGTGCTACCACACCATATTTATCAACAGGATAATTTACAGTCAGCTACTGGAAGCACTTGGAAGTCACAGGTATTTTATTTAATACATTCAGTCATCAAGATGCCTAATCCAGTAAATACAAGCATGCTTGGGAATGCTCACAGACACCGGAGCACAGCTATATATGCTTGCAAACCAGTTCAGAAAATGAGCAATTTTTCCACAAACTGCCTGTTCCAGCTATAATTATCCCAAACAAGTCCCAGGGACCACTCACTGGAGGCAGTTTTCCTGCAGCCACCCTTCATCTGGAAGAT
This sequence comes from Muscicapa striata striata, assembly GCA_030060385.1. Taxonomy (NCBI): domain Eukaryota; kingdom Metazoa; phylum Chordata; class Aves; order Passeriformes; family Muscicapidae; genus Muscicapa; species Muscicapa striata. The sequence goes on from JAREIS010000257.1 coordinate 327,906, forward strand.
AGTTTCTTCAAACACACGGGGGCTTGCTCTGTGCCAGCTGGCCTCAGTGCCAACAGTGCACACTTAATTTACAAATACTGATGCAACCAAAAGAATCGATCTTCGAGTACTCTGGAGAAAACCCAGGACATACGAGGAATGCAGTATGTTGGAATTACATGAAAATTCTTGACAGAAATAGGCATTTTGCTGTCCCACATTCTGTCCTGACAGGGATGTGTTTCTTGTGGCACTGAAAGGCTTAAGCCTTGAGCCTCAGTTCCCTGGGGAGGATGTGGAGGGGCTCATACCTGCAGCTCCAGCCAGCTGGGTGGCTGTGTCCTTGTCCCATTGGCAAACGTCCGCCTCAGCCTCTCTTCACAATAGGGAGCATAGCCTGGGGGCCTCCGTTGATAAAGTTCCTTAAATACTGTTGGCAGCAAGGAACACCTTGTTACACCTTTGGCTTAAGAGGCCAAGCATGTGCAAAAAGTAATGTTTTATTGTAGAAAAGCCCTCCATGACTAATGACAGCACTCAGGCTTGGATGTTCCTACATCACATCACTGGAAGCTGAGAGAGAGTAGGACAGTCTGCATCCTTGCCTTGTTCTTCTACTGTGCATTTCTGGCCTCAGAGGAGGTAAGATACCAGACTAGACAGATATTTGATTGAAGCCAGAGCAGCAGCTTTTCTGTTCCTGCTATTGCTGCCACTGACTTATATCTTTATATTTGAAAGATGTGTTATGTTATTGAGTGTTGGCTGAAAAGATGGGAGAGAATGAAAAAGATGTGTGAGTAATGATACAGGAGAATTGTAAATGAATGCCACTCAGAACATTTAACTGACAGTACAAAAGATCTTTCACAGTGACACTAAACAGATATCTCCCTAGTCAGTTTTGAAATTGCATTTTGGCCTAAACTTGAATTTGAAGCACTTCAGTGTATGTTAAAAATACAACCACATTATTGTAGAGACAATTAAATCCAGTGATTTCCACAATATGAAAGATAACACAGTTAAAAATATAACACAAAGACCTTGGCCAAAATGTTAGCTAAGACTAATAAATCTGTAAATCAATTTTTTCTGAGAGACTTTATAGAAAGATAAAGAGATCTCTGAACAATAACACACAGCTATTCCTTCAGAAACACAGACTGCTTTATAACACTGTCAGCCAAAATAACACAGCTGGAGAGACAGATATCTCTGTCAATCATAACTTACAGAGACACTATGAAGTACCTATGTAATACAGCCAGGTTATAAGGATGAGATCTGCTGCAAATGATCCTAAGTGGTGGATGCAATGTGAAAGTGTAATTTTAATTATGCTATTGCTAATAATGAACTATGCAATTACATATTTTTTCACATTCCTCATGACTGAGCCTTCCCACCTAGGCCCACTGTTGGTTGAAAGAAAGGTGCAAAGAACAGGACTGCTAATGTGTCTTGGCCCATGTTTAACACATGATGTGATAAACGTGTCTAATGGGATCCAAAGCATAACTTGAATATTTGGGAGCTGGAATACATATTGAAGACCTGCCTCATCATCAGTGAAATCCTTCTCAAAATGTTCAGTTCTAACTGATTCTTTTGAATGACAGAATCATAGAAGGAAATGGATGCCATCCAGAGGGACTTGGACATGCTTAGGAGTTGGTCTTAAGTTGGCCTTCACCTCATGAAGCTCAACAAGGACAAGAACAATTTCCTGCACCTGGGCTGGGGCATTCCCAAACAAATGCAGGCTGGACAGAGAATGGATTGAGACTTATCCTGAGGAGAAGGACTTGAGGGTATTCATGGACAAGAAGCTCAATCCATCAGTGTGCACTCACAGCTCAGAAAGCCAAACCTGTCCTGGGCTGCAGCAAGGCCAGGGAGGAGATTCTGCCCCCCTGCTCTGCCCTAATGTGCTGGGGCCGCCTGGAGCAGGGAGGGGGATGGGAGCCTCTTGAACACCATGAGGGTTTTGAAACAATAGAACAGCCCCTCTCTGGGAGCCTCCCCTGAGGCTGCGGGGACCAATCAGAGACATGGGTCGGTGATTGACAGCCCAGGAAACCAATTAGAATCCTGTTTCACTTTTACAAATCACAGCGAAAAAGGGTTGGTGGGTTCTTTTAGCTTTCTGGTCAGGGAGGTGAGCAGGAGCTTGCAGGGCTCTGGGCCCCTGGCATGGGGCCCGGCCCGGCCTCAGCGCAGCCTGAACCCTGGCAAGGGGAAGGGCCTGGCCCCGGGATGGCCCCGGGGGGACCCGGCCAGGCCTGGCCCCGGGGGGAGCCCAGCGCGGCCCCGGCGGGGCTCAGCTCGGCTCAGCCCCTTGGCCCCGCGCGGCGGCAGAAGGAACTCCAGCCAGCTCATCTCCACATGGTGGCCGCGTTTTTCCCAGCATGGCTTTAGCCTGGCTCTTTACCGTTTGGATACAAGTTTAACTTTTAGTGCTTGAATGAGACTTCGGATTTCCTGAGCTCCCCAGAACGAAAGGCATGAAGCAAGAAGAATTACAGAAGGCAGCAGAATGAAGACCAAGTTCTCATAGAAGGAGAGAGCGGAAAAGTCACCGCTGATAAGTAGCTTAAAACCTTTTTTTTGTGGGCTTTAGAGGATTGTGACTTTACTTAAATTCCTTTAAACTGTGGAATATGGGAGGTTAAGTGCCTGAGATGAAGACTTTTTTTGCCTCAAGAAATGGAGCTCTCTGTCTTTGGGACTGGAATATTGGACAGAGATATTTGGTGAAGAGTGAGATAAAGTGACTTTTTGTGTTTCTCAGTAGCCTGCCTTTAAAATGACACCCCATGTGTTTCAGCAACCCATATACAGCTCTGGAAGGACTGTGAGAATGGGAGGAAGAAAAATCATAATTTGTAGTTTTCGGGCAGATGCAAGTTATGAGAGTGAGACACCCTCTAAGCCTAAACGAAAAGAAGGGACTTTTCTCTCTGGAGTGAACTGAAATGATTATTTAAGTAGATAACTGACTGAAGTATTCTCTGTATGTTGCTGGTATGAAGAAAGGGGGAGGAGGGAATAATCTGGAAATCTCATTCTGAATTGTTTTGTGCTATTAATAAATTTCTTCTTATACCTTTTTAAGTTTTAAGCCTGCTTTGTCTTAACTCCTAAATTTGATCCCCAAGAGAAATTAAATATATTAAAATTAACCTTAGTCACACTGTGACATCTAACCAGATCCCAGCTGGAGGGCTGCATCCAGCTCTGGGGACCCCAACACAAGACAGATGTTTAGCTGTTGGAGCAAGTCCAGAGGAGGCCACTAAGATGCTCAGAGGGCTGGAGCACCTCTGCTATGGACAGGCTGAGAGAACTGGGAGTGTTCACCCTGGAGAAGAGAAGGCTCCAGAGAGACTTTAGAGTACCTTCCAGAACTTAGAGGGGCTACAAGAGAGCTGGAGAGGGACTTTTGATTAGGGCATGGGAAGGACAAGGGGAAGTTGCTTTAAACCAAAAGAGGGCAGGTTTAGACTGGCCATAAGGAAGAAATTCTTTCCTGTGAGGGTGGGGTAAGGCACTGGAACAGGTTGCCCAGAAAAATTGTGTCTGCTTCATCCCCGGAGACATTCAAGGCCAGGCTGAATGGGACTCTGAGCAATCTGGTCCAGTGGGAGGAACACCCTCCTGGCAGCAGGGTTGAACTAGATGACTTACAAAGATCCCTTCCAACCCAAACCATTCTATGCCTCTGTGATTCTACGATCATGTGATTGCATGATTCTATGCCTGAGTCTCCAGAAGTACTTATAAATTATTTCTAACAAGTGCTTCACTATCATGAAGTAATGTTCTGTTATTAAAGATTTAAACCAACACAACTTCCTGTGCCATACTTCTCAGATCTCATTTCCACACATAATTTAATTTTCTGTGACTTTGCCAGTAATTTATCTTCTTTATTAGATTTCACACTGACAAGGCCTGGGGATGAAGGAGGCATTTCTATTCTTGGCTTCAGCTCTTTCAGTGCTGAACACCAAGCACCTAATCTGATATCTATGGAGATTAATGGAACATCTTTATTTCCAGTCAGGCACTGAAACAAATTGTCCAGGGAAGTGGTGGAATCACCATCCCTAGAAGTGTTACAAAAAATATGCAGATATGGCACCTGTGGACATTCTTTAGTGGTAGGGTTGGCAGTGGTTGGACTTGATCTTAGACATCTTTTCCAACCCAAACAATTCCATGACTCTATAACTCATTTGGAAAGTGGACTGTTCAAATCTCGGCAATAGACCTTTGCCCAGAAAAAAAGAAAATCCTTAAGAACAACTCAATTTTCAAAAGTGTCAGCCACTTGGCATCTCCCACTGACTTCAGTCCTGCTGGTCCACAGTGCTGCTGAAGATGGTTTACATGTCGTCTCATGTGGCTGTTTGGAATTGGATGTCATTGAGAGAGCTCCTTTGCAAATGTACTTCCCGAGAAATTAAATCCTTCCCTTTCTATGTGCATTTTTAAAGTATAAATTAATAACTGACTGTGTTCTATTCCTTGCCAGGTTTGGTAGAGTAGATTCCTGAGGTTATACTGTCAAAGCCAGCAGATGCTGAATGCACAGACCTTTGCATATAAGAAACAGAGGATAAATGTGCATTATTCTGGTTGTGTAAATTCTACTTGCAGCCTCCCACAAAAAAATTTCCTACCAGAAGTCACTTAATCACATCTCCACACATCTACAAGCAGGAGACATCATCTAATTTGGTTGTCTCCATTACCTTTAGAGCCAAAGGAAAGAGGCTGTCACTTTTCAGGAGTGACTCATCCATCCGATGGACACTAGATACTGAACTTGGGATTCCCTCTACTGTGGAACCCAAGAGAAAAGCTGGTGGAAAAGAAAATGTATTGGTAGATAACTCATTAGACAAATGTAATCTACAATTTACCTTCACAAACTTTTCAGAAGGAGCAAAACATCCCACGCAAAGAGACATCAGGATCCAACCCCTAGCATGGCTGCTTTTGGATGGGTTCTGAGTCAGCTGCTTGCAGATTTGACAGTAGATTTCATCCCTATGATAGGAAAAATAATTAAAAGTTAAACAATAAAAAATGAATTATTTAACATTAATTTGTATTAATAAATATGCACATATAAATTGGCTAAATCAGAGATGTGCAAGTGACCTTCATTTGACACTTTCCAGTGTTTGAATGCTTCATTTAGCTGCTGAAATGAGTTTGAGTATTTCATTAGCAGATAATTAAAAATATTTGCACAAACAAAAGAGATAAAAGGGTCAAATGGAAAACACAGTAGTGAGGAACAAGAGTGGGCATTAAAAAAGCAGTCCTGTGTCATTAGGACTTTCAGAAATGTTTGAATTCCTTTGCATGGTCTTTCCACTGGGCCTGATACGTACAGTAAGGAACATGATGCAGTGCAGCCTGCATTATACAACATAACCTAAAAATTATAAAATGAGAGCTTTTAAAGCTGCAGATAATATCAGACTTGCTTGAATAACTCAAGAAAAGCTCAAGGAAGAAGGAATGGAAAGAATGGCATGTTCATGCCTTTGTTTTGATTTCTAACCTTAAGGCTGGCCTGAGGATGCCATTACCAATAATGAAATGGAGCTTCTCCAGGTTGGAAGTGGGTCGGTCTTCGAGCATGCTATTACCCTGCAGCGTAGACTCACCATCGTGAAGTCTCTTTGTCACCTGCCAACCAGACATATTGGTCTCTTTCAGGACAGCCAGCTACTGTGTCCCCCCCACCCCCATCCCAGGTGTGTGGTGCACCCCAGGAGGACTCCTCCACCAGCCAGAGGGGTCTCAGAAATTCTTTGATCTAGGATTTTAACAGCAATGGAGGGTTTGACTGTGTTGGCTTCAATCATGTATGGGTGAAATTAAAATGGTCCTGTCACACTTCCACCTGCTTGGTCCTTTCCCAGGGTTTCTACAATGTCACCTCCTTGCATCCCATCTCTGAACTGGCCCTGCTGCTGGGAGAGGGCCACCAAAGGCCTTTGGAATAAATCCATCTTTATTGCCAAAGAGGACCTGTCCCTTAATCACATTAAAATGACCATCAGTGTTTTCACTGGAAAAATGGACCCATTCCCCATGCTCATGAAGCAGCTGAAAATGCATAAGCATGGTGCTGATTGTGAAAAAACGATGGCATTTGTTTGCTTAGCAGTTCACTGTCTCAGCTAGTCAATCCCATCTCCATTTAGAGAGATGGACATTTCTAGAGCATCTTCAGAGCCAGTTAGGGTGAGCTAGGTTGGGTCCTGTTTCTCCCCACTGACCCCTAAGGGAATATCTCACAGAGCAATCTTCATACTCTCAGGCAGATATAGCCAGGTAAGATGGTGCCTGCTCTGGAAATGGGCAGTCTATCAATTGTTTCTATCACTCCCACCTGAAAGATTTATCACTCCTCACTCTTTTGAGATGGCATTTCTCAAAAGCTCTCAGGTTGGGGTAACTGCTTCCATGGGAGTTTTGTCCCTGGCACTGGAGTGGAGCAGAGGATGGGTGAGTGCTGCTGGAGACACTGCTATCTATGGTAGAGGTGGGAAACTAAAAGCAGGGATAACAATCAGACCATCACAGAGTGGTGAGAGGTATCAGCAGCTGGATGGAGGGCTGTGAAAGAGGGGAGGGAAGGTGCTGGATGAGTGGAGAACAGGAGCCCAGGGGAGGCCGGCGCGAGGTGCAGAATGACTCAAGGAGACACGGGAAGCCAACCTTTCCCCTTAAACACTCCTTAAATCTTTCAGGCAGAGAGACAGGTAGCGCCAAACCCAGAGGAGGGCTGGTTCTATGTTGTCTAGGGAAAAGCAGAAGAGAGTCAGAGAGGGCTGCAGACAATCCGACGGCACTTGTGCTGCCAGGCGGCCAAGCGTCTCCCCTCACCTCCTCCGTCAGCTTGGATTTCTTCTTGAGCGTTAAGGAGACCAGCTTGTGCCGCACACTGTTCTTCTTGTGCCCATCAATGTGAGTACTCTGCAAAGCAAGAGGGGTGGTGCAAAGTGGTGAGATGCAAGTGCTGAACAGGTGCTCTCTCCGCCTCCCCTGGGCTCCTGCAAAAGACCATTAATCCTGTGCAGAGTGTTTCAGAGACTGGTGGGAACCAAAAGTCTGGACCCATATTCCTGTGCCCCTTGATAACCCAGGGCTGACTCTGAATTTTGTAGATACTTTCTAATCAGCAGGTGTCCCTCAGATCAAAATTATATATTGGGAACATATGAAAAAACTTATGTTGAATACACTGCTGATTATTGCTTAACTCAAGTCCACTCAGTTCTGCTGTATGACAGTGGAAATGAGATGAGCAAGACCACTCTCTGAGACAAGCCATCTGCACAGCACTTTTAGCTGGAAGTCATCTAGCCAGGGATTCATGGACAGGTAGTTACTCACTGTGGTTTCGTAATTTTTAACCAGCCCTGTGCTCTATCAGGTTTCCCAGAAGAACATCTTTGATGTGGGACAGCTCCAGACACTGACTATGTATCATCAAATTAATTGTTGGCTTTCTACTTTTACAGAAAGTATGCTTTTATACCAAAGTTTAGAAGTTTGCTTTAGTTTGCTATGGAAGTTTGCCTTTATAGCAAACTTTCGGACCTAGTTAACCTCCATCCATTTAAAAAGCTTTCAAAAGACCATGATTTCACACCCAATTGACACTTTGAGTCCTGTGGCTGTGATGGTTTATATCATTATAAATATGAGTTGATGCTGGATTTGCATATCATTTTGCTCAGACATCTTTTTGTACTGTGAAGAGATGATGCAACCACAGAGAAAAAGGACAGCTTAAATTTCCTTCTCTTCTCTACTACCTGATATCTCAGTTGGCCAAAATATGTATTTTTGTAAAAAAAAGCAAGAAATTATGGGTGGAAGGAATGAAAGGTGATTCTTGGTGTATATTTTTACAGAATTATGATTCTGAGCTTACTCTCATCAGGTAATTCACTGGAAGTGCTAGATGGTCTCATCATTTCTAAGAACAAGGAGATTTGTTAATTTACCTCTGCAAAAACTGCAGAAATTTGTCAAAATTAAACAGTGGCACCCAGAAGATGCCAATAGCAGATTATATCTTGTCCTATTGAATAAAGCAATTGCCAATGATTAAAATGTATCAGCAGTGTGGACATTGATTTATCCAGAATAATGTTTTGTCTGGGAAGGATACTAAGATGAAGTCCTCCAGTGACATCCAAAAGGCACTCAAGATGCAATAGGATTTTTTTTTTTTTTTTTTTTTTTACATTTTTATTTCCACAGTTTAATCTCCTGGTAACTAATTACTTCCTGCTCCAAGATTAAGGGCACATTTTTAATTTAGACTCTTCTGATTCACGGCAGATCAAAAGGAAATCCCCAAATGAGAAGCATGGGACATTGCATTCCCCCCGTGTACTTTAGCCCTGCAGGGTGGAGGAGAGAGATCAAAGTCCCATGAGAGATATCAGGGCACTTCCTTCACTGGGGAACATTCAGAGGGCAGACATTCAGTTCTCCCTATGAGGAAGGGACAGGATCACAGGCAATTATCCCTTCATAGCATAAGTGCAAATAAAATCAACAAACTGATTGCCTGCAGAAAACACCACAAGTTGTTTCTTTCCAACACATTTCAATATACAACACCTAATAATAACAGCATCTTCTTTACAGCCACAGCAGTTACCTCTCCTTCTCCCTGCAGAGCCTGCAGTTCTTTCTTATAGGTCTTCTTCCCAAGAGTCTCATAGATTTTTGTCATTACTGGTATCTTCTCACCACCATCACTCATGGCTGTGTGATACTTCGGCTCAGGGAGGTCTCCCATGAAACGCAGGACAGTGATCCATACAGCAAGTGCCGCCTGTTTGAAAGGGAAGTTACATCCTGTTAGCTCACATGGGGCAGTGGGGGCTGAATCCATCAGGATCCCCTCTGTGGTCTCTCTGCACACCTGCAGGAGATAAAAAACTTCCCTGTGCCATGTGTAACAGCTTTGCCTGCAGCACACATCCTCTCTGAATGCTGGGCAGGCTGCTGGCTGGGACCACAGCTTGTGCCACCATGAATGTGTTTGTGAGCCCTACATGGGGTTTGCTACTTGACAGGAAATGCCAGCCTTATTAAGGGGCAGAGACTGGCATCTCCTAACCCACTGCAGAGGGGAAGAAGGATAACAATGAAGGCAAGTTCATGGAAAATGTAATATACATTAAAGCCACGCAGGTTCAATCCATTCCTGCTCTTGTACTGCTGGCTATGGGACAAGCAGTTCTTCTAGCTCTGCAGTGGTGTGTACAACAAGGTAAGAAGCGACTTTTCCAGCTCCCTAGAGGCTTTACAAATGGTACTGAAGCAACAATTTCCATGCCCTGAGCCCAGAGCACCTTACTGTCTTAACACAAATGTAAGGGAGGGACCCTCCTCTCTAATGCTCCATCCCTCCAATATTCACTGTCTTACCAGCACTCAAAGCATACTGGTGGGACAGTGGCCAAGGACATGTGCAGCAGATGAGTGTATCCCTAAATGGAAACTCCTGGTGCCCTTTGGCTGGAGGGTTAACCAGGCTTTCTCTAACCCACCCAGCCCTGCTCAAGGTTTTCCATCTCCTGCCTCACCAGCTGGTCTCCTTCATCTTCATGGTACAAGAGAGGCTGCTTGAGGGGCCGGCGGATGTATGTGTGTGTTGTTGTGCCCTGGAAATATGTGGCTGCAAACTTGGCAAATTTGTACTCTGAGAGGTCTTCTTCCTCCTCCTCAGGGAGAGGCAATGCTGCATCCAGGTCCTCTTCTTCCAGCTCCTTCTGGACTTGCTCAAGGTCCTGTGGTGGAAGCACATGTCAGACACTCAGCATGGTTTTGGATATCAAACTGCCATTTCCCTTTGGGACTGACTTTTCTGCCAGTCTGATTTCCATCCCAAAAGGAAAAGACAGCTGGAGGAAACACTTGGAATATAGCTCTAGAGCCCATGCAAAGCCCAAGCTCCAAAGGACATGCCTGTCCCCAGAGCAGTAGAAGAAGCAACGAGCATGGCCTCACTCACAGCATGGGGAAAGGATGTGTAAGAGCTAAATGCCATGAGCTGTGACGAACCTAAAAGGGAAGATCTCATAGACCACAAGTCCTTGATGACCTTATAGTGATAGTGCTCTCCTCCATTTGGTAGTCACAGGAAAGCTGCCAGGCGGCCTGCCCATCTCTAACCACAGCACAGTAACCTTTTGGGGCCACACAGGAGAGCCTGGCCTTGAAAGAAGCCTTCAGAGACACATTTCTGTATTGCTGTACTCTTTCTTGATCTATTAATGTTTTGCTAACACCTGTCATGTGACAGCCAGGCTCCTGTACATCTCCAGTACCTCAAAGCCATTGGGTGCCTGTCCCTCCTGTCCAGGAAGGGAGGAGGTTGTCCCCAGGAATCCGAACATTTTGTCCACCATTTCTGAGTCATTCACTGGCTCATTGCGAGCTCTCTCCATTTTCTCTAGGAGCTCTTTCTTCCGACGTGCTTCCTCCTTCTCCTTTACTTCTCTCTCTGCATCTTCCCGTGCCAGCTGGGCCAGGCGCACCTGCAAAAGGAGAGGTGCAGTGACTGAACTGCTTCTTCCAAAGAGCTGGCATAAATTCTGCAGGGCCTGGCTTTAGGAAGGCAGGCTGCCTGGTGCTAAGGGCACTACACCCATATCATGACCTCGAGCAAATCGGTGACATGTCCATGTCTCAGTTTTCCCAACTCCAGAAGTACAAAGCAATGGGTTTTCCCCATTCCTTAGTGCCTTTTTAGGGATGTTGGTCCATGCATAGAAACTCTCACTGACCTAATTTTTCTTCTTTTATACAACAGCCCTGCACGTCCACACACACACAGAGTGTTCCAGTTCCCCCTTTATACAATAGCAAAAGTGAATAATAACTGTAATCTCTGGCATTCCTGTGCAGCAAATCAGAAATTCTGGAGCAGATTCAAACTAAAAGAGCACAGAGTACTTTAGAGAATTAAATACAAACCACTCATGCAGAGGGCAGAAATCCTTCAGATATTTTTGTCATTGCCCCTCAAAGGAACAAAACTAGTTCCTGGAAAACAGACAGAACCCCAGAAAGAGATCAGTCCCAACGTACTTGGTGCTTCTTTTCTGCTTCCTCTTTGGCTTTCTTGGCACTCATCTCCTTTCGAAGCCGCTCCTCTTCTGCCAGCCGAAGTTTCTCTGCTTCCAGGCGCCGATAATACTGCGGGAATAAAGAGAACAGGCACCTAATTATTTTTTGCATTTTTTTTTCCCCAGAGCACACGACACAGAGGCACGCGTTCCTCCCCTCTGGCGTCCGTGCCCCCGCAGCACTCACCTCCCCGCGGAGGCGCCTGTAGAGCCGCCGCGCGATCATGCCGCGGGCGTAGGCCTGCACGGTGAGCACGGCCCACAGGCGGTGGCGGAAGGCCCGGCGCACCAGGTAGCCGCGGCAGCGCGCCTGGAACTCGATGATGCGCCGGCGAGCCATGTGGTACTGCTTGTGCAGCTTGCGGGAGCGGTACAGGGCCTGCAGCCTCAGGAAGCCAATCCGCATCTGCAACGGGAGCAGGGTGAAACACCAGCGGCTCGCCCGCCCTGAGCACATTGCCACTGCTGATCTCCTGCAAGAGCCATGAAATCAGTTCCCACAACAGCAAACCTTCTGCAGGGAGGCTCTCCAAGAGGGTGGAGAAATGAACCCCTCTGGCTGCTGCACTGATTCAAAGCCCAGGAAGGACAAACACAGTTTTTCCCCACTGGACCTTTGAGAGGCTTCAGGATGTCTGGTTGGCCATCCCAAAGTAGCTACAAGCCATGAGGGTTCCTCCTATGGAGGTCCAGCATGACAGTCAAGGTGCTGTTTGATGGCAGGAGGCAGCATCTTAGCCAGCCTGGAAGTCACTATTTCTATCAAGTTGCAGGCTTGAAAGATTATATTGAGATACTTTAGACCTTGCAGACTTGGAAGATTATACTGAGATACTTTGGACCTTGCAGACTTAGAAGATTATATTGAGGTACTTTAGTCCTTAACACACTTTCCAAAAGACCCTGCTGTTGGGTCAAAACCAGCTGTAACAGGGAGAGAACAGGACTATGGACTGGGATGGTGAGAAACTCAAATATGGTCCCACATGGAGATGGAGTCCATTTTCTAAAGGAAGCTGCTCTTGGGTTTTCAGTCATCTGGGAACTAGGGGAAGACTCACAAAACCCCAGATGACCAGTTGGTGCAATGGACATATAAAAGTCTCAGGGGAAAGAACAGTTAGGAAGTGGGCTCTTCAATGAGACAACAAAGCAAAAGAACAAACTTCCATTCATTACTCCAACTGATAAAAGCCAACCTCATCACTTCCGACACTCAATGGGACATTTTGAACCAGGAAACCCTTATGTATGTCCCAGGTGAAAGAGGCAGGAAAGCAGAGCTGTGAGGAAGCAGCCCTGTACTTACAGCACCATAGTTCTTCCTGCAGTTATGTCCACGCCAGTATCTCTGAATCATCAGGACTGAATTTCTCACTTTCAGGAAATTGGACCTGCAAAAGCATTTAATCATTTGCCTCTGTGGTTTGGCCACAAGTGACATCATCTCCTAGTCCTCATTTCTTGGAGATTTGAACCTGAGTGTCCAGGTGGAATAAACACTGCATTTTTGGCATGAAAATGTCTCCTTCCCCAGCTCTCCTTGCTTTCATATAAAAACATCTGTAGGCACTCTCACTGAGAGGTCTCTGCAGGGAGATTATGCCACTTCATGGGAATGAGAAGAACAGGAGTGCTAGGAATGGTTCCTTCCTTCCCCCAGCCCCGCATCCTCTTCTCACACCTAAAATCTCTTCCCTGTATGTCCTTTCCATTTCATTCTAGCACCTGAAAATGGATTGAATCCCACCCAAATGACTCAGAGCAAACCTCACCAACACCATGCTGCTGTCCCTATCTGCTCCTGCAGTCCTCATCCTGATCTGATTCTACCAGCAGACAACACGGAGACAATGGTGTTGGGAGCCTTCGGGTGTCTCCCTACAATCAGTGTGTGAAAGACTGATGACTTATTTAGCATGTGCCCTTTCTGCAAAGCACAACCTGAGTCTCAGCCGTGGCTTGGACAATCAAAGAGCATAAAACTCCAAGAACTGTCCCTAATCTGTAGGTGAAGCTTGTCCTGGCTGTGGCTCCCCCTCTTCATCCACAACAGTGCCATGAGCTACCTGTCCTCTTCCCATCTCTGGAAACTGGGTTGCAATGGGAAGAGTCCTGAACCCCTTGGATACTGGGGAGAGCAACTTTAGTAGCAGCAGGTGACCCAGTGCTCCCTCTGCAATCTTGTGGGGATCTCCATAGACTGGAATCTCAGCATTGCCTTCAGCTGGCTCAGAGTCCCCTGCTGCACTGTCATAGCCTGCAGATGGCCCTGAACAGGGACAGAAGGTCCTGTTCTGTCCAGGATTGAGGCAGATAACACAGTTATCCGCTTGTTTCCAGTTTTCCTCCAGTATTTGCTGCACCTGAGTGCCAACACATCAGAGGTCCCCTCTGGTAATCTGGGCACCCAAGGAGTGATGCAGCCTCCAGGGGCCACTTGCTGGTGAAGCATCCCACATGGCCCACCTCCCATTTGGCCATGGGGTTCATATCTACCTGTCTTTATAGCCACGGACCACCTTCTGGATGAGGATGACTTTGTCCGTGATGGCCTTGTCTCTCTCAATCTCCAGCAGCATGTCGTGGTGGTCCTGTAGGAGGAAGCAACACAGCACCAATCTCAAGCTCTCCCTCTGCCTGATATGTGGGTGGTACAAGACCCTTCTTTAGGATAGTTGTTAAAAATAAACTCTTGGATAATTTTATATCCCAAGTATTACCCCACCTGCCTACTGGGGAAGTCCAAACAAACCCTAGTGATCTGTAGTTTTCATTCCCAAATGAACTAGGTCATCCAGAAGCTGCAAATGCAATACTTCACAGTCTGAAAACAATCAAATTACATTGCCCTTCCCTGCAGAGCTCCCTCCTAGTGCTCTCAGCCATGAGAGCAGCTCCTAGGAGCACTGGAGAGCTTTGCAAACAAACTCCAGGCTGCCTGGGTCCCATCACTTGTTCCAGCCAAGACTGCAATGCCTCCCTAACCTAAGGGAAAAAAAAGCTCCTCAAAACACTAAATTTCCTTTGGCCTGAGGCTTTCAGATGCACCAATCCAAGCTTTATTCTGATTCCTCCCATGTTGTGTGTGATTCAGCTTTCTTTCCCAGTCATGGCAAGCCGAGCCACGCCGCACTGCATGCAGCAGAGGCAGTTCCACACGTTTCCTGGTCTGCTCGACCTCCCGTGGCCCCTCAGGGCCTCCCAATTTCTCTGTTTCCTGTCCTGACAGCTGTGAAATCTTGATAACAGGCTCTGGAAAGAGCAACTAGAGGGAACAAATTCTGGGGAAGAGATGGAGGTGTTTGTGCTGGCAGTGGGACTTGGGGGTGAATTTAGGTGTAAGCAGCCAGGGTTTATCGTTGTGTTTTTTGCTCAAGAGAAGCCTCACCTTCCCAGAACAGCATAGGTGTGGGTTTGTAAGGAAAGATGAGTGTGTATGGGGCTGAAGGGGACCGGCAGTGTTGGACTGGTGTCAGCTGGACTGATGCAGAAAAGGAGACTGTAGGCACATCTTGGGTTGCACAAGGATGTGCAGAAAGCAAAATGAACCTGTTGTGCTCATGTCCCTCTCTTTGCAGGGTTCTGCATGGGCATCCCTCCTGCTGCTGTGCCTTTTGGGTGAAGGCAGGAGAGGAAGCTGAACCACTCAGCCCAGGAAAAAGGCTGTGACCACTTTTGCGTCGGTAGGGATTTGTGAATGCATCAGTGCTGGCACTATGTCAGGACTTCCTTCTGCCTGCTGCTCCTAAACCTGCCCCAAATATTCTGCCTTAAGCCAGGTTCTACCCACTGACATGCCAGCCCAGAGACCATGGAAAAGGGTCATGTCTTGTGATGGAAAGGAAATGGTAGGATGTGCCTCCAGAGGCAAGGATCCAAGATGGCAGGGGGAATGTGGAGAACCACCCACCTTAAGAAATATCTTTGTCTTGCCAATCTGCCAGTCATCATCCTTCCCCAGCACTGCTTCAGCAATGCGCTGGCACGTCCCACGAAGGTCACCCTGACAGAAAAGGAGTTGGGATTCACCAGGACCAGACTCACCCATCTCTCCTCCCAAGCCCAGGTTAAACCTCTGTGGTCCCAAATCCCGCAGTTTTCTGCTAATGAGGTTCTTGTGGCTTTCCTGTCACTTTGTTTAAGGTGAGTGAGATGGACAGGCTGAATATGGCTACCTGTCCCTGCCAGCCCTGCAACCATTTTTCCTTCACTTGGAAAGCCCAGAGCACCACTGTGATGCCTGGGGATCAAAAACTGCATAATTGTTTTTGGAGAGGAGGCACACCCCATGGATATCTCTGGAGATCGCCCAGCAGAGAGCACCTGCTAGCTGTGAGAGAGGATTCTCACCTGCTTGTAGGCCGGCTTCACGCCAGGCATGAGCACGCGGTAGCGGTCCACGAACTCCACAAAGGTGTAGCGGATGGGGTACCCGGCGCGGCGGATGCGGATGGTCTCCATCATCCCCGAGTACCGCAGCTGACGGACGCACAGCTCCCGATCAAACAGCTGGGGGGTTACAGGACACGGGGGTTTGATTGCAAATCTTTTAGGGCTAGTTCATTGTACTTACAGGCAACTATGCGCTCCTCCGTGTGGGCCTGATGAGGCACAGACTGCTGCAGGCAGTTTTGATTTTCTTTGCACGGTTTTGTTATCTAATTAATCCCACGCCTTTCTCTTGGACTAACCAGAACAATACTCAGAAGCAGCAGCACGGGATGATGTACAGACCCAGAGAACTCCAGCCAGCATCCCGATACAAACAATTTTTTCTCCCCTTAAGCACATTTCAGAAGGAAGTAAAAGTTTTAGAATAACATAAAGTAACAAACAGTCAGGACTTTCCACTGACCTTTTGCTTCCGCTATCCCATTTCCTATCACTATCAGTACGTTTTCCTTCAAAGGCAGGGACAGAAAATGATCTCTCAGACAATGTTCTCTTTTTCAGTCACCCAGCACAGCTCTGTGAGCCTTTATCTGGGATTTCTTTTCCTTTAGATTATTAAACCAAGGCCAAAATTAAATTTAGCAAGAAATCACATTTTGTATCACACTGCAGTCTCTGATTCACTGTTAGCTCACCCACTCATTTCTTTAATGGGGAGATTAATTTCTCTTTGTCTAATTCTTTCAAACTTGAAACTGCTTTCCTGTCCCACTGAAAGTTTTGTAGACAAATAGGGAGAACAGAGACTTCTGCCTTAGCACTAGCAAGACCTGATGAAATACAGACTTCCTACACAGGACACGAAGTACCAGACTGAATTCCAGACATCCAGGTGTAAAAACATTTCAGAGTTAGGACATTTAGAATAATTTGCTAACATCAGTCCAGGATGTACCCCTATTTCTCAACATCACCTGTGTTTGAAAAGAAGGTCTTGTTCTAATCTCTGCTCAGATGATAATCACAGATCAGACATATTGTTAAATATTTACCCAAAATATTCCATTAACAGGCTAATAGGTGCCTTTGTACTCTCACCAAAACTAGGATAAGAGCACAGTAAAATGATCTGAGAGACCCACAAACCTTTTGCTCTGCATCATATCAGGTTAAATGAAAAGCAAAAATAAGTTTCAGACAAACACTGCTTGTATATAACAGGTCCGAAATTCAATGTTTTATGCTTTTTTGCACTCAGCTGAGCTTTACTAACAGACACTGACTGTAGATGAAGCACCAGCCCTGGCTATATCATTTATTAAATAAAGCACTTCCTTTCCCAGCAGTCCCACTATTAAGTGTGGTGAGCAGGTAACCATGATTACTCACAGCATCAGTGTCGGATCCTGCAAGGTGGGGGGAGTGGGATCAGCACCCACTTTATCACCTGCCTTCTGCTGCAAAACTTGGAGTCCCTTCCATGAGCAGTTTGTGATCAGGGGGATTGAGAGCCCTCCCCTTTCTTTTCCTTTGCTCCTCAAAGTTTTCCCCCACAGCATTCATTGCTTTTGAAGCAAATCACTGTGAATTGGAGCAAAATAACTCCTCTCACATTTTCTATGTGCTATTTTGCCTCTTTATTCCACTACTTTTAGAACCATGATTTTGTAATTGGTGAAGAAAATTAAAAGACAGTGGAAAGGATCAAACAGGATTTAAACTGAGGGAGATCTATTGGGAACAAAGATTTTCAGGAAAATGCCCACAGGAAGATGGTTTTTAGAAAGCACTGAACTCTGCCACAGAACTAAACCCATGGCTCAGCTGAGGTTTCTGGCAGGAAGGAGCCTACCCCCTATGGAAACACAGAAGCATTTGCTATAGCATAAAGGGCTGCAGGGTGAATTCCAAGAGAGTGTCCTTGGGAGGAAAGGCAGGGTCAGCAGCTAACCCCTGCAAAAAGTTTTGGGGTGCTGTTGAACTGCAAAGCAAGTGCTTAATTTTGCCAACCCTTTTGTGGCTCTGTTGCTGGCACAGCAGGCTGTGGCTTGGCTTCCCAAGCCTGCAGGGTTAGTCCTGACTCCACTGATACCCAAAGGAGTTTTGCCAGTAGCTCCATGGCAGAATGACCCCACTGGCAGTCCCGTACAAAAAGCAACCAGGAGAGAAAGGCAGGACTTACCATGGGCTTCTTGTACTCATTGGGCTTGATGCAGCGGACAAAGAAGGGCTGGCACACGCTAAGAGTCCTCATCAGCAACTCCAGGGAGCGCTTGAACTGGCTGCTGAGCGTCGGCGAGCGCTTCCTCGTCTCTGCTCCCTGCAAAACCGCAGTGCAGGGCTCAGGAAATGAAAGGATAACACTGCCTTTCCCCAGGAACCTCCTGCAACAGCCAGGGCTGCAGCTGGGAGTGGGGCCAGAGCTGGCTGGAAGTTGTGGCAGGAGTGGGGAAGGGCAGAGCCTGTGAGCTTGCAATGGCCAGGCTCCGGCAGCCTGCTCCATGGGGCTCTATGCAGGCAGGAAAAGTGCTGGGATTTAATTTCTCCTGCTTGAACCTCCCTGTGTGACTGGAAAACCCATCTTCCCTACGCAGAGCCATGAGGAAGGTCTGCCCATAAGAGCAAACAGCCTCTCTGTATCACAGCCTGGGGCAATGCACCTGCCCAGGGATGCTCTCAGGAGCAGCATGGGCTTCCCTGTCTCCATGCGTTGCAGCATGGGCATGCCAAACCCTCTGTCACGGTTCCTCCTGTCAGGCAGGGCTTCTCCTACTCCCTGGAACAAGAACCAGAGACTCATTTAGGGTAAAAAATAGTCCAGGAGAACTCTTGCTGCAGGGTGACTCTGCAACAGTTCCAGAAAGTTCTGCTGAGATTCCTCAGCCTGTACTACCACAGATTCGAGTTGCTTTTGGAAAATAATATCAACTAGACTAAATGAGGTGAGTACTTAGGAGGAATCAGGATGATTTGGATTATTTTTCTCAGTTTAGCTCCCCTGGTCAAATTAATAACCCTAATCTTTATTTTGGGGCAAGTGTTTCTAAATGAGAATGTGTATGTTTC
This sequence comes from Muscicapa striata striata, assembly GCA_030060385.1. Classification (NCBI taxonomy): domain Eukaryota; kingdom Metazoa; phylum Chordata; class Aves; order Passeriformes; family Muscicapidae; genus Muscicapa; species Muscicapa striata. The sequence goes on from JAREIS010000257.1 coordinate 346,532, forward strand.
TCTTAATAGTCCCTTCTCCCTGCTCTGGGAAAACCTTGTTAAACCACCTCCAAATGAAGTCCCTGGCTCATTTCATGTGCCAGACACTATTACTTGAGCTCATCACACATCAGCCACAGTGGTGCTGTGTGTCTAGTGGGGTCTGGTGTTCAGGGAGCCTTTGTGGGGCATCAGGTAATGCTGGAGGGTTGGAGGAAGAGTTGGGCACCAGGCAACTCCCTCTTAATAAAAAACAGGGTGAGCATGCAACATGACCTGTGACATGACCTGATGGACAGAGAACTCCCAAAGGGAGGATATCCAGCAGGATTTTAATGCATTTTTCCTCCAAACATACTCTTATTTGCAGGTGGCCAAGCCACGTGGGGAGTCACAAAATCCTCATCTGCAGTGGCCTTACTGCTAACTTATGCAGTGTTTATTTGCACATTTTTGTTGCTATGTTTATTTCTACTTTTGCTAAAATCTTTACACGTACTTCATCACATATCACTAATAACCTTTAACATTCCCACCCTTCCAAACTGAGGAATTCCACAGAATCACAGAATAGTTTGGATCAGAAGGGATTACAAATTCCCTCTTGTCCAACCCCTTCGCCACGAACAGGGAGTTTACACAGCTCATGTTGAATGTGATGTTGAGACAAACCCAATCAAGACAAACACAAAGCCATCATGGAATTCCAACAAGAGAAAACCCAGCTCATGCAAACACCACAAAAACCTGGCCTGCTTGTCAAGAGGAGCATGGGGGGCTATCAGCAATCTCTCCCAGCAAAATCCTCCCTGGAAGGACAAACTGCTAACCAGTCTGGAGTAATCAATGGATACAGCTGCTACCTGCAGAGCACTGTAGAGTCTGATGCTCATATTTTGTCATATTTTCTGAGGAAAAGGCTGTTTCAGCAGAATCCTGGTTTGAAAGGCTTTGATGAATGTTTTGTTATCACATTGCTAATTATGCATACGAGACCACCTCTGTGAGATGTGAAAGGATAGCCACAGGGGTTAGAAGCAGCAACAGATGCAGGAGCAGGGCTGGCAGTCGGAAACAATTGCATGTTAGCCAAATTTTAGTCAGTTTGGGCTTGGCTGGGAGAGATCATTTTTAAGCCATGGTGTTAGGAAGGGAGCAAAACTTTATACAGGGGTCTACAGGGGTATGCACGAGTGGTTTGCTCCCAGACAGCAAGAAATGCTTCTCCAGCTTGCTGGTGCATTTCTTTCCTGCATGCATCCAGATCTGGCAAAGAGCAGTGGTGCCATCCCCTTCCTTACATTTGAGAGCTTTTTGCTGGGAGGGTTGGGAGGAAGGGACAGTGACCAGAGAGCAGCTTGTCTTCCTGTCCAAATAGTGAGAGTGGTCTGGGCTCCCCCTGTCAAGACCCCATCATCCCATTCAGGAATGACATTTCAGGGCCTGACATTTGTGCACAGACCCCTCTCAATGGTGGGCAGCATTCCTATGGGCACTTTTTGGGCTCTAAGATACACAATAAATATTATGACAAGTGTTTTGCATCAGCTTCATCCTTCAGGGATGGGTGACACCACTCAAGTAATTGTGGTTCCTTCTGCCTCACCTCAACACCAGCCTGGAGAGAATCACACCTCTACACTTACTTCAACAGAACAACCTCAAAAAAGGAGTGGAGCAGCCTCTCAACACAGCCTAGCAAGGCACTGAAAATACAGGATTTACTGCAGAGAAGATGCATTTTTTTAAGCTATAACCAGACCCAGTCCCCATAGCCTGATGGAGAAAGGGCTGATAAATTCTGGTTTTCCCCAACCAGAGAATTCCTAGCTTCCAAACTCTGAGACTGCAACATCTTTGGGACTCAAACTATCTCTTCACTTGTGTCCATATAAAGCCCAGTAGAAGGGAGGATGAGACCTGTGCAACATGGGGAAGGATGAGCAGGATTCCTAGGTGATGTACCCCAGACTGGAGCATGAGTATTGGAGTACTCAGCCTGTACTCAACATCAAAGGAGGAAAAGACTCAGAAACAGAGGAGGAAAACAAGAAAGCGATGAGAATTAGCTGATTTACAGAAAAGAAGCATGCAGAAGAGAGTTTAGAATGGTGTGCAGCCCAGCATGACATCCAGACATGCTCCAATTCTGCTTCTTTCTGCCATCTCCAGCCAGCCTGAGCTTTGGAAGTGCAAGCACATACATGGCTGTTTGCAGTAACACCAAGACAAAAGGCAAGGAGAATGGCAGCTACAAAGAGAAATGGCACTGAGCCAGGAATGGTAGAGGTTATCCCTTCTGTCCCTCTGCACCTTTTCCTCCTTGAAGGACAAGGTGCTGGTGCACCAGAAACACCATCAGGAGATGGCAGCCTGCTTCAGTGGAAATGCAGAAAGATGAAAAACTTGAGGAGAGCTAGGGAAGGAGGGTGAAGCATGTGCCACCAGCAATACTTTGGGGAAAGGTTCTGGACAAAGGACCATCCTCCCATCTCTTTAGGATTATACAGCCACTAAATTGAGCCATGCCAATGTGACATGCAGTTTCTGGGCAAAATTATGCTTTTTTTTTCTTATGTTTTTATATGAAATGTCACTGGGGTGGCCTTCAGGTGACCACTTAAAGCTGAGGCCACCTCATTCTGCAGTGTCATATAGTGAAGAGAGACTTTCTCCTAAAGGCTGTGCAGTCTGGAAAGTGCCTTCCAATGCAAAAACATGGGCTACATAACAGTGCCAAGTATCACTGTTTTGAAATACATATACATATACATATACATATACATATACATATACATATACATATAATTTACATATACATACATATATATATATGTATATATATTTGAAAAATCATTTCTATCTTGGCTGTTCCACCTTTACCTCAGTGTCTAACAAATATGAACAGTTATTATTCATTAGAAAACCTACAAAACACGAAGTTTAGTTGTAAGATCAACTGTGACAACAAAACTCCTGTTTCCCTGTATCACCTGTTGACATCATCAGAGGAAAAAACTGGTCTAAACATTTCTAACAGATTTTGCATGTTTGTCTCCTGGATTTAATCCCACCATAGAATCACAGAATTATTAAAGGTTTGGCCTGTAAGGGATCTTAAAGTTCATTTAGTTCCAAGCCCTCTGCCATGGGCAGGACATCTTCCATTAAAATCAGGTTGCTCAAGGCCCCATCCAGCCTGGCCTGGAACACTGCAAGGGATGGGGCATCCACAGATTCTCTGGGCAACCTGTGCCTCACTACCCTCACAGGAAAGCATTTCTTCTTAATGCCTCAACTAAACATTTTCTCTTTCAGTTTAACTACCACTCGAGGCCCTTGTCAAAAACCCTTTTTCAGCTCTCTCATATCCTAACTCAGGAAAGACTGTTATTTTTTGCTACAACTCTAGAGCAGGGCCCAGTGATATGTTCCAATTGAAACAGTTTTAACCATGATACAGAGGGGAAGGGGTCCACCTCTGGAATGAATGGCTTTCAGTGATTTTGAGTCAGATCCTCCTCATTGGAATTCCAAATCCAAACATCCAAGATACTTCTGAAGTAAAAAGGGATGAAATTCAGCCCCATGCAAAGAGCTGAATTTTGAAAAGCAGACTAATACTCTGGTTATTTAGGGGTCATGGAAATGTGAGCAGAGTCACAAAGCTTGTATCATAAAATCTTTAGCACACAAAATGCTATCTTATGGCCAAATAATTAGCAAGCAAGGTTTGGGAAGCTATCAGAACCAGTCAGCAGATGAGATGCAACAGAAAAGACCTAAAAAAGGTGCCAAAAGCCTATTTTGATGATCATGGCAAAATTTCATATTATCTTGCCTTTGAAGGTTTGGATCTGAGGTCCCCCCTGAACAAGAACTACCCTCCACCTCCAAAAGTTATAGCATTTCCAAACAACCCAGAAATGCAATCCAGGGGTCTCTCTTTGCATGTGGACTGCCTTGCCTCAAAAAGTGCAAAACAGGGTCAGATTTGCAGTTGTTTGGAGGAATACTGTCCCACTGAAGCCAATGGTGACACCATGGTAAACAACAGCCAAATCCCAGATGATCCATCTGAAGTTATTTAAAATGATTCAAATATCAGGAAAAAATCCTCAAAACTTTGGCTGAGCCTGGTTCTGATTTTATCCAAACAGAATTCCCATCATTACAAAATTCTTCTGAGTTGAGTTCCAGAATTAAGTGACACAGTCATAGATCTGTACCTATTCAACAAGCTGTAAAAATGCTCTCCAACACATTGGTCACTTGAAATGGATCCTCTATATGGACAGTGCAGGAAGAGGAATAAACCAACAGGAGTAAAGCACAATCCTTGCCAAGGAGAGGCGAGTATACAACAGAGGAACTCGTGTATTCAGTTTACCTTTGGTGTGGGTGTGGGCGACTGGCCAAATGTGCTGGATGCATAGCCACAGAGAAACTACACGAAGCACAGGTAAAAAACAAAACAAAAACAAAACACAAAACAGAGACAGAGAAGAGCAAATAGTGAAAAGAAGGAATAACTGAAATGGGAGCCTGACATTTTTAGTCTTGGAAGTCCAGCTGTTATATATCTCAGGAACAAAATGCATTAATTCTTAGATTTTTGTCTAACCCTCTCCTGGCTTTTCTCCTTTGTCTTGATGTTCACTTCTCTGAATCTGAGGGAACTGCTAGTGTTAAGCTCTTGCTTCCTGGAAACAAACTTTGTCCCTTTATAAACCTCACTCTTTATCCGTCCAATTTTAGCCATTCCCACTCTTCTTCCTCACACATCTCTGCTCTTAATATACAGTGGTTAGAAAGGTGCCAGGAACAAAACACAAAAGAAGGTCCTCGCTTCCTCCCTAAATTTTAATCTCAAAATTCCTTTTCTAAAGAAATCCCTCCCTTCCTCCCTAATTTTAATCCCAAAATTCAGCTATCTTTGATAAAATTTAAACTTTTGCCAAGGGGAAAGCCCCCCTCTCCACTCCCCCAAGTTTCCCATCTGTTTTTCACTTTACAGGGTTCCATCCTCCACTGATCCTTCTACCTGTTCCTTGAGCAAGCAGTGCTGCTACACCAGCTGATTCCTCAGAGGAACAGTGTACAACTCCCACACAATCCATAATTTCACCTGGCACCACTCAAAGCAATGTTCCTGTTTAGCAAACACATGCAGATAAACCTTCTCTGTGATGCCCATGAATAAATGAGACTTTACAGTCCCATGTGCTCCAGAAGTACCCAGTTCACCACACAGGTTTCATTGTGTACAAATATTAGGCTTTTCAGGAACCAAACAGTTACTACAATGTTCAAATACATAATCTCATCTAGTTTTCAAATTTCTCTGATCTGTGGCTTTCTCAAGTTTCTGGAATATAAGGAATATAATAGAATAACTACCATTTAAAAGACTGAAAAGCAGATGTGGACTTACAAAATCCTACAAACTCATCAATAAGCTCCTGGGGACCAAAGTTTGGCAGATGTTGAGCAAAATGCCTCATGGCTTGATTTAGCCCTTAGCAGAGCAGCCATCTCTTTAAGAGAAGATGCTATTTTTGATTCACCAAACCTAAGTTTTCCCTGGAAATTTCCTCCACAGATTGCCTGAGGCTCAGGGAAGGCAGGCACAGTTCCAAGGACACCTCACCACAGATCATTGCGACATTCAGTCAATTTCTGTGACCCAGGCTCACTTGCTCCCTCTTTTGGGGCACATGTCCTAAGAAAGGGGCTGCAAATATTACTGAATGTTGGTGGAAAGTAATAGCAAAAGTATGCCAGCCCCATGTTGGATCCTGCTTGTCTGAGGATTTTTGTGTGGTGGTGTTCAGGCAATTAGTGCTCTCCAGGTTCACAGTGACACTGGGCATGGACCAGGGGAGCTGGTACACAATGTTGGCTCTTCTTCCAGTTCCATGATGTCAGGCTAAAAATCTCTCATTCCAAAAAGAAAGCCAGACATCGTAAAGTATCAAAGCACAGAGACCATCACTTGGGACTGATTCTGAAGATGCCTTTTGCAACTACAAAAAAACTCCTAACAATTTACCAAAAAAAAAATAAAAAAATAGGGGTTTCCAATGCTTTCAAAGGTTTCAGTTCTCAGATCCTAGACAATCCAGGCAGACATCTTAACTTTGCTATTATATATTTCCAGCATCTTTTTAAAGATGCTTTGGTAGGGATCCCTGTGAGAAAGCTTGTGTGACAGTGTAAATCCTTTCATCGATGCCCCAGAGTGCATCTCTGCTCTGCCCAAAGAAAAAGGAAATAACTTCCAAGATCAACTGCAAAGCTTACACCAAAAATAAAAAGCAGCAAGGAATAAGCAATAAAAAGCAAAGTAAGCAGCAGCACTGATGCTAAGGGAGTTAGTGTCTACTTCAACAGGAGTATCCACTTCTGAGGATAGCTCTGAACCCAACAGGAGCATCATGCCAATTAGTAGCTTAATTAGTAATTGATAAATGTCCTCTTATTCCTAATGAACTCAAAAGGATAATGATCATTAATTTCAGCAGGAGCAAAACTGAATGGCTAAAGGTTATGAACAAGACTTGCAAAACAGCATGTAGCATATTCAAAGAAATGTCCTGGGAATGTAAATATTTCTTTCCCTTGGCAAGTAAAGGAATTCAGCACTTACAACTTGGCACTCCTGAAAGTCCCTAAGTCCCTTGGTCCATCAGTGGCATTGGCTGGCATTTGGAAATGGGACTCCGATTGCCAAAAAATGTGTTTGCTTTGAAAAATGCTATCCCCACAGCCTCATGGCTTTTGCTTTGGGAAAGACTGGGGGATTTGGCCATGGTGATTGATCTGTACAGACTTTCAGAATCTGCAAGACTGATATTTTGAAACACTTTCTACTTTAATTTTGGGAGCAGGGCTGAGTATAAAGATTTAGATGTTCAACTTCCTGAAGAAAATATCATATAACATCATTTGTGTTATTAAACACAAATATAATTTTTATTATTAAAGGTGAAATGGTCACTAATCTCATTGCCAGCATTTAAGCTGGTAACCCAGTAATAAATGCTCAAATGGGGTGGAAAGGGTGAAGGCAATAACTCTGCCTTTCTCTGAAACTGCAAGGCACACAGTCTTCTCTCACACTGAGCATGGAGCAAGCACATAACCTCCTGGAGGACTGGGGTGTGGAAAGAGGAGCTTTGAAGCTCAGCTCTCGTAACTGGTGTTGCCTCTCTGCTGGTGTAACAGTAGAACTGTTCCCTCCAAGTCCTGTTGCAGTGCTTAAGGACCAGCAAGACTGTCCTTTTGTTCTACCCTGGTCAGCAAGTATTTGGCTTTTACTTGAACTCACAGAAAGGTTTGAGTTTGAAGGGACCTTCAAGGTCACATAGTTCCAACCCTCCTGCCATAGGCAGGGACACCTTCCAGTAGATCAGATCACTTGAACACTTGAATACTTCCAGGGATGGGGCACCCATGGCTTCTCTGGGCAACCTGTGCCAGTATCTCACCACTCTCACAGGTAAGAACTTCTTCCTAACACCTAATCTAAGCTTGCCCTTTGTCAGTATACCTCTCGTTCTGTTATACACACATCTGTGTGACCTAACTGGAAGGAACAGTTACTTTTCTCTCAAATTTCTGCAATCACAAACCTAATTGTTGCAGTACCTACACAATTCAGGGGGGTAATCACAGTAAAAAAACATAATATTTATGAACCAAATGCAGTGAACTGGGGGTGTGAGCATGGATGCACCCGTGACACTGCATTATCACTACCTGATGTTTGACTCTCACTAACAGGTTTGAAACACCCCAAAGAACATCAGAGGAATATGACTGCAAATCTCCCACCCCTTCCAGGAACACCCCTCCTCCTGAATAAAGATCTTCTCCCGCCTGCATTACCATTGCCACATCTGCTTGGAAGATCTGCTTGATGAATTTGTTTTTTGAGGAATGCACCAGCTGAATGATGTCTCCATGCAGCGTGTCCCTGTTTTTCTCCAAGAAACCTACAGAAATAATGGGACAACATATAGATGACACAGTGCAACATGGGCAGCACATGAGCTGCAAGCAGCTTCTGGGCTGTCAAATTACTGGATGTTCTTGGTGAGGTAATGGGAGTAATGAGCAGGCAGAGAGAGAGAGCCATGAGAAGGAAGACAGAGGTGCATCCTGAGGCTGGACTGAAGATGCAGTGGTGCAAAGCACTGCCATTGTGTCACAGGCACACACGAATGAAACAGCAGCACACTCTGCAGCTCATGGGCACAGCTGGAGGGTCAAGTCATTGCAGCCAGAACAGGAACACATTGACACTACTGTGAACTACCATCCTGCCCTGCTCCAACACAGCAGCAGCTCATCTGCCCACGAACACCCCCTCACCCCCTGCAGGGCCCTGGGAGCTGCCCCCTACCTTTTGTTTCGTAGTAAACAATTCCAGCAAAATGGTTAATGCCAAACTGGGTTTCGTAGTTATTCTTCGGAGGAATATAGTTGGTGTTAAGCTTGTGCTGGGAGTTCAGCTTGTGCAACATGGTGGCATCTGTACCCTGTATGTGCAGGAAAAGATCTGACATTTAACCAAGGCTATTCCCAGTGAAATAATTTTCCAGTCAATAGCACATTTCTTTCTTGTCTTGGTGATGATGTGCATTTATGTTGAGAAGTGATATGTTGGAGAAGATATGTAAAGTGCAGAAATTACAAAAACAGATTAAATATCACTGGTACGTAGTACTGTATTCAAAATAATGCTCCAAAAGGAGTATATTTAACATCATTTTCTCTTAAACTTTGCCAATAGATGTTTTGGAGCCTCTTGCAGGTGTATTTTCCCATCAGAAACACTTGTTTTAGCATGGCTGTGACACTGATGGAAGAAAATTTAAGAGAGCAATAAAAACTATAAATAGGCAGGCCACTGGTGAATGTGTGTTTGGGGCTGAGCAGATCTCTCGCAGGGTGCCAGCATGCAAGTGTGAAGGGGATAAAATCAGAGTCACTGGCAGCAAGGCTGAGCCCAAAACACACCTTGGGGAACTTGCTCTCCTCGTCAATGAGGGAGATGATGTTCATGGGCTTGATGGCAATCATGTCCAAGGCATCCTGGTTATCAGTGAACTCGATGTGCTGCCAGTTGATGTTCTCCAGGTTGTACTCCTCCTGCTCCAGTTTGAAGACGTGGCGCACAAAGAACTGCTGCAGGTTTTCATTTGCAAAGTTAATGCAAAGCTGCTCAAAACTGTGGAGGGAAGGTCAAGAAAAGGTCACTTTAGATCCACCCTGGTTAATTTTTCTACATCCCGCTCCACGCTAGAAGCAATACTCTCAGACCTTGTCAACCACTCAGTAAGGCTGCTATTGGCTTAGAATTTCCTTATTGGTTCAGACAATCATTTTTTCTGCCAAAACAATGTTATGTGTGTGGTCTTAATCAGTTTAGGAACTCCACTGTCTGCTGCAATTGATTAGCCCTGATAATTTCTCATATAGAAAAAAGCTTGGTCCAACCCAGTCCAGTTCACTTCAGGAGAGGTGGAAGGACTGCAAGACTTTGAGCTTGGGCTTGTGAAGGAGGATTAAGACCTGGTCCTCCTTTTGCAGGCTCCATACCTGTTCACAGTGAAGTTCTCAAAGCCAAAGATGTCAAGAAGGCCAATGGATCTCCTGATACTTTTGAGTTCCTGGGAAGGAGGTCTGTAAATTGCAGCGTTGATCTTCTCCACAATCCACACAAAAAGTCGCCCATAAATTCCCTGCAACATCCCAAAGATGGAGCTCACTGAGAGAGTTTAACAGTTTGTCCTGCTAGTCTGTGTCACCACTTCCCCCTTGATGGCACAGGCTCTCCTAAAGTATGGCCAACAACCAGACAGTCCCTGAGGACCTGCTCACCAGTGTTTGTGCCAGATTCTTGGCATGGTTTAAGCTTCAAGAACCATTATGCAGGTCAAGGAAAACAGACCTGAAAGCTTAGTTAAAACACTACTGAGAGCAAAACCTCAAATTTGGATAGTGCTAAATTTTGGATCTATGGGCTTGCTGTGAAGCCAGACAGTCCTTTCTTTGGTTTCCACACATTTCTCTCTACAGATCAGCAGAGCAGAGCCATGTTATGCTGCAATAACATCTTGCTCACTTGAACACGATGATGCAACTGAGACACTGAAGCACTGGCTGAACAGTCTGATGATCTAATGACACAGATATTGCTGCTTCAGTAATTCCAGAACTTCATGTTTTAAACTGTATTAATTTTTATTTTATAAGCTGCAGCAGTGCAACCAAGAGGGGAGTCCAATTCAAAGGCCCATCACCACTAGAGAAGACATTGCCAGGATTTTCAGGCTAGTTAGCTACCAAAGCAGCTTGATCTACCAATTCCCTACAGACAAAATGAGGACCCAAGCTGGCCAAAGCATGCCAATAATGCTTGTCTTGCAATTTTACATGAAGCTGCAAACAGCACAGCAGTGATGCACACCCACCCCATCAACCTTTATCACTTCAAAGCCTCTAGATGTTCCAAGTGCTCTAATGGCTTCTGGACTGCTCTCTCCCTGGCCCTGTGTTGTTAGCTGTATTTACTGCTGCATATGTTCCCAAATGCTGAAATTCAGGTGTGGGTGCTAGACGTATTGGTAGAGTTGCTCTATTTTACAGCAGCTGAGGACCTTTCCTGAAACTGAGGTAAAGTAATTGCAGGATGCTGGGTCCTTCTGCAGGCTCCCTTTGAGTACAGACAATCTCCAGTCCAGATTGCATATCCCTTGCAGAACAGGTTACCTAGACTCCTTCCATCTCAACTCTGTACATCTCAATCAGAACATGGTTTCAAGGGCATTTCAGCTCACACAGGCACCAAAAGAGACCCTCTTTCTGTGCAGTGGATGCTCCAGTCTCAGAAGGGGCAGATTTCTGCAGCTTATCAACAGAAGGCATAAGGAAATGCCCTAAGACTTACCTTTACAAAAGCGTCCCTCACATCCAGTGCTTGCTCCATGCTGAGAGGGGTGGAGACAGTTTCGCCCCTCGTGATTATAGTTCGGCTGGTAAGGCAGTTCATCACATCCTGGGGCTCAACCTGACAGACACAACACCAAACACAGCTGTGTACAGGGGAGGTAACTCAAACGAAGACACAGGCATTTTCAGGGAGAAAAATTAACATTTTTATACTGTATTTTAATCCAGAAGGTGTTCTTGTGACTTAGCATGAGATGTTAATGAGGTGCGGGAAGACTGGATGAAAGAGCAAAGCAAAACCTGCAAAGCTGTATGCTACCAGCATGGGTTAAAGCTTTGCACCACCTTGACCCCTTTTTATGCTTTTCCTGGGAAATGTCCACTCCCTAAATGGACAGAAAACTGTGGATCACACTCTGGGACCAGCAGTGCCTAAGGAGATGAGATGATGTTCCTGAGGGATCACTGTTAGCTCTTGAGAAGGCCACAGAAGAATGCTCCAGTCACTGCATGGATGGTTTCAGTGAGGGTCATCTCCCCTCACTTCAGATTCACAGAGTATATATGGTATCTGTCTCAAGTACCATTAGGAACTTTCTTTATATTATTGAGGGAAACACCCTACCATATGGACTGAGGCATTTTGGATGCCCCTTCTAGGATGATGTGCCACCAGAGGGTCTGTTTCTATCTGCTGGTGTGAAGGGGAGCTCAGATAATCAGATCATGGAATCACAGGATAGTTTTGGTTGGAAGGGACCTTTAAAAAAAAATTATCTAGTTCCAACCCTCCAACAAGAACAGTATCTGCTAGACCAGGTTGCTCAAAGTCCTCACACCTGGCCTTGAACATTCCAAAAAGTTTTTAATGGAAAGAGTGATCAAGTACTGGAATGGTCTGCCCAGGGAGGTGGTGGAGTCACCATCCCTGGATGTGTTTAAAGAAAGACTGGATGTGGAATTTGGTGCCATGGTCTAGTTGAGGTGTAAGGGCATGGGTTGGACTTGATGATCTTGAAGATCTCTTCCAACCTAGTGATTCTGTGATTTTGTGAAATCCCTGGGCAACCTGTTCCAGTGCCTCACCACGCTCAGTGAAGAATTTCTTAATATCCAATTTAAACCTGTCCTCTTTCAGTTTGAAGCCCTTTCCCCTTGTCCTATCATTCCATGCCCTTGTCAAAAGTCCCTCCTCCAGCTCTCTTGTAGCCTCCCTAGGTACTGAAAGGGGCTCTCAGCTGTCCCCAGAGCATTCTCTTCTCCAGGCTGAAACACTCCAAATCTCTCAGCCTGTCTCCATGGAAGAGGTGCTCCAGCCCTCTGAGCATCTCTGTAGCCTCCTCTGGCTACTCAGCCCAGATGGAGACATTCCCCTTCATGCTGCCAATCAATGCAGGACACAAAATGGCTTTTCCAGGCCTCTTCACCCTCCTAGAGCTGGTGGTGCAAGGAGAGGCTGGCTCAGACGAAGCTTTGCCACAATACCAAAACCTGGGATGGAATCAGAAAGGGAAGAGCAGCACTGCAGGGCCACTGACCTCCAGCAGTGTTGCCGCAGTGATGAGCGATGCTGACTGAACAACCTCGCAGGCATCCAGGTTGTCATAGGTCCGAGCTGGGGAGAGAAAGGCAGAGGGAAAGCCATCAGCAAGGGACGAGTCTCTGCATGGGGTGAGGGAAAGGGTCTTTCTCCACTGCCTCTGTGTGACGTCCTGGCAAAATCTGGCCATCAGAAGGGAGAGAAAAGTTCATGCATCTGCTGGAGTCCTGCTGCTGGCTGCAAAGGACCTGTACTCTGCTCTGCCAGACCAGATAGTAAAGAATGCAGAAATACCTCTAGCATCTAAGTGCTTTATGCTTCTGTCTTCTGAATAGGCTTTTAAAATCACTGTGGCATTTCTGACAGCAGAGCTGTTTGGTACATTGATGAAGGCATATCCAATCACACAGGCACCTGTCAAACACTCTGTTAGTCTCTCTTTGCAGAACCTGAGTTTACTGAATGGCCGGTGGCCAAATTCAATCTCACAACATTCAGAAAATGTGGATGCTATTGAACACACTGCAGCCTGGCAGCCCTGCTGTGGGCAGGTGGAATTATTCCTTATTCCTTGTCCTTACAATGCCACAATAAACACCTGAGTCCCTGGCACGGCACCATGGCAGGTGTTCTGGATACAGCCCTCCACCCCTAAGCTTGGCTCTCTGTCAGCATGCAGAATAAAGAGCAGCAGTGCACTGGACCATGCCCCTGTATTTTGCCCTTTTACCTTCATACTGCAGGTTGCCCATGTGCAGGATGGCAGCCAGCAGCTTGGAGATCTCCCAGTTCTCCGTGTCGGTGAACATGAGGACCTTCATAGCGGAGCGGATGTTGGCGTACTCCTTGCTGTCATCTCTGCCATCACAGGTCGTGCAGTTACCCTGGGGAGGCAAACAGGGCACACACTGCATGGGGCAAAGCCAGGGAGCACCCTAAGCTATCAGGGCTTCCCCAAAACCAGCAATGTTTTATTTAAGGGATGGTGCCGAACCTGTGCATCTGGCTCTGCCCTTTGTCATATTCTATGATTCAGTGCTCAGCTCTTGGACTTACAAACTACCCTGTTGTCCCCAGGTACCCTGTGTCTGACTGCCACCAGCAGAAGAGAAAAAGCTCTCTGAGATGGGGATAGAGAGTTGGAGGCTTCCACTCCTCCAGTTAGAAAGCTGGGTCCCAGCCTTGCTGATGATGCACCCGCCTTGCTGATGATGCACCAGCCTCAATTACACCTGTTTCTATCAGCTCCTCTGGATATCAACTCTGGTATATAGGGAGTGGGGTATATAGAGATTGCTGGCTCGGTCAGACACTTGGAGCACACACAGCTCAGCCCCATATTCTGCTGAGAATGTGCTATCCAGACAAGAACTCCTCTATACCCATCACTGCCTCAAGAGCGGCAGGTCTTTTCTAACACCCTGGTTACTTCCAAACATGTGGTACAGGCACCATAAACCATCCCTTCCAGGCTTGTGTCCTACTTCACAGAAAGTGTGGAAATAGCCTGGTCTAGACACAAGGATTAAGGATTTCCACTAAGACCATGAGCCTTGTGGTGGTGAAACAAAGAGATCTGTCAAACCCTGTGGCTAAGGCTCAGGAAGGTCATAACCAGCAAAGCAGCTCTTGGCTGCAGAAGCACCTCTCTTTTCCTTCTCCTTTCCCAAGAACCTCCCACCACCTCACCCCACCCCACCAAAGCTCTGCTTCACTGCCCTCTCACCATCGCAAGGTAGTTGTAGTCCGTGGCTTTCCCAAGACCCAGCTTCTTCTTCTGCTCCAGGGTCATTCCTCTCAGCATGCAGTAGAACACGTGGTAATTCCTCTCATCCGGGGCCTGCAGGAGAGGAGCAAGTGCCAGCTCTGTGAGAAGGGCACGGCAGAGAGGGACTGCCCGAGCGCCCGCAGCTGCACCGCCTCACCTGCCTGCACACCCGGGACTTCTCCAGCAGGTACTGCTCAATCTTTGCCCCCTCTATGGCTCCCCTTTTGTTGAAGTGGATATCGATGTACTTCCCAAATCGGCTGGAGTTGTCATTACGGATGGTCTTCGCGTTCCCGAAAGCTGCAAGAATTACGGTGTGTTAGAGAGGATCTGTGCAGGGAGCATGATGGAGCTGGTCTCATGAGCAGGAAAATGACAAAAGAGTGATGCTGAGAGCTTTAAAATAAGCCCCAAAGCCTTCCCTTAAGTTTGGCTGGATCAATTTCATCTCAGTGTGAGGAAACAAGATGTATATCAGATGACTCTCCTTGGAAATGAGAGAGGAGCACAGAGAAGGAAGCTTGGGAATGGAGTGATCTTATCCAGGAAGAAGGGCTAGGACAGCAGGATTTTGATGGCAGCTGATGAAATAGAGTTGAGCAAGAGTGGCTGCAGTGTGAAAGGTGATACTGTGCAGAAAATGACAGAGGTGCTGGTGAGTGATGTGATGACTGAGAGAGAAAGAAAAGGGAAAACACATCCAAAAGGGAAATACAGCTAAGACAACTAAGCCAACCTCCAGCTGGAGACTTCTCCCTGCAGCAGACTGGGCAGAGACAGGTACCCATATCCATCCTCTGTTGGGTGTGGGAGAGTGCTCTAAGCCACCACACCCTGCAATTCCTGCTCCAGGATTTCTGGCAGGTGATGGACATGTGCTTGAATTGCAGAGCCTCTCTTTCCTGAGTCTCAGCAGTGACTAAGTGCATATTCAATAGTGGCCTGTGTGCTTGTCACATTTCTATTGGTTCCTAGAGGGTTATTTACCAAGCAGAGGAGGTAGAAATCATAGAATGGTTTGGGTTGGAAGGGACCCTAAAGATCATCTAGTTCCAACCCTTCTGCCATGGGCAGGGACACTCCCCACTAGACCAGCCTGAACAAACCTTTACCCTTAGAGAACAACACCAATGTTATTCTTTAAGGAAAATGCAATATTTCTGCATAAACATAAAAGGTACATCTGGCATCATGCTGGGTCAAGAGGGTCACATAACCTACTTAATTTACAGATATCCAATTAAATAGTGGGGTTGATCACAGCAACAGCTTGCCAATGAATCTATTAAGGCCACAAGCTGATGCTCATTATCTGGTTCTTTCTTGGACTACTCTATATCTTTTTCTGCATTCTGCTGCCATTCACTGATCTTGGAAAGAAAAGGTGAGGCTTGCTATTGTATACAGCCAGCACAAGGTGCTGTGTAACTCAGGTCCTGTTAAACTGACGCTTTATGGAGCCATCAAAGAATAACAATAGGATTTTTGCAACTATCGTCAAAACCAGCAAATAATTAGTTAGCTGAATGCAGCACTGATGGGATATTGATGCTCTGCATGCAGTCCAGCACTGGAAGAGGTGGTGAGATCTTTCAAAAGAGCTTTGATTGAACATCAGATACTCAAAAAAGTATTGATTAACACTTTTACAAACTACACGCAGAATTGGGTAAAATTAATAGTTTTGTATGGACTTTTTTTTTTTTTTTTGGGGGGGAAGCACTTTTTTAAAGTGGTTAAGTAATTTTTTTTCAATTTTTAAAGAAACAAAACAGTTAAAAAAAACTCTTGGGTCAGCTGAAATACTTTGTTTTCAACAGTAGTTGTCAAAAATATTAAAGGGAACACTGAGAACTCAAATCAGAGAATATTAGTCTTGTGAAAAATAAATTCAGATGGAAAGAATCTGAATGTGTTGTTTAGCAAAAGTATACTTAAAAAAAAAAGTTCTGTCATTTTTTTTGGAAACTCAAAGTGTGACATAAGTGATTTACATTTGGTTATATTTTATGGTTCCTGAATATGTTTTTTATTTTTTACAGCCAAATAAGTCTTTATTATCTGAGGCCTCACCTTCCAAGATGGGATTTGCCTCCAGGACCTGCTGCTCAATCCAGGAGTGCTGACCACTGATTGCTGCCAGAAACTGCAGAATCAGTTTTGTGCTTTCTGTCTTCCCTGCTCCGGATTCCCCACTGCAAAGACAACAGGAGTGGGGGTCAGTGAAAGCCATGCTGCATCCCTGCCAATGTCCCCTGCTCTGTCTCCAAAGGGACTTCTGTCTCTGTGTCTCTTCTGTTAGCATAGGCATGATGAGACCACTAAGGATGGGTTTCCAGCATCCCAAGGACTGGCTGTGGGTCCAATGGTAGGACATGGTACCAGACAGCTTCCAGCCAAGATCCAGATTTGCTCTGTGCTCCATTTGGCCCAAGCTGTTGCTTGAGTTTGGGTACCCCCAGCAAATGCCATCACTCAACCAGCACTAAGAAGGTAATGAAGTACTTTCAGCCAGTGCTTTTCCAGGTATGATCACCAGACTATGACCCTGTGGTGCAGGATCTAGCTGGTCCCATGGGACATCTTCATCATCAGTCTTGAGCTGTGGTAAGGCAGACTGGGAAATACAGACTTTTAACAGCAGGGACTTCCACACGCCTCCTAGGTTTATTCTAACAAAGAGCAGGTGGGAGAGGAGAAGCTTATGGGGCAGGAAGCCAGAGTTATTCCTCAAACTTTTCTCTTCAATGAAAGATAACCTCAGTTATCTTGTGAGGAGGCTGGGCAGAAATATGTGGGTGAGCCTATGGCATGTCTGATACATGGGGTAGCCAAAATAAGTGACCAAAACAGACCTTCCTGACTTTGAGTACAGCCCTGGCCTCATGGGCAAATTGTTTCACTTTTCAGGCCACTGGCACACTGCACTGACTCTTCTATGGACCCACATGATGCTTTTTTAGACCAGCAAACAAGCCTTGCTGAATGGCCTTTTCAGACTCATGTATCTGAAATACTGCACACGGGATGTTCCAGAGTTATGTTTTTTTATCCAGTGAAACTTAGGGTAGGCATGCCTTGGGGGAAAGGGTGCCCCAAATGAAAAAGACTGTAGGTTCAGAATTTATAGGATCATAATGGAGGGCTGAGGACATCAAATCTGGCTCATACCACCATTTGGGACAGATATGGAAAGCAGCTGTACTCATAACTGTGACCAGACACTTCTTGGTGCCCAAGGTTGATCAGTCCAGGGCATAGCCATGCAAGGAGGCACTGTTTAGGAATGACCACAGGTCCAGTGACCACGGTTATCCCTGACCCTTCTTGTGCAGGAAGTATTGATGTTTGCATTTGTGATGTCTGTAGGAATATTGAGCTTTAATTTAAAAATTAATACGAGGTCTATTGGGTTGTAAGGGTAAATATCAAAGTATTTATAAAGCACCTTTACTAGGAACAGAGTGACTGCAAACAGAGACCACCTCTGCATTGGGAATATGTGGATGGAAGATCTAATCAGCCATTCAATGTCTAATTCTACCTGATAAGCTGATCCAAATTAAGCATGTTGCATCTGCTCTGCACCTGCTTTCAGGATATGTCCCACCTGGAAACTCAGCACTCACCTTATGATACAGCACTGGTCCTTGTTGTTGCGCTGCATGTTGAAGTAGCAGTTGTCAGCAATTGCAAAGATGTGTGGTGGCATCTCACCAATCTTTTTGTTGGTGTAGAGGCGTATCTGCTCAGGTGAGTAGATGGGTAGGAGCTGGTAGGGGTTTACTGCCACCAGTATTGAACCAGTGTATGTCTGGAGGAGAAGCACATGAAGGTTTATGGGGACAGTGAGGTGTAGCTGAGAGACTCTGGAGCTTGGATGTGATGGGGATGGAGGCCAGAAAAATCAAGGTTTTTTAAAAGCTGGGTGAAAGATGATGCTAAAGCCAGAGATGCTTGCAGAGGAAGCCTGGAGTAAAACGGGAACAGAAGTCCCAAAATACCAAAATCAGTTCATATTCAGCCTTGCTCATGCACAGCATGGTTTCAAGCCTTAATTCATATTTTGTATGCTCTAAGACTCACAGTCTTAAGAGAAGCTCATATTTGCAAAAATATCCCCAGAGCCAGTATATATCCACACATCTACTGCACTGCACATATGATGAGAAACCATGGATTAAAGAAACCTGACAACCATTCCCATATGCCAAGGCAGGAACAGTTGCATCCAAACCATTCTGACAGATTATTATCTAACCTATCAATCCACAGCAGCTGCTAAATTTCCCTCTGCAATGCATTCTTCTCTACCATCTCTGCCTAACCAAATCTCTCAGTTTATACTTCAGTTTAAACCTTGTCCTGTACAGATGGACATTGCCCACAAAGTCCTGACATATCTCTTCTCATCTATTTCTGAAATTTTGTAAATGTCCTTTGGTCCAGCTGTCCTGGGCCTTGGGTGCAAACCTTTATCTTGCTCTTTCATTTCTGCCCTTCCAGAAGCTGTTTCTCTCAAGCCTCTCATCAAAGGACTCATAAACTTTGTTATCTTGCTCAGATGCAGTGCTGAGGTTAGGAGGTTTGGCCACATCCCAAGCTCAAGGCAGAGAATAAGGATCTCCTTCCCCTGTTTCATCTATCTAAAAGTCAGTGTCTAGAGCAGGTGAGTCAATGGGCCTCCCCCTTGGGTTAGCCCAGGGGCATGAGATGAAGGCTACTTTCACTCTGTGACTTCAAAGAATCCAAGTCACTTTCTCTAGGGTAATTTTTAGCAACTGAAGTTACAATATTAATCTCATCTTTCTTTCCTGGTGGAACCAGCTGTGAAAGTGCCCCTACTGCTGCATACATTTTTTCAGGAAACAAAATAAGAAATTTCAACATTCTTATAATCTTTATGGGTTTTCATCTGCATGGCCTAAAGCCAGTAAGACTTGGGCACAAAGCAGCAAAATGGCACATCCGAGGATGCTTGTGAAAGAGAAGAAATAATTTGCCACCATCTACACAAAGCTTGCCACCAGTTTGGGCTTCCTGAAGGCAGCCAGTAGATGGCAATTGTGTCCTATAGCAGGGAGATGAAAGCATTGGGGCTCCTCACCTTCTAGTCTCATGGCCAACACAGGAGTGCAACTTTCAGTTCAATCCCATGTGAGATCTGACTTTACACTGGTAACTGAGAAAGGACACAGTACTCTTCTCTGTAACAGGGGATTATGTGCCAGCAAGGGAAAAAAGCTCTTTGAGCTCAAGAACAATGTTGTCACAAATCCAAAGGGTAGAAACTGGCTGTGAAATCGTGTAGACTGGATTTTAGAAGAAGGCATTGAAAAAAGGGAGCAGACATCCCAGAGCAGCCTTCAAAGGGGACAGAACAGGTAACCTCAGTGCTCAGAGAAGGAGGAAGCTCAATTTCTGAATGGGATTATGACACCAAGATCCCTAATGAAGACTCCTATGAGTCCTAGCTGAGATATGTGAAAAGCTCTTTTCCTCTTTACAGTTTATCACTGGGTTAATTTTAGGGACATTTTCCATCTTCCTTGAGCCTCTTTAAAAACAAAAAAATCTAACTCCTTGAAGAGGTAACTGAAATCCCCACATTTTAGTCATGGTGGTCTGCCCTGCCACAAATGCAAACAGAGAGGGTTTTAAAGGTGTTAACCATTAGGAATGCTTTCTGGATGCTCTCATTGACCCTTCCCTTGTGATCCACAAAACACTTTGTCAGCATGAACTCTTGTACTATTGCTTGTTTTCGTAGGTCATTCCTAGTTGATAAATAATCACAATTTGCCCAATTCTCACAGCTGACAGAAGGCAAAACTTTGTTCACTCTGTTGATGAGGGGCCAAAGGGCACTTTCAAGGAAATAGTAGCTCACTGGTTTCTATTGCTGGGTGATGTCAAAGCCCTTTTCTATTGGAAAAATAAAGCTTTACTGAGAGCAGGGACTCTGCTGAAGCTGACCACAGGAACTGCATCTCACAGCAAATTCATTACTGCCTGCATGACCTACATTTTAATTAGCCCCAAACAAATCCTTTCTGAGCCTGCTTCCCTCGCTACCCAGAACACCATGGCTGACTTCATCTGGATTGTTATGGGGTTAAAGCTCTACCAAACATTTCTGCATTTTGGCAGCCCTTAGAGAGCAAGAGCAGGCACTGGTTTCATCTCCAGATAAAGAGATTTAACCTTACTCATGAGTCCAAACTCCCCACCAGGCTGTCTTGCTATTCAGCATAGTTTCTCTTGCTGCCTGCAAGCCAAAGTAAGGGCAAGAAGCCCTTGCTGAAGTTTTTCATATTTTGCTGCAGATATTTATTCCCTTCAAGTTAAGGTCATTACTGAGAACCACTTAAAGCTTTAACCACAGTCACAGGTTGGGGACTTTCCAGCTCTGGGAAGGTGTCACAACTTCACCATGTGGGTCAAGCTCTGCACCAAAGCAGATGGATGCTCTCAGTGCATTTATGAAGCAGCAGCAATGGTGGTGCAAAGTAAATGACACGGCCACAATGGTGAACAGAAAAAGGTGATCCAGTGAAGGCATGGCAGCAATTGCAAATGACATGGCCACGAGTCATACTTACCCTCCCGCCGCAGTTTGTCTTAGGAGTAAAATGTGAGGGAGAAGAAAAAGGGAAATTATATTTTATTAGAGCAGAGCTACATCCTCCACAAAGCTACGGACACGAGGAAACAAGAGGAACAGAAGTCCCACTGAAAAAGTAATCATTTGCTCAGCAGGCTCAGAAATCCTTTCAAGCAGTGAAACTTCACTATCTTTAAGACAGGGTTAATTATACCACAGAAAAAAATGCCTCAGGGGACTGGGCATCCCCTGCACACATGGCATTCATTTGGTGGTACCCTGGCTTTGCAAAACTGTCATCAGTATTTACCACATCCGACACAAATCTACTCCTCCTAGTGCCATCACTCTTAACAGAGTGCAACCTTAACCTAAGGTTGGGTGCCTGAGCCTCCAACTACACACCTGTAGACAGAAATGGTTTGCATACCTCTCTATCAAGCTATGCACTCTCTGTCATTTTGAGAGTGTCATTCTGATTTTGGGATTGCACTAATTGCTGTGCTGTGCCCAGTTCCTGGGCTGGCACTCTAAAGCCATTAGTGGCATGGAGCAATCAAGACACAGCAACCTGGAACCTCTGTGATGCAAATGTCTTTGTGGGATGTGGCCACCCCTTAGGCAGGAACTCTGCAGGACACACTGCACTGTCACCACCGGACCAGAAGAACTTGCAGAGAAGCTGATGTGGTTATTGTGTCATTTAACCCAAATCACCACCCACACTCACCTCCAGGCTAAAAGCTGCCCTTTGCATCAGCCCTTATTAGGATGATGCTGCCAAACAACACTTTGCCCAGTGCTTGCTTGTGTTCCTGATCTTCCTGGATGCCTGTTCATAACTTGGCAAGGGAGCTCAAAGACAGAGCTTTTACAAAGGAGCTTGGTGTATTCACAGGCAATCCAATACTGCACACACAGAATTGTATCTGTGGGCCTCTGGTCACCTGGAGAGGCAACAGGCACTTCTGGATAAGACAGACACCCCAAAAGAGACACACGGACGGCACTGAAAAAATAGTGAACATGACCCAAACTTTCCCAGAGAGAATGGCAGGAATCCACTTTGTGCCACTGCAGGGTGCTCACAAGCAGGGGAAAAGGGGCAGTGCTCAGTGGGTAGACACAAGCTCCCTGAATGAGCCAATCAGCTACAAATTATTGGCCATCTGTACTTCTCGTGTGGCATTCAGGCTGCTTGAATTCAGTTATCCACGTGAGTACTGCACCCAGCCTTGATGATGGATGTGTTCTGAGCTGGGGGAGGTTGGACTGTAGACCTCCAGCCGAAAATTTCTTCCAAATAAACTCCTCTATGGTATCCAAGCTCCAGTCAGCTCTGAAGCATCTGAGAGGCACTTCTGTTTGCATAGCTGAAAGGCATCTTGTCTCTGCTGGCTCTATTGACACCTCTGGTGTTTGCCATGGATGCTCGTGGAGACACCCCTCAAGTATGAATTTGGACTTTTAACTTGCTAGTTTATCATTATAAATGGCAAGAAATTTTAATTATAAAGGAGAAACTCAGTTCATCTAACTAACTAACACTAATGTGGGAATAATTTTCTGGTTATAATCTTTTTGTCAAAACTGACAATACAGGAAACTTAGGCATCATGCATAACAAATAAAGTATCTGAGTAAGAGATGCATTTGGAGGTCTCTATTCTCCTCCAGGTTTTGGGGATTTATGTGTGCCTTTTCAGCACCCATGTCCCCTTCCTCCAGGATTGGACTCCATCTCTGAAAGAAGAGATGGATATATCCCAGAGAGGGGGGAAAGAGCTGTCAATCATACTAACAGCCTGTAAAGCAGTGCTGTCTTACCCATCACTGCCCAGCCCTAATCCAAATAAACATCCTATCAAAAAGCACTGGACATCAAGCAGTGATGAACAAACATGGATAGACAAAATCCCACCCATGCTCTGTTAGCATATTTTATCTGTGAAGTCTGATTGTCTTGCAGTTCCCTCTGGCCTGAAAATCTGGTAGTCTCTAGAGTCTTTTAAAAATTGGATGACCAGCAGGCTTTGACAAGGCCTTCAAAGGCACAGCAGGCACTCACCTGAACATCTGAAAACTGTAGGATTTAAGAGTAATACCAAATTTTCTGTATTAGCAGAGGCTGTTTGAGTACATTATCTAGCAGCAAACACATGTGTACTCTGAATTTCTGTCTGAAGAACATGCAAAAGTCTATCCAGCACAGAGGACACTGATAAAACCAGGAGAGAGATTTGAATGCTGACTCCTGTTCCACCTCCAGGGAGGTGGCCTTTGTGATGCTATCACAGAAAAGAGATGCAGTTCTGACTGGCTCCCTGTAAACCACTCAATCTGTGAATGTCTGTTTGGGTTGGCAAGGCTGCACTGGGTACACTGGGCATGACATGACTGAGCTGACCTAAGGAAGGACACTGCTGTACTCACAGATCAGCTGCCAGAATCACAGGCAACCCAGGCCTAATGAGCCATGAACACCAACTGGGAAGGTTTTCAGGGGTGTCTGGGAGTTGCTCACTTCTTTATCCCCAGTTATTATATGCATGCCCCTCTTCATTCTTTCTCCACCCCGTCCACCTCCAGCAAAGGTTGTCCTCACCCCTTGGGTAAAATAAGTTAATAGTCCAGGGGAAGAAGGCAGGAGGGTCACATTCAGCATGTAGTTTACAGCTCTACAGAAGTTTTTGCTTTAAGGTGACTACAACATGCTCATGGCCTGGGCTGAACTGGTTATTCTGCGTGCAGAAAGATAAGACATATACCTAAAACTTCTACAGGGGTGGGACAGCAAGGTGGTGTGGACTTTGCCCATCACCCAGCTCATGGGGTCTCTCACTGGGGCACCCAGAAGCTCTGCAATGTCCTCCAAAGCCAGAAGCCCTTCACCACCTGGGACAAGGTGAAACCTAGGTGCTGGGTTCAGTCAGGGCTCCCCCACATGGGCTCCCCAGAGCTGAGGAGAGCAGGGGGTGGGTGCAGAAGCAGAGGTGGAGGCGAGGGGGACACTCACATAGATGAGGTGCTCCCGATAGCGAATCAGCAGGTTCCTGAGAATTCCTGCCTCGTTCAGGTCCCCCAGGCGGATCATGTCCTCCACTCCATGGATGGAGGTGGGGTGCATGGGTTTGATGTGGCTGGCATTCTGTGGGGAAATCCAGTGCTCCTGGGAAAAGAGCAAGGCCACAGAAAGGTAAGTCAAAGGAGAGACCACTTGGATGAAAGACACAAACAGCCTACCCCAAAGAGAAGGACCAGACAGAAGAACATACACAAGAGATCATCAGCACATGTGCCACAGCTTCTGCTCCTGGGGCAAGGCAGAGATGAATTAGAAAGACTTGTAACAGAAGAAAGAAAACATCTTTTTATTGGAGTTTTATTGGAGCAACAAGAGACAGGAGACACAAGCCAGTTTGGCAGGAACCTCCTCCAGGGCAGCATGGTCATACAGCACATCAGGGGAGTTTATAAGAAATAGCAGATTTGTCTTCCTCTTCACAACTGCATTTTCACATCACTAGTTAACCCTCTGCCAAAAAATACTATTGAGCACAGAGAAGATGATTTAGAAAAGAGAAAGGGGTGTACAGGGGTGGCAAAGTCATACTTTTAATGGCCGTATTATTTTTACTGACCGCTTCTAAAGGCTTCAAAAGCTACTACAAATTGCCCACAAAGACCTTGACAAACCAAATCTCTATTACCCTTGAAGGGAGTGGGAGCATCAGGTATTGGTAGGAGGTCGGGAAGAACTGGATAACAACAGAGGAACCTCAGGTTGAGGTGTGTCTGCTCAAGTAACTACCTAAATGTATTCTGGAGGCTTCTGTTATCATTGCTCTCAAGAAGGTTCACAATTTTGCACTCCCAGTACAGCCACAAAAACAGGGAAACAACATTGTCTCGTCTTTACAAATAAAAAACTATGGCACAGCTGAATCCCAAGGACATATGGGAGTTGATTATCATGGCCCTGGAATCCCTGGCCTAGCAAGGCCACAGAGCTGCAGAAGGGACATCACAAGCCTTTGTACGTACATTGCCTTCATCATCCACGACCTGGATCTGGCCGGAGTCACACAGTTTAACCACCGCTCCAATGGGGACATCGAATTCCCGGCCAGTTTTGAGGTCCATCCACACATAATCCCCCTGGAACCAAAGACAGCACAGTTACACTCAGCACTGCAGGGAGTTCAGCATCCCTTGGGACACGAGGTGTTGATGTTTTGTACCCAAGTCATTAGCACGGGTCAAATGACTTCCCTCACAAACCACAAAGCACCCCTTCCCTTTCCACAGAGGCTCAGCAAAGCAGATGCTTTGCCTGTGGCACTTGGGGATGAAGCAGATGCTTTGCATGTGGCACTTGGGGATGTGGTTTAGTGGTGAACACGCTGCTGCTGGGTTAATGGTTGGACTCAAAGATCTTGGAAGTCTTTTCCAACCGTAATGATTCCTTAATGGCTCTGTGAAATCCCCTGCAAGGTGCCAGCAGCAGGGCATGGTCCACACAGCGTATGGACCTCTCTGCTGTCCCACTGCCCTAACTCTCTGCTTCTCAAGCTCATGAGTGGTTGTTGGTCACAGAGTGGTTACAGAACAGTGATACAGGCAGAAAAACCCACCCAGGTAGAGTTTCTGTGTAACATGCAAACCTAGAAGTCACATTTAGGAGATGGTTTTGAGCTCTCCTAAGCCTTACCTGGAGGCTTGTGGCACCTTTCTTACTTGGAGATAACCACTATCAAATATTCCTTGGAGACTGCTGAAAAGGGGATGACTAAAGATGGGTTAAGAACATAAACAGAGATATATGCTCTTCTTCAGGAGTTCCTCCAGCTACAGCAGTGTGTGGGTGGGCTGTTTGTATTTAATACTTCTAAGTGGATTTTACCTGCTGTGAGCACTTTCATCTGAGTCCTGAAGCTGTGCAAAGTTTTAGCATCCATAATCCCAAAAGGCTGTGTCCTTTTACATGTTTCAAATGTTTTACCTCTTTCATTTCAAGCCTGTGTGTTTTCATTTTGAAAGGCACAGCAAGCAGTTGACCCCTATCCACTGACTTCATGTCACTACTGATCCTATACACCTTTGTCAGTCCTGCTGGGCAGAGACTATCTGATCATCAGCTCTGTGGCTATTAAATTACTCAAATGCAAAAAAGCTTTTAAAGAAGCTGTTTTCCTCAAGGCAAAAGCAAACTCCAAACCAACTACAAACTAAAGCCCCAAGCAGGACCCACACTGGAACAAAGCAGAATTATTTCCCACCCCTATTCTCAAGGTGAAAAGTTAAAATTGGGAGCAATCTACTTGTCAGATGTGTTTTCATTCATGCTACTGAGATTAATGCTGTGGACTTGTAGCCCCACCTAACACCACATTCTTGGGGACCAGCTCCACTTGTACCTATTAAGTGTGATGCAAATGCAGTATTTACCTTTTGAAGTCCTGAAAAACTGCTGGGAGAGGGAGAAGGGAAAACCAGGATGTATTGCTTTGCATGTGCTCTGATATAATCCCTTTCCTGAGTATCAACTATCAACCACTTCTGTGGACAGAGCATATTTATAGACTTGGCTCAATGGGCTGCTAAGCCATGTTCATCTCTGTGCTGGGTGGTGGGAACTGGAGACATCACCATCCAAGTCATCATTCACTAAGACTTCCAGGAGACACAAACCTGTGAGTACCACCAGGATGTAAGGTTACACTCAGGGATCCACACATGGAGAAACTACACACCAGGGACTCCCAACCATTTTGTGGCAGACTCTACCCTTGGCAGCTGCTTGCTAGGTTTCTACCATGATATCAACAAAGTCATCTTGCTTAGGATCACAGAGCTCAGGATCCAGTCCTTAGTCTGGGTTTTCATTTCCTCAGAGGCTTGTGCTACAGCTCTAAGTATCTTTATCCAGCTCATAAAAATATAAAATTAATATATTTTTCTCATTAACTGTCTTACCCTCACATCTCATAATGTAGTTAAAAAGACAAAAAAATCACAACTAATGAAGGCAGTGCCAGGAGCAGATATGTTATAAATCCATTTATATTAATATTTATTTTTTAGCTCCTTTGATCCAAGACTCTCAAAGCATCCAGAATGTTCAGCACTGTTATCCTCTCTGCATCACTGGGCAAATTCATGCACATGGTAGGTAACCTGATCAAGGTGTCAGCAAGAGATGAGCTGGGTTGCTCAGTTCCTTCTCAGCAGAAAACCTTTCCAACATCTTAGCAGCTCTGTAAAAATTGCTCTTGATCAAAAATCCGAGAATTGTAATGCTGTTTTTTATAAAAAAACCTCTAATATTGAATAGCTGTAAAAGCAGTCTGCTTCATAAGGTGTATTACTGCACAGCTGAGATAAAAGGCAGTCTGCCCTCCCCAAGGTAAATTGATACTCTGCTACCACTAAAACAACTTCTGTGCTCTGTCTGCCTAATGCACGGAGAGCTCATCCCCTCAAACTGCTCTTTTTAAACCCATTAACGTGCAGTTCATAATACTGGTGAAAAAAGTCTTATGGGATGGGCTAAGCTGGTAAGCTCAGGAAGGTTGGGAGGGGTTATAAAATAACATCACTTATTAAGAGTGCCGACCTATTTCCTTTTCTGACTTTAATCAATTTCATATAAACCCCATGGAAGTGAGTTACATTCCTTCTGCAGAAGCAATCCCTTCGGATCAGCCCCAACCCAGCAGATATATTGGGGATTTCAGGGCAAATCGGGGGGATTCACGCATTTACCAGCTGCGGCTTGAGAGTTGCATAACCTGCCTCATGCCTACATTGGTGCAGTTTATTTCCCAAAATGCATGACAGAGTACTGAAGAAGAAGTGAGAATACCACCAGACCCTTTACAGTATCAACATGGTTCATCTCTTTCCTCCTCAATGCAGCCAGTGGTTTTTGGTACCCTTCCAAACCAGAAAAACCTTCCAGATTGCTCTGGGGCAGACCCTCAGAACCTCACAAACTGGGGGCAGCGACAACCAAAGAATGGTGCAAGAGGAAGAAACACCACACACAGATCCACACAATTCACAAAGAAGATCTTTAGGAGGAGCTTCCAAATGTGAAGAGCAAGGAGGTTGCACTGCAGGGGAGCTACAGTGCTTGGCGGGGGGGACAAAGGAGGAAGGTGAGAGAAGCTGGCGTAAGCAGTGCAAGGATCCCATCAACAGAAGAGATTTCAAAGCAGCCTGGAAGCTTCCAGCCGTGCTCAGGGCTTGGGACCCCCTTTCTTACCGCCAGCATGGTCGTGGGCTTCAGGACCTGGTTGACATTGCGAAGTAGTGTCCATCTGCCCTGGTCTCTCTCCTGATCTTCCACCACCTCAGGGCATGGCTGCATGAAAACGACTTTCTTCTTCTTCAGCATCTCCAAAACTCTGCGCTGGTATTTGTCCCTCTCTCTGCTCTCTACATGGTGAATTCCACCATGAGGGCCAAATACAGTGGTTTGCTCTAGCCCTGCAGCACGACCATACCTGCGGCTCACAGGACACCCTCTGACCTGATTCACAATATGGCTCTTGGTAAAGATCTTCTCCTAGCAGGAAAATTTCCATGCACCAGCCATGGTCCTCCCCTGGCCAGGTGACACGCTCACTGCATATGACCAGCTCTGTGGGAAGCTCAGAGCAAACTGTGCAACTTTGCTGCTCTTCACTTAAATTCTTCCATTCTCTTCAGCAAGGGCTGATACTCTGTCAAGGAGCTGAAGGACACGGCAACTACCCGTTCTGGAAAAACAACTGCAGGATTAACAGGAAACCTCTTCATTTCCCCAGGACTTCTCTCTGCTACCTTCCTTTCTTAGTGAAATAACCGTCTGCCAGCTTGAGGACTTTCAGCACAGAACACTCTGGGATACTTATTAATCCACAAATGCAGTCAGTCCCCATGCAACACATGGCATTTAATTAACCTAATACCTTTACATACCAAATTAACCAAAGCGCAGCGGGAACTCAAAACCAGAGGCCATCTGCATTTTCTTTAAACTGATCGCCTTGAGTAGATCCATAGCAACTGAATTTTAAATAATTGAGTGGAAGGTGTTCAGCACAGCACGGCCTCCGTGCCTATAGGTGAGAGGAGAGCCTGTGCTGGATGAAAATGGGCTCAATACAAGGAGCTATCACAGAAATATCACAGAAATAATGAGGTTGCACTGACTCTACACCTGCCAGCTCCACAAACCCATTTCTGCAATCACTCCTCTATAGCAAGGGCTGCTCTAGCAAGGACTAATCAGGACCACTGGCCAAACCAGAAGAGCACAAGACATTTTACAGTTGCCTCAGATTTGTTTTTTGCTTGTCCTATATGAGAAACTTGAAACTTGAGAAATTTGAAATTTTTCATTTTCAGCTAAGAAAGGTTTTTCTAGTCATTTGGAGAATTTCAGACTACTATAGCTCGGCCCAAATTTCTTCCATTAAAATTTTGAATCTAAAGCAATGCCATTTATAGAGACCAGAGCAACTAGTTCAAATAGTACAGCTGCTGTGACATTCTCATTTATCACTGTTTTAATGCAAAGCTCGACTGATGCCTTGATTCCATGGGGTTTTGAATCCATTTGTCCACAAAGAACAAGGCATAGGGACATCGTTTATTGGTAGACCTGGCAGTGTTACGTTAATGCTTGGATTAAAAGATCTTAGAGGTCTTTTCCAACCTTAATGATTCTGTGATTTTATATGCTTGAAGATAAGCTTTCCAGACAAAGGAAGGCTTCATAGGTACCCTTAATGGGACACAGTCTCCAAGGACAACAGCAGATGATGGGTACATTAAACTCAGAACAAGCTAGCTCTGCTTATCCATGAGCACAGTGACAACAGCAAGGCAGCTCTTGCCCAAAGGGCAGGCAGGGTTGAAGGTTTAAGCTGCATTATAAAGCCCTGGAACAATAAGGTGCATAATTCTTGTAGCTGTGCAGGGAAAGTAAGGAAGAGATCATGTCTTATGGATAAGAAGCCAAGTGAAGATTAATTAGATGGATGTCCACCAAAGAAACAAGTAAAAATGTACATGAGGCATGATAGCATTGCAGGGAGAAGGGGACAGAGTGAACGTACCAATCTCCATGCTGGAGATTACCTCCAGCATGACCTGAACACACAGTCCTGTAAATGACTGCAGTTTTGCTCCCCTAGAAAGCAGAAGACAGATATCAAATCAAAGCTAAAAAACAATGAGAGGATCCTTGTGGAAGGAAAGACTGATGAAATATATAAAAAGGGACCCATAGGATGGGCTCTTTGGATTTGAGTGGGGTTCTACAGAGGCTCTTTATTCACTAGAACACCTCTCCTCTGCTGTGCCCCAGAAACTGGAGCAGTGTGGGAGCAGCAGATCCAAGAGAGCAGCTGGAGTATTTCCCTCACCTTGCACTGGAGCAGACAATGCCATCGTTGCCCAGCCATACCCTGTACCATATTTCTGAGGCTTTGTATCCCGGTGTGCTGCCAAAGAGAAAGCTAAGGAGCAGAGGACTGCAATGATTTGCCCTAGGTTATCCTTGGAATAGGATCCAAAGGACAGATGGGACCCTAGAGGGCTGAATCCTGCCTCTGCAGTCCTATTATATGAGTGTGCTTATTTTCCTCCTGGCACTGGAGCTGCTGAAGATCTGTAATTTCACACATTACCACTTTATTTTTCACACTGCTCCTCTGATAGCAGATTTTCTGGGACACTTAGGCAGAGTCACAGTCTGTCAGCCAGAGACACCTGGCTTTTGCAGGGAGGTCTGCCTGAAGGACCCAAACGTGCTGCCTCCTGGAAATGGGAAACCCCATTCCCTGGAAGGGATGGCCAGGCTTGGAAACCAGCCTCTCTTCTCTATGCATCAAGAGGCAGAGCAACAGCACTAAGCCTGCTTTTTCTGAGGGAATGTGCTATGCCTTATGTGGGAAACAAAAAAACACACTTAGTACAATAAGGGGAGGGCCACTGTGGAGGAAAATAAGCCTTTAGCTGGCTGGCAGCCTGTCAGCAATGCCATCCAGTTTAGATTACAGCTCCCGGGGGTAACATTAGACCCTTCCCTGCAGAGACAGAAGCATGAGCCAGAAGAGCCATGCTGGACCCTGCTCTGATGATTTACTACACCTCTGCAGCAGCAGGCACAGCTGAGATCAAGGTCCTGCTGTGACACGCCTTGTGCATACTCATTGTAAGGGGTAAATGCTTATCCTACAGAACTGATGTGACACAAGGCAGTAAGTTTGTGCTGCTGCTGAGGCCTGAGTTCCCATTAAGTGCTATTGCAGTGGCATGGACCTTACTGCTGGACAAAGAAGGCATATTCCACCTGCAGGAAGCACCCTCACAGC
This sequence comes from Muscicapa striata striata, assembly GCA_030060385.1. Lineage (NCBI taxonomy): Eukaryota > Metazoa > Chordata > Aves > Passeriformes > Muscicapidae > Muscicapa > Muscicapa striata. The sequence continues at coordinate 377,749 of JAREIS010000257.1, forward strand.
AGCTGAGACACTTAATTTAATAAAAGCTTGGGTTTCTTTGTCCCCGACTGTTTTTCAGTCCCCAGAAAAATGCATCAGACACTACCAGGGCTGAAGAAGTGTACTTGAATCAATTATTTTGCAGCTAGCACTGAAAAGCTAAGTTATTCAGTGACAAAAGGTCAGGTACAGCTCAACCAACCCAGTGTTCACCTCTCAGCAAGACATCCAGACCTTTTCTAGATGATCATCCTTTTCAAGTGAAATATCCTAGCTTAGTATAGGCTATTCTTCATTCAAGGGGGAAAAAAAGAGGCACTTCTGTGGTCACCAAATCAGTTAATTAAACTAGGTCAGATGATGCTGACCTAAAGGAGAGTGTGAAGAGAGCAGTTTGGAGCTACAAAACTACAGTACATGTGTCCAAGACTAGCTAAGGTGGCTCTTACTCATTGTGTGGATACTGAAAATCCCTAAGGGCTGATACTCAGGTAAATTGCTGAAGGATATGGAAAAATCAGTGGTTAGCAAAAGCTGTCCGTGGACTCAGGCCAGCAGTTACTCCCTGCAGCTCTAAAACTTGCTTTTCTAAAATAAGAAAGATGATATCCTGCAGAATGATTGTTGATGCACTGTGTGAGCCAAATGTTACCTGTGGGCCATACCTCTGACAACTGATGTAACCCAACCTGCTTGTGCATTTGTGCAGTTGTTTGTTGGTTTTTTTCTTGTGGAAAAGACACACTCACATATCCAGGTTTCCAGAGCTGAGTTCTTTACTCCCTTCCTGCTTGTCTTTGAAGAAAGAAAATTCTTAATGTACATGACGCCAGTGCAAACAGGATATTCCCCCAGCTCCAAATTTCTGTGTGATTTAGAGAACACTCTGTAATCCAAATGTACTGGTGCACTGCAGGTGATCATGCCAGTTAGGACTTGCAGCAGCTATCAGAATCCTTGAGGCAGTAGAATGTTTGTACTCTACTAAAAACACGTATCATCACCTCTAGATATCACCTGTCTGATTCAGTTCAGCTCTCAATTACACTGGTGTACCCTGCTCAGTTTAATGGGGCTCCTCCTGGATGCACAGCTGTGCAGCCCAAGGACTGCTCATCACTATTCTTTGCACTCATCTTTAGTTGTGCATTTGCCACTATCATCAGGAAGAGGTAGAAAAGGAAGAAAAAGCTTGCATTTCTGCTGGATAACAAATGATAATGTAGAGGAGAAGTGCACATGCTGGTAGCTGGTAACACTAATAATTTTCCTGTTTCAAAGAAGATTCCATTCACAGTTTCTTGTAGCACATCAGGCACCAGCTGTCAGCCAAGATAACGAGCTACACACAAAGGCCTCCTGAAGCAAGGGGAGAGATACAAGAGGAGTTGTTAAATAATTCAGTAATTGATGCACTGCTTGCTCACCCTGTAACTCTAATACTGACAGGAGTGAAAAGAACCTCCCACAAATGTGACACTCATCTCAACATTTTCCCATTTGGTGCTGAGGGATAGTCAAAGGCTCTGGGAGCAAAAATGATGGATTGATTCAGTTGGATTTAGCAGGGTGCAGTCCAGTGTGGTGTAATGAGGCTCAGCTCCCAGTGATGCTTGACCTCTTCCCTGGCTTTTGGCAAGGAGCTTGTTGTTGACTGTTTGGGGCCTCTTGGCACAGGAGAGCAGTTTAAGCATGCAGACAAACAGGGAGATATAAGATTTAATCCATGGCTCCTATGGCATTACTGTCACGGGTGAAGTGGAGAATCCGGCAATCTGTTGATGCTACAAGCAGATTAGGCTGTCCTCGGGTGTCACCCACCCAAAAGCCGTGCCAGAGCCCTGCCTATCAGGTCTCATACAAAAAGCTGATGGATGCTGCTTGGGATGTGATTGAAAAATCTGCTAAGATGAAGAAGTGGAACAGGAAATGAAGCTTGGAGCCTTTTAGCCCCATGGCAGGGTCCTGTCCTAAATGCAAATGGAAGAAATCCAAATGAAGACAACAGAGCAATCATAAGAAGTACAAATCTGGAAAACTGGATTGAGGGAAAATAAAAACAGGAGGAATCAGAAGGGGAGCACTTTAGGATGGGAGCCCATAATTCAGTACTGTTTGACCCAGACATATTCCTTCAGGTCCTAGGAGTAAGAGGCTGCTGGGTACCACTCTGGGAACTTTCAGATCCTCTCTGAATCTGCCAGGAAAAGTCAACCCCATACCCCAGAGAAACAATGGTGCAACTATATCTTCCTTAGTTTGCAATGGCAGGCACGATGGAAACTCCTTGCCCTTACCCTTGGAAACACTCTGGATATTTTTCTATAAATGAATGTCATTCCATATGTCAAGTTTTAGGAAGATGGTACTAAGGAAATGCCACCTCCTTCTGTAAGCATAGTTTGGGAGGGCTGCCAGTTCCAACAGGTCCCTAAGGTTGGACAATACCACTCAGTCACCTGTTCCCATCCCTTGATGGTACCAAGCTCTGTAGTGCAATAGATTCACCTTAAGGATGAGAAGCCACCAGAGGGACAAGTTCGAGGAGTGTTCCCTTGGGAATCTCTTGAGCTTCAACAAGGCCAAGTGCAAGGTCCTGCACTGGGTCAGAGTAACCCCCAGTGCTCATATAGCCAGGAGGATAAAGGGATTGAGAGCAGCACTGAGAAGGACAGGATGGATGAGAAACTGGACAAGACCAAACAATGTGCACTGGCAGCCCAGAATTCCAACTGCATCCTGGGCTGCATCCCCAGCAGTGTGGCCAGCAGGCCAAGGGAGGGGGTTCTTTCCTCTCACCTCCACTGTGATAAAACCCCACCTGCTCTGGGGACCCCAGCATAAGAAGGACATGGACCTGTTGGAGTGAGACCAGAGGAGGCCATGACAGTGCTCAGAAGGCTGGAGAACCTCTGCTATGGAGACAAACTGAGAGAATTGGGGTGTTCAGTCTGCAGAAGAGAAAGTTCCAGGAGGATCTTAGAGCCTCTACAGTACCTAAGGAAGACCCAAGAGAAAGCTGGAAAGGGACTTTTGACAAGGGCATGTAGTGATATCACAAGGGGAAATGGCTTCAAGTTGAAGTAGGGTTGATTTAGGGTGCAAGAAAGCTGGGGATAAACTTTTTAGAAGGAAAAGGGGGTAGTGGTTTTAAACTAAAAGAAGAGAGATTTAAATCAGAAGTTAGGAATAAGTTAATTTACAATGAGGGTGGTGAAACACTGGTTTGAAACACAGATTGCCCAGAAAGGTGGTGGATGCTCCACCCCTGGAAGCTTTCAAGATCAGCTGGTACAGGGCTTTGTGCAACTTGATCCAGTTGAAGATGTCTGTGCCCATTGTAGGGGCTCTGGACTAGATCAGCCTTAAAGAATCTGTGATTTTTTAATTTGATTTGATCCCTATTGGACCAGCTCAGGGCATTAACACAGCAGCAACATTTTCATGTGTTTCTACAAAGTGTTTTGCTGGTTTATTCCCTGAGCTGACTCCCCAGGCAAGAAGCAAAGCCCCAGTGCAGGAGCAGGGAGAGCAGCAAGAACACAGAGCTGGCAGCATGGCCAGGGGAGTGCAGTGCTGACTGAGAGGTACCTGCTGTGGCATCACTGAGCCGGGCTGAGGGAGGCTCTGCCACACCCAGGGATGAGCTTTATTCCCTGGAGGAAGGCAGAGAACTGTTTGGTTTGATTCATGGAAGCAGAATCCCAGCTGATGAGCATGAGAGCTACAGAGCTATGTACCAGATGGAGGTAAATGGGTGTGTCTACAAAACATTGTTCTGCCTCTGAGGCACACAGCCTTGTCAAGATCACAGTGATTCTCAGAAAGGACAGCTTGAGTTACATTGCACAGTACTGATTAAGGGGAACAATAATAAAAAAGGAAGATGATACACAGAAATGTAAATTGGAAGGGATGTTTCTAATCCTGCCTCATGCAGACTGTTCAAGGAAGTCTAAAAACAACCACATGAATTTAATTGTTTTGGCTGAGTTTATTCCTTTGGAAACAAAGAATATTTTTCCACCATCTGCAATAAAAATATATTTTACTTTTCACATGCAACCTGTCAAATTCTCTTTCAGAGTTTTAGCTTTATCTTCCACACTTTGGGAAGATGCTTTCATCTTCATTTCTTTACTTCAGTCTCTCTTTTGTTCCTCCCTGCCTTTTCACCACTTCACTGAGACCTAGTCTGCAATTAGCTCCTGTGTACCAAACAGATGTGGAACTATTGCAAGCTGCACAGCATTTCCTGAATAAACAAAGATGCAGACTTAGTAAAAAGAAGTGCTTAATTGTACTGCAAATAAATTATTTTCCTATATAGTAGTAGTCAATACTTGTGTAAATGCAATTTTCCAAGCAGAAATGTGTCTGTGCTAAGGGTCTGCATTAGCCAAAGTCACAATGATCTGTCCAGACAAGACCTGCTCCTTAAATAGAATATCTCATCTTTGGAAATATTGAATGAAAGAGGAGTAATACTACTTTTCCTTCCTTTCCACACCAGATCTGAGCAGATCTGTCCTTTTTGCACACTGTCTATGCTTACCCACTGATGATTACTGAGGAGAATGAGGGGTTCTGGAGGGAGGTTATTTTGCAGCTCAAAGAGTAGCATCCTGAGGGAGTTTGTGATAGGACTGCTGAAGGGAGAAGCTGACTACTCCAGGGGTGTTTGAAAAGCCAGCCCCTGAGAGGAAAGGATGGCAGGAGAAAATATAACTGGGAACAAACAAACCATGCTGGCAATGCTTGTGATGCAATTCAAAACATCTCAATACTGGGCTTTGTTCCTTAGGTGCCAGCAGCAAAGGTGCAGAGATGCTGCAATACGAGGAGCATCCTTCCAAAAGGACAAAAGACACTCCAAGATGTGAAAACCTGGGTTTAGATTAGGTATCATGAAAAATTCTTGACAATGAGGGTGGTGAGGCTCTGGAAGAGGTTGCCCAGGGAAGGTGTGGCAGTCCCAAACCCAGAAGGGTTGAAGGTTAGGTTGGGTAGGGCTTTGAGCAACCTGATCCAGTGGAAGGTGTCCCTGTCCATTGCAGGGGATTATAATGAGATGATCTTTGGGGTCCTTTTCAAGACAAACCCTTCTATGATACTATGATTCTATGAAAAAAGTCTTGAGAATGTGAAGCACATAGTTATTTTTTCATAATGAAACAGAAAACAAAAGAATCCTGTGACTACTTATCAAAACCCAGGAAAATAATCCATATTTCATTGCTTGCTCTGTGGTTCTGAAGGCTCCAGAGTTGCCTCTGTACAAGATCACCTTGAAAGGAAACTCAGGGAGGTTGCTAATTGCAACCACTTGCCTGGATTCTTCAATCCCTGTGCCTACAGTATTGGAAAAACTTACCAAAGTGCTGGTGGTGGGTCCCTCTGAGGGAGGAGGTGTGCAGAGCTGCACAGAACAATACCAGCCCCATCTGCTGTAACTCCCTGGAATTGCCAAATGCATCAGGAGACTCGTTTCTGATGATTTCTCCATGGGTTTTAATTAAACTTTGATGCTAATAGTATATGAAATTCCAGAAGGCTGGAATGACGCAGAGACCACAGAAGACAATCTGGCTTATTAAGGGTCTGAAGGGACCAGTTGGCAAGTTCAGCCAGACAAACCCTAAGAGGTGGCAAACAGTGGTGGAGTGGGGTTTTTAGGCTGGCACAAGACGATGGAGGCTGGGACAACCATCACTGCCCAAACCACACCTGCAGTTGCCAGACCCAGCCAAGACAGTCGACTTGCTGGATCAGGACACACAGAGATGGGCACTGTGGATGCCTCCAAATCTCGGGACAGCTTTGCAGCTAATGGTTTAGAGATTGTTGGGCACACACTGAAGAGACCTGGCCTTCAGAAAGTGACCATCAACCAGGCATCAGACCTTTTTACACACATGAACCCAGAAACCTGTTTCAAAATCCAAGTCCCGCCAAATAATCCCCAGCCACTGCAAACAGGGAATAGTCACAGCTTGGAAAAGGAAGTTGGACCTATTTCTTACATGAAATTTTTAAGGAATGAAGGCTGGTAAGATTGCCAGTGGGGTAAGACTCTCATATGGGCATCCTCAACTCTAGTAGCTAGAAGAATGAAACCATAAAAGAAATAAGCTCAGCATTTCAAACACAGCACAGAAAATAATTCCTGTAGTTTTGGTACTTCTTATATTCCTCATGGATGTTTTATTACATGCATAGACCATTCTGCTTATGCTGCACAATGGGGATATGGCCTCTAAAACCTGTTTTGAGAAGGGTTGCATTACAAGTAAGTTTTGTAAAATGCTGCCTCTGGAACCAAAGTTTTGGTTTGGTTGGGGGATTTTCAGGAAGCCTAGCATGGCATAGAGGCTTGCTCAGAAACTGGCAGCTAATGGGTACTCCTGTTCAAGACCAAATCATGTGAAGGGAAATTAATTCTTGTGAGTAATACTCATCAATTTTATACTTGTTTTGAGAAACTCACTAATTGCCATCCAGATTTAATTTTGAGATTGCCAAGAGTATTATCATATAGATATATTAATCAAGCTTATGTTTCAGGAATTAGCTGACAGTATCAGCATGGAAATACGGTTAAAGCCCCCACTGCATTTTGCTAGATGCAAATGTTGTTTAATTTCCAGCATCAATCCAACTGAAAAGACTGCCTGCTCCTCTCACACCAAATCTAGCAATTTTATGGGGTAAAGGGGCAGTAAAATGCCCTCACAAGCGATTTGTAGATCATGAAAATGCAGTGTGTGACCTTAAAAGTCATTTGCCAGCAATAGTGCTGGCAATAAAACGCCTGGCTGGGTGGTAGGGGATGCACATAAATTGCTCACATTGCATTTGCACAGGCTGCTCAAAAGGCTTCTGAGTCATGGTGGGCAAATCACCGTCCCAGACAGGTGTTATTCCTAACCTTAACACCAAGCATCATTTGGTTCTTTCTTCAGCTCACAGGATAAGCCAACCTCTCTTCTCCTGGGTTCTGCTAATGTGGCTCTGAGGAAAGGATGGAGGACATCTAGTTTTTGGTAGAAGAGTAGGGAGGGAGCAATACTATCAGGGTGCAAGTGGGATTGCCTCAGGCAGGACATGCAAATGGGTGTGCAAGGTTAAGGCACACCAAAGGACCATCTGTGGTGGGTAGCATCTTGCTTTCTCCGGTGGCCCATGAGGGGAGAGCAGGACAGGTTGGACAAGACACTTCTTTAAAATATTCCTCTGGTCCAAAATTAAGGGGATATCAAATTCAGAGGTGGGTAGGTCCAGAAAATAGCCATGGAGGTGGATGAGAAGCAAGGACAGGTGCTTGGAAGGGAGATGCATTAGAGAGTGCTGACTAAATAAGTCACATCAGGCTTGGGAAATAACCAAGCTGAAAAGTCAGAGGTGAAGGCCAGGAAATTAGCTGAAGGAAAGTAAGATATTTTGGGGAAATAACAGTGTAGGCTTACTAGTCCCTTGGTGTTTAGCAACAGTCATTTTGGACACAAAATGCCAAGTGGGACAGATCTGGGTCTGAACAAATCTGAACATTTGATATGCATTCCCAACTTCAGCTCACTCTAACTCTCTTAAGAATTCTGTAATCGTTTCTGTTCAGGAACAGAAGTCCTTATAATTTACAGCTGGTGAAGTTTTCTCCTTTAACAGAAACTGCCTTAAGGAGGATGAAATCCTTGTAAACTTTTAAGATTGACCTTCTCCCAGTGCAAGAAAGCAGTTGTTTCCTTGGCCAATGCCACCTCCCTTGTGGCACCTCCCAGACAGGGCTGATTTGTGAAGCAGAGAAGAAGAGGACTGATCCATCATCATATCACCTTCCCATGCTTGCAAAATTTATCCATGTGGGTGTGGCCAACAGGGAAAGGGCAATTCCCTTCCATTGCAACACTGAGGCACAACCCCTGCAGGAGCTGGGCAGTACAGCTGACCACTAGAGCAGTGTCTGTAAATATATCCAGGTGCAGCAAAATGGAAATGCTAAAGGATCAGAATACAAATTTCCAAGTCCCAGTCCACACTTACTTATCTTGTTCCCCATTGTTGAAAGCTCCAGCAGAAGTATCTGAAGTGGCAGTTGGCTTATTGGCCTATCTCAGGTTATTTCACTGCCAGTTCTGAATTGCCTTTGTTCTTAAATTGATTTTGAATTCTTCTTCAGAAGTCTCCATATGTAAATTCGAGCAAACATCTAAATTATCCAACTATTTTGGCTACATTTATGAACCAACTCAAAATAGATTTACTCTTCAAAAGTTCTCACTATAAATTTTCCTTAGAGATTGCCATTTCACCAAAACCTGTAATGCAACAGGAAAAGCATATAAACAAAGCTTTTAGGGGAAACATTTGCATTTCACTAAAAGTCTGACATGGAGAGTATAATTTTGATGTTCTTATTGGAATTCTGTCTCCAAATTCAGCTTTTAATTTAAATTGAAGTATTTTGTTTATTGACCAGGAAATTACATCCTCTACACAGACATTCTCTACACCCCCATCTCACCTTTCTCCCAAGAAAGAAATGCCATTTTTCAATTTGTGCTATTTGAAAAGGTCTGTTATTGCTTTTCTTCCCCTGGGCCCCAGGAGATGTGCTCAGCCTCTTGAACCTGATTGCAAAAGTCAGAGCTAAGTGGGTTGCTTTAGGAAAATTGCTGTCAAGTCTACTCTGTGCTAGCAAATGGTGCTGTGTCTTAAAAAGAGAATTAATTTTACACCATAAGAGGCAAATCTTTCTCTGGTGTACATCAGAATAATTCCACAGAACTGTCTGCAACCCCAAACCCATGAAAAGTTGAGGGTTCCATTTTTAATGCCTGGATGCCAAATGTTTTCCAATCTTGCAAGAGGAATTTGATGAGGAGGAAGGTCGCCTCAAACAGGGAGAGACACCAGCCTGCTGCACAGCCTTTTGTACAAGGAGAAGACAGCAAACATGGTCCCACACCCCACTGTGCATGTCACATCACAAACATTCCTTACAGCAGACATGTTGGCTTAAATGTCTGCCTTTTAGCCAAATCCCTCTAATTGTCAGTCCCTGTATATCCCACCTGTGAACTGACCTGATTAAAAATAACAGGGGAGAAAAGAAATCATAACTTATGTAAAAGATTTTTTAAAGTACATGTGAACCACGTGATTTTGGTGAAATGATGGACAAGGTAGTCCAGATAACAGCTGTCTCACACATCTGGGGCAGACAGAGGCAGGTGGGTATGAGGGCATGGGATGGGATGGGATGGGATGGGATGGGATGGGATGGGATGGGATGGATGGGATGGGATGGGATGGATGGGATGGGATGGGATGGCATGGGATGGCATGGGATGGCATGGGATGGCATGGGATGGCATGGGATGGGATGGGATGGGATGGGATGGGATGGGAGCTCCTTTGCTCTGCTGCTTGCACAGCTGGGATGAAGATGCTTCCTCCCATTAAGAACAGTAGTCAGAGGCTCCACAGTTGGATGACCAAGGGAAATCAACACTTGTATTCTTGTGTTGATCCCTAGCAGCAGGATAAGATGACTGGATGAGAGTGAAGGATTTCTGATCTCCCTCCCCAAACCTCACTCCTGTAAAAGGGGTTGATAGATGGGCCAGCAGCCCACAGCTCCACCAGCTGGGGCAGTGGCCAGGTGAGGTTCAAGATTTATGACAGGATTTATTTCATTTGAGTTTTTTTTTCCAGAAAGCATGTAAATACAGTGAGACTCGTGCAGGGTCAGGTTATAGAATCATAGAATGATCATTCAGGTTGGACAGGACCCTTAAGATCATCAACTCCAACTGTAAACCTAACACTCTAAACTATGCCCCAAGTGCCACATCTTTTAAATACCTCCAGGGATGATGACCATCCTTATGGTAATGAAATTTTTTCCTAATATCCAATCTCAACTCCCCTGGCACAGCTTGAGGCTATGATTAGTTGGAGGGTATAAGAAAAGAGACAGTTTGAGGAGCTGAATTCCTCTCTTCTTGCTCCAGATGACAGGTCTCAGCAAGTTAAATGCATCTTTAAGGGCTCTGACAGTCATGGAGAAGTTACCATCAAGCAAGACAAGGTGACATATGGGCTGTTCTGCAAGAGCTCTCCCTGGGGAAACGTGGCCCCAAAGATTGAGTCAAGGTAAAATTTGTTATTGAGTCCTTTGAAGTTTCCTATACCCTCAAATGAATGTCCTGTTGGCTGGGTATTTTGTTACTGCCTCTTAAAAAAGCAATACTAAACTGAGCCACACATACAACAACTCTCACTCCAAGCCTTCTGTGTCTTGAATTCAAATAGATGAAGGTTTCAGTGCATACACTTCAGGGAAGATGGATCCTGGGGTTTTGCCTCAGGTATCAAGAAGCAGGAATGACTGCATTTCAGACAGGCTCTCTCAGAAGGTATCTCCATGCCAGGGCTGAGATTGTTTGCTCTACCTTTATTTGACATCACACAATTCATATTCCACAGCCATAGTGCTGCAAGAACATCTCCCTAGCCTGCAGCTTCATTTTCTGCACACAGCAACCCCAGCACTTTAATTGTCCCATAAAATTGATGGAAAGGATTTGATGCAAAGAGCTGTTAAAATGCCAAATGTCTTGAGCACTGCAACTAATGAATGGCTCCCAACGATTCATGTTTCAATCTATATGCAAATGTGCCCTTTGGTTGGCTTGTGCTGGACTTTTCACTGCAGCATTACAGCTATCCAGGGAAGCCTCAGACTCATAGATCAGACAGATACAAGGCATAAATGGGAGAAGACTTAAATTATTCAGTGTTTATGAGAAAGAGAATCCAAACAGCAGAGTTACACTTTGCTTTTTATAATAACATGATTACAGATGAGCCCCAAGTAGACCTCCAGTACCATTGTTTTTCTCCCCTGCCTCTTCCTCAGTGCTAGCAAAATACACAGCACAATGAATCACCTGGCAAAGCTGAACGTGTGCTCAAAACAGTGTATGTCAGCTCCAGGTAAAGCCAGTGCTCACACAGCCCAAGTGGAAGATGTGAAAGATTTCAAAGCCTGCTCTCTGCTATTCCTACCCCCAGCACAGGAAAATATCTCCTGGAGCATCAAACAGAGACTCTGTAAATGCTGGCAGTCACAACATCTATTTCTGCTCATTTACAAACTGCACAAATTTCCTTCACCTGCATTGCAATGTGCAATTCTGGTCTTAACAAGAAGAATTTAATAGAATTAATTAATTCTTCTAAAGGCCATTCCTGACAAGAGAGCAGGAAGCCACAAATATCCTCAAAAACCAGAAACATGAATATATAAAGAATGATCTTGTTTGTGTAGGCCTTGTGGGGTTTAAAGCTTAAGCTGTACTGCAGACTTTATATTCAAAGAAATGCCAGAGGTGTCACCAAGTGCCAAATGTCAGAGGAATTGCAGAGTGGATAGGAGCAAGGAAACGGTGAGATTTTGGCATGGTCCCCAAGAGTCACTTCCCCAGCAGCTCTGACAAGGCAGGAGTGCAGAGCTGAAGTCTCTGACCAAGCTTTGGCTCCTGCAAAGTTTCAAAATAGTTGGAGCAACTTCCTTGTTTTGCTGGTGAACTAAAAAGAACTTTATAGTGTAAGGCATCCGCTGTGCTTGATCCCTCAGGACCTTAACATCTGGCTGAACTTTGGTTTCTTTATCTGCTTGGATTAGGTCTCCACTGTTTCTTTTAGCTCTTATTTCCACTTTTTTCCCTGTAACTGCAGGAGCAGGTTAGGGGGACACTAAGAATGGGAGAAACCTGCAGAGATGCTCTTCATGTGGTCTGGACATAGTCAGGCAACTACAGTAACACAAAAACAATAATCTGAAAATTCTATTTTAATGGATGAAATTTGCAGGATCACAGAATATCCTGGGTTGGAAGGGATGCATAAGGATTGTCCAGTCCAACTCCTGATGCAGAACTCAGTCTTCCATGAAATACTTAAATTTTGCAACAGGTTTTATTCCCCAGCATATAAGTTGGTTTGATTTCTGATGGGGTGGCCCAGCAACAGCAAATTTGCAGCACCTTGGATTTAAGACTGGGATACAGGAGCTTCTTGCCCACAGGAGCAAGAAGATGGATCTGGAAGAAGGAGCCATGCAGCAAGCACCACTCTGTTGCCATTTGCCAGCAGGAGAGCCCTCTTCCTGGCCAGGCTGTGTGGTCAGCTGTGGGCAGGACCACCACACCCTCCCTGCCTCCACTCCAGCTCCAAAAATGCCTCTAAGTAACAGACAGAACATGCATGGATGAGCTGCTGCTGTGCTGGGGAGCCAGACTGCCAAAGCAGGAATTCAGGAAGCCCTCCTTTTCCATCTTCCCTTTCTTTGTGCATGGGAATGGACTTGCCACTAGCAATTTGCTAGCGACTAAAGCTGATAAGTTTGGCTCCCTGCAGGCCCCTGCTGGGGAACAATATTGGCTTTTCTTTTGGATTACTGGGTGGAAGACACAGGGCAGGCAGAAAGCCCTGTGTGCTTTCTCCTCCTCCCTGGAGCTGTGCACTGGCCTCGGGGCTCAGTTCTCCCTAAGGGAGACCCTGGCAGGAATTGTTCTGATGGGAGAATGGAAGAGAAGTAATGCCACCGGCTCATCTTCAAAATTCCTGGGTTTATAGCTGGGTAGAAACCAAGCAGGAAGGGCAATGCTCTGTGATCATCTATGCCAAGTGATGATTTGGGGTTTTGACATTGTTGGAGAAAGTTTTCAGGGAAAAAGCATGTTGTGCATATTCAAGAACGAGCAAAAAAAAAAAAAAAAAAAAAAAAAAGAGAGAGAGAAAGCTCCTTGGAAAGTAATACAGGTCATGAACAACATAGATGTATTTCCAAAATCTTACAGCAAAACTGAAGGAGGCAAAATATAAATATTGCTGCTATTTGTAATTAAGCATTGCATAAACAGCAGCCTTTAGGAAAACAGAGAGCAAAGTGCTTTCTATGTGACTTGGAAAGGACCTTTAGATGGGACAAACTGGTACAAAGAGACTTCAGAAAGAGCCTGTACCTGTTAATAACTAGGTAAGCTTACTTCTTTATGGAGGGCTCCTTGCTCACCTTACCCATGTTTGCAGTAAGCATCAAATTCAACACAAACCTATTTCCCTGATATTTGCCAGCAACAGCCTGGCATCTGAAGGCACAGGGAGAGTGCTCAGAGTCATTCAGAAGCAGGCTGCAGCCTTGCCAAACAGGACACTGTTTTCAGATAATGGGCACGGTGCTCAGTCTGATTAAAGCTCCACAAAGGGTGAATTCAGACTGGCACAGAAGACTGTGGTCCAGTAGCTGAACCACAGAGGGGTGACCCCCAGGGAGAGACATGACAGGCAACCTGGAGTGATATCATCCCAGACAGAGGTGTAACAGGGTATTTCTCAACTGCTATTCTGGCCTTTTTGCCTAATTTCTTTTAATTTCCACACCCATTTTCCTTGGCATCACAAACTGCATCAGCCAGTTTGTGTTTGGGGCCAACGCCTTGGAGCCTTTGGAAAGGACCAAGCTCCTACACACCCCTACCAAAGTGCAGCCTGTTTTTGTTGGGCTCAGGTTCTGGCAGGTTAGGGAAATGCTATTAAAAACATTTCAGTTGCTCCACAAGATCTCTGGCATTCCTTCCACTCAAAGCTATCCTCAGCTCCTTGTGTCACTGCTGTGAACTGAAACTATGTGAGTTCCTTCAAAGCTTTCTGCTGGACAAAAGCAGATTGGCCAAGCAAGACACAAAATGAAATGAAAAGTGTTGGGTAGATTTTCTCCATTGTGTCAATGCTTCACTGTGATGACAAACACATTTGAGTCTCAATCTGCAGCCCCAACCCAGGACACGTGGTGGGACTGTCAGTCCCCCCCAGGGGAGACAAGGCAATGAGAAGCTAAGAATGAGACATGTTATACTAGAAAAAGGGAAAACACTACAATATGAACCCCTAAATTACTGCAGAATCTACAGGAGACCTGCTATGCAATTAATTCTTCAATTCATACAATGGTTTGGGTCAGAAGGGACTTTAAAGATCATATTGTTCCAAATCCCTTGCCTTGGGCAGGGACATCTTCCACTAGACCAGGTTGCTCAAAGCCCCATCTGATCTCCCTTTGAACATTTCCAGGAATGGGGCATCCACAGCTTCTCTGGGCAGCCTGTGCCAGTGCCTCCTCATTCTCACAGGAAAGAATTTCTTCCTAATATCTAATCTAAACATGTCCTCTCAGTTTAGGAGCACTTCCCTGGTCCCATCACTGCAGGCCAATGTAAAAGTTGTTATTCTTTTTTAAAAGCTCCCTTTAGGCACTGTGAGGTGATATAAGGCCTTCTCTTCTTCTCAACCCCACTCTCAGACTGTTTTCATATCAAAGGTGCTACACCCTTCAATTTCTTTTAAATGTGCAAAAAGACTCCGTTTTTACACAACCAAAGCAGAATTGTTCCTGGAAATTGAAAATCAATTTTTGACCAGATCCTATTTTAGGTCAGGCAGTAAGCTGTTTTATGCTTCTGCATGTCCACGATTCACGTGTAGCTTTTGGGCCATCCCAGATGAGAAAATAGAAGTGGAACATTGTGTGAGGTTAATCTGGACTACACATACAGAGCAATGATTTTCTCTAAGCCAATCAAGGATTAAGGCTAATGAGTATCTCTGCATCTTGTAACAGTCCTTTTAGGGAAATAAGATAGGACAAAAATAACCTGACTTGACCCTTCCCCTCCAAAGAAATATTTTCATCAGTACCTGCTGGAGTGATGGGGTAAAACTAGAGAAGCTGAAGCCAGGAATGATTCACTTACCTGTCGTAGGATGACCATGGTTCCTGTATAAACACATCAGCAATCACCAGGAATGGACCTAAATCAAAAGGAGTCAGCAATTAATGACTCTCCCCCGACTCAAGAGATCCAGCTTGGGGACTGTCCCAACCCCACAGCATTTCCACAGCCTCAGGTATCAAAGAGAGCTAGTAGCAGTGAAACTCCCAGTGCTTTGGTAATATTAATTCCAGACAGTGAGAGACAATCCTCTAAATACATCCAGATTAATGCTGGCACAGTGGTGAATGAGACCAGGACTGGAGGTCGCTTATGCAAGTAATATTTTGTAAACTGAGTCCTAGAAAGTTATCCAGGGATTAACCCAGCAAACACACTGATACTGATTTATTACATGTGTCTTTGGATCCTGTGGTATGAACTAAAGCACCTGGAAACAGGGAGTACTGTCCTTAACACATGACTGGATGGATGGATGGATGGATGGATGGATGGATGGATGGATGGATGGATGGATTTTTCATCTGTCTATCCAAACTGCTTTCAAGAGAGGAAAGAAAATATCAAGACCCCTAGCAAAGCTAAGACCTGGATTTGATGGAGTATTTACACTCCCTGCTCCAGCTGTTGTGCAAAACGTATCTTTGTGGGATTTGCATGGGAAAAGTCCCATGCTGCTCCTGAATTTGTACTTGCTGCTCTGGTGCCATTTCATGGCTCCCAAAATTAAATGTGTTGGGTTTGTACGAATAAAGAATGCTTTCAAAGAATTGAATTTCTGCAGCTTTTAATCTCTGAATCATCCTTGCTACATAGCAATCAATAATAATTGTATTTATATGGTGTGGAATGTTTTTCAGCATAGTAAAAATACTCATCCCTTAAAAAGCAGGGGAAAAGGCACTTGATCTCAGAGACACAATTCCCACAGGACACTGGACATTGAAGGCTGATGAACGATAATCTTGCAGGACACAAGATATTTCCATTCACAGCTACAAAATAATCTGGACTCATCACAAAAACCTAAATACTGCGTTTCAAGTTTTAGTAGTAATTTTCATTTTTTTGCTCCCCCCACTAAAAAGCAAAGGTTTCTCAGGGGGATGGGAGGAAGAAGTCTTTCCACCCTCCACACAATCATCCCCAGGTGGGATGTCCCAAAGAGACAGGTTCAGTCTCGCAATAAAAAGGCACAATAATGTCCCATGCCAGTGTCCCTGCACATTTCCCTCATGGCAAGGAAAGGGATCTCTCTTCCCCACCAGCAGCAACTGCTTGTATCCCATTCAGCAAGGTGGGGACTTGGCCTCTGGTGCTGATCCTGCTGGCTGAACTTTCTGTAGCCTCTCAGGTGCAGTGGGAAACAGAGGTGCTCCCATCCTAGCTAGAAAGGCAGGATTTATCTCTGTTAGCTCCTGCAGAGACTGTAAAGGCTCAACACAATTTCCAGTTATTTCCTTTTCCTCACCAGGCTGCCTGCACCACCTCTACATTTTCACAGACTACATATAAGAAGCAAATAACTACCCCACTGGAATTTGTAGGCTTTTGCCATCCAAGTGCCTTCAGCCATCTTAATGAAAACATCCATCTACTAAAATAATCCACAAACCCTCTGCATTGCCTAGGAAAGGAACTGGTGTCCTAAGAGCAGCCAGAGCATCACTGTTCATTAGGAAATATTCACTAGGCAAACTTTGGCCACAGGCCATATTTAATGAATTAATTTTGCTTTTCCTAGAAGGTAGATGAATGGTGGAAAATCACGTGCACACTTTAATAACTGGAAGGCTGTCAGGCACTTTTCCTAATTCTAAGATTGAACCTTCTCTGTAGCACATTAAATGATTGCTCTTCTCTTTAATTCACATGGACTGAAAATAACTTTCTAACCCTGCCAAGCAGTGAGCCCTGAGGCAGACTGCCTAGGGATGCTGGGGAGTCTGTTCCACCAGGAACAGGCAGTGAAATCTTAGCCAGGCTGAGAGCAGGCACTGAGGGAGGTTCTTCAGAGGACTGTACATGATGATTATGGGGTCAGTGTTGGACACTGGGGTGGGTAGTTGGATAGCAGTTGGAGTTTCCTGGTTGAAGGACATCTGATATGGACAAGTCATCTCGTAGCTCCTTTCCTCCCCCCTCCCCTTTCCTCCCTGAAAAATAGAGATCTCACCAAACAAGGGAGCTCTTAAGTATCCCAGACATAAATTTTATGCTAATTAGCCAAGTGACCTAGGTGAGCTGGCCCCATTGGGTGTCCACACTGCAAAAACTGTGCATGGGACATCTATTCCAACAGCCTGAGCTAAAGCCATGAGTCCACATCTCAGAGCTGCTCCTTCAGTTTTTGTCCTGCTGCTGCTGAAGCAAAGCACTTTTCCATTATTATCTGGGTTCCCAGCATTAAAATTACCTGGTGTGTGGGCGTCCTGCTTAGCCTGACCTGTGGTGATGCTGAATACTCTTCCAAAACTTGTGCCAGGTTTGGAAAAGTATTTACATACCAAATCCAGTCTGGTTTTAAACAGGACTTTGGTGCCCAGAATCTTTTGTGGGTTATTTTTATTTTCTGAAGGTCTAGCCTCAGCCCAAGTCAGGCTTGATCTTTTTCAGTGCATTGTCAGTCCCTTCATGATGCCTTTGCAAGAGAGGTTGTGCACAACACAGAGCCAGCTTTCCCCACAGCTTGCTCAGCAGGGAACACCCCAAAGGGTGCCCTGCCTGTTCTTCCCACAGGGATCAGTAAGGATTGGGCTTGTCTGAGCACCAGAGAGATCAGCTGCCTGCTAATTCATGGGGGCCCTGGTGGAACAAAACAGCCATCTGGACCCTCTGGCCCTCGCTGGCAGGTGAGGGTAGGGCACTTCAGTCCCAATCCTGTGAGAAGCTCCACAGATGGTCTGGGAAATGGCTGGGCTAAACAAAACATACCCAGCACCTCTCCCATATCACTCATATGTAACACAAGGGCAGAGACAACCCTCTGGAAAGTATATTTTTTTGTGAATAGGGTTTATTTTGCAGCTTTCTGGCCATCACTGGTTGAGCATCATCTGAACTGAGCACCTGAGGGAGGCAGTGGGGTGAGGCTGAAGGGGCTCCAAACTACATCTGGATGCAGAGTGATATGTGACATGGAACAATACATGCCACTTGCTTGCAGGCTATGCTCAACAGAAGCCAAGGAGCACTTCAGGGTGAGGTTTGCACCACAGTGATCACCACCATGGCTCTCCTGGCTCTGAAGAGATGCTCAACACAAAAGGAAACAGACAGACCTCGACTCTGGAGGGAGAAAGTCTGAGGAAGCTGGACAAAGCCATTATCCTGCAAAGAGTGGGTTGCTACTCTAATCTCTAACTGCACTTCTGTGCCCCTTGTTGGGACTTCAGGACCGGAGTCCAACCACATGACTGGCCACACTTCCTGGGGGATCACTCCACAGTGCTAATCCACCAGAGCAAATGCTTATTAAGCACTGGTCAGAAGAAATTCAGGTACTTCTCCTGAAGTTCTGCACCCTAAATTATTTTCCTGAATGTAAGTGAAGTGAAAAAATAAAAAAGAATAATTAATTTATGTGTGCATTCAAATTCAATGCCTGTCCCCAACTGTACCCATCTTGGTGTAGAGCCTGTCTTTCAGAGAACTTGTGCACTTTAAATTGTAAAAACCCCAGAATTTCATTCAGCTTGAGTCCACTTCACTTGACTGGCAGAAATGTGTCACCTTAGCTGAGCAAAGAGATTTAACACGTCAGTGCTCTCTGCACACTACTGATTTCACCTCCTGCCCTCCTGCAAGGGATCTGAGAAGGATTAAGGATTTTCCAGTGTCTTTTACTGTTCATCTGAGAAATGGTGAATAAAAAGGTCAGACCTACATCCTCAGAGACAAGCACTTTGTCCTTACCAAAACCAGGATACAATCAGGGAGGCAAACAATGGCTCTTGAACGTGGTTAAGCTGACAAACCCCACCAGTCTTTGGGATCTCTGACCACTGACTGTGGGTGACAGTGAGCAGGAAGGAGGAAGGCAATGTCACTACATGCTACTCCCCCTACTCTTTGTCCATCTGGAAGCTGGCATGGTTGGGAAGCTATGACAGTTTGTATTTTTGCACTCTTCCTAGAAGAAGCAGGGCTTTCAGGTCAGAAGGTCTCAGTCTGAATATGTCAGCCATTCATCCTCCTCCTGAGTAACTAGGAATCTTCCCTGCTAGCTTGATCAACTAGCAGGCTCTCAACAGACACAATCCACTACTTCTCTAGGCAATTTGCTCCAGCTCAAACAATTCTCAATGTTAAAAATTACTTAGGTATCTTACCATCTGTATTTGCTTTCACCTTCTCACCTGAGGCAGTCACAGCTTACCAACTACACCTGACCACACAGATGGGCCCACATGGAGGGCTTTGCCTGGTCTAGTGGAAGGTGTCCCTGTCCATGGCAAAGGGGCTGAAACTAGATGATCCTTAAGGTCCTTTTCAACCCACCCGTTCCATGACTATGATGCTCCTCATTTCTTCCATCTGAGCTTTTGGCTGAAGTGTTATAGTAGTGGCCATTCACCTACACCTTCCCTTCCTGTGGCATGAGTATCTTCACCCTTGCCAGAAGAAATGGTCATTTCTAGCTCCTCCAGAAAAGCAAAATCCAGCCTTCTGCATTTGTTACCCATTATCTCCTTTAATGTGGAGAAAACATGCATTCCTATGGAAAGCAATGGTACTGCCTGGCGTGCAATAAGCAGCAGTGGGAATTCACCCAGAGCATACACTGGTTTTTTTTACACACAGGACAGCACACACCGAGCTTTTGCAAGTGAGCAAACAGTGCAAGAGTGTCGTGGCAGGGATGTGGGGACACGGCAAGCACCACCTGGCCACATGCTGGCTGCCCCCGGTGCTGAGAAAGTTCCCTTATTTATGCCTTAATTGCCGCCCCCGCACAGACGGATCAGCTCGGGGTCATGCTGACAAATGACGTGAGGAATGCGAGGAAGCTCTCACCTCAGCCAGGCAGGTCACAATAGCAATAAGCTGCAGAAAACATTGGAATTAGCACTGCTCATGTGAGCGGTGCATCCATGACACAGCCTGCCCGCGGGCTCTGCCTGCACTGTGATCAGCACAGAGCCTGTTCTCCTGGAAAAGCTCTGACCCAAATTCTCTGAAGGTCAAGAAAAGCCTTTCCTACAGCTTTTGGATCAGAACTTGAGTGAGTACCAGATTTCCAGTGAATGCCCGTCTCAGGAGAGGAACAGCTGCTTGAACAAGAGGTGTATTTTGGTGTGAAGAATTACCTCCCTGTCAGCTGCAGATCCAGCTTCCCGGACAACTGAGGGAAAAAGAAGAATTCAAGCGGAGCTGCAAACTGGCATGTAAAGGTATATCTGATAGCAGGGTGGGTAAAGAGCCATTGGGAAGCCCTGGATCCTCAAAGGCTCCTTGGTGTGCATCACTGTGCAACTGAACAACAGCCTGCAAAGGCTGTTTCAGGAGATGTGCAGCTTTTTCTCTAGCTATTCCTGCAACACAGCCTCGCAGTGATGAAAGGCACAGGATTAGGTGCTAATTAGATTTGGGGGTACTCTGGTCAGGCTTCTCCTTCTCGTGGGCGGATGCTGTTATCTGTTCGAAGGGAAGACCTGGCAGTCTTTTATTGTGGTGGGGTTTTGTTTGGCTCGCTTGGTTTTGGCTTTTTTTTTTACAAAAAGAGGTGTTCCAGCCATCCTACAGACCTGGAATCTTCAAACCCATAAAATCCCTGCTACTTGGAGCAAAAACAACCTTTCCTACACAAAAGAACACAGAGAACCTGCTAATGAATTAGTCAAATAACTACAGGATGAAAAGACCATGGGTGGCTTTCTGTAGTAAAACAGTCAAGCACAGGAGCAGCCTTGCTGCACTACATACACAGATACTTTGCATTTCTGTACATTAGGGCTTTTTTTTTTTTTTTTTTTTCCCTGTGCAAGTAGCTCCAGGAAGAAAGTGCAGTGCTAATGCACACTGCAGTCTGTCATTCTGCGAGTGCAACTGAAACCCGGGGCAATGATGCTCGTAACTGAAACCAGCAATAAACAGGGTGTCATCTACACAACATGAGTGACAGACGAGCATCAGGGGCTGTGCAGTGGGTAGCATTTCCAGCCAGATTTCAGTACCCAAAAATAGGGTATGGTTTTCAACAGACCTTGGGTAGAGATGAACAGTATGAAAAATATGGCTGCTCTCTGAAAACCGAGACTTATAAACCATGTGCTGAGCTCTCCTCATTGGTCAGGGCAACTGTGGATCAGCTAAAAATGCAAACAATATTGTTTCTTGTGACCCAGCTAAAAGCCTCAACAACCAGATCCCCAGCAGTATCAAATGGTTAAGATAAAATGACTTTGGTTGAAACTGTGCTGATTTCCACAAGCTGTGAAACGCAGCACCAAGAAATGCTGAGGTGCTGATCTCTGCTGAGACTGTGAAGGGTTTGAAAAGACAGCAAAGGAAAGGAATGTGATCCCCTGTTCCTTCCTCCACCAAGAGCTGCAGCACTAATTAGAGCCTGTGATGACAGCTCCAGGCTGTGCCATATTGTTTGCATTTGCAAAGCATTGCACTGGTCAGTGAATGGATCATGGAGACTCATCTCCAGCTGCAGGGTCTCAGAGCTTTTTTGGAATAATAAAATAGTTTGAGTTGGAAGGGACCTTTAAAGGTCATCTGGTCCAAACCCCTTGCCACAGGCAGAGACACCTTTCACTAGGTCAGGCTACTAAAAGCTCCATCCAACTTGACCTTGAATACTTCCAGCAATGGGGCATTGATCACTTCTCTGGGCAGCCTGTTCCAGTGCCTTACCATCCTCAGAATAAGAAATTTCTCTCATATATCGGGTCTAAATAAAGTCTCCTTCAGCTTAAAGCTATTCCCCCTTGTCCTATCACTACATTCCCTTGTCTGAAGTCCCTCTCCAGCTCTCCTGTAGCCCCTTTCATTACTGGGAAGGGCTCTAACATCCCCCAGAACCTTCTCTTCTCCAGACTGAACAAATCCAAATCTCTTCTCTCAGCCTGCCTCCATAGAAGAGGTGCTCCAGTCCTCTGAGTCCCTTCATGGACCTCTGGGGTCCATTTGGCCCTCTGCTTTGTCACCACAATCTCCTAACAGAGTTATCCACACTCTTTCATATTTCAGGTGAGGACAATATAGAGAGTTCCCCAAAGAGGCTGACACCTCCTCTGTGTTTAGCTATGTTTGGGGTTCATTCTGAGCTATCCCCTATGAGTTCCTCAGATGCAGCCAGGTGGGCATCAGTTTCTTCTCCCAGGCAACCAGTGACAGGACAAGGGGACAGAGTCTTAAATTGTGCCAGGAAAGGTACAGGTTGGATATCAGGAAGAATTTCTTCACAGAAGGGGTGATTAGATATTGGAATGGGCTGCCCAGGGAGGTGGTGGAGTCGCCATCCCTGAAGGTGTTTGTGGAAAGGCTGGATGTGACACTCAGTGCCATGGTCCATTGCCATGGTGTTCAGTCACAGGTTGGACTTGATCTCAGATTCATTCTCTTATTCTGTGCAAGAGTGCAACACTCTGAGTGGACACCACGTCTCTAAAGGTGATAAACTAGCTAACTCAAACAACTAACCCCAAAACACTGCACACCTCAGGATGGGATTTTAAGCAGAACTCAAGACAGAAGTGAAAGTTTCCACAAAGCCAAGAGCTTGCTTTGTGATGCACTCGCTACCTAGGGATGGTGCAAAGCAATGCCTGAACATTTCCTTGTCTCCTCCTGGCCATGCCACAGATCAGAGGAGAGCTGGGAGCAAATACCTGTCACTGTGTTTAAACACACAAGCCTAGGGACCATGGAGTAAGACAGAAGCATGCAAATCCTGGAATGGGAGTCCATTAGTGTATCTCTCTTTGTGGCTTTGTGCTTCACATCAGCATCCATTGTTCCCTCTCCCATGACAGTGCTGTCATTTAGGTGGCTTTGTGGTTCTCAGCCTTTTCTTTTCATGTTCCAAGTCCCATCTGACACCCAAAGTGGGATTGAGCTGTCTATATGCAGACACTGGGTTAGATCAGGTCAATAAAGATTGGAAGGGTGAAGCACAATCCTGAAGAGGAGCAGCCAAGGGAGCTGGGGGTGTTTAGCCTGGAGGAAAGGAGGCTCAGGGGTGACCTTATCTCTCCCTACAGCTCCCCAAAAGGAGGCTGTAGCAAGGTGTGGGGTCGGTCACTTCTTCCTAGTAACAAGCAACAGGAAAAGAGCAAATGGCCTCAAATTGTGCTAGGAGAAGTTAAATTGAATATTAGGAAATGTTTTTCATGGAAAGGGTTTTCAAGCATTGGAACAGGCTGCCCAGGGCAGTGGTGGAATTACCACCCCTAGAAGCATTCAAAAGGCATGTGGATAGAGCATTTAGGGACACGGCTTAGTGGTGAACGTGGCAGTGCTGGGTTAATGGTTGGAATTTATGATCGTAGAGGTTTTTTCCAACCTGAATATTTCTACGATTCTCGAAGATCACCTCCATGACTATGGAGACACACTAGTGATTCCAAGGCCCAATTCTTTCCATCTGTCAGGATTATTTATCTCCATAGACTACAGAAGAATCCTGAGATGACTGGTTTCATTTTTATGCCCCCTCCTTTCCCCCATACCTGAGCAGCTGTGAATATGAAGAAAGACCACTTAGCTGACTCTGAGGGTTTGATCCCCAAACCTCTGCTTGGAGGGTTTTGGTAGCAGTGCCATGGAAAGAGACACCCCAGCTGAATGAATCTCAGCCAAAATATTACATTAAAACAAGAAATCACAGAAAACTCCCCCCTCTGGAAAGTCAGAGAATCGATATGTAGTAGCCTCTGTTCATCTGAGAGTGGTCAGGAAACAGGCATCAATTTTTCAAGCCTTCAGCAGGAAGTTGAATAGATTTGCCCTGCATTCGATCTCCTCGAGAAGTGCAGCAGGTAGAGGAGCTGAACAAAGAGCTGACCTTTTCTCCCTCGCACAGCCCGAGCAGAACAATGCCCGCGGCGGCATCCGATCCGACCCTGCCGGAGCGCTCCGCACAGCCCCCGAGCAGGGCAATTTCCCTTTGTGCTCCAGCCTCTGCCAGCCACCGAGCCTTCTCCACCCGCCACAGGAATTAATCAAATAAAGTATCCTTTTGCGAGGAGGGCGGGTGTAATTTCAGCATAATCCAGACGCAGCAGGCTGAGCTGATCTAGGGCAAACGCTGCACTTGCAGGTTGGCTGAATGGTGTCTGCAGCTGTTCTCATCTCCTCTGTACCTGCACATGAACTCCCAAGTCTAGCCCCTACACACAGGGCACAGCACACGGCAAGAACAAATTAGGAGTTTGAAGCTGAGGGTGATTTGAGACATGAATGTGCTGTCAAGATTCTCCTCCTTGGAGTAGCACAGTGCTGGGATGTACTGGAAGCCCTCTTGCTTGTCCTGAGCAAATTGGGATGTCTGAACAGCACTGTGCCAAGACCAGAGCTCAGAAGCTGCCTACCTGTGATTCAGAGAAGCCCAACTAGCCTGGGCTGAGCAGACCAGCAAGTGCCAGTGGGGTGACCATGGACCTGCTCCTTCATGGGCTGGTAAATCCCTGCTGTTTATAGAGCAAACAGTGCACACAGATGTGGTGGTTGACTTCAGCCAGATGTGTTTTACACTAAATGCTTGGGTTTGGGAGGAGATTCATGCATGGTACATCCTGTTTTGGGCCAGGTTTAGAAGGCTGCAACCTTCTGAGCCACCCAGGCCCTGCCAGCCCTGCAGTGGAACCACAAACATTACCCCTTAGCTTAGATGCAGGTGTAACCCTTTGGCTGTATTGCTCAGGCACCTACAAAGACTCTGCCTGTTATCTGAAAACAACTCTGTAAAGGTCAAGAAGCCTATAAAGATTTGGGTTGTAAGGGACCTTAAACATTATCTTGTTCCAACCCCTCTGCTAGGGGCAGGGAGCACTTCCACTAGATCAGGTTTCTCAAAGAGCCATCCAACAGGGATAGGGCATCCACAGCTTATCTGGGCAGCCTGTTGCAAAGGCTTGGGAATCAGAAATCTAAGGAAAGGTATTCCATTTTACAACAGTCTCTAGATGACCCTCCACTGGCCCTCCACCACCCAGACAATATATGACAGAGGTGATTTACTGAACTTAGCTCAGCTCAGTAAATTAATTACTAACCCACTTCTGTTTTTTTTCCCTGTAGAAATGTTCTCTAAAGGGAGTCTTTACTGCAGCCACTGTTTTAACAACAACTCTAGGAGGATATTATGCTGTGTTATTCCTTCTTGAATCCCAGCCTGTTTGTGGAGGAGGGGCTAATGCTATCCTGATTTCACACAGAGGGAAACTGAGGCATGGAAGGAGGATGCCACTTTCCCCAAGGTCACGCAGTAGAACCAGGGCACCCAAGTCTGTGCCTGTGACTCCAGATCAGAATGTCTTTAATAAAGGCAGCTCCTCTACTTTCCTCTATCCCTAAATTGGCCTAATAAGCAGCTGTCTCACCTCTACTCTTGTTGGTCCCTAATGATCTGGCCTTGGCTCTCTCCTCTTGGTGCCACTAATGCTGGCTGGAGCAGGACTTCTGCAAGCTGTTGTAATCCTGTGAGGGCTTTTGTCTCAGCAGGAACCCCTTTGCTGGGATTTTTAGTGAAATCCTCCTTTGGCCTGCCCTAACACTATCCTCTTATTTTTCATGGTCCTGGAGAAATTCAGGGTGGCCCTTCAAGAGGCTGGGGTCAGCTTCCAAATGCAAGGGCTATTAGGATTAAGTGGGCTCAAATCATAAGATACCAACCCTGTTTTCTCTGCTGAGACTCCTGCTGACTCCTGAGGTTGTTTTGCTTAAACAGGGACTGTAAAATTAAGTGGAGACTCTGCTCTGCCCTTTCAGGGTGCCTTTGGTGCAATCACCATCACACCATCACACCCCTCAGGCAGTGCTGGGAGACATCAGCCCTGTAATAGTCCGGATGAGAGGGGGACAGACACTCCCTGACTCATTGGCTGCACATGCAAAAAGTTCCATTAGTTTTTCAGCTGGGGATCCTGACTCACAGGGGCTGTTTGCTGCTGATCTACTGCTCTCCTTGCTGGGTGTTATTCAGGGCATGGGATGCTCTGCTCTAAAGGGCATCTGGCTGAGCTGAAGTCACTCATATAGGTCAAAGCAGAGTTAGACTAAAGGGCACATAAAAAGGTACATTTAGATTAGATGTTCGGAGGAAACATTTTACTCTGAGGGTGGTGAGGCACTGGCACAGGTTGCCCAGAGCTGTGGATGTCCCATCTCTGGAAGGGCTCAAGGCCAGGTTGGATGGAGCTTTGAGCAACCTGGGATAGTGGAAGGTGTCCCTGCCCATGGCAGGGGGTTGGAATGAGATTATCTAAAAGTTATCTTCCAACCCAAACCATTCTATGATTTTATGTGTTAGATGTTGCATGGGCATAAAGTAGAAGTCATTGCATCCTGAAATGGCCTGGATGGACAAAAGGACTGGAGTCTCCCAGAAGTAAAGTGGCTTTGCTCCGTGCCAAGTTCCCACTTGGCAAACAGCAGAGCCAGAAGTGGACAGAATTTTGTCTGCAAGGAGCAAAGCCTCACTTACAACGACAAAATTCCAAATAATAAGATTTCTAGATGGTCAGTAGGGCATAACCTCTCCTAAGAAGACTTTCCTGCAGGTGAGGCATCCATAATAGCTTTCTCACCTCACCTGAGATGTCCAACAGGCACTGGCATCATGCTTCAAGGCACCAGATTTCTCCCATGCTCACCTGTGTCTTTTCAGGAAGTGTCTAGGAATTTTGTTTCCTTGTCAAAGCTCAAATTTGAGGTGAACTTGATCATCAAACTACTGTTATTAGGTGACACATCTAAGGGGACAAGCAGAGTGGCCACACCAGCTTTGTTTCCTATGGAAATCAGCCTAGATGAGAAAGCCAGCTTTAATCAGATCCTTAAATTATTCCAGCATTAACATGCTCTGTTCCTACCCTTTTCTGCAGTACTTTGAGATACCCACACAAAGAAAGGGGTGGCTGTTGATAGCTGCCATTTGCTCTTAGCTACACTTAAGAAACTGGTGGTTTCTGGAGACAAGTCTCATTTCCCTGGCTGTACATGAAAAACTTGACTTTTGTTCCAGTCCTGTTTACTTAATATCTTCCTGACTGCTGAGCTCAGGGCTGGGAGGACAGGACCTGGTTTGCTACTCTGAAGAGTAGTCTGCCCTGGGAGAAAAACAGATATTAGAGGGATTGGGGAGATCTAGACAGTTTTTTCTAAAAGCAGTAAGGCTGCCCTAACAGCTTTCACCCTCTGTTGGCACCACCCTAATTTGTATTGGTACAATTAACCTGAATCAATTGCAGTCCTGATTCACTCCATCATTTGGCCAAGATATTAGAAGTCTTTTTCCAGCCATGGAGACTTTCAGTAGACTTGACTTGAGGAAGGTTCTTACACAGAAATTACAGGTTAAATGACCACTCCTTTGTTTCTCCAGACCAAAACCTTCTGTGGGCTGTAGGAGAGACAAACCCAGTGTGTGTGTGTGGCTTCTGGAGTTCATCTCAGCCCAGGGTAAATCTGCTGGCCTTGATGGCGCTGATCCAGCAGAGCTGAGGGATGAGAAGAAGCAGGACAGAAATAGCTGGGGTATCACAACATAACAGCAACCTCTGCTGATGCTGGAAAACACCCAAAGGCTCGGGCGTGGGAGGGAGCTCTGAAGTGCTCTAGCTGGGCTTGCAGGGCTGCCTGCTCCTCTGCACAGCACACACTGCTGGGCTCCTCTGGCCCAGGGCAGGAGCTCTGCCTGACCCCAGCCCCAGCCAGGGAAGGGCACCCTCCCTGCTGGTGTGGTTCATGGGTGCTGCCCCTTCCCTTCCAGCCCCACTGCTGTTGTGGAGCTGTTTGAGCCCACTGAGCTCAGTGGGAGCTTTGCCTTGGCTGGCAGCTCGATGCCACCAAGAGGCAAAGTGTTTTCTTCTCCCAGCCTCTCCTGCTGGCATGAATTCAAACTCCTGTACACCAACACACACCAGGCACATGGAAAACTGACCTACAAAGCAAGCCTCACCCCAACAAAAGCATGGGTCAGCTGTGGAAATCACAGGAATCCACACACAAACCCCAGCTTTTCTAGCCGAGATCCAGCTGATCAATATCTTTGTGGCAATTCCCTAATGGCTTTCAGGAAATCTGATACAGAACCTGCAAGAAATCCCAGTCAGCTCCTCTCTGTATCTGCTGGAATAAAAGTATTTTCAATGTAAAAAAAAGAAAATAGGTTCTGCTGTATTTCTCTCGACTCACATGACTTGTACTAAAATGATGAGCTGACACTTTATCTTCTCCAAGATAACTAAGAAGTGCAGTGAGACTGGTATCTCAGAAGAATTCTTTGAAGGAGAATCTCTGGGCATGAATAACTTTTTAGTGAGTTGAACCCCACATAAAATAGCCCACACTGGTTCCAGCCTGTGGGCTCCCCATCTACTATATTTCTCTGACAGAGGATGCCTAAGGAGCAGTATAAAAGCAGATGTAGTGGCATTACTCTGCAATATTCCCCCAGAAACTAATAATTTGCAGCTCAAGAATCTCTAGAGCCAAAAAGAGATAGTTTTCTTTTTCCTTTAATATATATACTCTATAGTTTTTGGAGGCTTTTTGTAAATTAAACTTGTCTGAGTGCTTTTTTTAACCCAATACTTTGAGTATCCACAGGGCTCTGCCATAAGGAGCACCACAAGTGCCAGATTGTGAAAACTCTTTGAGCCTGGTCTCTAGAAGCTTTATTTGACACTCCCTAATTTTTGTATTCCGAAGGAAAATTAAGGAAAATCTTTCTTTTACATTCACCATGCAAACATGATCTTCCAGGATCTATAACATACCTTCTTCCCATCTCTTCTCAGCTTGGAGCCTTTGTCTAAACAGAAGGTGTTCCAGACCTCTGACTAGCTCTCCTTTCTCAGAGTTCTCCCCAGTGGAATAATTTTTGTTTTAGATGAAATTGAAATGAGATAAATCATCGGAGGAGTGGAATGTGCCCTCTGGACAATGGCAGATATAAGAAGAAACATAGAAGGGCTTGACCCCAATATTTGGGTCCTGGTCCCAATCCAGCACAGCCCAGAGCACCTTTTCCCTGTGCCCTGGTGTTTTGGGCAGGTGAGTCCTGCTCAGGTGGGAGGTGTTTCCCAGCTGCAACCTGCAAACCTTACAAGACTAAATCTCAGTGATCAAGGCCAGCTTGGAGAGGACTTTGAGCAGCCTGGTCTAGTGGAAAGCATCCCTGCCCATGGCAGCGTGGGTAGGAATGAGTTAATCTTTAAGGTCCTTCCAAACCAAACCATTCCACGATTCTATAACATTCCTAAAAGTCTTTACATTTACATGGAAACATTGACAGCTACCATGATCCCAGATTCATCTTCCCATTTCCAAAGTCAGGAACAGCTGAAGAGAGTGTCTTTGATGGGGTGAAGCCCCTTCCAAGCCCAGCTCCCACTGTACAAGCCAGTGTCAGATGGGGAGAGAGGGCAAAACCAGGATTCACAGAGGCTCCATTCTCCCAACACTCCATGTAACATCAGGCATGTCCTTCTTGCAAGTCTTCCTTCCCCCACTCTCATAAAGGCTCAGAGCAGGCTGGTTGTGGAGAACCAACAGCAGTGCAAACCTCCCCCCAGGCACCTGTCAGTCTACAGCCAGCCTTACAGGGTAAGTTTGAACTCCTTTCATGCATGTGAAACTGTGTTCAGGTCATCTGCACCCCGGGTAAGTGCTGTGTCATTTCACCAGGTTAAATGCAGGAAAGGGGATGGCAGCTGAACCAACATCCTGGAAAAGCATTTGCTGGGACTGCAGTCTAAGAAGAGCTCAATGATTTTCTGTGGCTGCTTTGAGCCTGGTAATGGGACCAAGCACTCAGGTTTTAGGTTCCAGCTGGGCTGAGGTAGAAGCTGCTACCTAGCTGCTCAGGCTGGGTAGGTCTGGGGGGGACTCATCTAGCAATGCCAAGAAATGAAGGGGTCCCCAGAGATTTATGGCTATTGATCTCTAACTTTTCTATTTTCATTTGGTACTCAATCTACTTAAAATTGCACTTCAGTCAACTTCAATTGCCTGGTTTTCACTAGGTTTTCACATTTTTCACTCCCTTTGTGCAGCTGGGCACCACTGCACTCTGCTCTCTACAAGTGTCTGACTATGAGAGCTTTATATTGGATCCTAGGAAAACTTTCTTTGCAGAAAGGATGGTCAAGCACTGGAACAGGCTGCTCAGGGAAGTAGTGGAGTCATCATCCCTAGAGATATTTAAATGATGTGTAGATGTAGCACCTGGGGACACAGTCTAGTGGGGGACTTGGCAGTGCTGGGTTGAGGTTGGACTTTATGATCTTAAGAGGGCTTTTCCAGCCATTGTGTTTCTGCAGAGCAGGGGAATGTGCACAGCTCCAGGCACAACAGGGATTGGGAGGGTCTCCCTGGGGTTGGACAGACAGCACAAACATGGACACTGCTGTCCTGATAAGCTTTCTGGCTCTACCTAGCATTTGACTGGGGGACAAGAAAGTCACAAATGCATAGTTTCATCCCATATCAGCTCTCCTTGGACATTGCCTAGCAGAGAGGAAGGCTTCACAGTGCAAAGCTGTCTTACATGCTGTCTCCACATCCTGCCAAACCCTTGGTACAGTGACACTTGTCCCACTCTGCTTTGGGAGAAAAAAAACACTGGCTCTGCCCCAAGAGCACAATAAACCTCCCTGTTTTCTCTCTCACCCTCAAAAGGGACTGGCAGAGCCGATGTGACTGACTGGAGCCAGCATGGTCTTGATGTGGACAACCAAAAATGTGCCCAGGACTGAGTGCCTGCAGCCACCTATCCTGTCAGCCCCTTTCTGCCAGGCTTGGAAGCTGTTCTCTGCAGCTTCAGGAAAGGCTTTGAAAAAAACTATTAGCTGACAATGCCTTCATTAATCACAGCATAATCCTTTCCATGGCAACCCGAGGATTGCGAAGTCACAAGTTAGCGAGCGTAAGACAGAACACTGTACAGCAGCCCGGGGAAACTCCACAGCCAGCAAGGTGAACTGGCTGCTCTGGGGAGGGGAAATGAGGTAGAAACAATATTGCCTTGGAAAGAGGGTCATCCCTGGCCAGGATTCAGATCTCATAAGTGCCACTGTCTGTGGGGAGATCCTGTAGCTTCATGAAGTTACTCCAGCCTCACCCCAAAAAGCCCAGAAGAGACTTTGGCCCTGAGTTTTATAGAAGATCAACACTTTCAAACAGGCCAGGGAGAGAAGAAAGACAGTTTGTCACCAGGCCATCACCACAAAGTTAAACACAATTTAGATACACATGTTTGGGAATTGTAAGGGCTCAGAAATTGCAAATCCACAGGTGAAAACAATTTTGACCATCAATGAACAGGAGAGAAGTGCTGTCCTGGATTTTTTTTTGTCCTTGTTTTTCCTTCTTTGATTCTCCCTGGGACAGTTTAGGCACAGGGTAATGAGGAGACTTCACAGGATCTCACAGGGATGCAGGTTTTGACTGGAGCTTTGGCAAAGCTCAGTCAAAGCTGCAAATCCATTCCATACCTTCACACTACCCGTGTTGGGAGCTTGCAGTCCCTCACCTCATGGGAAGAGTAAGACCCACAGCATCCTACAGTGGAGGGTGGGTGAGGAGTCAGCTTACAACAACCATGTCCTTGCCATCTTTATGCAATTCACAGGTCAGCCCCACAGGGTTGCTTCTTGGACATCCTTTTGCCCAGACTATGGGGAGAAGCACTCACACCAACACCACAGCCCTAGGGCTGTGAGAAAATCATCTCTAACTCCTGCCACCTCCTTCTGCAGGGGAAACTTAACAGCAAGGGACAACCAGGCAATCTTAGACCCCCCCGGTGTGTTGCCTTTCCAACTCACCCTCCATTTTGCCTACATTACAGGCCCTCCACCATACACCCCAGCCTTCCCAGAGACATCAAGATATGTTCCACTTTCCCTAGGAAAAGGTAATTGTAAATATCCCAGGAAATCCTGGAATGTTTCTTTGTACTGTGCTCAGCTGGTCCAGCACAGCCCAAGTACAAACCATCATACTCCCAAACCAGGCAGCAAAATGCAAACTGCTTTGTAGGAATTGCCTATCCCATATTAAGCCTCAGTCCCTTCCCAGGGATGGTCCTAACAATTTAAAAAGCCTGGAAGGTCCTGGGTGCTGCTTACCAGCACCAGTGTGAGCCAGGTGACACCCCCCAAAAGCAACCTGGGCACAATCTGTGCTGTGCTGCAGCCAGGGACAACTTGTGGTGTTCCCTGAAGAGCAGGCAGGGCTTTATCCACCTAAATGGCGTGTCTGGAGCTGCGTGAGAGCGGGGAGAGGGCGAGGTGGGCTGGGAGGACGCCTGGGCTCCTGTGGCACTGCCGTGTAGCGGGGACATCCCCCAAAGCACGTCCAGAGGCATCCCTGAATGTGGAAGGGCTGCGGAGCAGAGGGGTGCAGGGCTGCACACACAGCCCAGGAGGGCAGTGCCCTCCAGCTCCCGGCTAGGTGACCCCAGCCAAATTAAGCAGCGGCTAGAAATTGCCGAGCCGCTAATCCACGCTGCAGGAGCCGAGCTGGCTCGGGGCTGCCGGGCACTGCTGGCAGGTCTGCGCTCCTGTCGTCTCCCCCCTCCCATCGAGCCCAGCCTCCTGCCCAGGTTTGATCCTGCTCGCTGCCCGCAGCCCCGCCGGGGGCACCCCCATCCCTCCATCCCTCCATCCCTCCATCCATCCATCCCACCCATCGCACCTCACCGCATCCCGCAGCCCCCATGGCACCCCGAGCACCCCCAGCCCCGCCGGCTCCCCGGTGCCGCCTGCCCCGCTCCCCTCACCTCAGCGGGGCATGGCCGGGAGGGCACGGAGCGGAGCCGGAGCGGAGCCGGCTGCCTCAGCAGCGAGCGAGGGCAGCGCCTGCCGGGCTGAGCCTCTTAGCGGGGGAGGAGCCGGCTGCGGCCAGCCCTCTGTGCTGTGGGTGTGGTGTGGGTGTGTATGTGTGTGCGTGTGTGCGGTACCCCCATCCATCCATCCATCCATCCATCCATCCATCCATCCATCCATCCTGGCTGCAGCCAGCCCCCTGTGCTCTGTGTGTGCTGTGTGTGTGTGCAGTACCTCCATCCATCCATCCATCCATCCATCCATCCATCCATCCATCCATCCATCCCGGCTGCAGCCAGCCCCGCACTCCCGCGCGTCCCCGCTCTCCAAGGATGCATCCTCTTGGGGTCTGCCCCGGATCACGGTATCCTAACACCATAGAATGGCCTGCCTTGGAAGGGACCTGAAAGATTCCACCCTGCTGCCATGGGCAGGGACACCCTCCACTATCCCAGGCTGCTCAGAGCCCCATCCAGCCTGGCCTTGAACACTTCCAGAGATGGGCATCCACAGCTTCCTTGGGCAAAAACCTGTTCCAGTGCCTCACCATACTCACAGTAAAAAACTTATTCCTATATATAATCTAAATCTCCCTTCTTTAAGTTTAAAACCATACCCCCTTTTCCTATCACTATCTGTTCAAGTAAAATGTTTTCATGCCACTCGTGCTATGAATTTCAAGTCTTCGTTGTGCAGAGCCCTGATGAATCCTAGGAAAAAGTTTATCTGGAAAGGTGCTCCTGCCCTGTGCAGAGAAGTCTCTGGGCTGTGTGAGGTCTGAGGTCCTGTGGGGCGAGGCCACGAGCTGACAGGCATCCTTGTTTGAATGAACCAGCCTTGTGTACTTGTAAATGTGAAAAATGGGACAGGAAAACACTTGAGGACCAGGAAACTCAGAGCTGAGGTTTTGCCTAGAAGCTTAACCCTGACCTGGTGACTCCCTGCCCAAATCTGGGCTAATGTCTTTTCTCCTTCCTGCTGAAATGTGGGGCTGGATTTAATTGTGCTATGAAACATCACTGAAGTTTCCAACTTAGGTATAAAGCTTGTCATTTTATTTAGTGAAAGGTGCAAAATACACCTTTTTTATTTGCAGTGTTATCATAAAAGTTGTTACTAAGATCCACTTTGGAATGAGGGTTCTGGAAATCCTCCTGAGGGCCTGATTGAATGCAGTTTTTTGGTGATGCTGCAGAAGTAAGGAGCAATAAAAGGGAGCCTCTTTGCTTCAAAGCTAACCAGGAACTCTGCTCAAAATGTAGAAATCACAGCACAGTCACCCGCTCCCTTCCCCAGCCCTTAGAAATCCCTGCTAATGCCCAGCCCTCAGCTGTGAACAGACTCTAAAAGCTGACTCTAAAGCTAACTTTAATCTCAGGACAGATGATTTCTGACCACCTGGGGCCATGCCCAGCACCACTCAAGCCCTCCTCACTGTGTCAGTGCAGTTGGTGTGGATG
Organism: Muscicapa striata striata; assembly: GCA_030060385.1. Classification (NCBI taxonomy): domain Eukaryota; kingdom Metazoa; phylum Chordata; class Aves; order Passeriformes; family Muscicapidae; genus Muscicapa; species Muscicapa striata. The sequence continues at coordinate 411,991 of JAREIS010000257.1, forward strand.
AGAGGGCAGATTCTGGCTGTGTCTGGGCTCTGTTCTGGACTGCATCCAGTGTGTTTGGAACGGCTTGGGCAGCCTTGCCTGGTGCCCAACAGGAGCCATGCATGTGCAGAAAGGCAGCAAGGGAGGCTCTGCCAGGAACACAGGGCTGGACATGCCTCCTGACTGCACCACTGGGCTTGGAGGTGGATCTGCAGAGTGCAGGGAGCCTTCAGACACCTGCACAGAACAGACTCCAGTGGCCAATCCCTGGGCATTAGCCTGGGCTATTGGCCAAGGATGCAGCAGCATCTGAACAGTTCCAATGAACCCATCCCATTGCTGAAGGCCCTTCTACCTCTGCAGCCCTTCCTGCTGGAAATCCCTCATCCCTTTGAGCAGCAGGAGGCTCATATGGCAGGGAATGTATACAGGCTTAAGGTGGGAAAATCATGGCTATAGGGGATCCAGGTAGAAGGAGAAATACTTCAGCACCAACTTTCAACCATAGGATGGATGTCTGCTCCTCTGTGGAGATGCTCTTTCAGGTCAAAGGAAGACCCTGAACTGCCAATTTATCATAGAATCAGAGAATCAAAGAATCACAGAATCACAGAATTATTTGGGTTGAAAGGGACCTTAAAGATAATTTAGTTCCAGCCCCCTGCCATGGGCAGGGACACCTTCCACTAGACCAGGTTGCTCACAGCCCCATCCAACCTGGCCTTGAACACTTCCAGGGATGGGACATCACATGCACAGCTTCTCTGGGCAACCTGTGCTAGTGCCTCACCAGGCTCACAGTAAAGAATTTCTTCCAGATATCTCATCTAACCTCACTCTCTCTCACTTTAAAGCCCTTCCCCAATTGTTCTGTCAAAACATGCCCTTACAAAAGGCCCTTTAAAAAAGTCCCCTATGAAAACTAATATGAAACTATATGAAACTAATGTTGTGAGCAGAAATCCCTGGCAAAAGACCATGCTGGAGGGATGAGGAAATGCTGCAAGACCCTTGGTGAGCCTGGGCTGGATTGTGCCTGGAGCTGTGCACTACTCTATTACTTGCTGCTGGTTTCCAAACATGCACAGTCTCTGCACATCTCCCCAGCGATGTGCTGAGCTCCCACACCAATTCCAGCACTCCTCTCTCCATGCTGGTGTGCACACCAGCAGACACAGGCAGGGCTGCAAAGTAACCTATACTTTTAAGATCACTGCCCCAGTATTACCAAAATTGAGGTGTGAACCTTGGTGGAAAAGCACAACCTCCATGCCTACATGATGGTCTGTGGCTTATCCAGGCTTGCTTGGCCTTTTTTTTTCAGAATGTGCACAAAGCCAGACTTGGTAAAGCCACCTGGTCTACACCAGAGCTCCTGTGCTGTGTCCAGCATCACAGCCCCATAGGTGCCCAGCCAGGACATCCTCCAGGAGAGCATCAGGATGTTTGGGGAACTGAGGTGTTTGTAAGACTTTCCCTCCAAGAAAGATCCTTGCAAGCTGTTTCAGGGGTGGAGGAAGAGGAGTAGGATGCTCATTCTCTGTCTATTATTTGGTGACACATCTTGTCCCCGAGGATGATCCCACAAGCTGAAGCTGGGAAGATACCTCCACCCCACAATAAAAGGGCTTTTTCCAGATGTCTGCTCCAGGCTCTTAGGGGTGGGCTGCAGAAACACACAGCTCCTTCATACTGCAAAGCCTTTGAGCACAGGCAGCTGGTGGAGGGAAGCTGAGATGGAAGCAAGATCCCAGTGCCAAAGCTTTGGATCTGTGAGTTACAGCAGCAAGTCAGGAGATTCCAGTGGGCAGGGCCAGGATTTTCAAATGCGCCCCATGTGCATTGTGCAGGCCTGTTTTCTGAGGGAAAGCCATCCAAAATCCACTTCCTCCTCCTACTTTGCCCATAAACTCTCCCCACCTCCTTTTATTTTTTCAGCCATCTACAAAGATCTTTTCCAGGTCAGGAGGCTCAAAAAACCAAGTTCCCTGTGCTGTGGTGAGTCTGGGGCATAGGATGCAAAGGTTTACAGCCAGAAGAGGTTACCCATCCCCACCGTGGATTTTCTCAGCAAATGTGAGTGTAACCTTGTGTGAAAGACTCATGCAGATCACCTTGCCTCAGTCTAGAAATCTGCAGGGAAAAATAACTTGAATGGAGTTTAGTGAATCAAGCAAATTCAAAAGGCTCTGCAGAGCCACCTTGTGCCCATCAAAAGCATTCTGGAAGAACACAGCAGTTCAAAAGAAAGGAGTCTGAATAAAATATACACAATTTATTTATTTATAGGAGGTTTACAGCTGTACAACGTTGGCTTTCTGTTTGGACCACTCTCTGATCTTGTGCAGCATGACACGTCAGTGCCTTTGGCAATGAAGACAAGTCACAGCCTGTTTTAACAGGCAGATGTCAAAAAGAAATGGAGTCCACGGAGTGTAATGCCAGGCTGCTTGCAACCATTGAAATGATTAACAAAAGAAATGTGAAATAAATCAGACACATGTCATACCCCACTCATGAGGGACTGAAAAGTGCTTTTCAGACCTGCCTTCTCTCAAAAAAAAAACCCCAAAACCAAAAACCCCTCTAAATATTTCTATTTACTTCACTGAAAGAGAAAAGGCATCAACAATAGGAATGGCATTTCAACAATTCCCCTTCCTCATCTGCTCTATAAATAAGAGAAAAAGAAGAGTAAGAAAGGTAATTTAAATTCTTCCATTGGAAATGTAGGGAAGGAAGGCTTCTGCTCCAACTTTCCCAAAACTTTCTTTTTTCCTTTAAAAAAAGGACAAATATTACTGATATTAAGACAATTTGGTCCTGATATAGAGTGATTTTTCTTTTAAAGAAGCTATTTAAAAGCTACCTTTCCCCCCTTTATGGCTTGATTCTCTGTAGGGAGGAAGGAGGCTGCCCATGGGTGCCAGGGCACCACAACTCCTTGGTGAGCTTTGGCACTGCTCCTTGGTGGCTGCTGTGCCATTTGGCACATGGTAGGGCACTCCTGGACCTCCTGTGCTGAAGCTCATCCATAGCCTGATTCCCAAGAAAGCAAGGCTAATGCAGACAGGCTGGACACCTCCATCTGCTGATGATGGTGCAGAGCTCCTGTCGTGTGCCTGTGATGCCAAATAGCTCATCCCCCTGCCAGGTGAGGTATCTTTGGGCATCCCTCTCACATAGGAGGCCTATGAACATAAGCCTGTGAGATCTTCTCCTAAGACCCAAATCATACCTTCTAACCCCACAATCCTGCTTCCATTTATTTTCAGTGATGAGTGTCATAAACAAAAATAGGATAAAATCAAAATATCTCTGATTTGGTCTTCCTAGATTCAAAGATTTGCTTTGACCTTGGGATCAAAAAGTTGCTTTACGTAACCAGGAACATTTCAGTCAGTTCTGCAAGACACTGAATCAAACTTGGTCCCAGTGGTGGCACCTGGAGTTGGAGGGTGCCCAGTGCAAGCCAGGAGTAATTAAGATCTGGAAAGAGCATCATGGGACCACTGCTTGCCTTTAAGTGCTGAAAAACAAGACCTAAGAACATAAGCAAATTTAGTAAAAAAGCCAACTCATTACTGCAGGAGTGTGAAGAGGAGAAGAGGGGAAAACAGCCTGCAAAAATCAATGCAGTTGCACCTTCTGCTTCTGGTTGCACCAAGAACTGAGCTAGCAGGTACTTTGGGGAACACTTTACCATGTTTCAGACTTAGCAGACCTTTAGGGACTTTAAAAAAACCTCAGGCTTTCAGGACAAACATGAGTATTTAGTAGGACAAGCAGAAATCCTCTGCTATAGCAAAAGTAGGCTTTCCTACAGGAAAAGGACTCTGCCCAGGTCAAAATTTACCAAGATTGAAAGATTTTATCATATGTATTATTTTTCACTTGCATGCAGGTGACTGCAAAATATTTGCTTAGAAAAATCTGACAGAAATATCCCTTAACTTGCACCACTTTAAAGGCACATGAATAAAAAACCCTGAACAACAGGGAAAAAAAAAAAAGGTTTGAAACTTGTCCTAGTCAGCTGCTGAAAGGCCAGACAAGGGGTTGTTGTTTGGTTTATCTGGGATGGTTTATAAGAAGCCAGATTCTGCCACCCAGTGGAACAAGGAAGATTAACCCGGTTTTCATGGAAATCAGGAGCAGACTGCAGCCCTAGACACATCCCCAAGTATGCATTTGGGTTGTGCTTGTGAGACTGGTTCTAGGGCTGTGCAACTCATCCTCCACGACAGGAGACTGGAAATTAAAGGTGAGAGATGGACACTGGTATGAATTAAATATTCCCAGCATTTTCAGGCTGCACTGGGAGCATTGCTCCTCTAGTACAAGCTAAAATCCCACTATTTTAAAAAAGAATTTGGGAAGGTGAGGCACTGAGAAATGATGCACTGTAGGCAGCAGTACAGATGGAACCCATGGAGCAAAGCTCCCCATCCCTTGAACTTGACACTTTGGCCTTCAGAGGAACGAATCTTCTCTTACCTAAACACTGAACTGCCCCAGCACACAACCCACCCCACTCCTGGGGTGAGCTCTTGGGATGGGGACAGCATGGAGACAGAGGGACAGCAGGCAGGCACCATGGGAGTTCAGGAGGCACCACGGGAGCTGGGTCCAGAGAACACTTACCCCACCACAGCTGTTGACAAAATCTCTCTATACTTCAGAGTTGCATGGGCTTGAACAAGACTTGGGTGGAGACAGCTTGTCCCCAGAATGATGGAGCCTTTGGTCTTGCTGCCCCTGTGGATTTGGGCTGCATTTTCCTTGCAGCTGCAGTGCACAAACCCATACCCAAAAACATCCAACAGGCCCCCATCTGTTTTTCCACTTCTCCTTTGCTGTGGCGCCTCCATGGATAAGCGATTACACGGCAATTTCAAGGGAGACAACTCCATGCACACTACTCTTAGCCCAAGCAGACACACTGAGGATGCACTGAAGCAGCTGGTGGCACCGCGGTGGCCACGTGTGTGTGTGGTGGCACGTGTGTGTGCCAGCCTGTGTAAACAAACAGCCCCAGGGCATGGTGCTCTGGCTGTCAGGACACACAGCGTGCTCACAGCAGTCCCACAGTGCAGCCAGGGGGCTGCAGAGGACGCCAGCAGAAGGATCGTTGCGGTTCCCCAAAAAAAAGGCACCATTTTTTAACATTGAAAACACAAGATTGGCTCCTTGGAGTGGAATGCATGCATGGTTCATATACACTTTGCAGATGGTAGGTAGGCTCTGTGTGTCTCTCTATATATGTATATATGTATGTGTGCATGTTTACATTCACATATGTGGCACCAGAAGAGTCCTCCTTGAGTACTCAGACATTAGTGAGGATGTTGCTGCTGAGCAGCATCACGGCAATAGTTCCAGGGAGATCGTTTGACCTCCTGTTGCCCTTGTCCTGGAGGTGCAGCGTGTGCACCGACTGCCGGTCGCTGGGATCCCCCGTGAGCAACACCTGGCCCAAGAACTCGTCACTTATCAAGTTGTGGTTCCAGACCTGCAGGAGCAAAACAGGGATGAGGGCAGCTCCTTCAGGGATGCAGCCAGCCTTCATGAACTAGAGTGAAGGGGTCACTGGGGATGCCCTGAGCTGCAGCCAGGGAGCTGGTGAGGTGTGGGGGTGTCACTCTGGTGAGAGGGGAGAGGGACATGCCTGTACCAGGTGTCACCGTGGTGGTGAGAGGTTGAGCTGCATTAATGATGCTCAGCCTGGGGAACAGATCTGCTGTGCACAGTGTGAGGAGAGGGTGGGGGGTAGAAGCAAGAGAGGGTCTCCATCCCTCAGCCCCCTGCCTGCCTGCCAGGTACCTGGACAATGATGGGCTGTGCTGGCTTCTTGCGGTAGAAGAGCCCTTTCACATCGAACTCTGGGGACACCGTGTTCTTCTTCACCGGAGAGCGAACCTTCTGTCCCTCACACTTGATGATCACATAAGGGTCAGCCCCTGAGGAGAGAAAAGGGCATTTTTAATCTGTTGTAGCTAATTCCTAAGAGTCCTTTTCCAGGGGTCACATGCAGTACTTTGCCTCCATATCCCACTAGAGGATACAAACCAAAGGGTTTGTCACACCCCAGGTGAGGTCCATGGAGCTCAGCTGTTTGGCTCAGGTTTAGTTCTATTAGGTGACATTGTTTTGTTCCTGGGCAGCAGGTGCTGATGGGGAAGGGTCTGGATGCAGCACAAATCTGATAAGGAGTAGGCTGAAGGAGCTGGGGGGGCTCAGCCTGGAGAAAAGGAGGCTTGAGGGGACTTTATCACTCTCTACAGCTCCCTGGATGGAGGATGTAATGAGGTAGGGGTTGGTCTCTTCTCCCAGGAAACAAGTGACAGGATGATAAGAAAAGGCCTCAAATTGCACCTCAAATTGAGGGAGGGGAGGTTTAGACTGGATATTAGGAAAAACTAATGCATGAAAAAGGGTTATCAAGCACTGGAACAGGCTGCTCAGAGCAGTGGTACAATCACCATCCCTGGTGGAAATTAAAAGATGTGGCACTTGGGAACATGATTTAGTAGTGGACTTGGCAGTGCTGGGTTAAGGGTTGGACTCGATGATCTTAGAAGGCTTTTCCAGCTGAAACAATTCTATGATTCTATGAAAGGGCTGCCTCTCTTGTCTCCATATTCTACAGGAACACTCCTTCATCACCTCAAACCCTTCTGACCATTGCAGTAAATGTTCCATGAAGGACATTGTCCTACTCAACCATCCTTGCAGCATTTGGTCTCCTAGAGGCAGGCAGAAATAAAATCATGGAAAAGAGAAAGGAGGAATAAAGTTCACACTACCAGCCCACAGCTGGAGGGGACCTGAGCTTCCAGGAGAAGGAGAGTCCCTCATTAGTGAATACTTCTATCTCACCAAACCAGTGCTTGTTTTTGGAATTTCAGTAGAGAAAGAGCTATTGCTATGGAAATTTAACTGCCAGAATGCATTTTCTTACCATGAACTTTAATGGCTATGATGGAAATACAGACCATTTGGATGAGTTTTCTTGTCCAAAGGAAATGTGGAAATGAGAAGGAACGAACAAACCCCTTCTGAGGGTCAGCAATTTTGATTTCCAGACCACCTCTTTGCTTGCTTCCTGTTTGCAAGGACCGGGCTCCCCTGGTGAGACACAGCTGCTGGATTTCACAGCTGTTTTTCCAAATTACCTTGTCTTTCGGGATTCCCATTAAATCCTCAGATTCCATCAGCCAGAGCCAAATTCCTATCTGTAAATCACTATTTCCACAGCAGTGCATAAGGCCTGGCCTGGGATGCATGAGAAATGCCACTGTACTGGAAAACACCAAACACACTGTTGGTGGTGGGAGCTGAACAGCTGGAAAAGAGCTGGAAGAAAGCAACTCCCAAGGAGTTTTTGTGGAAAAAATGTTTTGATTCTAGAATCCACATGTCTTCTTGTCTACAGGAAAGATAAACCACCTTGTTTCTGTGAACAGTTCAGAGGTCTTTGGTTACAGATTTCCCTGCATTGCTACAGATGCACCGACCTGCTGTGAATAACACAAGGAAAAACCACCTGCCTAGGGTTAAATTCCTCCCAAACACCAGATAGGGTATAAGGACCCCCTGTGTGACATGTGATAAATAAGCACAGACTAGTCCTTGCTTAGGAAAGATCCTGCCCATAACTTTCAAAGATACAGTGATAGGCAGCCCTGATAATAATTACTGGGTGAAAAAAAAAAGTATAATTTTAGTTGGGTTTTATTCTGATTTTTTAATTTTTCAGTTTTTATACTTTAAATTCAGCTTGAAAGTGTTTGGCTAAATCTTAACACAATTACTACATATCCTTGATTCAGGAAATGGTGGACAAAGCTGGGATCTGGTCTATTCCCATGGTGGAAAGATAGTTGCTTCTCTAATGGCAACCTCTAGACCCTTCATCCCGACTTTAGCAACCTCCTAGTACAACCCATCACTACCACTGGGTCTCTTGGCCCAGAGGCAGAACATGGATCTCTTGCCCTGAGCCTCTGTGTGGCTGCACGACATGGGGTCCTGCTATCATCTTCCATGCAGGAAAAGTGATGGATGTCAGAATTGATCTAGACCCACACCATCCCAAAGTGAGCTAAATTTGGCATACCCTCTGCTGATAAGATATTTAAACAGCCTCCAGTGATGAATACCACATATCAGGGTCTTTCTCTGTCCTTCTTACTAAAAAGCCTTTAAATACAATTCCTGACTTTCACAGCTGTTCACATCTGGGAGGAAAGCTTAGGTTGTTACAGGACCTCTGCTAAGGGCTTTGGGGAAGTTTTGGGAGGGTCTCAGATAACAGCCTAAATATAACAGCTCCCAGATCATGTCCACTGGAAGAAGTGAGTTTAGTTTTCCATAGACTTTCTCCTCCTCTGGTGTCTGAATGAAGCATGTTCACTGAAAAAAAAATCTGAGGATATAAATTCCAGCAATGTCCAACTCCATAAGCCACCTCCCAACTCCTCCAGGGCCAGACAACAGGCAGGGAAAGACCAGTACCTCCTTGGGAATCCTGATTCTTGAGCCCAGCTGCAGCAAGGACATGGATCTGGGATACTACTTGTGGGTAGCCACACATCCCAGTCCAGCAGGTGTGTGGTGGCTCATCCAGTGTCAGCTCTCTGCAAGGAAAAACACGTGGGCGGCCTTTGAGAGGTGCCCAGTCTTATCCCAAAGAGTTTGCTCCTGGAACGATGAAGGACTGTACAGGCCATTTGTTTAAGAGTTGGACTCAATGATCTTTGGATGATCCTTGTGGGTCCCTTCCAACTCAGAATAATCTGTGATTTTGTGACTATGCACTGTCCACTGCCAGACTCTGCTCCCCACCCCAATCTCCTCAGCCTGGGTTTGGGATGCTCTCCCATATCATGCTTAAAAGCAGAGTGGGAGCCTCTCTGCGTATCTGTGAAGAGACCTGTGAAAGATGTCCTGTCTCTTGGCCACCCTTAACAGAAAGCCAAAGAGCAGCTGCAGGCAAGGCTATGGCCATTCAGGAAAACCACAAATCAATGGCACAGGGCTGTCTCCCAAGAGGCAATTCCTGCCCATCCCTGCTGGCGCTCCTTACCGGCAATCTGAAGGCACGTCTGTGAAAATCCTGAGAAGGAACTCGCCCTCGTGGCCAGGGTCAAAGGTGGTGGGGATGATGACGTAGCGGCCCTCCTTCAGGTCCGTCCTCAGGAAGACGCTGCGGGAGTTGATGTAGATGGAGCTGGCCACCTTCTGCTGCAGGGTGTGCATCCGGTAGTTCCTGTTCAACTCCACCTGCGCAGAGACCACAGTGGGCTGTCACTGGCTGAAAAGGTACTGGTGTGTTGGGTTGATGTGGCCAGAAATGTGTATGCTATCACCATCTGTTAAAACCGGGTGGGGCAGTGACCCTTATCTCCCTGGCACATACCATCTGCTAATGGGCCATCTTTAAAACAAGATGGGGCAATCACCTCTATCCACCCTCCCTCCAGGAAGATATCATCTGCTGCTGGCCCATTAAGTCCCACTCTATGACTGATAAAATTACATCATCCCATTGGGAGATGCTCCAGCCAGGGGAAGGAGCCAAGACTTTCCTACCTAGATAAGAACAGAGCTGTTGGACAGCAAGTTACTTTCTTTCCACTGGATTCTAGAGGAGAAGCCATCATCTACACCATTTCTACATCATCCCTGGACATTTGGAGGAAGGCTGCACCCTTCTAGAGGAGCACTGCTTCAGCAGAACCACACCTGCCACTGAAGGGGGACTGTAGTTTTGATCAGACTGCTACCAACACCCTGACTGGCAGGGTGTCAGGTTGTATTCTGACTCTGTCAGGGTTGGGATTGTTCTTTGTATTACTGTATTTCTACTTTAATCTTCCCAGTAAAGAACTGTTATTCCTAGTTACCATATCTTTGCCTGAAAGCCCCTTAATTTCAAATTTATAATAATTTGGAGGGAAGAGGTTTACATTCTCCATTTCAAAGAGAAGCTTCTGCCTTCATTGGCAGATAACTGTCCTTCTAACCAGGACAACTGGTATCCACCATTGCGGGGGAAAAGGCTGCAAGGACTGAGTCCAGAGTGCCAGGAGACCGGACTTAAGACAATCAGCAAAATGGTCCCAACTGTGCTGGGTGGAATACAAGTGTGGATGTGGCTTTCCCAACTCTTTTGACTCAGGGACTCATCTCTTGCATCCCAGCTTAACACTGTGGACCCAGGAAACAACACATAAGGATTAGTCTAACAGATTTCAACATCTGAAGAGAAAAGACTAATCATTGCTTTTAGCAAGAACTGCACAGAATCACAGAATGGTTCCGGTTGGAAGGGACCTTCAAGATCATCTGGTTTCAATCCCCTGTCATGGGTAGGGACACTTCCCACTAGAACAGGTTACTCAACGCTACATCCAGCCTGGCCTTAAACATTTCCAGGGATGTGGATTTCCAGGGATCCACAGCCACCCTGAGCAATCTGTCATCCATGCTGTCCCCTTTGATATCCCTCTTCCTCTCTAGAGGAGGGCAGGCTGTGCTGATGGCACCCCAGAAGCACCCAGATAATGCCTAAATGAATGGTATGGTCATGCAGGACTGATGTACCACTCCACAACCAACAAATTTACAGTGGCATTCAGGCCAACATGCAGGAACCCCAGCCTACCTTATGGATATCAAAGCCTATGGCCAAGTTCTCTCCTTTGCCCTCTTTGCGACTGGTCCTTTTGGGCTTCTGCTGGATGGAGATCAGCACTTCATCCTCTGCCTTCTTCACATCAAACACATACTAGAAGCAAAGAGAGGAAGGTAAGGGAGATATTTATTAACACAGGATTCCTGGGCATGGCTGGGGTGGATTTAACTGATCTAACATCAGATTAATCCAATCCATCTCCATGCAGGGACAGCCTGGCTTCAAAAGGCTAATACAGAGCTAGAAGCTGGAAACAACTTTCCCGTATCCTTGATGATAACTCCTGCAATGGACCAGGCCATCCTTTAACTGCTTGTTAGATGAAGGACACAAAAGGATTGTGATCATGAGAATCCCAGTTTAGAGCAGGACAAAACAACTGTATAATCATTTATGCTGGAAAAGACCTCTAAGATCATCCAGTCCAACCCTTAACCCAGCACTGCCAAGTCCACTGCTAAACCATGTCCCCAGGTGTCACATCCACATGCCTTTTTAATGCTTCCAGAAATAGTGACTGTACCACTGCTCTGGGTAGCCTCTCCTAATTTCTTCACCCTTCCAGTAAAGAAGTTTTCCCTAATATTCAATCTAAACCTCTCCTGGCACAACTTGTGCACACTTTCTCTTGTTCTACTACTTGTTACCTGGGAGAAGAGACCAATTCCCAGCTGCATATGATGTCCTTTTAGGTAGTTGTAGAGAGCCATAAGGTTTCCTTGTGCCTCCTTTTCTCCAGAAAATTTTGTTCCAGGAGATGTACTTCAGGCTAGAAGGAAATGGCTCTATGGGCTACACCTGTCCTGGTAAATTTAACAGCGTCCAAGTTTGGGCACAAAACTGGAATTTGGTCATTCAGATGTCCAGATTGTTGGAAATGACTCCTGGCCCTGTTTGACTGGAACCAGCCGACATTGCTACCCTGTGGCACAGCTTGTTTTTCCCTTGTGCCAAGACAAGCACAAGGGAAAGCTCTACACTAAGCACTTGGATGCAGTCTCCTTGATAAGAGGGACAATGCGAAGAGAGTTGGCCTCGATGCTGGTAATGCTGTGCCAGAGAATTGCCATAAGCACAAATAATCTATTGGAGGTCTGGTAGCCATTTCAGCCTTCTAGGCCCCCATAGGCGAGTTGAACACTTGGAAGCACACTCCAGAAGGCCCTCTGCCCCATTACTCACTTGGGGGTTCTGCAGGAAAGTGTCCTTGTGGTTGATGCAGCCTCCGGAGCGGTTTTTCAAGGGGTCACTGCTCCTGGTCCATGCCCCGTGCAGCACTGCCTCCTCCCAGGTCTTGTGGATGCTCAGGTAGGAGGTGTTGATCAGACGGCACTTGATGATGTCCGTGAAGTATTTGCAGAAATCTTCAAAGGTCATCCTGAGTCAGGAAAGGGCAGAACTGGGTTATGCTGCTTCATTCCCTGGAAAGGTACACTGCAGGGATTTTCTGAATCACTTGTTAGAGAGTGTGGGTTGTCTCTGATGGCTGATGAATAGCAAAAGTTACTCATCGAATATCTCCAAAAGAGATGGAGATGCCTTTTTCTGTGCCTGCAGTAAGTATTTCTTGAGTTTAAACAACAGATCTCTGTGATTTGGAATGGGAGAAGTAGCACAGTGGCCCTTTCTCCACACAAGGGTGAACGTTATACTGGAATATTCCTGGTGAGGACATGAAGTTCAGCACATTTATGACAGGTTCTCAGTACCCTGGTGAAATGGTCTGGCCCCTGAGTGATGCAGATCACCTTGCAATTCCAGGGTCATGGCCATCAAAAGCTAACACCCACGGGCTTAAGGAAGGAGCTTCGCTAGAGATCCTATGGCTTGGAAGCCTGTTTCTCTGGATAGCTGTATGCATGGAAAAAGATGTACATGCTTCATGGGGTGGGAGGATGCTGTGGGCATGGCCTGTGGTGACAAGCCCAGGAGGGACTCACCAGAACTCTCCATCATCTTCCACTGTCATTCCCATCTTCTCTCTCTCACTTTTACTCACTTTCTGCCACTCCTCAGAGCTGTGGGAAGAGAACAGGATCATTGCTCAGAGGTAAGGGACACACAAGTATTTAAGGCACACAAGGACTGTATAAAGCCAGTCCTCATGCTGCTCTGGTTAGGTCATCTGTGAAACATGGGGGAAGTGCAGCACAGCTTGGAACTTCAACTTCCTTCCTGACCAGTGGAGCTGAGCCCAGTACAGCAAGGTTTTATTTGGCCAGTACAATCACAGTCCTATCCATAAAGATAAGAAAATTGACTCTGGCCAAAGGCTGTGGTTGCACCAGCCCTTGGTTCCTCATCTCATCCACAGCCATCACAGCAGTCGGCGGTGGCAGAGGCTGATTCTGTTGGGCGCTCATTCTGCTGGAATAAGACTGGGAACCCAAAGGTGACCTATGAACATCCGTCACTGGTATGAACAAACAGAACCACAGAATCACTGAATGGTTTTGGTTGGAAAGGACCTTAAATACCATCTCATTCTAACCCCTCTGCTTAGGGGATTAGGGGAACCTTCCACTGTCCCAGGTTGCTCAAAGCCCCACCCAACTTTGCCTTGAACACTTCCAGGGATAGGGCATCCCCAGCTTCTCTGAGAACTGTGCCAGTTCCCCAGCCTCAGAGGGAAGAATTCCCCACGAAACAAGCAGTGCCTCCCAACTCACGTGTCGCTCCAAGGGCCGTTCCACTCGCGCTCGCCCCAGGGGTTGCGCATGCGGATCATGTCCAGCTTCTCCGCCTTGAAGAAGGACAGGAGGCCGTGGCCCAGCCGCACCTTGCGCACGTCCGTCACGGCGTACGCGTGGCCCTTCACCAGCCCGCAGGCCAGCCGAGCCTCCATGTCAGCTGCTGACGTGGCCTGCGGGGACACACGGGGCTCAGACCAGGGAACACCGCTGCCACTGCCTGAGGGGTCTCCTGAGCCTGAGATCCCCTCAAGAGGACATACAGGTGGTTTGAAATTCAGGTTTTCCCAGCTGGTCGCCGAAGAAGATTCAGGAGGCTGTTCTCTGAGGTTTTCAAGGTTGTTTATTGTTTCTTATCTAAGCAATTCTTTCTCTAGCTAACAGCGGTCTGTTCAGTTTCAGATCCAGGGCAGACTGTCCTGCCCTTGGGCAGGACTTATCTTTTATACTATAAACTACTTACCTAATATTTACTATTACTTTCCAATACATGACAATTTTATTACACTGTCCAACTCTGTCTCAGTCCAATCCAAGAATGCCAGCCTGGCATTCAACATGAATGGCATGAAGAAGAAGAAGAAGAAGAAAAGACATACCACGCCCAAAATCCTCCACATTAGCTACGAACTCCCTAATATAAACATTTCTAGAAATTCACTTTTCTACCTTCTAACAGTCTACTTTATACTCTACTTATTTTTTTGACTTGTAATTCTTCCTGCAATGTTGATAAATTTCTCCAAGGACTTAAATCCAGTCCCCAAAACCCCTGGATACCATGCCAGGGCCTCTGAGACCCTTGCCAGGGGGGTCTCAAGGCATTCAGGGAAGCCAGGGGAACATCCTGGACTCCCACACACCACCACCTCTGCAGGGGCTGGGAGAGAAAGCAACCCAGATTTCCCTGCAGGTTTCACGAGCCAAAAGGAAGAGCATCAATAGTCAGGGAGAGCCAGCTGGCATGTCTCAGATGTCATTTCGTGTGCTGGATCTCTCCTTCTCTTCATTTGCCTCATGAGGTCTCTGAGCTCCCATACTGACAACTGATAAAGCTCATCCTAATGGTTATAGTGGCAGGTTTGGCAACCTGCATTTGTAGAGATGCCCAGATGCAGACACCAAAACACCTTTATCTGGAGTGGATCCCCTCCTAGCATTTAAAGGGTGCTGGGATGAATCTGGGCTCTTGGACACAGCAACAAGGAATAAAGAGGGTTGACATTTGGGATTCACTCCTTTTGCCATCATCAAGAAGTCAGAACCCTTGGCCACAGTTTATCTGATCTAATTTAGAAGTTTATGACTATGTAAGACAACTGCATCCTAAAACGCCTATTCCCGTGGGACTGTGACCATCCTGGCAATGTTGCTTACTTTGATGGAGCAGCTGATGAGGCCTCCCCTGTTGTGCACCTTCAACACGCGCTCAAAGAGGAGGTTTCGCTTGGCTTCATCAGCAATGTAATCCCCTTCAGTCAGGTCAATAGGTTCAGAGACCCCACCAGTGAAATCCACCAGGGCATCCGCTGTGTTGCCTCCATCCAGGGCCTCGTAACAGCCTGACAACCTGAAAGAGGGAGGCAGGGGTGGCACAACACTGGCCTGACATTTTAAAGGGTTGGGGATGATTCTTGGGGCACCCTCAAGAATGGAGATTTGCAGCTGAACTTTGAGTGGGAAAGGACAGCAAACTAGGGTGAATAAATAGGACCCATATTCCTTGCTGCACTCTTGCTATCATAGGACCAAAGCAAAAGGAACTTGAAATCTCTAGAATAGGTGTTACTTAAAGAAACATTGAAAGCTTTGAGGGCAAATAAGGGCTAGAGAAGGTTTTTTTCCCTTAATGTTTATCTGTTTGAGTTATGTCCCACTCTGCAGGAAAGATGTTTACACTGCTGCAAACCAGCTGGTGAATGAACAGAGAGGAGAAACAGAGTGCCCAGGTCCCACTTTATCCTACAGCTGCCTGAGCACCTACTTGGCATAAGCCTTCTCCACCAAGGCACACCAGAACTCGTTCTTGGAGTTGGAGTGGCAGTAGATGAGCTGATTGTGGAGCGTGGGCAGGCGGTCATCGATCACCACGTCCAGCCACTGACCGAAACGCCAGAACTGGAAGTGGAAGATCCCCACGTAGCTCTCGGGTTTCTCAGGGTTCCACTCCTGCTCCTTCCAGTCTGGGATGACCTGCAAAAGAAGAGGCACATACACCCAAATTATTCCTCTTTTTTTTCCTGGGACTGACTCTCATCCTGGAACTAATGCTGACAATATCAAAGACTAGGAAGGATATGAGAGGGATGCACTTGCTTACAGTCCACTGGGGCCAGATTTTGGACCTGGTTCTGCCAATGCAGACTAGAATAGCTTAGACTTCACTGTCCTTTGGAAGTTGGAGTTAAACACCTTTGTCCTCTTTCCTATAACTCTAACCTGGACATCTGTTGCCATCTACTTCTGTAGACAGGCTATCAGAGCAGATGAGTTCTTTGTCTAACCAGGGATGGTTATTTTTATGATCACGTTTTTTGGATTTATTTTTTTAGTGTCAGTAGGGTACCACTAACAAAGGGCACCTTCTTTGATTCTCCTGCTTGATCCTGGTGTGACTTGACTGGCCCAAGAGCAAGTGTGGCATTCATCCACCCAGTGCCAACAAACAGGCAGCAGATACTCTGCATGAACCTACTCTGTTAAGTAAAAGCAGGATCCCCATTCCTCAAGGTCCCCATTCTTCCCTGTCAAAAGCTACCCAGGCACAGGGAGGTGATTTGATGAAAGACAGAAAAGAAGGCCTGAGTTGAAAGAAACCCTAGAGCAGCTGAGGGGTCTGAGGAGGCACAGGTTTGGTGTCACTGCCAGCAGGACAGGCACAAGCAAAGGGTAACTATCAAAGTCCATAGCCTGTCAAGGCTGCAGGCACCACCAGCTCTGCTTTGGATGGAAAATTCATCCAACAGCCGGGACAGAAATGAGCACAGCCAGGCACAGATGCTACATGTAGGGGGATCTGCATCTTGTTAAGAACCAGGACACAGAGCCACACAGCAAGGAACTACCCCACTGCAGTTCAGCTTTTGTTGAGGGTGGAGGCAGTGTGGTTTTACTGCATAGCCAGGGCAGGCTGTGAGGCCACGTGTAGTTACTATAGCTGATGCTGACAAGTACTGACTTACACAGCAGCAGAACTGTGACTGACTGTCCACACCCCTGCTACTTCACTCACCTGCTCCCAAAGGATCATGAGCTCAGTGACAAAAAAACCCAAGGTGTCCATGCAAGCATGCATTGTGTTCCAATACACCAAATAACCACTTTCCTGTGGAGAGGGGAGCATGTTGAGGTGGATTAGGAGAGGACACAAATGCATTGCATGGAAAGAGCCTCTTCAGGAAGTCACAGGACATGGTGAAATAACTTTACTGTGCTTTGGACCCTTGTCCAGCTGATAGAGCTGCTTTTTAATTTTTTTTTTTGTTTGTTGTTTTTTTTTTTTTTTTTTGTTTGTTTGCTTGTTTTGTTTTTTTTGCCTGCTGTCACAAAGCAGAGAGAATTCTCTCTGAAGAGCCTCCCAACTCCTGAGCCACCAGCAATGATCCAGCCCAGGGCTCCTATTGCTCCTGCACTGAAATATTAATGATGCTATCAGCCCTGCACGCTCACAGGCACTCTTGAGTTGTCTGGATCAATAGGAGCAGAGCAGACAAAGCCATGAAAAAGACCCACATTTGGAGGCTTCGGTGCTTTATAGGAGTGCTAACAACTGTGTCCCAGAGCCCTCTCTGGAGACTGCCAGGAAAGGTCAGCCAGCCCTCCATCAGTGCCATTGATTCCCTCCTGACTGGAGCTCATCCTAATGAATTGTCATAGAGGACCATTGTGATAATCAACTCACTATTAATGTGGGCTTAGAAATGATCCCAGCATTGATGAGAGGCAGCTTGTCAGCCAGAGCTGGTAGTGACAGCTTCCAGCTGGCTGGGTCTGAGACTTGCTCCTGTTATCACTGGTGCCAGGACACACAGGTGCCCACCATTCTCCTCCATTTCTTCACTTGGGGACAGCCCTGGGAGCAAGGCAAAAAATGGTCAGCTTTCATCCAGAACAGGGTCCAGGAGCAAGGACTGGTCATATTTCTACACTGACCCACCAGGAAATGAGAGGAGTCTGATCTCTACAGGTGTTCCCTGCTGGAGAGTATGCCATGGACCAGCCATGCCAGGATCCCAACAAGTCCTGGACACAGCATGACACTGGGGCAGTGGAAACCATATTCTTCTCCTTCACTCAGCTGTGCTGCTTTTTCCTTAGGGGCTCATAAAATCTGGAGCTGCAAGACCATTTAGTGTGACAAATTTACTGTGAAAGGGTTCAGAGACAGGTAAATTGGGAGCTCAGAAATGCCAGGTTCACCTCCCTAAGCTGATTTAGGGCTTTTTTCAATTTTCTTAAAAGTGGCTAATTAAGAGAAAAGGCACCTGTGACCCTGGAAAAAATAATCCTTCTGATTAGAAGGAGAAATTGATACATGCCAAGTTTCTCCAAGCCTTCTGCTGGGAACTTGCCAGTTCAGGATAAGGAGAGAGGCACCCAGATGTACCAATCTGCTGAACTCTGGTACAAACTGGGATGAAATTCCCCTGGGAGATGGGACAGGGTGGTGTACCTGAAAGTCTTTATGGGATGCTGAAACTGTGTAGGGATAGTTTCAGTGACTGGTAAAAAGAGGCTCATCTTCCCTGCAGCAGAAAGAGATCACACTGGTCCCCTCACCTCCCTCCCCAGTCCTGAAGGAAACAAGGATCCACCTGAGAATCATTTCTCCTTCAATGGCCAGCTTCAAGCCCCTCTTGACCACAAAAAATCTGTTAAAATACTCCATGAATCCTTTAACACCAAGGGAGAAGAAAGTAAATGTTCATCCTACATTTTACAGGAAGTTAAAAGGCGTTCAAGAACACCAATATTGAGTTGAAATTTGGTGCTTTATTGCACACAGGATTAGGGCAGCTTCCAAAGGCAGCATGAAGAAGACACAAACAGCCTCAGTTCTTAAGGGGAACCCATTGTCTAGGCTTTTATTTACTGTGGTACACCAATACCCAGTGAGATATCTGCAGCAAGAACTCTACTCTAGCAATGTAGCAGTGGCATATTGTGAGACTCAGCATGCAAAAACCCCTTTGGATGTTGCCAGTGGCTCCTGTTATTTGGTATAAAGCAGTTTGTAGTCAAGAACTCTGCTCTGGGATGCAAAGGAGGGGTCTTCTATGGGAAAGTCTGCTATGACCCTAGAGGTGTGTTTGGCCAGGCAGGGATGCATCCACTTTTCTCTCTACTCACCGAGCCCAGTATTTTTTGGAGTCTAAACAGAGACATCAATTCTCTGGCAATGGCCATGGCATGGCTGTAGGATTTGGTGGTTGCTGGGCTTTGGTTTTGGGCAAGACTCAGAGCTCCCACCATCTCTCCAGCCAGTAGCTGATCTTCTGCTTTCTCTCTCCTCTCTGCCTGGCATAACTTGTGCATATAATTTTGTACACTGTTGTTGGGCTGGGGAAGGCATAGGTTCTGGAGATTTTGGAGAAGAGGTCGGACTCTTTTTGGGGTTGGCCTCCATAAGTCCACAGGTACAAAGTCACCTTGGCCTGGCTTTCCCATCACTTCTCTCTCCTTACTCATCTTGGGACGATGTCAGGCCACACCTTGAGGAGTACTCACACACTTTTGAGTGCAATCTGAGCAAAGGTCCAACATAATAATACTTAGCTCTTTCAAGGGACTTTTCTATCTCTGTGTCTCAAGAAGCTTCATTGAAGTACTCTCCACTTTTTGATGGAGGAAAAGGAAACATCCAAACTTAGTAGTTTACTTGCAGTCATGGGGCAAACTGGGCACAAAACACTCCTCTGTTCCAATACTTAAAAATGTACCACTCCCCTCCACTCCCATAGTCACCCAGACACCCTTCCCTGTGTTTTAGAGGGCAGGAGTCACTGCTTTTCAGGGACAGAAGCACCAGGTTCCTCTGTGCCTTGCAAAGTGCTCTACAGCCCCATGGCTGTCTGTAGACACTTCAGAGTAAATATTTTCATGGGTGCTTTAAGGACAGAACAAAGCACAAATTAGCTGTGCTGCAGAGGACTCACTGCTGGCCTAGGCTGCTCTGGCTCTGCTCCCCACCTCCCCCCACCTGCTCCAACTCATCTTGGACCAACAAATTCCATCCTCCCCTCAGCAAGAAATGGTGGCAGTGATCAGAAAAGGCTGGTCCATCAGCCCAGTGGGTTTACAATCTGCAGAATACAGCGAGTCCAAGCGTATGTACTTCAGCTTCACAGCAAGGTGGATTCTCCATGGGACTGGTCCTCAGAGACTCCAAGCAGCCACAGCAGCAGCACAAGTCACCAGAGCCTGCAAGCACTCAGCACCTTGCAAGGAGAGGAGCTCCATCACAAACAAGCCCTCCCTTTTTCAGGGCTAGGATGGGAGCTAGATGGCAGGGGTCTCCCCAGGGGTCCCTGCTGTCCTCTGGTATGGCAATCACTTATTTTTCCAGCGAGTTTTTGGTGGGCAGTTGCTACAGTGAGAGGACTTAGGGCAGCCTTGTATTTCCAAGCCAGTAAGACCCTGTGTGAATCCCTGATGAATTCACAAGCATGCAGTCTTATACTCCAGGCAAATGCAGCAGCAAGCTCATGGTCGCCTTCTCCCCAACATTTAGAGAGAGAGCAGCACATTTGGGGAATGTTTCACAGGGCTGAGGGGGTCCAGAAGCACTGAGCTGTTCTCTGCTTTACCAACAGTGCTGTCTCTCATTAAAAAGAAAAAAACAAAAAACAAAACAGATGTAAAAATGGAACAAAGAACTGAACTGAAAGAAGCACAGCTGGGGCGAGAAAAGCTGAGCAAGAGGGGATCAGACTCTAAAAACAATGGAGCCTTTCAGCTGAGCTGGTTCGAGGCCGCCAGTGAAAGTGAGAAGAAAATACATCACCTTGCGGATCTGGGCTAACTCCGCTATCCTCTCCCCGAACTCCTGGGCATCTGCCTCATTGCACTCCACCTCCTTGGCCCCCAGCCTCCTCCAGAAGATGCCCACGGGCTCCAGCAGCTGCCGGTGCATCAGGTGGGTGAGGTCGGGGGTCCAGAGCTGGGAGGTGCCGGTCACGGTGACGCTGCCGGGCGCGCCCAGCCGCACGTCCCAGCGCAGGAAGCGCAGCCGGTGCTGCCGGCTGAACTCCAGCCGGAAGATGTGCTCGTTGGGATGCAGCAGCCTCTCTCCATCCTGGGGCGTCCCGCTCCTCTGCTGCAGGCTCTGGAAGCGCAGCCGCATGCGCCGCGTCAGCTGCTCATCGCAGGTGAGGGGCAGCTCCAGCAGCCCTGCCTCGGCTGCCATCACCCTGCTCTGTCCCCTGCAGCGTGCGGCTCTCAGACAGCAGCAGGGAAGATCAGACAGGCCCCTGGAGCTGTGTCCTTTCTCCACAGGCCCAGCAGTGCTAGGCAACCTGGGCTAGTGACGCGAGAGCCCCTCTGGGGCTTCCCCTGAGTGCCCTCCCGACTCATTTGCAGATTCAGAGCTGTTGGTGCTGCTGTGCACGATAATCTGTAGGGAAGGCATGCCTGATGTCAGCCTCCTTGGCAACCTCCCTGACAACCATGGCTCATCATCCCAAAACAAAGCCAGGGATGCCACCCAGGCAGGGATGAGTGGCAGTGGCTTTCTCTGAGTGTACGTTCATGGCTAATTCAGGCTGGAATGAGACTCTGGAAGAGTCTGGTCCAACCTACTGCTCAAACAGGACTTACTTCAGGGTTAAATCATGTTTCTCTGGTCTTCATCCAGTCCATCTTTGAGTATCTCCATGGACAGAGGTCTCACAGCCTCTCTGGGTCCTGTTCCAGTGTCTGACTGAGCTCATGCTGAAGATAGGCTGCAGCTTGTGCTGCTGGCCTTTGTCCTCTGGCTCCATCTTGTCCGCACTCCCCTATCCAGGCTGGATGGGGCTCTGAGGAACAAGGTCCCATGGCAGGTGTTTCTGCCCATGGCAGGAGGGATGGAACTAGATGACCTTTAAAAGTTCCTTCCAAGCCAAACCATTCTATGATTCTATGGTTAAGCAGCTGCACACAGCAACAAGCTCCCCTCTTACCTTCTCTCCTCCTGGATGCACAAACCTACTTTCCTTCTGACCATTTTGGGGGCCTCCATCAGGCTGTGCCATCCAGAAAAGGACACGAGAGTCCCAAGAGACAAACTGACTCTAAGTCAATGAAGTCATGTTAGCAAACTAACATGACCATTGTGCCCTTTTCTGGATGGCACAGCTGGCAGGAGTCAGACACCACACTGCTCCTGCAGCAGCAAGTCAGCACCACCATCCTGGCATGGTTTTGCCCCCAATTTTAATGTCTCAATTTCTTTCCATAAAAGCTACACACATCTCAAGGGTCACACATCTGAGAGGGTGTTACACAGCCAGATCACACCTAGAGCCATGTAGGGTCATCCAAGACTCAGGAATTTAGAAAACAGCTCTCAACTAAATGCCAGTACCCCATTCCCACTTCACACCACACAGGCACAACGGGAAGCAGGGACATGGAGAAAGCAAGGTGGAAGAAAATGTTTGAATCAAACGACCTCCTGGGATACACAGGGATGTGTTGGCCTGCCTTATTTTCTTGAAGGTATTCCCCACAGTTAAGAGAGACAGTTTCACAGTGTGAAATGGAGCAAGAGACATGCAGAGCCAATGTTACATTCTGGTGTACACCAGGAATATATTTTCTAGTGGCCATGGGTAATTTGGGCCAAGATTCCTGGGCTGATATTTCAGAGATATTAAAACCTGCATCAGCATCTTTCAGCTCTTGCCAGACCCCAAATAGAGACATTTTGGTGTCCAGCAACGTTATCCCAATTGTAACCACACCTAGGACCAAGGGGCCCATTATTTCTATCTCTGAGATCTGCAGCAAATAAGAAATTCTTTACTGTGAGTGCAGTGAGACACTGACACAAGTTGCTCAGAGAAGCTGTGGATGTCCCATCTCTGGAAGTGTTCAAGGTCAGGTTGGATGGGGCTTTGAGCAACCTTGGAAGTGGAAGAGGTCCCTGCCTATGGCAGGGGAGATGGAACTAGATGGTCATTAGGGTCCCTTCCAACCTATGTACTTCTATAAATCAAACCTTTCTGAAAGAAAAGAGGGGGCAAAAAAAAAAAAAAAAAGCCTCTGAGAGTTAAAGCAATGGAAAATGTGAAGTCACAAACACCCACAGCAAAATTGCCAAGGGAGGAAAAGCAATGCCTGGCATTCGTGAAATAATGAAGTGTCCAAAGGGACCAAGCCTCTGTTTGGTTGGCATTTCCCAGGGCAGAGCTGGAAGTGAATGGTGAGGAAGGATGACAACCTGCCCACTCCCCCTTGGGGGATGTTGATGGTGAGGAACAAGCTAAACAACCCTGTGCATCACCCTTGTAATGAGAGCCACAGCAGCCACCACAGCCACCATGGCAGGAAGCCTTATTGCTTATCTAGAAGGCAACAACAGCTATCCTCTTACCATATAAAGAGAAACCTTGATTTTAACAGAAAATGGGGATGCTGCAAGAAATCCCTGAGCTTGGTGCTCATGCTCCCCGCAGAAAGCAGAGACTGGAAGAACCACAGCACACAGAGCAGATGTAAAGGTGTGGGGTGGAGGAAACTGTCTCAGGCCTGTGGCTGTAGGAGGCTATGGGTGAAGCAGGTGGTGCTGCCTGCACACACTGGCTGCCTTTTACAGGGAAATTTGGGAAAAGTTGCTCACAACTTGCTGTCTCCTGTCCTATGATAATGCACACCTGCACCAGAGCCTGAAGTCCCCCTCCCCTGCCTTGGCTTCCACAGGGCTGAGGCCATGGTGGAGATGGGCACAGACTGTCCAAGGATGTGGCACTTCTCCCTGTACCTCTCTGCTTGCTCCCCAAGTTGCTCTGGTGCAGCTCCTTGGTGGCTTTCTGGCCCACAGGACACTCCCTCTGCACCCCACACCTGAAGGAACACTGCTACACGGTGCCATCCAGCCATGGGACATGCCAGGGATGGATGCTCTGGGCAAGCAGTGACTTGGGAGAGATGCTAACACCCTGAAATCAACCCACCTGCCCCAGCATGAGGTGTCTCATGCCAAGGTGGGAACACAGTAAACAGCCAAAGAGAGGGGCCACCATGGGAATGAGGGAAAAGGGGCCTAATGCTGCAGCTGAGCATCCTGAATTTTGTTGTTCTTGTTAATTTTAGATTATTGGGGAATTTGAAGGGTCAAATTTGGAACTGAAAAACAGAATGGGATTTGATCCACTTGGTTAAGGAGAAACTGGCCAAGGGTTTGGCTGGAGTGTGGTGACTGCAATCATGATGACTAATGCCCTTTGCAAGTCAGTGCAAATTTTTGCACATTATCAGCTTTTCAGGACGTGAGGCGTCCCTGAGAAACAGATTTTGACCTGGACAAACACAAGGCAAAGCCAAGGTGTTGACAGGCTCTCCCCTGGCATGGGGAACCACTTACCTTCTGCCACAGAGACTCCCGGGATGCCAGGGAGGAGCAGGCAGCCACAAACCAACAGTTCCCAACCTGGCCCTGGTGTAAGTCATGGGAGCTGATCCCATCCACAAAGAGATGTGGGTCATTGCAGATTTCCTGTGGACAGGAGCAAAACAGGCACAGTGAGCAGACAGGGAAATCAGGAGCAGGGCTTTTGGCAAAGGAAAGTCACTTCCTCTGTTCCTCAGGCTCCATGTAAACCTGACCTGCAGCTTTCTGCTGGCCTTGCTCACCAGGCTGGTGGCACAAGGACCCTGTCCTGCCTTCTGCTCTCACCAGGACATGGGCAGCATCACAAGACTTACTTACTCCCTATTCCGTCCCAGACCAGTGCAGCTTTGTTATAATTATTCCTGTGGTTAATTGTATAGTTTCACACCATTACAGCCCCCCTAAGTCTCCTCTTTTAGATGCCTCTACTCTGTGACTTTTTGTTTTACAAAGGGTGAGGGATCTGCTCTTCCAGATTCTAGCACAGCAGATTAAAAAAACAAAAACTGATGAGCCAAAAGCTTTGTGGCTGGGCCAGAAGGATGAAATACTCATTCTGCCACCAAAACCAGGATGGTGGATTGTGCATAGCCACCACAAATGGAGCAACTTGGGCAGGAGGCAGCTGGGAGGTAAGCTCATCCCTCCAACCATGCACCAAGACCATCAGCTTTTCTCTGCCTGGCTCCTGGCAGGCTGCCCTCCCTGCTTCCCACTCCCACTTACAGCCTGGCCAAGAAAGCACTTAAATAACAGAGGGTGTTGGGCAAGGTTCAGGTGACACACTGCTTTTGTAAAAATGTATTTTCTCCTGCTCAGTCCAGTTTGTAAGTTCACATCCAGCTGGAGGCTGGGAGCAGATGGGGCAGACAAAGAGCTGAGGGAACCTTTCCCCCTTTGTTATTACATTTAATTTGAAGAGGAAAAAGGAAGAGCAGATTATTCTTCTTCCCCCACACCTCTCAGTTTTTCAGACTGGTTGTACCCAGAATAATACACTTCCTCCTGACTCTGCATGTGAGGACTTGTATTACCTCTACCCATAGATTCATGGAAGGGCTTGGGCTGGAAGGGACTCTAAAGATCATCTAGTTCCAAGCCCTGCACTCTAGCAGAGACCCCACCCACTAGGTTAGGAGGGAAAGGAACCACAAGCACCTCCTGCTATTCCCACCTAGCCCACCCAGCACCAAATACCTCAAAATTAACGTGACACAAACCAGGACCAGACCCAGGGAAAAGGACTAGTGCCCTGATGCTGGCGTTGCAGGATGCTGGGATGAGCACTAGGGGGAGGCAAGCTGACACCAGCAAAGCAGGAGCAGCTGTGCCTCAGCATCTCTGAGCGCGCACCGGGCTGCGAGAGGAGCAGGGGTCCAGCTCCTGCTCCAGAGCCACGGGGAAGCACCAGCACTGGGGATGTGCCTGAAGCGGGGCTCTGTGAGATCAGCTCCTGCTGATCCTGCTCTGGGGAGCAGAGGCACCTTCCTTATCCCATCTGAGGACCACAGCTGCCCCTTCTGCCCTTGGGGGTCTCTATGGATGACAATAAAGGAGCTGATTGATATTACACAGACAGATGAGAATGAGAACGTGAAATCATGAGAAACACAGAACCACAAAGTAGTTTGGATTGGAAGGGATCTTTTAAAGGCCATCCAGTCCAAGCCCCTGCAATAAGTAGGGACATCATCAACTGGATCAGGCTGCTCAGAGCCAGTCCAACCTGACCTTGAATCTTTCCTGGGGCTGGGAAATCGATCACCTCTCTCTGGGCAAGCTGTGCCAGTGTCTGACCATGCTCATTGTAAAAAACTTCTTCCTTATAGGTAGTCTAAAATCAACTCTCCTTCAGTTTAAAACCACTACTCCTTGTCCAATCACAACAGACCTTGCTAAAAAGTGTGTCCCCATCTTTCTTATAAGCCCTTTTCAATACTGAGAAGCTGCCCGAGGACTCAAGCCCAGGGACTGAGCCTAGTCCCAGTGGACTCCCAGTGATCCTAAGCACAGAATCACCAAATCAACGTGTTTATAAGGAATTTCTGGATATCATCCAGTCCACACCCCCTAATCAAAGCAGGGTCAGCTGCAGCAGGTTGCTCAGGACTGTGTTCCGACAGGTTTTGATTCTCTCCAGGAATGGAGACTTGAAACCTCTCTGGGAAGCCTGTGCCAGTTTTTGGACCACCCTCACAGTATAGAGTCTTTTCTCATGCTTCAATAGAATTTCCTGATTTTCAGTTTGCACACACTGTCTCTTTTACTGCCACTGGGCACCACTGGAAAGTCTGGCTCTGCCTCCTTCACTCCTGGCTATCCGGCATTTACGGACGTTGTTAAGATTCCCCTGAGCCTTCTCTTCTCCAGAGTGAAGAATCACAGAATCATTAAGAGGACCTCTAAGATCATGGAACCCAGCCATGAACCCAGCACTGCCAAGTCCACCACTAAACCATGTCTCTCAGCACCACATCTGTACCTTTCTTGAACATTTCTAGGGATGGTGATTCCACTGCTTCCCTGGGCAGTCTGTTCCAACACTTGAGCACCTTGCACTGAAGAAATTTTTCTTAATATCCAATCCTTGTAAAGGGGAAGGCAGCACTGCCTCCTTGTTCTAACGCTGTGGAACAGATTCTATCAGGATGAGTCTCATCCATGGTTCAGTCTCCCCAGCAAAACCCCCTGGGAAGGTTTGCCATATTCCTTAGACTGGAGCTTACCAATATTAAATTTCTTGGATTCTTCAGTCCCTATTGAAGCTGCTGAATTTCTACTCATACGTTTTGTACCTGGTCTAGACTGTGTGGCCTCAATGCACTGGGATGACATTCCCTGTGTGCTCTGGCTGTACAGAGGCGGGAGCCAAGGACCAAGGCACTGCTTCAGCCGGGCTGCAATGCCCCAGGATTGCATGGAGCACAGTGGGGCCCTGGTGTGTGATGCAGTGCCATGGAGCACTGTGCCTGTGCAGAGGTGGCTGATGAACAAGACACCAGGGGGAACTAGGTCAAAAAGCCAAAAAAAGCTTTGAAACATTTAGTGTTCCTTTTCCTGTGAAAAGTGTTGGAAGTGATAAGGAGCTTGGAATTACAGCGGCTGGGATTTGCATGTGCAAAGGGAGGAGAGAAGCAGAGATTCCCTGATCTGAGAAGGTCATGGCCATGGTTTCCTCCCCTCCCTGCCATGCAACAGACAGAATCCAGGTGAACAATAACATTTATCCAGGCAGCAAACACCAGGTCACCCTCCCAGCACCATGACCCCGGGAGAGGAGGGCAGCACACCAACATCTACACCCACACACACCCTGGGGCTTCTGGGTTCAGCTTCAGCCACCACAGAGCCAGCTCAAACTGCCTCTTGCCACTCCAGGCTTCAGCAGACAGGAAATCCATCCTGTCCTTCATTTACCACAGCCAGATCCTGGGTCCTGGTTGCTCCTAGTCTGGATACAGATGGAGAACAGGAAGGAACAGGGAAGGGAAGCCAAAAGCTATGGCTGCAGGAAAGCTATGACTTTAATGTGTGGTTCTTAACTCTACCATGGCCAAGGGAGTCATCCATGTCTCTTTACCCTCAAGGAGAACCTGTTTTGGAAGATCCCAAGAATCACAGAATCAATGAGGCTGGAAAAGCCCTTAAGATCACCGAGTCCAACCATTAATCCAACATTTCCATGCTCACCACAAGATCATGTTCCCAAGTGCCACACCCACATGTTCTTTGAACGCTTCTGGAGATGGTTATTCCAAGGATCCTAAGCACCATCAGAGATTATCTGTCCCCCCTAAAATTGTCAGCTGAAATGTCTGCTGAGCTCCAGGCAACAAAACACTATTTAGGGAAAGCCTGTGAGGATGGTTCCATGGAAAGATTCAGACTGATAACACAGAGAGGGCCAAAGCAGTGATTCAAAGTTCTGGTGATTCATATCCTCCCTCCTCCAATGGATGTGGGACAGAGATGGAGATCAGAGCCAGAGCAGGTCCCTGTCATTGAGGGGCTGATTGCAGAGGTCTGGCTTATGAGAGCCCAGACTGGGACAGTTTGCTCCCTCTGCCTTTGGGTTTTTGAAGTTCATTAAGAAAAAAACAAACAAACAAAAAGCCACAAACAAAAACAACCAATCAGAGCAATTATCTTGTACTTTTTGCTTCCCCTCCTTTCTCCCTTTAGGGACACTTTCCTAAAACACACACAATTTTCTTCCAAATGCATTTAAAGCAGAAAATATCTTCCTCACCTTCTCCAGCCAGTCCAATTCTACACAGGGTTGTTAGGAGAAAATCACTTTCTAATTTGCTTTATAATTGGTGACTGTTTTACCATTAATGTTTCCCAGTGCAGGTTTCTAAGATGCAGATTCACTGGGGATCTGGATCACGTCAAACCAGATGTGGGGAGGGAAAAAGCTGCAGCAGGAGGAGGAATAACCATGGGAGATACAACATCTGCTGCACGCCAGGACCATTTTTTGCTAACAAGATTTTGTAAGGAACAGACCAGTCTAATTTCACTGCAGAGGCTGGCTGTTTCAGAACAATGCCTTCACTCAGACTTGCAGAATCAGCAAAATAATCTATTAGCATGGCTGCACTCCCTCCCTCCCTTCTGGGCAACTGGGAACTGAAAGAATCCTGTCTTAAATGTCACTCACACAGACAAGAGAGCAAGAGGCACCCAAGCATGGTGAGCAATGGTGACACGGTGACACAGCAGACACAAAGGTCCCTGTGCTGCCCTGCTGCAGGCTCCTGCCACTGGGATGCCATTTTGAAAAAAGGGGAATTAATAAAATTTGCACAAAGGTGACAGAGGAAAGGGAAATGGGGTGAGTTTAGAATACCACGGGTCTATGCTTTCAGATGGATTAATATAGGATCATGGAACCATGGAGTGGTTTGGGTTGGAAGGGACCTTAAAGATCATCTCTCTCCACCCCCTGCCTGGGCAGGGACACCTTCCACTAGACCAGGTTGCTCAAACCCATCCAACCTGGCCTTGAACACTTTCAGAGGTGCAGCAGCCATAGCTTCTCTGGGCAGCCTGTGCCAGTGCCTCACCACCTTCGCTATAAAAAATTGTGCTGTTGTATTGACTTTTAATCTCTCATTTTTCAGTTTAAAACCATTATCCCTTGTCACTATAGGCTCTACTTAAAAGTGTATACTTGACAGATCAGCTTCATGCACATGGAAGGGCAGGCTTGGTTGGGAGTATCTACACCCTACAGAACTGTTTCTGGGGTTTGTATTGCCTCAGTCAGGCATCCCTAATGCTAATCCACTCACAGTATCTCAGTGTGTACACATTTCTATTGCTATCAGCTCTCACACCATGCAGAGGGCACTGGACACTCCACCCACAGCAAACAGGACTTGTTTGTGAAGGGAGGCATCCAAAAACACACACTGCCCACAAACACCTTGACTCAGTCTGTGTACCACAGAACCACACAATGGCATTTGTTCTGGCACCAGGAAGAGCAGGGACAGAGGCAAACAAGACCTAAAGGTCAATTTGCAAGACCTTGACAGGTCCCTCTGCAGTTTTATCTTCCAGGTATCCAAAGTACAAAGGCACCTAAAAAATGATAAAGCAGTGAGAGGTGGGGAGACACGAGAGGCTGCAGAGTACTGCACTTCCCCAGCAGCAGATGGAGAGGGATTGGAAGGAGTATGGCACAAGTACAGAGACCCAGAGCTGTCATTCCTCCCACATGCCCTTTCCAGGGATACACTCTTGGGAAGTGCCATCATTACTCCACCCAGGACATCTCTACCCAGCCAAGACTGATGCAGAGGCTGGCACAGCCTGGCTTTTAGCATCACCACACATCCAGACACATCCAGCCCTCCCCAGGCCATCTCTCCCACAGCAAGTGCTTTTGTCTGGTGGCAAAGCCACTAAGGAAAAAAAAAAATACTCCCTGGATACCAAAAGCCCTGAGGTCTGCAGAAGTCACTGCCAAAGCAGAAAAGTCTTCACATGGCTCACTGACACACTGGGGGACGGGCTGCTCAGAGCAGTGAGGTGATGTGCCACAGGTCACCCCATCAAGAGGCACAAGTGGTCCCTCTGGGTGCCAGTCCCAGCACAGCCCAGTCACCAGGGGAAGCATCCTTCCTTCAGAGGAATGATGTCACCTGGCTCCCTTTCATGCTGCATCACCCGAGCCAGCCAGACCTTACAGCTGCACACAACCACAGTCATGAGATATGGAGAGGGCACTGGGCAAATGCAGCTCTCAGAGATGGCTCCACCTGCATCTCCTTCCCGAAATCCTGGTCCATGTAGGCACGGGCTCTAGGGAGCTACACCAGAAGGGGGAGGAAGAGGGAAAAACAAGCTCCCAAGGCTGTTTAACACCCTCTGACAGATACACCTGTCTGACTCAGCACAGTGCTGCTGGCCACTTTGCCCAAGCTCCCCCATCCTCCATCATATCCCAGTCCTGAGCTCTCCTACAGATCTCCTTTGGCCAGCTTCCCTTGGGAAGGACTTGCAGGGTGAACCAACCCTGGTTTGGCAGCATTGTGAGTTTAAAATACACCCACACTCCAAAGCCTGTCCTCTCACATGGGACACCATGCTATCACTCGCTCCAACAAGTGGGATTTAATCTCAAGCAGAGGAACTGCTTTGGCTTGAAACTGTAAGCATCAAGCCCCAGACCTGGAGGTCATGCAGGTACAAGTGAGGGGCCACAAACCACAGGCAGGAGCCCTGAGGATGCTCCACATCTTGCACCACTTTTGAGCCATCTGTCCCCACCCTGGAGGATGCAGAGCTGGGGCCATGCTGGTGGAAAGGGAGAAGCCTATCCAAGTAAGTCCTGCTGTGAAAAACTACAGTATTTCAGGAGGAATGGTCCAAATCCAGCCATTCATCACAGAGCTAATATGGAATCCTGGAGCAAGCTGCACTGCTTCTGCCTCCAAGCAACTTAATTCAGCAGCTGCCCTGTCTGAATCCCAAATCCTGTGTCCCACTGAAAGCCAGTCTTCTAAAACAGGATTTAGAAATCTAAATTGTGCAAGATTTTTTTGTCGGTTTTGTTTGTTTGTTTTTAATTAACCTAAGAGTCAAGTTGTTGATGGGAAAAGAAGCATTGGAAGCTGCAAAGGAAAACTACCTCCACACTCCATTGTGCGTATCTAAGATCAAAATCTCCAAGCTGCTTTCCTGTGGAGACACCTCCCTCACCCCCTTGAGCCATACTCTCTCAATTTCCCTGTCCCAGGGCAAGGAAATACCCTTTGGTTTGTGATTGTGTCCCATTCATAGCACCTCCATTCAAAACCAGGACTTGACCTCACTGCAATCTAAATTAATCCCTGACTATGCAATGATGATGAAAAATGAGGTTATCATGAGTTTAAGCCATTTAAAGAAACTACTTTTGGCCCACGCCTATTCTGGTTATTCATACACTGGGTGTAGCTTTGCAAACAGAATCCTGTTTTATGAGAAAGCCACCCTCTAGAGATGTGGAGTCATGAGCTTCTGCTAACTGGGAGAAGGGACATTAATTCTTATGTCAGTGGCATTTGCATCAGACCACAGTCAAAATTTAACCATCCATGACCATTCTCTGTTAAGATGGTTTGTTCATCCTTTTCCTTCTTGAATGTGGACTGGGAAGAATGTATCACTGAGCAGTGATTTCTTCCCAAAGACACAGAAATAACAAAGAAGCATTGTTTTATATTTCCACTCATACACACTCACTCACAAATTCACACACACTCTCACACAATCTTCACATTTTATCTTCATTCTGCAAGTGGCAGCACCATGCCTGATCAAGTCTTTTCAAGGGCTTCAGTGAAACACACTTGCTCCAGCAGGGGGGCCTGCCCTTAACAGAGGCAAATCACCCCAAAATCCCATCCTCTCTGAGGGCTCAAAGATTAGAGCCCACAGGCACTGCAGAAACTCCCAAGCTACACCAAGATTAAAAGCCTTGGCTGATTCAGAGCATGCATCCAGCTCTGGGATCCTCACCATAAGGAGGACATGGACCTTGCTTGCTGGAGCAAGTCCAGAGGACACCACAAAGATGCTCAAAAGGCTGAAGCAGCTCTGCTATGAAGACAGGCTGAGAGAGCTGGGGTCTGTAGACAAGAAGGATCCAAGGAGACCTTAGAGCTCTTTCCAGTGCCTAAGGCAGCTCCAAGAGAGCTGGAGATAACTTTTGACAAGCACGTGAAGTAACAGCACAAGGACAAATGGCTTGAATGGCTTTACACTGAATAAAATCAGGTTTAAGTTAGATAATAGAAATAAATTCTTTCCTGTGAGGTGGCAAGGCACTGGCACAGGCTTCCCAGACAAGATGTGGATGCCCCATCCCCAGGACAGGTTGGATAGGGCTTTGAGTGGTGAGGAACATATTCAGTGCAGGTATCTGGATGAGCAGCTGCAGTTTGAACTCTGGGGAGAGGGAGCCCAAGCCTGAGACAAGAGGCTGTGAACTGCTGACCAAGGAACAAAGGGCACCTGTGACTGGACACTCTGAGACTCTCCAGGCTTTCCCATGCTGGGACTGTGAGAGGATGAAAAACTAAGGTTTCCCTTGTTTGCAGTCCTTCCTCAGAGGCAGCAGCTTGAGCCATTTTTCTGTCACTGCACCAAGATGAAATAATTTTAGTGATCCAAATGTCTGAGACTCTGTTATGGGAAAGCTGGGGTTATGGTAAGGAAACCTGGTCTGACTGTGAGAGCAGGGAGTCAAATGGGGCACACAATGTCTGCCTGAGGATGCCTGCTACAAAGGGGTTTTGGTCCCAGCTCAGGTAATGGGAATGTGATTGCCAGAGTGGCTCCTGGATGGTTGGGCAGGGAAGTTTCCTTAACACTGAGCAACCAGACCTAGTGGAAGGTGTCTCTCCCATGGCAGGGAGGGTGGAACTAGGTTATCTGGACACCAAACCACTTTGTGGTTCTATGATAAGCAGCTCTGTAATTGCTCCACAGGTTGAATGTGCCCCTCCAGGACCCCAGAGCTCAGTCTGGGAGGATTTGCACATTCCCTCCCACGGAGCTCAGAGGCAGTGGATGCCCAGGACTCCTTTCTGCAGCACCCTCTGCTATTGTTCTGCTCTTCCTCATTACCAATACAATAATTTCATGCCACCAATATGCAGCTGCACTTAGCAGCATGCAATGAATCTAATTCAGGGATTTTACAGTCACTTTTGCTTTTAAGGCCATGTCCTTCTGATGCTGAGGACAGAGCAGACTGGCTGGAAATTTCTTATCAAAGGCTGCACTAGTGCCAAGCAGCTTATCAAGTCCAGTCCTCACTGGGGCTGGTGGGGAGAGTGTGCTTGCCTGGCACCATGAGGCTGTGGCCCTGGGAGGATCTGGCAAGACCTGCTGGAATGCAGTCAGGGTCAGCATCATAACTAATGGGAGTAGAGACCTTTTAACATAAGTACAAAAAATAACAATGAATCTCTTGTTCATCCTTGAGGGATGGGGTAGCCTATGAATGGCTTAAAAATGTAAAAACAAGGTCAATTCAGGGATTGCATTAAATGATGACCAAATCCTTTCCTGGCAAGGAACAGCCAGACTGGCAATCAGCTCCAGTTTTACTGAAAACAGCAGATAAATTAACAGGCAAGTGGCTCATAAATTCTTAAGCTGAGAAATGCAAAGGCCTTGAAGGATTTTGACCCCTGTGATGGACCCCAGACAGAGTGTGCTGACTGTTCAGAGGAGACAATCCCTCAGTCAATCCAGCAGCACAGAGGAGCCCCAGCATCAACACTAACCCCAAGCATTCTTTGGGTGACACCAAAACTGAGAGACACAGGCCAAGACACTGCAAAAAGCTCAGCAAAGACACCCCTGGAGCACAGAAGTTGGTATTTTAGTCTCTCTGGAAGAAACACCCCCAAGTGGGGCACCAGAGGGTTTTTGCACCCAATGGTCACTGCCAGTGTAAGTGCCTCCCTGCTAAACTCTTGGTGAGCTTCAGAGAGCAAAGAACTGCAACAACCCAGCCTCTATCATCCCCATTATCTTCACTCTGGTGCTTTTGCCAGCTTCCCAGCTTGCACTACACGCTGGGGAAAAGACCTTTTAATGCAGAAACCTGTGGGCAGGGAAGTGCTGGTCCGGCTTTTAGTGAATTAGTTCATTGACTCCTTTCCCCTTCCAGGAAACCCCCAAGGGGATTGACTGTATAATCCTCACTCAGCAAGAGAAAAGAGCTAAGTGCTTAATAATGTAAAGAAAAGTGGAGCTAAGAGATGCTCTCCCATCCTGCAACACCTCTGCCAAAGACAACAGCTCTAGAGACAATGGACATAATGCATCCTGCATGATAGGACAGGGGAGAATGGCTTTAAGGTGAAATAGGGTAGATTTAGATCAGCTGTTAGGAAGAAATTCTCTCCTGTGAGGGTGGTGAGACACTGGACCAGGTTGTCCTGAGAAGCTGTGGCTGTCCTTTCCTGGAAGTGTTGAAGGTCAGGCTGGATGGGGCTCTGAGCAATCTGGTCTGGTGGAAGGTGTCCCTGCCCAAGGAACTAAAGGAGCTTTAGGATCCCTTCCAACCCAAACCATTCTATGATTCTGTGAATGGACAAAACCCCTATACACAAGTCACAGTAGATTTATACCAGGCAGAGAATGGCTATTGAAAAATACTGTTTTCTTGGTTTCTAAAACAAGATTTCTCTTGTCTGTCTGGGAGAAAACTTCAGGGCTGTGACTGAGAGCATCTCTCCCCCGTGCCATAGTAGGGCTGAAAATGCCATGCCCAAAGATCTCCTGCTTCCACAACATTCCCCAAACACCTGGCCTCTCTCCCCCACAACTACTCTCTTAGGCTTTCCCCTCCAAATAACACTGCTCTCATCCAGACAAAACACTATTACCATTTAGCAAGAATATATCTATATGCTCTTTAATCAGTGACAATCTCCCCTGACAATTAATTCCTGCAGAGATAATTCAGCGCTTGCAAGTAAATACTGGAGAGAGATAAAAATACTGAGAAACAGACATGGAGGGAAAAACTCTTCCCCTGAAGATTGGGGGAGGTGTAGACTTAATCCAAGAGAGTTTTTCTGGAGGTTGCACATCATCCAGGCTTGACCTGACAGTCCAGGGATGCAGCTCAGGTTCAACAACAGCCACGCATCACCTCGAGCCACACAGTCACTGTGACAGCAGCTGGCTTGGAAGCCCTTGTGTTTGTCACAGCTTCTTGTTACACCCCCTTTGGCACAGCTCAGCACAGAGATCCCACCTGGAGCCCTCCAAGCACCTTTGGGATCTCATGTTCCAGCCACTCTGCACCTTAAGGATGGCCATGAGGTGCTCCTGCAATGGCTGCAGCACACTGCTGGGGACAGGAATGCACTCAGCATGCAGCAGCCCACCTGCCTCCCAGAATAGGGAGGAAAAAACCATCTCCATGCTCAACCTTGCTCCCTGGGAAGAGCTGAAGGATCAGAGCATGCAGCTTGTGTTCAACATCACACCTGTGCATGATGTAAGCCTCTCACCAGGCTTCATTTGCTTCCCACAGGTGCAGTGATGCCCAAGCTTGTCCTGGCTGGTGACATGTCCCAGCAGCAGGTCATAGCTTGGTGCGCTGAGCCTGAACCAAGTGGCCCTCTTGCTGCAGAGAGAAAACAAGTCCTAGGTAAGGCCCAGAGGTATTAAAGACAGACCCTAATGGAAGCCTGTAACAATGCCATGGCATCACTGGAAGCACTCTGCACCCAAGAAGAGAGCTTGGGACAGTGATGATTAGAAGAGATTAACTCTTTTCCCACAAGGTAATGAGTCTCTTCTACCTCAGACAAACATAGTTTTTCCACAGGGGATCAACAGACACAGCAGATGCCCCAAATCTCCCCTTAATTTTGCCACCCATTCTGCACCTCCTCCATCCCCTCCCCTTCTACTCATCTTTGTGTCACCCCTTCTTATTTACCCACCTCCCAAACATCCAGACCAGCTCAATGCACAGACCAAACCTCCTGCTTCCAAGGTGCACTGCCAGCACTCCTGTCCCAAAAGGGGAGGGCAAAACTCTGAGCTTGAGGGTCAGGCTGACATTTCCACTGGGAGTGGTACTGTTTGCCCAGGTACAGATCTCCCCCTCCTTCACACAGCAGCATACAGAGCACAAGTGAAAGAAGTTCCAAGCAAGGTGCTGGGATTTGGGCTAAGCCCAAAAGTTCTGTCTAATTTCTAATGCAACAGCTGGATGCTGCTGCCAAAAGGAGCTGCTGATGCTGCCTGAGTGATCTCCAAAATCTGCTTGGCCTAGCCCAGGAAGAGCCAGCTTTGTTTTTGAGTGGATTCACTAAACAGGGCTCTTCAGGACCCCTTCCCTGCCCGGGCTGATGCTGTGGTTTCCCTCTCTCCAGAGCACTCCAGTAATTGGCTTTCGCCGGGCTGCATCGCGGAGGCGTCCAGCAAACAACCACCGGAGCCAAAACACGATGAGAGGGCTCAAACAGCTGCTCCTCTGCACAGATCTGGCATCCAGAGCAGGGCTGGAGGCCAAGGAAAGCAGGGAGGGAGGGAGGACACCCTGCTGGAAATAATAAGGCTGAGCCTGTTCCAGGAAAGGCTGCAGTGCCGGATGCAGGAGGAAGTTGAAGCAAAACAGCCTGAGCAGGGAAAGGACCCGAGCTACTCCTCAGCTTCTCTTTTTCCCCTCTGCCCAGAAAAACCTCAAGCAAAATGGAAAGCACTGCAGAGACTGGGGGTTTTGTTGTTTTGTTGGGGTTTTTTGCCAAAGCATCCTCAAGCTTTGGGAGTGCATGCAGGAACAGGGAGGATGCTGGAAGAATAGCTGGGAAGGTAGAGATGCACACACGGAGGATGGACTGTTTAGATCCATACTAGCACCATGGAAGCATATAGAAATAAGATCCTGCCTCTGTCAAAGCACATTCCCAGCACCCTAGAGAATTCACCATGCAAGTGCTTTATCTGAAAAATCACAGAATGGTTTGGGTTAGGAAGGACCTTCAAGATCACCTAGTTCTGATGGCCCTGCTGTGGCCAGGAACACCTTCCATTAGACCACAGTGCTCAAAGCCCATCCAACCTGGCCCTGAACACCTCCAGGGACAGGGCAGCTACAGCTGCTCAGGGCTTTACCATTTATCTCTTATGTCTGATTTCTTTCTGGAGATCACAAGTGACAACTTTTCCAAGAAACCAAGTGGTTGTTTTTAATAGTGGTCAGCTTTTATTTCCATTCTCCACCCACTCTGTTCTCA
The DNA here is from genome assembly GCA_030060385.1 of Muscicapa striata striata. NCBI lineage: Eukaryota > Metazoa > Chordata > Aves > Passeriformes > Muscicapidae > Muscicapa > Muscicapa striata. Next base: position 449,218 of record JAREIS010000257.1, read on the forward strand.
CAGCAAAGCTAGAGACATGATGAGCTCTTATGTTTTATCACAATTTTAGCTGAAACTCTCTAAAACAACCCATGGCCATGGCCCTGGGAGATAAAAGTGTGTACACACCATCCCTTCCTTGCAGACAGTATCCCTGGGACTGGGGACTCCATTTCTTGGTAAAGAAATCCCCAAAACAGTATCTGCCAAAAGCTGGGAGTATCACTACTTGCTTTTTTCTGAGAGAGATTTAACTGTGATTGCCTAAGAGATGATTTGCTGGTTGTAATAGAAACAAAATGTTGTGGTTTAATAACTGCACCATGCCATTCAATAGCACACAAGCAGAACAGTTGATTTCAACTTCGTGGACATTTTGGACTCTACCGAATCCTGTATTAACTTGGAAAAGCTGACAGTGATTGCTTTCTTGCAGAAGATGCTGGGATTTTTCCTGGACTCTGTCCCTCAGAAAGCCAGTATGAATTCAGGCAGAATCAGGTCCAGCAACTAAAAATGTCAGCTTGCATTGTCTGTTGGCACAAAGCAATTTTCTCCATGAAATTTAGTTACTTTTGCTGAAATGAACAATTGAGAGGAAAAAAATAGAGAAATGTCTTTGAGAAAGAGGCTTCTCAAAACTTTAGCAGAAAAGAGGCCAGGTGTGAGCTCAAATTCTTTTCTTAATGGTGATTTTGTGGTCAAGGCAGCTGAGTAGGACTGATCAAACAATCCTACCAGACAGAGCCATCATGAGTCTGCTACTGCTCAGCATGCATTCCTTCTGGTGCCCAAACTGCTGGCAAAGTTCCCTTTATCTGGTGCAGAGGCAGCAAAACAAGGACCACCTCTATGTCATGCTGAGCCTCAGAACCTTGCTGGCACATGAGACCCACTTGCAGCCTCCAGTCCCACTGACAGCCCATGCCAGAAAGAGCCCTGGTCCAACACTCTATGCTAATTGCTTTAAGGGTCCCCTCCTATCCAAACAGTTCCATGATCCTGTGAAACTGCAGAGCTGGAGGCTGGAAGAAGTTTGAATTCACTCCATGCTTCATCAGGGATGGGTTTGGACTAGGTGAGCATGACGTGCAGGTGAGGTTCAGAGAGCTTTCTTAGAAAGACCTCATGCTCTAAAGAGCAAGGCAGCAAGAGGATAATACCTGCCTGAACACCAAGGGCTGCAAGTGAGATGAAAACAGGAAAGCAGATGGAGAAAAGCCCTGAGATGCTGAGCAGAACACAAGCAATCTCCATCCCTCTACAAAGGGATCCAACCCTCTGTCTTTAGACATGGGGCTGAAGTAACATGTGTGACCTGACTGCAAGCCACCAAGAGGGTCTCAAATACATCCCCACCTTTTAGTCCCAGATAAAGTTGTTTAGAAAGTCTCAGCTATCAGCTGCCTGCTGTGTAAATGGGATGTGCAAGGTGTGTTCACGTTGGCCCTCACAGTGAGACCAAACCATGGTCAGCCCTTGTCTTCAGAAGGCAGCTGTGCACAAAGCCTCTTTTCCTTCAGCAGACAAGGGGAATAGACTAAAACTCACACAGGGCTCTGCACAAACCCAGTGTCCAGGCAGAGCCACAGTGGAAGACAAAGGCAGAGCAGAGGGAAGCGAGGTCCCCTCCCACAAGGAGCCCGGTGGGAGGCTGAGGGGCTCAGCCCCTCTGGCCACACAACACCAGTCAGTTCAGCTCCATCTCTCCCTCCACACAAAGCCTTTTGTCCACCCCTGCAGACTGCCCTCGCCCAGACAGACACAGCACTGTGCTGTGCAAAGCCAGCTGATCTCCTGGGCTGCCAGCGCGGGCGAAGATGATGACGGCAGCTCGGGCAACCCTAAAACACCCAAATGGCACCAAGTGTGGAAAGGCACGGGCTGGGCAGACAGGGATGCTGCTCCCCACAGGGAGGGAGGGAAGGAAGGAAACCCAGGTGTGTGAGGCTGGGATACTGCCACTCCCCAGCCACAATCATCACTGCTACCTGGGACTCCTCGTGCTTCAAGGCAGTCAGAGCACTGCTCTCAGTCAACTCCAAGCAGATGGCTGTAACAAGACATACAAATTCCCCATGCTGGCACTGAAGGCAACAGAAGAGGGACTGGCAACACTGGGGACAGGCAATGTTATCCCCAGCCTCCCTCAAGCTGCCTTCATGACAGGCACAGCAGCATGGAGGAGAGGCAGAGGACAAGGTTTTTGCACAGAATAGAAAGGATGGGTACGACCACCCTCCTCCTCCAAGATCCCAAAACCACGTCACCTACCCAAAGCTTATCTTCTTTTCCCTTTCCAAATGAACCACCAAGAGTATTCTAGTGGAATGGCAGGAGGGTTGGAACTAGATCTTCAAGGTCCCTTCCAACTCACCATTCTGTGACTCAGAGATAACACCCTGCCTTGCTGGACCCAACAGCCTTGTACAATACCAACCCAGCTGCAAACAATCTCTCTGGTTTATGCATGGGGAAACTAAGCCACAGAAAAGCCTCTTTTGTTCTTGGACCTCACTGGATGCAGAAAAGCTTGGACCTGAGCACAGCAGGTCTTCCTGGCACCCTAGAGGCTCAGGGTACCAGGTCTGGGTAAATGAATGCTGCTGGGGAGAGGAGATGTTGGCTGGGGCTTGGCACCCTTGGTGAAGGGTGCACTGTGTGTTTTTAGGAATGCCTGAGAGCAGAGATGGTAGAGAGCAGTGTTGAGGGGCAAGGGGATGGGTGCACTTACTTTGGGTCGCTTCCACTGGATGCCCTGGATCCTTGACTTGTAGAAGAGCGAGTCGTCGCTGGCAGGGAAGAGCGGGTCCTCGAAGAGCTGCCTGCGCCGCTGGCACTCCTTCTTCAGAGAGGCATAGCGCTGGTTCTGGTACGGCTTCACCGAGGAGAACATCCTTCCCAGGGCTCTGGGGGACAGCAGAGCAGCAGTGAGACAGGCACAGCCTGGCCAGGGACACTCAATCCTCTCTGCAGCATCCGAGTGGCAGCACCAAGACATGGTGGCTGAAGACAACCACCTCTGAGCCCAAGTGTTCCTTGTTCATCCCCTGGGTCTGGGACTCCCTCTTACCCCCCAAGCTGGCCAAACAACACCAAACCAGGCACAGTATGGATAATAACTGGTGTCCTGCTTCTTAACAAATTTGTAACTCATTTGGGAAGAACACAGCCCTCAGAGGCAAAGGAGGAAAAGACACCCCCTGCACCATGGGTGTGCACAGCTGTGGGGCTGAGCCCTACCCAGAGCACCCCCACCATGGAGCCTCAACTCACAAAATTGTGCATTTCATGATTTTGTTAGAGACACCAATTTCTCAACAGACTTTATAAGATTGGGTTTTAATTTAAAAAAAGGTCTCCTGGCAGAGCACCACGTGTTTCTGGATTAATTATTCTTTCCTGACAAGCGTCTTCCTTCCAGGGCAGAGATGTGAATTCAGCAATCCAGACAGCAGGAAACCATTGCTCAAATGCTCCCCAGAGAGAGATCAGCACCTCTCCATCATCCCTGCCTTTTGGTCACTGGGTACCAACTCCTTTGCTCAGGCACAAGGAAAAGTGGAGTTCTGCATAGCTCCCCACTACCGACTCACAGACTTTTTCCAAAACTCCCTCCCTAAAGTTTCTCTGCATTTATTTGTAACAGCCACATACAATCCTTATCTCTCCCCAAAATAGGATGTCCTTTTCCAAAAGCTGACCATTAGTGACCTCAGTCTGGAAATGTCTAGTGTGGCTTCCTAAAGAAATGGGAATGTGTGTAACTCCACATAACCATGGCAGCATGGAATCACTGAGGTTGGAAAAGACCTCTAAGTTCACCTATGCCAATTGTTAACCCAGCACTGCCAAGTCCACCACTAAAGCCTGTGCCTAAGTGACATAATCCATCTTTAGTCTCCACCATGGCAAAACTAAGGGTGCCCCATCCAGTGGGTGTATGCACACAGCAAGCTGACCTCTCACCCCTCCTAGTGAGACATACAGAAACCATATGCTTGTTGTGCTATCATAATGTGGTGGGATAAAGAAGTTGTGATAATGACTCATTAGAAGCAGCTAATCTGTAAACATCCAAAATCCCAAGGATTATATGATCACTTATGGTCAGCATCAATTTAAGTGTCACATCCCTTGCTAATGAACCACTAGGATTAGCTGAAGGAAAGCAGGTGTCTGAGAGCTAAACTAATGCCCATTCTGATGCTCGAGGAGCACTGCCCACCCAGCCAGCTTTCTCTCCTCTGGGAGAGACAAAAACACTTCTCCTATGGAAAGCTGAAGAGCAAAGCACAGGTTTTAATTGACAACATTTATCAGCTTGATTAGCAGCACAAGTGCTCATCACTCAGAGCTTAAGTGAACCCAAAATAATCCCTTTGCTCACTGCTCCACTGTGCTACTGAGGAAGAGTTGCAAAAGCAGCTCCTGGGGATTTTCTCCCTCCCATCAGTACCAGATGCTTTGTAGCATCCCAGATGCTACAAAGAGGCCCAAGTACATCACCTGCCCTCAGAAAAGCCTTAAAAATAAATGGCCTGATATAAACCCCCAAAAATACATCAAATTTACTCCATGTAGAAAGGCTGACAGCCTCATTGAGCAGTCAGGGAATGCACCAGTAGTCAAATCTACTCTGCTAAGAGGGCCAGGAAAGGCACTGGCCTTCAGCTCTACAGCAGAGGAAGGGGTGAAAAATAAGGGAGATGTACTCAGGGAGGTCATGGGGACATCCTGGCACTGAACAAGGTCCTTCTGAGTGACAATCAGGCCAAGACTTTTACAGTGATAGCACTCATTGCTACAGAGAGACATGGGGAAAGCAGCAGTGCTGGGAAAGGAAGGTTGGCAACTGCCTTCTGCAGGAATACAACAGGCTGAGACAGGAGGAGGGTGCTGTTAGCTGACATGCAAGATGAATTGCTTGGACTGGTGCATGAACTGTGCTGAGAGACATGAAAGGGTATTTCCATGGGAGGTTGTGCAGAAAGAATCTGAGATTAGGAAGGGTGCATGGAAAGGAGGGCAGGAGGGAGGTTTTCTAAAAGCCACACTCAAGTTAAAGGCAGGAGATTTGGGTTTGATGTAGGAGATGCTGGATGCTGCTCTGCAGCCTGTACTGTGGCCAAGGGCCGGCACTTGGCTGCTCATTCATAAAATTACTGCTACACCCTGCAGCTTGGAGCTGTGCTTTCCAGTGATCCCTGCAACACTGACTTTCACAAGACACCCTGGGCAATGTCCATCCCTACGAGAACAGGACCACATCATCTCAGCCAAGGAGCTCCAGCCTCTCTGATGCCCAGATCTGCCTGAATTTTGCCCTGCTATCCCACCCTACAGTGACTGTCACCTTGCCAGCCATCTGTCCTCACTGCAGGGCTACTCTCACCTGACAGCCTGTAGATGGATTTGAGTTGCAAAGGAAATGCCAAGCAGAAGGGGAAGGGATACTGTTCAGGATCATTTAGAAAAACAAATAAATGAAAAAAAAAAAAAAAAAAACCACCTTGCAAAATAATTAAAAGGAAGGGGCACAGGAAATGTTCTCAAGGCAGCGTTAAAATTCATTACTCTCTCTAATTTGCAGCATTTCATGCTTACCAGGCTGAACTTCACCTCTGCCACATTAAAATGCCCAAAGGCTGTCTAATTACTCTTTGCCTTCTTGGACCAAGCTCAGATGCTCCAGGAGCACAAGAACTGAGTGTTTTCACGCCTGATTTGAATTAACAACCCTACACTTGCATATGCATATATCTACATGTGAGCAGAGAGGGGAATCTGCACTCACCACTCTTAGCATGAATTTTTATAATCAGTGGTCTGATCCCAACCTCAGTCCTGCCACAAGGGAGTTAGACAAGAAACTACTTTGTTGGAAGACTGAGCCAGACTTATGACTCAGTGATGTTGTGGACTCCCCTTTTCACCTCCACCATCATCCAGGTGCTCCAGCTCCTGCCAGCTGGTAAAATCATGGCTCTAATAACTGCAGCAGGGAGAAGGATTTAAAGTGTTTGCACTGGCCAGGACCAAACACCTGCTGAAAGGCTCTTCCCTCCTCCCCTCCAAACATCTTCCTCTCCTTCCTTCCAGCTCAGAGGCTTCTCAGGTGGCTGGCATGGGCTCAGCAAGCTTGTGTCATCGCCAGGCTGCAGCCTGGCCAGGAACAAAGCCTCCTTGCTAGCAGATCCTACAGCTGCCTGCCTGCAGGTCAGACTAAACCTTTTCTTCTAAAGGACAGGTTCTGCTGCCCTTCAGCTCCATTCCCACTAACCAGGAGAGGGCTTTGATATCACATTGCAAAAGCACAGATCAGCCAAGGAGAGGATGAACCAGGAACCAGGCATGTGGTTGCCCAATCCTCAACCAGGTGCAATGTTATGGGGCTCAGCAGAGGGGTGTTCAGAGCAGCAGGTAGGCTTTTTCTAAATATGTAATTTAAATAATTTTTTACAGCCTCCTTGGGTGTTTGTATTGACATTAATGTGGCAACTCCAGGGTTATCCCCTCACCTACCAACACCAAAGTCCAGCTCAGCAGAGGAAGCCCTGTTGATGCAAGGAGACCTTTACACACTGTTTCTGCAGGACCCTGGGAAGAAGAAACAGTTGAATTGTCGCTCACTGCTTACACTGAACACAAGATAAGCACTCCACACCTCTTGGCCAACAACTCTATGCCACCCATGAACAAAAAAGCCTCAAGTCACCTCAGAATCATAGAATGGTTTGGGTTGGAAGGGACCTTCAGGATCCTCTAGTTCCAGCCCTCCTCACACAGCTCATTTGGGCAACCTGTGTCAGTGTCTGTGCCATTCCCAAAGCCCTTTCCCACTCCCAGCTGTGCATGCACTGAGGCTGTGCTTTGTACCCCAGTGGCATGGCCCAGGGCCAGCAGCACAGGGCAGCATCCTGCATTAGCAACACCCACAAGGAGGGAAGATGAAACCGCACTGATGGAAATTAGAAAACAAGACATCATTTATCCTCAAATTGACTGCTGTTAACCAGGGAAGCTAATTCCCATGGGAAGTTACAGGTAGCTCGTGTCCAGATGTTTTTCAGCACAGTTGGATATCTTTGCAGAGCAGCTGCTTTAGCCAAAATGCAGATTACTGAATATTTACAGTGGCTACTTGCTGAAACAACACTGTTGAAGAACAGAGCACTGAGTGTCCCCTTCTGCCTTTATCGCTTTTCTTCATCAGGTCATATTTCTGTTCTCATTTAAGAATTAAAAGCTCTGCTAGGCTAAGGGTGAAATAATTTTTACTCTTAATTATGTTTGTAACAATCTCTGATTTCAATCAGTGATTTGCTACAGCACAGATGGCATCCAAATCAGGACACCTTAACGTGGCACCTTTCAGCCTGAGGGTTAATCTTGCATGAGCAACCACAGGGACTAGCTGCTCCCCCTCAGAAACTCAGTGCAGTGGATCTAGCCCCAAAAGACATCGGCTACTACTGAAAATAAACAACAAAAGGAAGTTTTTTGACAAGGGCATGTAGTGATAGGACAATCTGGGATGGCTTGAAACTGAAAGGGAGTAGGTTTAGATTTGATATTAGTAAGAAATTATTCCCTGTGATGGTTGTGAGGCACTGGCACAGGTTGCCCAGAGAAGCTGTGGATGCCCCATCCCTGGCATGTTCAAGGCCAGGTTGGATGGGGCTCTGAGCAACCTGGTCTGGTGGAAGGTGTCCCTGTCCCTGTCCATGGCAGGGGGGTGGAACTGGAAGGTCTTTAAGGTACTTCCATCCCAAACCCTTCTTGTATGAATCAAGAGCCATTTTTCATTAAAAAGAGCATTTGCACCCGGGCCAGGGAAAGGGCAGGGTCACACATCCTGGCAGAAAGAGACTGCAAGTGGCTCCATATCACTAAAACATGCCTGGCTGTCAGCATCTGCACAAAATCAGCTGGAGATAAGATGACACATTTGGAGGCCATTTCCGGCAATGCTGTGATTTTTATCATACTTGCTTTATTTCCTCTGGTTGTTTTTTTTCCACCAGAACATCACCCCATTATTGCTTAACAGCAAGACAACAGCACAGGCAGAGACACAGGCAGTCAGCAGGTCTCATGTGCAGGATTGGGACATTTTCCTCCTGGGAAGGCCAGGGTTAACAGGATGGTCTGGGCATCCTTGAACACCATCTCCTTCAGGAGCCAGCAGGTCTGCTGGCCAGGAGCTCCCTTTCTGCTTGGATGACTCATGCTGGGACAGAGCCCTTTGACTGGGGAGTTCCTCATTCCTTGCAGCTATGAGTCACCCTTTGCAAACACAGCCAGATGCTGGGGCTGCAGCAGAACAGGCAGCCCCACACTGGGAATGCTCCCATAACCCTGTGCTGGCTCTGCCTGGCCAGAGCTCTGCACACAAATCGGGCTTGTGGCACCAGCCAGACTGGCCCTTCCCTCAGCACAGACTCCAAGAAGGGACCAGGACACATGTCTGAAGGCATCCTGGCAGAGGAAGGAGTGACAAGCTCAAAGCAAAGCTGGTGGAGCATCTCCCACTGGATTAGGAAATGCAGAAGGCTGGAGGGATGCAGGAATAGCAGGGAGAGGGATGTAGCAACAGGAAAAGGTGGTGGCAGAAAGACCCCAAAGCAGTGGAAAGAGCAAGGCAGTAACATGCCACCAGGCAGCCAGCCTTGGCAGAGGGAAAGCAGAGACGTGCTGAATATATTCACCACTCAGGGTCCAGCTCACCCCAATCCACTCCTGGTTTGGGGAGAACACAGAAGCTAAGTTTTGGGTACCTTTCCATATGCTGTTTGATCCCTGGGCCAGCGTTACTGGTTGTGCTATGTTAGGCTTGTTTCCCAGGCCCCAGCAGGGTTAAAAACCCTTGGAGATCACCAGGAGTTGCAGGACAAGTAACAAAAGGTGAATTAATGGGCTTTACCACTGCCAAGTCCCTGGAGACAGCCATGACTTCACTAACCCCTCACGGCCCAGCACACCCTGACCCTGGTTAATAATTGTACGGAACAGCACAGAGTGCCAGCAACACCAAAGCACTCCCAAGCTCACTCAGCAGCCAGTGCAGCCTCCAAAAAAACACCTTTGTGCAGGAGAAGGCAGGAACCTTCTCCAGCACATGGCACTGCTCACGCAGAGCAGGTTTTCTGGAACTGGAAAAATACAACCTAGGAAGAGCAGACTCACACACAGAGAACTGAGCCACCTGTACCTGTGGTCATGCAGCCACACGACTCCTGCTCAGCCCAGGAGGGCTGTCAGCCCACGTGAGGATCATGTTCAGCACAAACCACACACCCCATGAGCTCACAGAGCTGATGTGCCCTTCTCAACATCCATTTTGATCACCAGTAGAGGAGTGGAGAGATGCTATCTTTGCAGGATCGGACTGAGAATGTATTTTTATTATTTATTCAGTGTTTCTAATTGAACAGCTAGACCAGCTCCTTTTAAATCCAGTCACACTGACTCCACTGGAAGCCTTGCACCACTTCAATACACTCACACTCGTTTTCTTGCCAACTGGGCAAAAAAAATATGGTCTAAAGACAGGTCTGTACCTTTCTGAGGTGGACAGAGGGAAGCACAGAAGAGTCACAGGGCTCTGCTTGACGTAGCCATGTGAGACTTTTTTGGGCATTTTGGGTCACAGAGATGCTTATTTAAGAGGCTGAGGAACTGGAAAATCCATTCAGAAAACTCATCATTAGTGCAGATAAAATGCAGAACGTCTCCATGCAAATGCTCTGCCCTCAACAGCTTCCGCAGCCTCTGGGATGATTAAAGCAATTGAACTTCAAACATTGCACAGAGAGCATTCGGGAGGAGCAGCAGAGATAACGGGGCTGCAGCTCCTCTGTGGGAGAGTGAGCAGAGGCAGCTGGATCCTTCAAGATCATCCCTCCCAGGCTAGCTGCAGTATTTGTCCTTCTGCTGATCCAGAGCATCCTTCCTGCAGCTTCAGGATGCAACCACTCCAAAACACACCCTGTCTCTCTCTGGGAATGTTCAAGGTGAGGATGGTGGGGTTTTGAGCAAGCTGGTCTAGTGGGATGTGTCCCTGCTCATGACAGAGTGCTGGAATGAGATGGTCTTCAAGGATCCTTCCAACCCAAACCATTCTGTGATTCTGTAACAACACCATCCCCAAGGCAATGGGTTTCTTCTCTCTCCATCACCTTCACCCCTTGCTGCAGGCACAGCCCAAAACTCTGTTCCAACAGAGGCCTGGAGGTACAATCAAGTCTTTCAGGTCTTCTCTTGAGAGGCACCTGGCCATTCCAGAAATGTATCCCTTGACCTGCTCTACTTCAAGCAGTATGGGATCATCTCCTGCAAGTCCAGCTGATGGGGGCACTCCACTGCTTCTGACAACAGGCTCCAGTCTACATGCTTTGCCCCAGCCCTACAGCTGCTGGCCTCAAGTCAGGTTTCAAACCTCTGCCAAGACTCCCAACTTTTGCTAATAGCCAGATTCAGGATTTTGTCTTTGCCTGACCCAAACCTGAATAAAAGCACCAAGGCACTCTGGTCCATTTCTGACTTGGGTCCTCCATGTGCAGTTTTCTCTTTGATAGGCCCTCAACCCCCTTGCCAATCACTTCCTGAAACCCACATCCTATAAATTCCAAAGCCACACCAGCAAATATCAGACCACACCTGGGTACTGACTGATAAGAACACTCTCCTTGTCTGTAAAACTTTCAGGATCACCCAGCAAGATCTGATATTTTTAAATTTAATTTCACCTCCTTTTCCCTCTCTGTCTTAAATGAACTTTTCTTTCTGTGACTATTCTAAAGCATCATGGGAACAAAAGTAATACTTAAAGGCTTGCAGCAACTGATAGTGCCAGTGCTTTTGAACAGGCCTCTCTTAGGCAATTTGGACCACCTCAGATCTGTGAGATTTATTAGAAATCCTTGTTACTGGATCCATTCAGTTCTTACAAGCTGAAAGGTCTGAAAGTAAGTTCCCGCTGTCTAAATTTGAGCTCTTCAAACTGTTTCTGCCTTGGATGCTGCAACTCCCCCAACCTCCAGCCAGCTTTCCCCCCCTTTATTCCTTTGTTTCAGCAGTGCTGCCCTTCTCTAAACACAGAGGTAAGAGTTTGCCACGGACCCTTGGAGCAGAAAGGGTAGCTGGCACAGAAACCCTTGCTGCTTTCTCCAGGCAGAGACTGGACATAAACTCTTCCCCTTTTGCAGGGAGATGGGCACAGGTCACGATGCTGAGCACTGCACGTTCTCTCCACTCAGTGCTCCAGATCTTAGAGCAATGGAATGGTTTGGGTGGGAAAGGATCTTACAGGTCATCAAGTCCAACACCCTCTGCCTGGACAGGTCACTTCTCAGGTGAGGATTCCTCCTCTTATGAAGACCTATTGCTTTGCTGCAGCCCAGCATGGCTGGTGCTCCCTCCTGCTACCATGGCTGGCAGCCAGATCCATCATCCTGCTCTCACCCAAACTCAAATGCCCACCACTGCTCTGATGTCTGCCTGGATTCTCTGCACAGCCTGGCTTGTCTTCAGGAGGTGGCTCAGTGCACGTTCCCAACCCACAAGCAGCAAGCAGGAGAGTGTAGGCTGAGCACAGTGCTCTGGGATCAGGAACTAAGCCCCCTCCTCCCCTCCCAGACACTGCCCTGCCCCAAGTCCTTGCTCTGCATCTCTTCACACACCCTCGTGTTGCAGCAGCTCTGAGCTGGAGCAGTGAGTCGCAGAGTATGTCTGAGATGTACCCTGTGACACAGGGAGGAGTTTCCCTCCCCTGCATGGGACAGGACCCTGACACAACCCCGTGTTGGATGCAATAAATCACCACTCTCCTGCTCCTGCATGAAGCCCTGACAGGATCCAAAGGCAACACTTGCTGGGCAAGCAGCCAGCAGCCACCATCCCATCCTGCACTCATGCAGAAGTGGTGGTCTGGCTCTGAAAAAGCAGAGTTTGCAGCTGCAGCTTTTATCAAATCAAGGATTCCCTTTGCTCAGCAGAGAAATCACCTCCTTTAATCACCCCTAAGCAATCCTCACAGTATTTACACATGCTCAGACAACTGGTAGGACCAGCTCTTCAAGGATTTGGGAGCAACAAGCCTGCAAACATTTCATAGGAAGCTTTTGATTACCAGGGTGTGCCTCAGAAAAAATAAAACAAATGAACCCCAAACCCTGAGAGACAATCTGACACGTGTTCTTCATCTCTATACAGGACTGGAGGAAATGGTAGAACAGCCCTGGGGTGGCTGTGAAGGGATGGAGTCAAGCAGAGCCACCTGCATCCTGCACCATGGAGTCAGGGGAGCTCAAACCAGTGGAAATGTGATGGAAACTGGGATGGAGGGTGCTCACTGCAAGGGAGGGATGCCTTTTGTCACCCAAAGAAATCACTGTATGGATTATTTGGAGATGTAACAAAAACACTCCAGCAACAACCACAAAAACACAGTGCATCATGGTTTAAGGGAAGGTAATGCAGGAGCAGAGCAGGAGCTTTGCCCTTTTCACCCAGAGCTCAGAGAGACTGCTGCTGCCTGTCATGCTACATGGAAACAATATTCTGTGTAATTATTCTGTACCTTTCCTGATGGTAAAAGCATGGCCCTGCCCTGGTCTGCTGCAGCCTTGTTTGATAGCTAAGCCCAGGTTACAGGATAAACCTTGAATGAATCAACCAGGGCTGCAGCCTCCCTCACATAAGGATGAGTTGCAGCCAGGCAAAATTTCATAGAATCACAGAACTATAGAATGGTTTGGGTTGGTGAAGACCTTACAGATGATCTAGTTCCAACTCCTCTGCCACAAGACACCTTCCACTATCCCAGGTTGCTCAAAGCCCCATCCAACCTGGCCTTGAACACTGCCAGGGATGGGGCAGCCACAGCTTCTCTGGGCAACCTGTGCCAGTGCCTCACCACCCTCACAGGGAAGAATTTCTTCCTACCATCTAATCTAAATCCTCCCTCTGTCATGTTGAAGCAATTCCCCCTTGTCCTATCTCTCCATGCCCTCATAAAAAGTCTCAGCTCTCTTGTAGCCCCTTTATGTTCTGGAATGTGCTCTAAGGTCTCCTTGGAGCCTTCTCTTCTCCAGGCTGAACAGTTCCAACTCCCCCAGACTGTTTTCATAGTGGAGGTGCTCCAGCCCTCTGACCATCCCCATGGCCTCTTCTGGTGCCTTTCCAACACATCTGTCTTCTGCTGGGGGCCGTGATAAGCTGAGAGAGCTCCAAACCTGCATGGTACAGAGAAGGAGCCCTCTCCCACAAATCATTTCAGAGCTTCACATCAAGGTTTCCAGCCTCCCAGCATGGGGCAGACTTAAGGTGGTTGGGATGCTTAACAGTCCCCTCTCCCTTCAACCTTTGTTCCCAATGGATGGAAGTCACAGGATAGGAGGGAACAGAGCTGATGCTCAGATGGAAGGTGGAAGGACTAAAACTGGTCATTTCTGCACAAGGGCAAACCGAGGGGCGGGGAGAGCTTTTCTCTGCCAGAGGAGTATTTTAAGGCAAAATGCATCAAAGTGTTATTGAACTGGGACACAAAAGCTGCAGGCAGGGGCTGAGGAGCTCAGTCCAGCCCCTCTGAAGGGCTGGACCAGGCCCAAAGGAGCCAGTCTCTGACCTAGATGCTGCAAACCCCGCGGGCTCACAGCACGGCTTTGCAGGGGTATCATCTGTCACATCTCCAGTCCAGGAAGATCCCCAAAGCATGAGGATCTGCAATATTGGCTGAAAAACCAATGCATCACATAGAAAAGCAAAAACTGTGAAGTCTCCTTGGCCACAGAGTGTGGAGCAGAAAGGACTTTTTCCCAGAGAGGGTGAAAAACTCAATGGCAACCATTCCTATTTCCCTCCATGACCTCAGGAAGTCACCCCTATGTCAAAGGGGTGCCTTCTACAGTGTAAGCCAATTTAGTAGGAATAAGCCATGGATGAAAACTCTCCATGGTGTGAAAGGAGAGCTCAGAGCAGATAAAGGGTTAATGCAGCCAGACGGTGAAAAACACAGCTTCCATGAAGTCCCTGGGTCTGTGTCCATTTCTGCAGTGCCCAGAGCCTGGCCCTTTCTCCCTGGGTAATCAGCTGGAAGTGAGCAGAGCCGGAGTGATCACAGCCCCTGGTTCCCCACCCGTGGCGCTGGGAGATGCAGGAGCACCGTCAGCACAAGCCCAGTGTTCAGGCTGTGTGCCCCACAGCCCCCCTGAAGGGCAGGTGAAGGCCTGGAGACATAAGTAAATGGTGCCCAAGTGTGCCCTGCACCACCACAGCACAAGCAGAGGACAACAAACACCTCTGTGTGGGCTGAGGAGCCTTCTCTGAGGAAGGGGTTTCACCTCTGGATGCCTGCAGAGAAAGGACTTGACACCTCTGGAGATTAGTGAGGAGGAAGGGAGAGAGATCCCAGCCTTCAAGGCACAGCTGCATCCTTCTCTATTAACCTGATGCTGCCCTGCTTGGAGAAAGCATTAGGAGAAAAATCTTGCCATCTCTGGACAGCCAAAAATATCCAATAATTAATGCACAAGTGTGAACAGATTTAGAGGAAGCACCCGTTCTTCGTACCATCATACCCCAGCACGAACGCTGTCTAAATCTCCTCTTGGGATCAAGCCAAAGCCTTCTTTAAAGCATGGATGCTTTGTTATTAATCCACGCAGCAACCAGGAAAAGGAGAGATGGATTCGTTTTTTTGAGGCATTATCAAAGACAAAAAATTATCTCAGCTGGGCTTCATCTGCTTCATGGCTGGTCTGGTCCCACATCAGGAAGATGGTGAGACCTGCTTGGCTAACATAGCCCTTCCCAAAGGAAACAGCAGGACAGGGTGCCTGGACCACAGAGTCCCAGCCTCCTACACTGACAGATGCTGAGACCTCCTTATATCACAGCCAAGCACCTTGCATGAGAGGTGATGTGCTCTAATTCACACTCTCCCACCTTCCTCTGATGTGACACAGTTGCACAGCCTCTAGATAAGCCTCCTAAGCTAAAGTGAATGAATTCACACCCCAGCACCAACACTGCCCCCAGTTTAAATCACTCTTCTGCCTGCCTGGAGTTCACCCCTTGGATGTATTTGGAGTCAGCAAGCACATCCCCTCTCTGCCTTTGTTTCGCTGGGCTTTTATAGCCTCGTATAATAGCTCTCCATCCCTCCGAGCAGCTTCAGAGCCCTTTTCCCTGCACCTGCTCCAGGCTGAGTTAATCCCTCTCAAGCACCAGATCGAAGAGCCTGGTCCTTCCAGTTAACTCTTCCATACCCATGTCCCACAAATACACTTTGCCTGCTTCCCTTTGCCTTTCTGCAACGCTCCCAGGGCATTCAGGACCAAAACAGCCCTGAACCCTCAGTCTCAGCTATCCCATTATGATTTAATCTCTAAACACAACACAAAGCCCAGACATAGAGTGCCCCACTGTACAGGCTGGCATACAATTTAGGGGACATCCCCACAGCCTGAAACCCCTCCTCGAGGTCAGCTGTTCCCCTCTGGCTGAGCACCTCATCCACCTCTCAGCTTGGTTTTGCCAGCGAATCTCGGCATGAAAGATGAGAATGAGCTCAGATCCTCCCTTAAAGGCTTTAAGCAGATTTAAGCTCTGCTGCGTGGGCTTAATCTGTCCAGCAGTGCCCTTTGTCACCTCCCCCAGCGCCCCCCCCCCCAGCAGCAATCTTCTCCACTGACATACTCTCACATGCACCGTGTAAACTGCTGGCACATCCAGGTAAAGGAGACCTGGAGCATCTCCTTCCCCTAAAAAATGAGAGCACAGCTACAGCTCAGTCCCCTTCAGGAACAGTTCTGGGTTTCCATTTCCCTTCACCTCAGAGGCTTGAGAATACCCACAGTAGTTGTCCATCACCAGCTGAAAGCTCCCTTGAACAAAAAATGCCATGGTGGAGACAGTAGCTGGGCAGGGATTTTCCTGGGCTTATGGGCATGTCAAAGCCACACCTAAGTCATTTCATACAAGGAATGGGGTGCTGATGGCAGGGAGCAGAGTGGACTTGAGTCTGCCACAAACCTCCTGAGTACCTTGGTCACGTCACTTTGCCCCTATTTCATGTGTCACTGCCTTGCAGATGGCATTATTCCTTCTGCATGTCACCATGGTGTCCTAACTACATGACAAAGGGACTTGATCTCTACTCTGAGCAGGGCCTGCTAGAGCAAGCACTGCTGGCTTCCTCAAAACCTGCTTTTCCTTTTTGCTCATGACTTGATCCTTAATTCTGGTGCCAAGAAGAAAGTTTTTCCCAACCAGTTCTGGCACATGGCTGCTGGCAAGCACCAGCCACCGAGCGAGCCAGCCCCCACACACGCAGCAGCACCTGTACACACACACCCATTGCAGGAGGGGTTTAGTCCTCAGATACCACTCCTAAGGGTAGAGAAAGGGTTTCTGAAAGAGCATCTCTCACTCCCTCTTGGGTTTTACAACCCCACTGCCTGGGTCATGGGCTGGAGTTGAGCCCCAGGTGATGCACATGAAAAGTTGCTTCAATAAGTAGGAGACAGCTGATGTTCCTGGGAAGGGCAGGGGGAAATAGATCCCACCAGGACAGATGTGCCTGTAGCAATATGTTGCACTGAGCAGGAGCTAAGTGGTGAGAGCTTGGATCAGGCTCTGCACCTCATCCATGCCTGTCTCTGCTGCTTTTCCCCTGCCCTAGTCCTTGCTGCCCCAAGGATTCTGCCAACAGGTGATACCCAAAATTTGTTCCTCCTCAATTCACTGCTACCCTGGGCAGCCGGGCCAGCCAGACTCCAGCACCTTGGGCTACCCACTATCCATGTGCAGAGCAAGGGGTGAGAGATGCAGTTCCAGGGACCCCGTGCTGCCTTTCCTCCAGTATAACACTGCTTCAGCACACTTGGAGCCCAGGCTGACCCTGGCAGGAGGATCCCTTCAGGATATGAGATGGGATGGAGATAAAAGGTGTCCTGGGGAAAGCCTGCAGCATGGTCCTTGCTGGATGCAGAAGACAAGCAGCTGAGGATCTAAGAGCATTCTCTGCCATGCACTGAGCTCGCTGCTCTGTTTCCAGCTCCATTTGCCATGGCTGCACTCCCCACCTAGCTCAGAGCTCACACAGCATCCAGGCAGAAATGGTAACTGGTGATAAATAAACATATCCAAGCATGGCAAGGGTGGATCTGCAGGGCCAGGCGTGCAGCCCACATTCACCTGCAGCTACCAGAGCAGGAGGTGAGGGACAGAAGACCAGAGCCATAACCAATGGGACACCCTCTGCTAGAAAGCACCAAGCTAGTGTCTCAAGCTCAAAATAACATTTTTCAGGGAAGGAAGAAAAGGATGGGATTTGGGAAATCCAGATTCATATTTCTGCTTGGAAAGCCCAAAAGCCATCATTCTCTTGCACCCCAGCAGCAAGTTTCTTAAAAGCAGAAGCTCTCTCTCGCCTTAACTTTCCAGGAGACTTTCTAGAAGCCCCTGCGTTTGTCCCAAAAAAACCGGAACAAAGAACAATACTGAAACCTCAAGATTTTTTTTCTCAGCGCAGAAATCCTGCTCTCCAGCCAGCGCCGAGGCCTCGGTGCCCAAAGTTTCTGTCCAGCCTGGCTCCACAAGCTAAACTGGGGGGCAGCTGTGGGCTTTTAACCATCCGGGATGCAACTTTCCGCCGAGCACCCCGACTTCCAGCACCCCCAAACACCGGCGCTTTTCGAAGGCGAGAGCAGCAGCGAGCTCCGCGCAGGGGAGGAGGAGGAGGGTGCCTGCTCCGGGCTTTTTTCCCCCCACAGCCCGCGAGGCTCATACACGCTCACACACAAGCGCACAGTGCCCCCACCCCGGAACGCAGCTGTGCCCTGTCCCCAAAGCCACAGGTGCCCCGAGCATCCCCCGAGGAGGCGGCGGGACCCCCGGGCGGGGCGCGGAGGGAGCAGCGGCGGGCTCAGGGACGAGCCAGCCCTTCCCGGGGCCGGGGGCTGCCTTACCTGCCCGGTGCCGGTGCCGGTGCCGCTCCGGGTGCCGCTGCCCGCAGCGCTCCGCGCCCCGCAAGCACCGCCCCGACGGGCGGGCAGGACCGGGACCGCGCCTGCGCCCCGCGCCGCGCCGGGTCCGAGCGCCGGGAACCGGCACCGGCACCGGGACACGCCTCGGGACCGGCACCGGGACCGCGCCTGCGCCCCCCGCGCCGGGTCCGAGCGCCGGGAACCGGCACCGGCACCGGGACACGCCTCGGGACCGGCACCGGGACCGCGCCTGCGCCCCGCGCCGCGTCCCGGCACCGGGACACCGCGGGACCGGCGCCGGCACTGGGAACCAGGCCGGCACTGGCAGTGGGACCGGCACCGCGACTGCCAGTGGCACCGGGAGCTAGGACTGGCACCGGCAGGGGGGCCGGGAACGGGATCGCGAATAACGGGAACCGGCGCTGGGAACGGAGAACGGGGTTGGGAACTGGACAGCGAAGCGCAGGAGGAATGGAAACCGGCGCCGGGAACCGGCAGTCCCCACTGCTGGGAGCTGTGGTCACACTGGGAATGGGGGCTGGCACCACCCGGTAGTGAGAAATGGGAACGGTGCCAGCTGGCGCTGGTCCAGGAGCTGGGGACCAGTCTGGTGCACTGGGAACCCTGCTGGGAAGCGGGATCCAGGTCCAACATTGCCCGGGCACCAAGACCCGGGAGCATCCAGAAAATGGGCCCATCAGTGGGAGCAGGAGCTGGCACCGTTCTGGGTAGGGAACAGGAATGGGGAATTGGGGCTGCCCTGGTACCACAGCACCAGCTGGGAGCTGGAACTGGGACCAGCACCTGCACACCTGGACACTGGCTCTAGCCACTGGGACCTTCCAGGCACTGGCACTTGGCCCAGCATTGCCCTGGCACCAGATAAGAGGACAAGGTCCCACTGGCACTGCCTGGGACCTCGCCCTGGCACTGGGAAATGGACAAGCTGGAGCACCATGCACCAGCAGCAGCTGGGCCACCTAGACACCAGGGAACTGGGAGGCACTGGGACATAACCCATGGAGGGTGCAGGGAAGGGTCATCAGAGGTGCAGGATTTGTGTGCAAAGGGAACATCCCCTGTAAGAAACAGCATGAGGCATGATCACAGTGGTTAAGGAGATGGGTTTTCCAGCCCAAGACCAAGGTTAATCCCCTTTTCTCTTTTGTAAGAGGGAAGCTGAGGCACTGGGAATGTACTGGGTGTGAAAGGCTGGGCATGTACCTGGCCTAGCTGCACATGGAGTCAATGTACAACAGGCATCGTGGGGCTGGTGATGGGGCCAAGGTGTCCAGACTGGTGGAAAGCTTTCCCAGCTCACAAAAAGACATTTTTTTTTGAAAACCAAACAAGAGCCACACAAAAGCTCATTCCCCTCGGTGGGAAGGAACCAGTGAGGTTTTACACACCCTCTGTCAGGGGCAGCTCAGATCTGATGCACTGACTTGACACACAAGTTTTATTGGTGTTGTTCGTGGTTGGTCATAATTTAAGCCAAAAATAGATGGCAAGGGAAACACAATTAAATAAAACATTTGGAAGTGGCAAGAATAAATTTCTCACATTTAAAATGGTGGGTGGTCAGACTCTTCTAAAAAACAAGAAAACAGAGCAAAGTGTTAGCTGCTGCCTGCCAGCGACAGTGTGAATGCTAAAGGACATCTGCTTGCCACATTAGCGGTAATGCAGTGAAATTTTGGTGATAAAATTAGAAAGCAGGCCATGCCCAGAGCAGCACTGGCCTGGCACAGGCTTCTGTTCCCATGGAGGTGTCACCTGCAGCTGTATGTGGTCACCACGAATCACATGAGTGATTCACCTCCTCTAGGACCAGCCATTTCCTCCAGTTTCTCATCATCTGAAACCCTCCTGAACTTTTTGTATTAAGGTATTTTCCTGTTAGTTATGTAATTCCATTACTGATTCAATTCATGCAATATTTGTGCTACAATTATTTAAATTCATTTATTAGTTAAATGAAGAGCATGGCCAAAAATCTGTAGTTTCACGAAGGCTTTGTTTGGCAGCAAAAGCTGTTTTCTAACATTTTCCTTCTCTTTGCTTGTTTTCCCCTCTCCCCACAGATCTCAGGGCTGCTCAAAACCAGGTGTTTCATACACCTCTGTTCTCTCCCCTCATCAAAATCACCCAAGAAAACAACCCTAACCCCTGCTATATTTAGGTCTCAAGCCTGTCCATGTTCAGTGCTGAACCATCACCCCTCCACAGTGGGAAACTTTGCAGCAAAAGGCAAAGACCAAAATAAGAGACAAGCCCTCAGTCTCTGAAGATTTTTAAGGGGGAAGAGTAGATCCTAAACAGGGCTCCAACCCCAGAATCCCCTTAATAGCCTTAACACCAAGCTGCCAGGCAGACTAGGGCAGGGATGGATGGTGCTGCTGCTGCCCCCTGGGAGGGCAAGGAGAGCATAGAACCTCTTTTGATTTGTGATGTGGTTTAATTGAGAGACACTCCATCAGTCTAAATTAATTAATATGATCATCCACCCTTCCTCTCACCAGCAGAGGTACCTCTTGCCCAGTTAGCCACTGTGGGCTTGCTTTAATAAAAAGTAATTTCCTACTGAGCTGTTTCACCAATTTGACCCCAAAGCTGCTGAGGGGGAGAGTCTCACTGCTGGGGA
Organism: Muscicapa striata striata; assembly: GCA_030060385.1. Taxonomy (NCBI): domain Eukaryota; kingdom Metazoa; phylum Chordata; class Aves; order Passeriformes; family Muscicapidae; genus Muscicapa; species Muscicapa striata. The sequence goes on from JAREIS010000257.1 coordinate 469,834, forward strand.
TGTGGGGACAGAGGGGCACAGGGGGTTTGTCACCCACAGGGGTGATGAGTGATGCTGTGCAGAGCTGGGTGAAAGGATTAAAAAGAGGAAAGATGAAAAGAGAAAAAGGACTCGCCCTTGAGACAAATCAACAGCAGGAGCCTGGCTTTATTTTGTTAGCAGGCAGGAAAGCACTAGGGAAAAGCTGGAAAACATTAGGGAAAAGCTCTTCCAGCTTATTTAAGCAGCAAGTGGGTCCCCAGACGTTCCTCTTGCCCCACAGGGACGTGGAGCCTGCACTCGTGGCAGGCCCAGATCTTCCTGATTAACTTAGTTGCATTTTCGATTTCAGCCTCAGCGGGGGAAGGAAAATTATGTAAATACGATTCATAACGACCCTTCAGGTCTCCTCAGTGTCATGCAAATGAAGCCACAGCGACAGGGCTGACATGAAGGCTGTGCAGGGGAAAGGAAGAAATAGCAATGCTTCAAAAGCTGACCCCCAAAATAAGTAGGAATAAGGTAAAAGGCAAAGTGGATGAGGAAAGCTGCAGCCAGTAATTCCTCCAACAAATAGAACATCATTATTCACTCTGGGATTTCAAAGCAGATGACTTAGTGAGGTTTTCCTTCCTCCCAGGAACATCTGTTGTTCCTTCTCATGCAGGGGACCCCCAAGGTGAGATTTAATCCCGGGATGGTTCAAAATGAGTGTCTGCCTGCCCAAAGTGGTGGGAGTTGAAGAACTGCTCAATCCTTCCATCCCTGCTTCTACAGTGCCAGCTTTCCCCTCCTGAGGGCATGTTTGGGTGAGAAAAGTGACACGGTGGCTGCAGGTGGGTGGTTGGTGCCAATGTCCTCACTTTCCTGCCATGGAGATACAGGGAGCAACCTCCAACAGCCCCATCCCCAAGGCAGGAGCTGCCTGGTGAGAGTTCTAAGCACTGATGATCCCATTAGGTTGCAATCTGCCGCTCCTCTTTGAAGACATCACAAAATGAGCCTCTGTTTGTCCATCTGCACTTGAATTAAACCTCATTGTTCTGAATTCTGCAAAGTTTTTCGCCCCTGAGTTGCAGCCTCTGGAATATCAGTAATGTATTCTCTCCTTTCCCTCTCCACATGATTGCAGCATAATCTCCTACTCACTTGATTTATTTAACCAGGCCTTCAGATGCTCCAGTAATGGGAGTCATTTAGGTCCCTCTGCAGATATGTATTTATTTATTGCTGTTCATTTTAACTGCAGAGCCAGTTGGCAGAAGAGACGCAAGACTGGGGTCACAAGGATGTTAAATTATTCGCTGTCAAAAATAGCTGGTTGAGAAAGTTAAATTAAGCAAGGTCACTCAAGGTCATACTCAATCACTGGTGGGAGGAGATGGGCATTAATTAGCTCTTTTATTTATGGGGGTCATCACGACCAAAGGACCAGCAGTTGTAACAAAAAGGCAAACTGTAGCAACTCCTCATATTTTTGGCAAAAGCAGCTCTTGGATGAGAAGCCAGATTGCTGCCCTTGACCACGAGAAGTTGAGGCTGTTGAAAGGCAATGTTGTGATGTTCAGCAAGACCCTGTGGAGTCCCACAAAGCGTGGGTGGGGGACTTTCCCCTTTCAAAGCCTGTCTCAGGGATGAACTCAGCAATGCTCCTTCCACAAAAGACCTTTCCCAGACGCTGGGGAGGTGCTTAGCAGGGGGGAGGTCTCAGAGGGCACCTGGTATACTTGGGATTAACTTTGGTCACTCATGCAGGCAGATCCCTGCCTGAGATTTTGCCACCTCTCTTGGCAGACAGTTCAAAACCTGCATATCCATTCTGCTAATACTTGTATTTCATTTTCCACTTGAACTTCATCAGCATCCTCTTGCTACTATGAGACCTCATAGTACCCTTTTCCCCCTATGAAAGATAAGACTGCCTAGGGTCAGGCCTCTCCTCCCTTTCCATTCTCCTCTACCATGCACTACATGATTTAGTTAGAGGTGGACTGGCAATGCTGGGTTAATGTCTGTGCTCAATGACTTTGGAGCACTTTCCCAGCTTAAGGATGTCTATGACCAGTTGAACTAGGACATTCAGTTCATAAACTGGGCAGAAATAACCTGGGGCCACTGGCAGCCAGAAGATCCTCACTTTGTAGCTTGTTGCACAGCCATCCCCAGGAGAGCAGCAGGAACACGGCACCCAAGTATTTAATGGCAGCAATGACATCTCTACCCAAAGATCTGTATTGGAACTGTTCATCAGGAAAGGACCCCTTTGGTCCCAGTTCCTGCATTTTCTGCAATGCAAGGTGGAAAACATAAGGGTTCCTGATGGAAGCCACCCTCTGCCTTACTGAGTACATTGGTTTGGGGTGCACAGCACTCTGATCTGCACCGTGGCCAGTTGGCAAACAGCTCAGGCTAATTGAGAACTGTGCTGGGAAATCCACACCATTAATTAATTGTCTTTATCAGCACTCATTCTGCACAGTCACAAATCAAGCAGCTCTCTAATGGGCTGTCTGCTAGTAAAGCAACATGGAAGGCAAACAGCAAGAAGCTCCTTGATTAGAGGGATGAAATCACAGCATTGGGGTTTGTACTGGAGGAGAGGGTTGATGCTGCTCCAGAGATCAGGGTAGGAGCTGTGGCCCTGAGAGATGCTGAGAGTGGCCTTTCCCTGAAAATCTACGGAGGTAAATCAGCAGAGGAAAGGTTATCTGGGATTGTATCTATAGAAGGTAACTCAGATATCACAAATCAAGCTTTGGCAGCACCTTGCTGCTTTAGCATTTAGTGTTCTCTATCCTGAATCCTCCTTGAATCTTTCTCCTTAGGGGTGACACCAGGTGACACAGGCATGGGAAATGGGGCTGAGGTCTCCAGTCCCATGGCCATGTGAGCAGCCTTTTGCTCAGCACTGCATAAAAAGAAGAGGGTTGGACTCACTGTAACACCTTTCCTACTCTGCATTGCTCTGGTCTCCTACATGAGTGCTTCACAGAACCACAGAATGGTTTGGGTTGGAAGGGACCTTAAAGATCACCTAAAACAGCCCCCCTGCCATGGACAGGAAAGTCTCTTGCTAGGCCAGGTTGCTCCAAGCCCTATCCAACCTGCCCTTGAACACACCTAGGCATGGGTAGGACCTCTGTTACAGGCAGAGACAGGCTGAGAGAGTTGGGGTTGTTCAGCCTGGAGAAGAGAAGGCTCCAGGGAGACCTTAGAGCACCTTCCAGTGCCTAAAGGAGCTACAAGAGAGCTGGAGAGGGACCTTCGACAAGGGCACGGAGTGATAGGACAAGGAAGAATGGCTTCAAAGTGACAGGGAAGGTTTAGATTAGATACTGGCAAGAAATTCATTCCTGTGAGGATGTTGGGGCACTGGCACAAGTTGCCCAGAGAAGCTGCAGCTGCTCCATCTCTGGATGTGTTCAAGACCAGCCTGGATGGGGGCCTGGAGCAACATGGTCTAGTGAAAAAGTCTTCTATCCATGGCAGGGGGTTTGGAACTAAATGGCCATTTAGTTCCCTGCCAGCACAAACCATTCTACAATTCCTGGCCACAAACCCTCCAGGACTTTGGTCATCATTCAGCCATGACCACCCTCCTGGAGAGGGCCAGGGCTCAGCTGCTTTGGCAGGGGTGCACCTCTGCCTGAGACAGACAGTGTTATAGAAATTCAGTCAATGACCTTGATTTTTACACAGGATTTTCCACAGTGAGAAGCAAGACTGTTTGGAAAACAAGCAGGTTGCCAGCAATCCTACATTCCCTAGAGTGGAGAGGAATGAAAGGAGCAAATGGCACTGCTGTCCTCTCAACTGCTCTTTGTTTGTGACAGGTCAGAAGCCACTCCAACAAATTCTGACTCCAAACAGTCCTGACAAGCATTTTTCAGGCAATTTGTTTGCTGATCCTATTCTTCACAAAGAGAAGAAAAAAAGGAAATTTTTTTTTCTCCACTTTTGCCACCATCTCTGCCTTCACCTCCCAGCAGAGAGACATGGAAACTCCTGATTCCAGCAGCTCCTGAGCTTGGCAAGGCAGAGCTGCATATCAAGGCTCTTCCACAAAACTCTTCTTGCAGATAAATAGGTCGTTGTGATATAAAATCAAATAAGATCTTGGCTTGACAAGCCAAAATCATCCCTGGGATCACTTGAATTACTTTGGATTTACACTGGTATAATAGAGACCTAGTTTTGCCTGATAAAAGCTTCCCTGTCCTACCAGACATGTTTTCTGTGCAAAAGCAGTGGCTTGTTCCTGAAGGACTCACAGAAAGGCAGAATATGCTTTTCCTAAGGAAATTTTGGAAAACCCTGCTGTGTTTTGAGTTTCTCCTTGTTTCCCAGTTGCCTAGCAATATTGCCCATTAATAAGGTGCAGATACATCAGAGCACTGCCTGGTTCCAGTGGCAGAAGACTTTGTCCTTCCAGGCAGTGATCCTCAGATGTTACCTTTGGACTGCCTTCCTTGGCTTTTGGAGTGGCCATACCTGGGGAGGAGGAGCAGGCAAATGTTGGACCTCATGGGAACACCTTGGTCAAGTACTTGCTACCATTAATGTGGAGCACAGCTCCCAGAAGAAGACCAATGTGAGTCAGATTATTCTCTGCAAGACAAGACAGTGAGGTGAGTAGCCAGTGGATCTGAAAGGACAAATTTCTCCAGTAACTTATTAATTCTGTGCAATATATTTCTTACTGAGCTACCTCAAGCATACTCCAGGACCTATGGATTGGCCACTGACATCCATTGCATTTCAAGGAAATGGATGTTTTGGAGGGGCTGAGGGCACTTTGCCACGGTTGGCCAAGTGTTCCAACAATCTTTTTTTTCCCCTGCACCAGGAACCATGTCCACATATTTTCATCACTATCACCCCATGGGAACTTGACACCTGTGAATTTCCCCACCTCCTCCAAGGAAGATATTTTCATTGTACAACCTTCTCTTCTTCAGCAAGGAACATCTCCAGGACATGTCCTGGAGGCTTGTAGGGCACTTCCTTCTATGTATTGTTTATCAGCCTAACCTTGACCTAACACCAGCATTCAGCCAACTCTAGCACTTGTGCTGACTCCTGCAGTTGGTGAGGAAACCAACCAAAAATCTGCTCCCAGGTGTCTCTGATTACAGAACTCAGAGGAAATTGCTTGGGTATTAATTGGAGAGGTCACCTCCACTCCTCACAGCTTCAACTGGGCTGAGCTTCAAACACAAGGCAAACATAAAACCATCAGCGCAGTCAAGATTTATTTGCTGCAGTACAGACAGGCTGGAAAGGTAGGCTGTGGGGGAAAAACAATAGTGATGTAATTCTTCCTGAAAACCCCAGGAGCAAGGCATTTCTTACCATCCTCATCTAAGCCCTGAACTGTAACTGAGATGCTGTGCTTGGGAGTTCACAAGAGCCTTGACTTGGTACTCAACGTTTGCTCAGAAATCATCCTCCTTTCTTGCAGTGTCTGGTGATTGACTTCTGCTGCTTCCTCCCCTCCAAGCTTTATGGTTTAGGGGAAAAATGCTGTACTGTAGCCAAAAAGACTATGTAGGAGAAGGAGATGTTCCCAAATGTACTTTTTTCAGAGATCTTTGACACCAGTAGTTTTTCATTGCTGCCAGTCTGAGAAACGAACTCAAGCACAATTTTAAAAGCTCCGGATATGCTTTTCTAAAATGCATTGGGAAAAGCAGCAATTATCCAGCACAGCTGATGAGACTGGTGCTTACCAGCAGACAGTCCCCTCACACACCAGGAATCTGGATGCTAATTAAACCAATGGCATCTTATATACCTCGATTTCACTCTTTTACAAAGTTTTAGAGAAGAGGAATGTTTCAGTCTTCAGGAAAATATGACAATAATATTTTACCAGAGAAACTGTGGCTGCCCCATCCCTGGTAATGTTCAAGGCCAGGTTGAATGGGGCTCTGAGCAACCTGGGATAGTGGGAGGTGCCCCTGCCCATGGCAGCAGGGTTGGAACTGGATGATCTTGAAGGTCTCTTACACCCAAACTATTCCATGATTCTAATTTTAGATGCTCTGTGTCACCAGTGCAGCCTCAGACATTGCAGATATGGTGACAAGACCCCCTAAGTTTTCAGAGGGTTCCCAGAAATGCTTCTCCACAACCCCCAAAACTACAATATGTCCAAAGCCTGCCTAAACTTCATCAAACCCTGCTGATTTAGCTATAGGGTTTTTTTTCAAATCTTATTTACTTGGCCCTCCAAATAGCTTTGTCCCTTTTTTTGCGCAACACAAGTGCATTAGTCAAGTAAAGGAATAACAATACTGTTTCTGAGGAGGGCTGTGGTGCTGCCAAGAAGTGGTTGCCTCATTAAATCTGTGTCATACCTACTTTCACTCACACAAGGAGGCAAGCCTTGGCTGCTGGACAGTGGTTAGGAACTGGGAATTTGGGCTTTTTTTGTGTTTCAGATTCTCAGTGGGTTTTTTTTTTAAGGAGTTGGTGTTGCACAGTCTGTCAGATGCAATGGTAAAGAAATCAGGATCCCTCTGATTCTGAATAAAAGTAAATATCAATCCATTTTCTGGAGAAAATTATCAGCTCAGAGAGCAGAGTTATTCCAATTCTGTCCTGACTCTGCAACTGTATGGCTCGTGCTGCAATTACGGATCTCATTAACAATCGCTGCCAGACCTGGCTGGGATTTGGAGAGGAGATCTAGGGAAATGATAGGTGCTGCAAGAAGAGGTAGGGCTGATTCACAGCTTGGCTATCTTCCCTCTGAATCAGCAGGAAAATAATTAATATACAGGCTAGCAATTGGAGACAGCAGCCAGCAGTCCTCCTTGCAATCTGAAGTCCTCCTTATTTTCAGTAACTCAGGTCATTTCACTTACTTTCCAGTTGTTTTAATTAGCAAACAATTGTGTGAAGCATTTGATGAGGAAAAATAAAGACAAAATTAACAGATTTACCTTGAATTCTCCGTGGAGCCTCTTGTTTCACCTGGGCAAGTGTTTGCAACCTAAATGCCCAGGACTTGCCACAGTGTTTAGAGTGGACCTCAGGTAGTCTGGGCTGTGGAAGGAGATAATTTCTGCTGCAGGGGGCTTGTGATACCTGACCCGGGTGCTGCATCCTTTGAGAGCCCCTGATCTTGCCCAAAGATTTCCATGGGGGACGGCACTGTCTCACATGCACATCTCTGTATTTTAAAAGGGAAAAACAGAGAAAAAACAGACTCAGCAGCAGTCACATAGCACAGAAAGACCAATCACCATGCATGAGGCTGGGAAATCTTACTGCCCAAGGATATAAATCCATCTCAAAGCATCTAGATTACTTCATCTTTGCATATGGTGTTTTAGTGGCTGATGATACACACAGCCAGTGAAATGTCTTTTCATTGTTAGATGCCTTTGCCAAAAAGAAGGCATTAAATCCAAAAGGAGGTAGAGGAAAAAGTGTTTCAAGTTTCTACTTCAACTCTGAAGACTAGAAAAAAATTTAAAAACAAAATCCAGTTTAGTGGTGTCAATAATTTAAGAGAAAAAAGGAAGATGAAATGCCCCTTTGCATTCAGCTTCCTACAGGTGAAAAGTCCAAAGGAGGGACAAGGCTTGTGTCTAGTTGAGCTACTGGGGAATGCTTTCCAAGTCTACCTTTGGAGTGGGCAGGCAAGGGAGGCTGTAGGATCCCTGTCACCAGAGGTTTCAAAGAGGCTGAGCTGTGCTAGGGTATGGCAGCTGTAGGATGGAGCATCGTGCCAGCCCTCACTGGCTCATCTCATCCCCCAAGGGGAAGCAGGATAAGTCCCAGGCACAAACACCCCTGTGCTTTTGGTACAGCATGGCTGTGTGCCACTTTTGATCTCGGGGTGAGTTAACCAGTGAGACACTTCAGCCAGGGACACAGGGCTTGTCCCTTCCTCTGGACACATTAACTGAAGAGGCATTGCTCCCATCATACCCACAGATTAATGTTGGCAGCCTGAAGTCTCTGTCAGGAGAGGTCCCACAGCCTCATTTCTGGGTGAGTGCAGGTGATTGCAGCAATCACATCAGTCTTTTCTCATTAGCCAAGCCAAGGGAAAAAAACCTATCCTTTAAAACAAAAGCAGTAGAGTTTTAGTCTTCACATTGACATGAGCCATACCTTCACAGCTCATAGAGATGTATGTTCCTTTCCAGGACCCATGTATAAGACTTAAAATTACTGTCACAATTTAGTGAATAAAACAAGACTCTTTCTGCCCTCTCTAATTTGCTGACTTCCAACTTCAAGCATCAGGAGCTAGAAGCTTCAAGCCGCCATCTCTGGTATTATCAGACAGTATACATATATATATATGTATATGTGTATATATATGTGTGTATATATATGTGTATATATATATGTATATATATATATATATATATATATATATATACAATTAAACTATGGCTCTCTAAGCAGCCAGCCAAGCTGGCCATGGATTCAGGCAGAATAGCATCAGGATTTCATTTGAAATTGAGGGTTGTAAAGAGGTGTTCTTTACCTCCAGCCTTCCCACATGAGGATGTTTCCACTCCAGACATAAATCACCAGCCTTGCTGGAGGAATTGCCTCCAGTCCTGTGTTTAGCACTGTTGAATCTAATTAAGGTAAGAATGCCCAGGGTTTTATTTTGATTTAGGGTTCTGCCCTTAATATGTTCTCCTGATTTCCCCTAAAGTCTGATCATCACGAGTTGGACCTGGGGTTGTTGCTCTCTATGGTTGTACAAACCTGACAGGGGCTGCTGGTGTGCTCTGTGATGCTTACTGAAGAGGAAGGGAACTGCTGGGATCTAACACAGCTCATGGCACGGAAAAGGCTTTTTACTCCATCCTGAACATGAACATGATGTGAGCATATGGACAAAGCCACGTAGTATCAGATGTCCTGGGCGTTACTGAAGAGCCACAACCACTCTGGAGGGATGTGCATGAGTGCCTTGGTTGCAAAGCAAATTGATAGTGAACTGTCAAATCCTGGGGGATGTGGCAGAGAGATTTTCAGCAGAAACAAGTCCACAGCCTTAATCAGCCCTCCTGCTTTAATTAATGTCAACAGCAAGAAAACAGCGGGAGTTTGTTTGCTTTTGGGATAACCTGTGTAAAAATATCCCCTCTGTAGCAGCTCTGTTTTCATGCTGTGGCTTGCAGGTTCATTGTTGTTTTTCATTTTGTAACTAGCACTTAATCTTGCTTTCATTTCAGCTGAGGTGGGATGTTAAAAATGAGATGATTAAAGAAAAAATCCTAAACAAATAGAAGAAAAAAACCCCAGAACAAATCAACCCTTAGAGGACTCCAAATAAACAAAACCCGGTTAAGCAACAAAACACTGTGAAGCAATGAGTCACAAGTGCCTGGACAGGTTTGCCTGGCTGCAGAGGGGATCTGGTTGCTCTGTTCATCACTTCTCCTACCTGTGAAGTTGGATTTGTCCCCAGGCTTCTACAATACTGCAATATTTTAACAAATGTACTCCTGTCTGCTGTTCGGCACTGAGTCAACACACCAGCTATGAGGAAAAAGCAGTGCTGAGGTTAGACATCCACATAAATCACTGCAGCTCTGATACTCAGCCAGCCTATAAATATTAGGGGTTTGACATCAGTTTACATCAGCAGAGTAACTTGCTTAATTCCATTTCTGCGGGATCATGTGAGCTGCTGTTCATTAGCATGCACCTACCTGATCTCCAGGATGAGAGATCAGAGTCAGCACCCTCCATGTCCCAAGGTGCTGCTGGGTGCTGTGCTGTGGGCACAAGGTCCACAGGACCTGCACAGCCCATGCTCCAGCTGGTCCCTGTGTTGGCTCTACATCTGTCAGGGCCGCTAATTACTGCTAATTTCATTAAGTTGGTGTGTGCCTCTTGCATGCATTATGGAGTCAGTCTGAAGGAAGGTGATTAATGAGGTTGGATGTTTTCAGTGGCTATTTGTATTGCTGGAGCAGCTGGAAGGTGCCATGCACTGAGAGCCTTGGGTGTTGGATGTGAGCAAGGTGAGAGATCCAGCTTGGGGGTGACTTACCTTGCAAAAGAGTTTAGGAGCCAGGATGCTAAATTAACTGTAGTGATTGTAAAATAGGTGTAAAGTAAATCCATAGTTTCTGCTTGTAGGTTGGGATGTTTTATCCATCACACACAGTGCTTCACACAACATTAGTTCTGTCTGGGCAAATACAAGTTTTATGTGTCCCTTGCATACAAAAGGTGAATGAGGACATCATCCCAGCTCTGTTCCTGCTGAGTGTGCAAGGGACCTCTTCTTGAGCTTGTCACATTATCTCCTCTTGGGTGACTGAGTTTGAATCCAGACATTTGTCCTTGTCCTGCTTCTGTTGATCCTCTCCCATGCCAGCACAACCATGGTCCATGTCCCCATGGGGACTCATCAGAGGAGTCCTCAAAAGGAACCCACAGAAAAGACAGACCCACCACAGCTTCATTAGTGATTCCATTCATCTCCATGATCTTAGCAACAAATATCCAGGCTGGATAGTCAGTTCCTCTGGAAAAAAATCTCTCCATACAGCACCATGAATAGCCAAATCTATTATTAGAGCCACTGGGACTTAAGCGGTGCAAGTATAGACCTTCATTTTTAGCCTTTGAACAGGCTGAATTAAAATAAACACCCAACTCCCCCCTAAAGAAACAACTCCAACAAAAAAAACTTCCCTAAGAAAAAAACAACCAAAAAAAGCACCCCCCCACCAAAAAAACCCCAAAAAACCAAAAAAAACCAAGGGGGGGGTTGAAGTGGGGGGAGAGAAATAGAGAAATTAATAAAGCTGCAAGTAAATTGGCAGTCTTAAAAGGGAATTATCAAGCTCAAAATTCAATTTTCTGTTTGTGTGCTTTGACAGAACCACAATGTTTTTTATCCCCAGGGAAATTTTGAAGTATTACTCAGTTCTAGACCAGCCACAAACTCAATATGCAAAGCTGGATTTCACCCAGCCCCAGAGCTCTGGCAACACTTGTCTGCAGAGTCTGGATGTGCCTCTGTACAGAGCACCACTGAGGGGAGGTGGCACAGCTTGCCCCAGCCATTTATAACACCAGCTCTGAGGTTTGCTGCCCTGTGGCTTGGCCCCTGAATTGTCAATTCCAGGCTGTCCCTGCAGAGACACAGCTTTGAGAGAGATAAGCAGGAGAAAATTGGGTCTCTGAGCAGCTAGGAGAGCAGCCAGAAGTGGGGAAAACACCTTATGGTCATTACAAGACTCTGGCTGCTGTGGTGTGATGAGTGCCACTGGATTAGTGCCAGGTTGTCCACAATTCCTGCCTGGAAAGATTCTGCCCTGCAGTGATTATGCTCCTCTCTCACCAAAAGGAACTGGAAAAGGCTGAAACAAAGGGTGTGCAAACTGCATGCTCTGGGCTCCCTGTATATCCACCTGACTCCTGCCTTTTCCTCTCCCACCTGCAGTCTCTTCTAACTGGTGTGTGCTGGGGAAGGCTTTGAAGGGACGATGGTCCTGGAGTATTTACAGCCAGCCCTACACCTCTGAGCAAGGCCCAGTGCTCAAAGGGCCCCAGCACAAGGCAGAAAGACTGGGGAACCCTACTGCCATGGAGGCTCTTGGCTGCAGGCAGGCAGCTTCCCCATCCATGCAGGACACACAAATTCTGCTGTTCTACTGGCACACCACACCAGCCAAGATGCACAACCACCCATCTACTGAACAGCATCCAGATGAACCAGCCAGCCCTGTGCACCACATAACCCAAGAACCACCTGGGAATAGTTGTATTTAAAACAAAATTCTTTAATAGTTTGTACTATAAAGACACAAATTAGTGCTTGACTGCAGCATGAATAACAAATGAAACATATTAAATATTTCAAAGCTACTGTGCTTTGGAAAACAGGATATGCTGATACATATATAAGCCTGATGTTAGCAGCTGGTTTGGTAGGAAGAGTCAGTTCAGTGTATCAAAATTGTCAATAAGCATTTTTCAATGTAGCTGTATTCTACAGGTCAACTGCTACTGATCTGTCACAGTGTTATCTATCTGCAACTGTAGTACTGAATTTCAGGAAGAGAAACCCACGTGTTAGAACTCAGTGTCAATGTTAGGAAGTTTGGTCAGGTAATGAACAGATTTCATGTCCATTCCAGGTGGACAGATAGTGTTTGATCAGACTGTAACATCATCTGTACATTAAGCTGAGATCAACAACCAATATGAAATAGTCACCATCAATTTGGAAAATCAAGAGAAAAAATAGCTTCTGTTCAGTCTAAGGTGTAACTACTGCTTATGCTGCTTGAAACTTTCTCTTCCAAAATCCAGGGAGCAATAGCATACACAAACAAAGTTCTTCCACAGCTTTAATGTAAAAAACATTTTGGTACTTAACTTGCTGTGAGCCATTTTATTCAGCACTGTCTTTGGAGAAACACATATATGTTCCAGAGCTTTGGGGACAGAAGGAGGAATCTAAGATTGTGCTTATAGCTATTCCTGTGGACAAATACGCAAAAGACCCTTTATCTTTACATTTTTAAAAATCTTAACAATCTGATCTTAAACATCAGGCAGATTCAATTTGTGTGATATATGTGCAAAAAAAAAAATTGCAGGCACTGGTTTAGGGTCTCACATGAACTCTGAACTTGGCTCTTCTTTAACCTACAATTACATGCTTAGTCAAACCTAAACAATTTCAACAAGCAAAATGGAAGAGCTCTGCAGTAAAGTAAGAAGTTCAGGCACCAAAGCTGCCTCTCAAACTGTACATGCAAATCCCCCTGTCCCCAGCCCTGTTAGAGCATCTGTCTGGGAGCTCCACCAAGGGGGCTCCACATAAAGTGCTTGCTTGACTGCTGCGCCCTCACACTGCCTGTCACTGAATTACACAACCCAAAATAAAGACCTCCTGTACAGGTAAATCCCTCACCCAGCTTTCAAAGCCTGGAGAGATGCACCAAGGCTCAAGTTTGAGTACTGGATAACTGGAAAGCCACTAAGAATAGCGCTGTGATTCCTGCAGAAGAATTTTTAACAAAAATTGACCCTTACCACCAAAGATTTTGTCTTACAGACCTCAGAAGAAAACATAGACCCAGCTCTCAGAAACACCTTGTAACAAGATCAGGCACTTGGCAGCTGTAGGCAGTTGTGCGTGAGAAACTGAACAAAGAAACCCAAACCCAATTTTAATAGTTATATAGAACGTTCTCTGTCTTTAGGTTACAGACTCTTAAACAAAGCTGGCAGAGGACATTCCAGATAAGTTAAATGCATTCATTCATGTACAAAACAATCTATGTCATGTTCCATCCTCATAAAACAGCCCCTAAGTCATCTACAATGAACTGAATGTAACAGAAACTACATCACTTCTGTGGTGAAGAGAGGAAAGTTAAATGTATAAATAGCAAAACATTGAAGTATCTAAAGTGCAGATACCAGGAGGGTGGTTGACGTAATACTATGGGATTCTGTGCTTAATCTTTTGTTACTCTCTTTTCATGTAAGATTTCTTAATCTCCTTCTGGCTTTGCTCTGCTCATGTGTAATAAAGACTCCATCATTTATCCCTCTTCATGATAAAGTCTCACAGTCAAACAGCACTTTGCAGTTAAAACCTCCCATTCCCTACTTCTAAAGTGCAGATGGAGTTTAAAGTAAACTGAAAGTTTTGCCTGAATATGTTAATCTAAATTATGGGGCACACATTTCCCCAAAATGGATGTGTGTACCCAAATTCTGATGTCTGCTAAAGAAAACAGCTCCTCTGACTGAGCAGTGCTGCACTGAATTGTTTCACCACCTGATATTAAAATGTGTAATACATCCACAGAGAGAAACAGGTTTTTAAAAATAGTATTACTGCAATCCTTGAATGCAGATTAAACAAGGTGATAGTGACTGCAAGAAACATTGGTGGTATTTGGAAAATTTTTTGTTGCTGAAATTCATGTGGAAGTGTTTCCTGAAAAAGACATTCAGCTGCTTGAAAGGAGGTGTTAAAAGCAAATCCACGATGGCCAAAAGAATCAACTGCATTTCAAATCATACAATTCAGCTTTAGCCAAGCAAGACAGCACAGAACAGGAATAAATGAGAATTAAAACTAATTATAGTGCAATATTTTCCACTATATCCCTCCCAAAAGATTTTGCTACACCTGTCTGAATTGAAGTACTCCTACTCAAATCTCTCTCTAAAGCAGCCAGACTTACACAAAGATTAGCAGCAAACTGAGCAGCAAAGCTGTTAAGTGACAGACACCAAACAAGTGAGGATGTTTGCAGGCAGTGAACAGAATCAATACAACACTGTTGCCACTCCCAGGGGCTGCATGGTCTAAGTCAGGCTGCCCTGATGTGCACACGTTCAGGCAAATGTAATTAAGGGCACAGGTATGGTACAATACATGACAGAGGTAGACTGGCAAGTGGTAACACTGCATATTCCAACTCTGACTAGAGGGGACTTTTTAAACACTCATGGGCAGCACATCAGCCCTGTGCTAACAGAAAAACCATTAAGATGAAGTCTGGAGATGACTAATGCTGCTAGCCATCAACACTGCCTTTGAAATGTGGATGACATTCTGAGATTCCTCCTCACATCTTCAGTTCTGGAGAATGCATGTCTTGAGCTGTATCTAAAAAGTCTAAATTCCCAGAACAAGGAATGGGTTTGATCTGTACTGTAAGAGTAATTTTGAAGTTTTTCCCCTTATTTCCAAGAAAGAACTTAAAAGCTCACGGACTGCAGAGCCACTTGCTGCTCATCTGTGTCAAATTGATGGTCGTATCATGGCAGATTTCCTGGTTCTTCATAGATGTTAAGGAATAGAAGAATTCATTGCTATCAAGTCTCTCCAACACATCCTGTAGAATTCATATGAAATGACACATGCTACTTTCAGCTACTTTCTTAAAGTAGCTGCTGTCTGAATCCTACTCAAATAACAGGATCACATGACTTGCTAAGATGTATTGCAAGAAAAGTTTAGGATATACTGCTCTAAGGTCTGTAGAAAAAAACCTCAACATTGTCACACAAGCGATATAAATAAAAAAAATCAATTAACAGACATTTAACACATTACAGGAGTAAGAACGTATGTCCTTCCAGGCACTAGAAAAGGCAGCCTGAATTTCAGTGACACGCAGTTAAAACTGGCATGTCATTTTCAATATCACTCACAAGATCAATAAGGCAGTCAAACCAAAGCACCCATGATTTTAGATTATTTATCCTAAGAAGGATACACAGGTAAATTACATTCTTCAGGGTCTAATATAACCTGTTGAAAGAAAGGCTGTTGGCAGAGTGGTACAAGTGTGTATGTTTTTGGTCATTTGGAATGGAGGAAGAAGCCAATTTGCATATTTTTTTTAAAAGAAGAAAACATCAACGACAAACAATACATGAATGAAAAACTAACAGCAGGATAACATTAAAATATGAGCTTTTCCAACTTTTCTTTTAAATCCTGACAATTCAACAAGATCTGAACCCTCCCCTCCATCATAGACTTCCTAGCTGCAAATGTGTAGAAAAATCCACAAATTTCTTTAAAATATACCAATGTAGAGATGCCTGATAAATAAGAAAATGGCTTTTCAAGACACTCTGGTTCTTGATATTACTAAAATAAACAGAGCTCCCAGATCCTTCAGTAACAAAACCAAGGCCACTAAAATAAGGGGTTTTTTGATTTCTGTAAAAATAATGTCATATCTAGCAGATGTCACAAGTGACTGTTGGTATGTCTTGCTGCTGTACTGCTTCTCTCACTTCTTCCCTAACTTATGAACACATTTAAACACAGTAAATAAGAACATGAAAAATGCTTGAGAAAGTCTGAAGGTCAACAGGCAGGCACTTATTTTCAAGCTACATTTTTGAAACACTTCTTGTATCTCTTTACAAAAAAAATGCCTTCTGGATAATTACCGACACCTGATCCATAACAGCTTTTTCCTACCTCTGTGCGAGTTCTGCTAACTTCTTTCAGTCTGAAGAACACTCAAATTTCCCAACACAGGTGCTGATCTTGTCTATGGAACTGGAGCCTACTGATACCAAAGCTGTTCTAAAATTAACCTTCAGGTGTCTTTATAGGGGTGTACAGGTTGAAATGCACTGCTATCAGCACGTGCTTAAACCTCACTGAAGTCACTCAAGGTTAAGTATCTTTTCCCAGTGCAGTTTGGAGTTATTTGATCTCAAGGATCCAGGGTCATCACATAACAGAAACCACATTTTTATTTGGAGTTTCACATCAGTAGGAGATTTACTGATGGATGTCAAAGATGCAGAGAAACTGCAAACATTAAAGGGAGAAGACCATTTTAGCCAGCACTGATTGTTCAACAGTCAGGACTCTGAGACCTGGGAGACAGCTTCACAGCTACATTACCACTCTCTGCTGCTGTGAGCATGCTGTAAATCAATACAGAATGGGATTTTGGATCAGTCTGAGTGTTTCCCTTTTTTTCTTCATAACAAGAAGGAGAAATCCCTCTGAGCGTCAAAAGCAGACATTGCATAGAATGGCAGCAAGTAGGCACAGAGATAGACTCTGTTAGCTGCCCCAAAATCAAGAGCATCAAAACTACAGCCTTCATATGAGGTATATTTTGAAAAACTGTGCCAGTTTAACGTTTTCTTTAAATTTACTTATTAACTTTCATCAGCTGGGCAGATAAAAATTGCAGAAAACAGTGTTTGTCTCCCCTTAATCCCCTAAGTCTGGTTTTAAAAGGTGGCCAGCTTTCTCATAGACTAAGCATGTGACAGATTAAAAGCAAGCAAAGCACTGCCACTTGTATTTGGGGATATCTTCAACCTCATTCTTGTTCTTTAGTCCTCCTTTGAAGTTTCTCAATAAGAAGATGCTTCTGAAAGTCAGACCAATATTTAAGACTTGTAAAATAAGAGAAAGATGAATTCAAAGCTGAACTAGAGCATATCTAAGGTGTCTGTCAATCTGTAGTATGAATGGGAAATAGGAAGTTAAAGAAAGGGATAGAAAAGGAATGTATGTAAATAACAATAACACAAAATAATAAAGAATGTTTCGTATGTTTCTACAGTCACTCTACAGTTTTGTGATGAATCGCTGGTAAAACGAATTAGGAAATGAGCTCCCAGACACAAAGAGGAACACCTATAAGGCTTCACTGTTTCAGTGTCTTCTGCTGGTCACACTTTGGAACATCCTCCATGATGAGCCTCTCAGTTGGACTAAAGAGAAAATGGAAGTTTGGTACAAAATGGACTAAATGGCACAGGTATCCCAACCATTTTGCTTAAAATACAAATTGCAAAGGAGGCTGTGGAAAAGCAAGGTAGAATAAAGGCCTAAATCAACCGTTACATATTTCATTAATTGTATAAAAGTGCAAGGTTAAAGTAGTTTGGGTTAAGCATTCAGTTCACTATAGGCCACGCAAATGCTTAGCTTGGCCACCCATGGCCTGGTTTTGTCATTCAGTTGCTAATATTAGTTTAGACCACAGAAAGAACAAAAAACTGAATGAAAAAACGTATGCAATCCACTTCAAAATTGGTTAGTCTTCTGTGACCAGCACGAAATATTACCTCAATATCATCAGCTATACAATATATACATAAAACCCTCGCATCTTAATCTTTGTTTTAACAACTTAGAATAAAGCTGCACTAAGTGCTATTTCCCTAGAGTGCCAGCGCTTTGCTCTGTTCCAGCTGACTGGCCTTGTAGCACAGAGAAGTCCTTTAACAGCAATGGTACTTGGATTGATCCATAATTTTGACACTTCAGCCAGAGTAACTGTTGAAATGCTTTATTCAGCCACGCCAGGTGATCGCGTGCAGCTGCCCAGGGCTCAGTCAAAGCTTCTTAGGTGGTTCCACAAACAGAACAGGCCATATTCCAAAAACAAACTGTCAAAAGAAAAATAGGAAAAGGGGAAAGATTCCTTGGAATATTATGTTTCTTGGAACAGAAACCAAACACTATTAAACATAATCTAATGATAGGATGAAAGGGGAATGGCTTTAAAATGAAAAGAGAGTAAGTTCAGATTGCATATTAAGAAGAAATTCTTTACTTTGAGGGTGTTGAAGCACTGGCACAGGTTGCCCAGAGAAGCTGTGGATGTTCCAGCCCTGGAAATGTTCAAGGTCATGCTGGAGTAGCCTGGGGGCTCTGAGCAACCTGGTCTAGTGGAAGGTGTCCCTTCCCACAGCACAGGAGGTGAAACTAGATAATCACTGAGGTCCCTTCCAACCCAAACCATTCCGTGATTCTACAAAAATTTTAACTGCATTTCTTGGGATGTAAGCAGAAGTTAAAGACAGTACCCTAACAGGCATAATTTTTGAGCCCCAACAAGAATTCAAAGCACAAGATATCCAAATGTGTATTAATAAACACAAAATACTGCTTGCTTACCTTCACCTTTGGCCTGTGTTTCAGGAAAAGTGTCCTTGTATATAAACTGAGGAGAAGGAAAAAAGCATGCTTAAAATTTCAAGTATAAGAGAGCATATAAAATAAGGATGTCCTGATCCAAGTTTTATTTTTCAACTAGAAAAGAATTATGTCTGTGACTGCAGAGCTACTCCTTCTGCCTAGATTTAGTCAATATAAACCTTAATTTCCAGCAAATCCCCCTATATGAGACTAATCAGCAAAATAATTAACCCTATCACTTATGTGGGGAGAAAGAAAGAAACCCTGAGAGGTAAAAAAAAAAAAATGAACAGGGACTGGAGACTGTCATTTTAGAAGGATGAAATTAAATCAGTGTACCACAAAATATAGCAGATGTTAAAGAGGGGAAAAAGCAGCATAGATTGATTCATATCTTATTTTTTCTTCTTAGACACTGTCCCCTCTCAGTAGATCTTTTCTGTTGATGACCTTACATTTTTTAAGTGGTAATGCCACTTTGTGGCATGTTGGAAAAACCTTGCCTATGCTTGATTCCTGCAAGGAATTTTCCTTAAAATATTACCTCAAGCTCTTTAGGGTAGCAGACAACCTGTAAATCAAAATGGAGCAACTGTTTTCCATATACCTTAACATATTTGTATGTATGTATGTATATATACATTTACATATGTGTAGGTAAATATGTTTGCATATATATATATACATAAATGTAACTATAATCTATCAGGCCATCTAACAGAAATGTACTTCTTCTTGCATTTCCCTTTTATTAGGCATTTTAATATCTAACAAAAAAGGTAAATACCATATTAGATGTAGAAAAATTGATATGTAATCAAGTTTTCTTGACTACAGAGGATGCATATGTAAAACAGACATTCTCTTTTGGTATGGATTAAGTGGTAAAATATTGTTTCATTAGATGACTAACAAATAGCAGAAATTTTTTACAGAGTTCAGCTTACATGGTATTCTTGCCCCTGGTTCCACTAGATGGTGGTACAGAGCAAAAATGAGACAAAAATCTGCTGGCTCCAGACTTGCTAATTTACATCCTTGCTTAAGTCTCTTGCTCAAACTAACACCCTGCCCTTTTGGGAACACCTCCACTACAACTACTTCAGCCATCACCCTTCTGCACTACAGCAGGATGCCTGCTGGTTTTCAGGAGTGACAGTGGCTATCAAAAGATTCACTAAGCTCCTAAATTTAAACATGTTTAAATACTTCAGGATTACTGCTCAAGAATAGACAGGTATTAATGGTTTACATTCTGAAATTCATATACTGTCAAATAGTTTTGGTTTAACTGCCACAGGGTTCCCATTTCTGAATGAAATTTTCTTGAAGAACCATGACTATTTAAAGAGTAGTGATTACATTTTGAAGAATATAAATTAGTTTTAGAGAGTTTTTAGATCAGTTGCAAAGGGGAAAGAAAACTACACACCAGTTTAATAAGTCATTTTCCTGCTCTTCTGGATGGTACAACATTCTGAAGTATGTCTGAACCTGAGAAAACTCATAAGATCTCTGTAAACATCCAGTTTAGAAAACATGTCCTACCTTAGAAGGATATGAAGGTAAGAACCAAGGCCTGTGAGAATATGCCACCATGCATGAAACTGTGTCACAGCTCCCACCACAGGAGGCATCTTCTCTCGTAATGCTCTGAAAGAAAGAAATACCACACAATGGACTTCAAGTAGAGGGTCTGAAATAGTCCACCAACACGCTTAGTATTTTGTAGTTATGGGGTGTGAGCAATTTGGGAAGGGGCTGAGAGAGAAAGAAATGAGGGGAAGGAACTATATTGCTCTTATTTCTCCTCCTCACTAGGCTTCTGCAGGTAATGCCTATTTTGGTTGATGGTGGAGGAACCATTTGCATCTGCTGATCTGTTTTTTTTCACTTTAATTTCATTTGTCAAAACAAAAAATGGAAAATAACGATGGCATGTGTTAAGGAAGAAAAATTTGCAGCTCCTGGAATATGTCCTTACTGCTTGATGTTGTGGTGCTTGCTCCAAAGCTGCTCAGTCAAAAATATTACCACAGAGCTTCAACTGAGTCAGCCCTGCAATGACACTGGAATATGCAGACTGTCAGCCCGCCACAACCTCTGAGCCTTCGGATGGCAGGAAATTTCAAAGCTCAAATTCAAAAGCGTGTGGTTCCAACCAGACAAACTGAGTGCTACAGACTTTTTGTTAGACTTTTTTTTTTTTTTTTTAAACAAGCTGCAAATTTAATGGAACACAAAACAAAAAACCCTGAATCAAAACACAGGGTTGAACTTTTAAAGCAAACAGAGCAGGTAGGTGGATGATTCACAAGTTAGACCTTCAGAGAATAAAGAATTTCAAGGAATTGAAATGTATTTTCTCCAAAGGTTCAAATTACACTACCTCTCAGAGAAATCCAACACTCTGCAGATGTCTGATTAAAGCTAGTAAACAAGCATATTTTTTTTCCAGCAACATAACCAAACGAGTATTGCAGGAAAGACATTTTTTCCCGTATGAAATGAGGATGGGAAAAAGTGCCTCAGCAGCTGGTGTCATTTTTGAGCCTAGGAACCAGTTGAAAAGCTCCATGGACCCACAGCAGCTCAGCAGGTTTGGTGAATTGGGGGTTATGATCTCACCAGTGATGTGAGGCAGCTGAAAAAATCAACCCTGATGCCAATATTTGCAAAGTAACTGTAAACCCAGCCACTTTTGCTGCCAAATAACTATTCTATCTCATCTGTATCAAGTGCTCCTAGGGATGAGGATCATGTATTATTTTAATAAAAAAAAAAATTCAAGAATATTTTGCTGGAATTAACTTTCAGTTGGCTTAACCTAGCACAGGGATGGCAGAGACGAAGGGATGGAAAAATTCAGACTTCTTTACAGCACAATGTTACCTGGCTCTGACAAACCAGCCTACTGGGACAATTGTGTGCAACACAGACTCCCTGGCATAACAATGTTTCAAATTGTCAAAAATGTATTTTTCTGGATGCTGGAATTAGCCGTTCCATGCTGGAATTAACCATTCCATCTCCTCCAGCTTGCTGAGTAACACATTAATTGCAATTAAGTGTTGTTTATTGGTAACATGGACAATTGTTACAGGTATTTCTTGAACAATAATGCAGAACTACTGTTTTTGATATTTTCCTGGGAAATGGTAAGAGCAGAAACCTAAAAAACCCAATCAAGCAGGATAAAAACACATTTAGATGAAATCAAGTGTGAATAACAGGCTTTAGTCAGCCATAGACCGTCAAAATTACTTCAGTGACATTATTTCTCTTGATTTAATTTGAAGTTAAAGAGAAATAACAAAAATAAATCTAGAAATGGTTAAAAAAAGTTTAAAAATCTCATGTTGAGTGCTGACTCTAGTCATGAGCAATCTGGATAAAATCTCATGGATGTTTTGCAGGCAGCATACGATCCATACAATGAAATAGTCTTGAATATGCAGCTCAGAAATAATCCAATCTTTATACATAAAGGCTATTAGAGCTATCCAGACAAGTGAAAAAACTCACCTCAATTTATCACAGAAAATGTTGTCCACGTTCCAGAGAAAAAATCCCATTAAAAATACAGTTAAAGACGTATAGCCTAGACCTCTAAGCCATGGGTATACCCTAGAGAGAGAAATTATGCAAAGTTTAGTTCAGAATGCTTTAAGACACAGAAAAATACTAATATATACTACACTAAATATGTGTAACATACAGAAATGCTGTTATATGTAAATAAAAATCTTAATTGATTTTTTTACCCAAAAGAAAAAAATATCAACTTCAAATTTCATCTGTTTATATATTGTATTTTACTTCTTCCCATCCTGATCTTATACTATCTGAGACTGGTCTTTTACTTCTGTAATATTAATTGTTTTCCTAAATACTGCACTCTCCAAGCAAAACCAAAAAGTGGGAAAACTAAAGTTGGTGAAAACGTACTAATTTTTCAGTCCCATGTATATTCTTTCATTAAAAAAAAAAAAAAAAAAAAAAAAAAAAGGAAAGAATTTAATTTAATTTAATTTAGGCAGAAAAAATTCTTTAAGATATGGAAAAAACACACTGAAGAATCAGATGCAAGAAAGTGCATCATTAATAAATTTACTTCCCCTACATTCAGGTTGGATCATGAAATTGTAAACTTCCTACATGGAAAGCTCCTTTCCCACTACTAAAACAAGTCCAAATCCAGCCCTGAAAGGCTGCCAAGAAATACCGTTCAAGTTATTTTTAAGCATTATGAACGCTCAGTTGAGATTCTGGGTTAAAACACATTCCTGAGCTGCTTGTTCCTCCACAGTGTGTGTTACAGCACATTTCAGAGCTGAGAGTACTGGGAACCAAATGTGCAAGACACAACAGGTAGCTTGCCCTGTGCAGGAAGCTCTAACCAGATACAAACGGTACATACTCACAAATTGACTGCCAATATAAGCTAGCAAAATTATTATTTCTTTAGTCTAATAAATGTGTGGAGCACCATGCAGTACATGGCAAAGACTACACTGTAATATTACCCCCCCCACCCCCCCAGTGCTCCAGAGACATAAGTGAGACCATGACATGACAGAGCACTAAATGGTATACTAAACATGCTGGCAATTAGATAATTATAGCTGGAATTGTTGAGGAATAAACAGTGAAGGAATCAACAGGCATCACTTACTAATAGGGAACATGCTTTGTGAACAGAGAACATTTGCCCAGTTATAATCTTGGGAAGGCAGCAGACCTAACAAGGAGGTGAAAAGTGTGGGGAGAAGAGGCAGGAAGAGGAACGACTGGTGAGGATAGGATGAGGTAGTAACCTGGAAGGAATAACATGCTGTTCTTTGGGATTTTCACTCTAATCTCAGAGTGACTTCAAAGCATCCACTAAGAAATATGAGTGATAGGAAGTGAAGTAAGAAAAAACAAGCAGAAATCAGGGTCAGTATGTGAGCTGGAAGAGGCTTGAACAAGTGCTAGCACTACTGATGGAAATACAGGAATGTGCTCTAGCAGTGCAGAGAAAGTAAACCTAAAAGTGTGCTTGGGGATGAATTTTAGAGAAAAGAAAGGGTACCTTCAGGTTGACAGAGCTTCTCTAGCAGAACTAATTTAAAATTAGTAGTAGTTTAGTTAAAGTTTAGAAGTAGTTTAAACCTACTTCTCTTTCCATCCCAACTTTCTACCCAGTTTGCATAATAACACCAACGGCGGAAATAAGTCTTTGTAGGGCCCTGTTGCAATGAAGTGATCAAGCTAATTAAGAAAATACACTCCAAGCCCCTAAAATTGAAGCGAAAAGTAGGTGGAACTTCAGAGACAGACTTTGCTGGAGTAAAACAATGAATGACACTTTGAGAGGGAAGGTAGTGATGTTATTGATAAAGACAGAAGGCTGTGAAATGCTTCAGAAATAATGAGAATGCATAACTGTGGAATTTGCAGAAGTAGAAAAATAGCAGGCCCAAGAGTTTATCTACACAGACAGAAAAATTTAATCTAAGAACTGTGTAAATCCTTGAATAAGAACAAAATTAAAATTACTTCAATTTGATTCAATTTAATTCCCCTTGGAGATGAATTAATGTAGTATCACTTAAGATCTCTAGGAGAGGATTAAAATTTCCAGACCATAGGTTTGAAAAGTACCTTTAAATTGATGATTGTTTAAAAAACAGTCTAAAGCTGCAACACTATCAGTTTTAAGTTCTTGCTTAATAAAAAAGTCTGTGAACATTTGCACTTGGTCTGTGGGAATTTCTTGGGGATAGCCAAACCACATGAACTGAAATGGCAATTGGAAGGTGATTCAATGAATGTTCTTGATCCTTGTGGGTGTCTTCCAACTCAGAATATTTGAGGATTCTATAATACTTCAAATTCACATTTTGTTAAATTCTTCCTTGTATTCCTGAACAGACACATGTGGAACTTGAAACAAAATTTAACGAAAAGCACATTTAAAATTATGACAGAAGAAAGAAATTAGTAATTTTCAGAAGCAATCCCCAAACACAAGAGAACACCAAATATTCACAGGCGATAGACAGAAATGGATAATCAACTGAGCCTCTGAGAGCTAAAGGTATATGTTTACTCCAATACTGATTAAATTCCATTTTCCTCCCTTTTACCTAACAAGTCTGTGCCCTGATGATTCTAATGCCTCTCAATGTCTCATAGTGCTTTTAATACCTTTTGTTTGTTACAGTTTTAATTTCGACTTCCATAACATTACGCCTAACTTTATCCAATCAAAACTGTAAGAGAAACTATCATGAGTTATTGTTTTTTAAATACTTGAGCAGGGAAGAGGAAAGGAAATTACTCAGTGATGGCTCCACTCTGCAGTCTTACCACTCTCCCAGTATTATCGTTAGAGTTTGGACACTAGCAATACATTTCACACTACCCAGCAATATGAAGACAAACTCCATTTCTGTTTAAATCCCAGGCTAACAGCTGAAGCCATCAGTAGAACAATGACAGTAGACACTGATCGTAAGTGTAGAAATCTGAGTTTGGTTTAACGTTATCCCCGTGGCTTCAAAAAAGTGCAAGGTGATGAGCCATTCTCTTTCAGCCCAGGGGAACCCAGGAACCTAGTTAAAGAAATTCTCCCATTGCCAATTTCTCATGTTAAGCTGACCAAAAAAAAAGCTGCAAATGCTATGTTATAACTTTCAATGCTGAATTAAATGGCTACTTACCATAATACTATATAAACAGATCTTAGAACTATGATGGAAACTAGCGTTCCATACATGATCTGAAAAAAAAAAAAAAAAAAAAAAAAGATAAAATTCAGCAGTTGGGTTCAAGAGACCTTATAAAATACAACAGGAGAAAAATTTTTTGAAGCATCTGTTTTTTTTTATTTTTAAGTCTTAGGAAAATAGCATTCCTTCTAACTTTATCTTCAGAAAGCTTTCTGTTCAAGTTTTAAATAAAAGTATAATTATAAAGCATGTTCTTGATACAATTACAGGAAAAGTCAGTTGTGTAAAACCAATGCTCCACTGTTCTGAATCAGAAAGCAAACACTAGATGGCACTCGGAAAACATCCTGAAATCAAAAAAGGTAACTAACCCCTATTATCTCCTCTCTCTCTGCATTTTAGCTGATTGCACAAGCATCAGCTAAAACTGTTTTTGAAAGCTGTACTGCTTTCATTGATACTTGATTAATATGTTTCCTGAAAGCAAACACCTGAATAGACTATGTGCTATTCCCAGACTGAGCATGGGGAAGAACTTACGAGGAAGCATTTCAAACAACTATTACAGATTGTTTGGACTCAATCTAATTATATAGTGGGAAGGCTGCACACTCTGAAAAGATCCATGAGCAAAATCTGACTCACTGTAGGCTTGATGAATTTGAATGCTATCACCTGACTTATAAAAAGTCAATGTAATCATTTATTTTTTGCCTTGTGATCTTTTAATCACTCTCCTTTTTTTATTCACAAACTTAAAATCCACCTCCAAGACGTACAGATTAAAGAAGAGAAAAAATGTGGCCAGTCATGCCTGAGAGTGATGCAGAAGTCACCGCAGCAGGGAGGATTTTTAGACACTGGTGACATTCAATTACTTTCTATACTTTTTATTCTGAACACTGGTTCCCTCCTGCCAAAAAGCAGTTTGTTCCAAGCAGCTGTGCCTTGCTCTTTTTGCCACTTTCCAGCGGCCCACAGGCCTCCCAGTATTTTTTTCTTCCTTGTGCACTGACTTAGATTTCTCATCTTGCTTTTAGTTAGTTTCTATCTAATTCTGTCTTTGTTTTACATGAAACAGAAAAATTATAAACCTTTGCTATCTATTTTTAAAAGCCACTACACCTAACAGAAAGAAGTGTGCTGACAAACCGGCGTCCTTGCCATGTTCTATCGAGCACCTCACACCCTCCTTTTCTTTTCGACTGTCTTTGAGACAGGGACTGCCTCTCACTCTGCTGTAACTCTCTGATAACTCTGCTATATCCTGTAAGCATGTCTAGTCATCTCACATAAAACAGGTTACTGTAATAATGCAAAGTGAAACCTGCCTTCCAAAAGTCCATGAAGGCAAATTTGCAAATTCCTTTCAGCTTTAAGGATGCTGTATTATCAGGGCACATATACAGAACAAGACAGACAAGAGAACCCTTATGTTTGACAACAGGTAAAAGTAAGCTCCAATACTGACTATTCAAAGTCAGTCAGCACAGCAGCTCTTCATTTGCATTCAGAACAAGATTAAAGAACTTCAGTAAATAAACTACTACTACTGTGTGTTCTGCTCTGTAGAGCTAAACAAAGCAAAACTATTTGAAAGGCTAATTGGTTCTGGCTTGTCATTAATACAAAGCTGTTAGTTAATTCCAGTCCCCTTGTTGGGGTACAGCACATAAACCAGGAAAAAAAGAAAACCAACAAAACCTGGTAGACACAGCCTGAGTATCAAGTGCTTATCAGTCCTAAGCTAAGGGTAGGAAGGGGAGTGCTCAGGTGTGCTAGGTGCTGTCAGCTGGTACAATTCTTCATTGCTGACATTTTGCCTAAAAAGATCCCACCACATAAATACATTATCAGCCTCATTTAAAACAGCCCTTTTCATTTATTCTAGTCAAATCCAGCAATTTATTCTCAGAGAGGGATGGTATAGAGTAAGACACTCATAGAAAGGCTCCTCCAGAATCCAAATTACAGTTTGATTTGCTGATCTCTTTCTTTGCTGATCTTCTCCTCCTAAAAATTTCCATCGCTAAAATATTCCTTTGCAGTAGAGATATGGGAAAAACCTATCCATTAAGAACAATTTCTGTCATATACATTAGGGGTTGTGACCACCCTTATGCTTGTATCCAAATTGCTTTTGGATTCTTTGTACAGGGAGTTCAATAGTGTCAGACTATGCCTAGAGCCCAGGTAAAATGCTACCTTTTTCAGCAGTGGCTAAAAGCAGGAAAGAGCAAAAGCTAAGTAAAGCTTTCTTTGCAGAGTTTCCAGCTTGGTATTTCCTAGTGAGTTAATGGCTTGCAGAAGAGGACAGTATTAATGGAGGGAGGAAGAAAAAAAAACAAGAACCTTGCAGTGACTGAAGAAAAATATGCCCATAGTTGACACTTCAATTCCTTGCCTTTTCCGCTTCCCTACCCGAACAGGTTGTTAGCAGTAAAACACATTTGTGTTTAAAAGCCTGTGAAAGACTGGAACAACAAGCTGTTCTGCTCTGCATGCTCCAATCCTCCTCGCTGAAGGTGAGCACACAGGAGGTGCTGCTGTGATACAGAGACTGTAGCTGCCCGCCTCTCTCAGCTGTTTCTTCCTAGAGGGCTACACACCAAGCTGCACACCTTAGTTCAGATGTCAGGCAGCAGTGCTTACTTTATCTCCTCTACCATCCATGGCTTTACTATTTTTATAATGGTAAAACTTTCTTAGGTATTACCAATTAATCTAAAGAAGGACAAAGTACAATATTATATAAAAAAAGAAAAATCTGCCTTATTCAAGTTAACTCAAATTTTTCCATTCCTTTAGCTTCCTTCTTTTCTTTAATTAACACATCATTTAAGTGACAGATGACAACCCAAGCAAGTTTTCTGCTATTTTGTCTAACACTGCCATTAAATTTTAGGCCAAAGAATATCTTTGTACTGCAATTGAAACAAAAGGAAAGATCTGTTACCACTAGACAGTTCCCTCTTTGCTGTTTCAGATGCAAATAAAGCTGTGCATATTTCAGCTTTGAAGGTATCTTCACAATTGAGGGAAAAATCCAAAGTCTGATGAATACACAGTGGATTACCTCATATGAAGGCCAAATATGAAGAACTTCCTAATTCACAAACAGGGGGTAAGCACTTCAGGGCTCAGTGTCTGGCAGCATTTTTAATGCAGAGGCAAATAAACAAATAAGGCATAAATTCACTTATGTAAGTCAGAAGCAAGGTTGGTACTCTGAGAAGGGGAGCATACAAAACTGGTTTCTCATCTACCCTTCTAGCACAGAAAGCAGCAGTAGCCTGCTATTTCCACTTTTCTGTTTCCTCTGCTCCTGGCCTTCTACCCATGCTTGGTTAATAAAGTCAATTTATCAGCCTCAAATATTAGTATACATGTTGGGCAGTCTACTGAGAGATTTCAGGTTCTTGGCAACCAGCTTATCTAATACCCCAACCAGCTATCAAAAGGTAGTTACTTAAGTACTTCAATGTGGAGACTGTATTTGCAATTTGCAAAAAAGAAAACGGAGTTCTACATGGGTTTGGATTTCTGGAGAAGAAATCTGAGCTGAGAGAAAAAGGAAAAACAACCCCAAGATGACAATGAAATACCAAGTAATTTGGCACAGTTACAGCTGTGTAGTACCACAGGCTGCCTTGACAGCTCCCAAACGAACAAAATCAGATTCACTGGGTTTGGTCCTGTTTAGCTGCATGTACGTGATGGCAAATTGACACACAAGTCACTGCTGCTGCAGAGCTTCTGGGACACTGTCTGCCATGGAAAGTCAAGCTTCCCCTCCAGTGACTTGTAGAGTTGAACCTTTGGAGAGTCAGAATATCCTTCCTCATTCCCTAAGCTACTGTGCAGGTAGAAGCACCAGCCAGAATCAAAGCTGTAATCCCTTTGGAAGACATCCCCAAATGAGCTGTGCAAGAGTGAAATGTCACTTAAGTTAGTTTTACATGTGCTCATCAGCAGGATAATGACAGAACAGGAAAAGCTCTGTGGTGAAGACATGCTTGAAAAGATCATTTTGAAGAGTATACTGGGGAATCTGAACATACAGAAAGTAAGAACACCTTCCACTAAAAGGCACAATATATTAGCCACAAGCCTACAACAAACTATGGCCTTAGCAGCAGGAGGGACTCTGGAGAGCTGTAAGACATCCAGTGGGTCCACACAGATTCCCCAATATGGTGAATCCTGTAAGTCTGACCAGGTTGTGTCCAGACATAAAATATTCTTCACGCAGTTTCAGGCTCCCTTACATACTTCTATATATACACTTATCTTGATTTCACTTTCTTCTTTGCACTTGTATATTTAAAACACCCCTAGAGAAAAAAAATCTATTAAGTTTTGTATTAAGGCAAATTAAATACCTTTTCCTGCCATGCTTACTTTCTTACTCTTACTCAAAGTCACCTGGAGACGTAAATCCAATACTTGTATTTTACGTCTACCAAAAGTAAAACAAAAATCCCTGGTCATGTTGTTATGCTGTAAACAGTGAACTCATCCAGGCACTCCCTCCCCTCCTTTGGTGATCTGTGAACAGTTTAGATCAAGAATAGTTTGTGTTTGTCCATCAGTGCACCTCTTCCATTTTGAATCAGTCCTCATCCTTGTCCTCAGGGCCTCTCAGTCATCTCCCTCATTTCCTCCCAGTAGTCAGTGAGAACTCTGAACTTTGTATCATCACAAATACCAGCAGTACACTCTTCTTTTTCCTGGTACAGGTTGTTAAAAAGGAAGCCAACCAAACAAAACAATCCCACTACTGATCCAAGAAAATCCAGGCTTTTTAATGATCTTCTTTAGTAATTTTTCACTGTCACCTTACCCTGTTTGCAACTCTCCTACTGATCTGCTTCTCCAGTTGGCTTGTTTTCTCATGGGACAGCCCCAAGAACAAGTCAGAATACCTATTGTTTACATTCACATTTCCTAATGTAGAAGAAACAGCTATTTAATCTATTTTTCCATTAATCTTTTAATTATTTGCTTGCTAAAATTTACCTCTAACTGTCAGAGCAGATGACTACGCAAATAAAACAGGTTTTTAGAACTATTTCACTATTCACATAACTTGGCTTACTAGCTGAACGAGGTTTTTTTGGTCACTACAAGTGATCAGATACAGTATGCAGCAAGCAGACAAATCAGGATGGAACACGTTGCTTTGTGACAGCTTCTTAAGCCTCATAATACTAGAAAGAAGGCTACTTGTAAGACTTGAATAGAAACTTCCAGGGCTGTCTCTGTATGTCTGTGGATCACTTTGCACTAGAAGCCATTCTTCCCCTGCCCCTTTCCTTGTATACATGTGGTAAACAGGGATGAACAACTAATCTGATTTAAAATTAATTCCGAGGAGATTTAAAACCTGTTGAGTTTCCCAATCAAATTCACATCAGAAAATAAATTTGTGTGCCAGATGGAACAGAGGGGAAAGGCACAGCTGTTTTCAGTGACAATGATGCTGGCTTAAAAACAACCAGGCAGTTGGGACGCAGGGTTGTTTAGTGCCTTGAAAATTAGGACTAATAATGCTCTAGCCTGAGAGATTTGAACATGAACAAGACAATTTATGCCTGTAAAGCCCATTAATATATTTCATTTAATTGATGAGGGGGCAAAAAATAGTAGATCAGTTGTCAGGCAGGAATTGGTTTTTTCCTTCTAATGATGTGGTGCCTCCAACAGCCCAAAACATGCATCTCATCGCTCCTACAGTTGAAGCACTAAAACCCTTAAAGATCTCCCTTAATATGTGGATGCAGAAAAAGGGTTGGTCTCTGTTGCCACTGTGCCATGGATAACAAACTGAAATCACCTTTATGCCCTGCTGGCAGCTGGCAATTTATGAGCCTAAACTGGTAAAACAAGTAGAAAGTAATGTGGGGAAAAATGAGGCTTGGATTCTGCTTGCTAAATATAATAGGATCCTTTTTCCATTCTTACTGGCCTCCTTCCAGAGGGAGAAAAACCCACAATCCATACTGAAACAATGAACAATAAAAGCTATCCTTGTAGTTCTTCCTCTTTTTGCAAGGCTGACAACTTAAAATGATCACAAACACCTAGAGAAACCAAATGCTGCTTTATCTCTTGATGCTGCTTTTAACCCAGTCAGAAATATTGTGATTTAAACTATGATTGCATAAGCATATTTAATTTTACTTCAAGTCTAAGTGACTCATTCAGTTTGAAAATGCTTACAGAAATTATTTAACATTTTTTTGATGCACTCTAAAATAATGTACAAGTATTAAGAAAATAACCTTGCTCAGCTGTGCAGCCAGGGAACTATTTCCTCAGGATTTACAACGTATTTGGCAAAGACTGGGAAAAAATGAGTACAGTACTTGAACACTTGGAATTCAGCCGTAACTGCACGTTCTCCATAAAAATCAATTTGCAAAGAATTGTTGTAAAAAGTTCAACACTTTTATGGGATCAAAATATTTTCTACATTGATTCCTCATGTATAAATTATTATAGGGAATTAATATTCTGAACCTAAGAGAAACCAGATGCAGAAAGGTAAAAGTCTGGGACAACAAAGTTTCCCTATTTTCCTCTTTCCCAAAAAGTAACGGTATCTATTGTTTTAGTTTTTGTGACATGGGGCAATACCTATGCCAATACATCAAACTGCACTACAGTGAAGCTGTGATAGATTTATTCCAATTAATCAATTATTTGCCCTAGCTGCATTTAAGAGATAAAAGTTCACTATAAATAGTAAATTTCACCACTGCTGTTAACAAAACTACTCTAAGTCACTTCATTCAAAACCAGTTATGACCAGCTCAGTAAAAGCACCAAAAATTGCCACTTTCATCCCAGCCAGTATCTTTCTGCTGGAAACGTAAGTAAAGGAAAAAAAGAAAGGATTTAATTATTATCACCAAAAAAATACTGCAATTTTTTATTTTTTTTAAAATCTACAGGTAGGGTAACAATTCATGTTTCTAGGGGAGATTATTTGGAGCTACTGAAAACTTATTCTCTTGATCAGCACTTCACTAATCCACCAACAAGAGCCACGTATCATTTTTACAACTGCTGATGCAGCAAGCACATTTTGACAAGCACTGGCATTACCGATTTCAAAAACTAAGGCTTTAAAGCTCTGTCCTGCAAAGACCTCAGTGCTTTTTGCCTGGCAATTTTTCAGCTGTTATCTCTAATCAAAAAATCATAAATGAGGGAAAACTACCCATGGCATACAGAAACGAGCACCATTTCTAACCTCCCGTGAAGAGGCAGGCCATGCAAGCCCTATCCCCACAGGCAGGGGATGCATATTAATACTCTTGGGCTGCTAAAAAGGAGCCTGCACCAAATATGCCATTAAGCCTGCACAAAGCAGTCTGCTTCTAACTCTAGAAGGCATTCTGTGCCTAAACTCACCTTGAATTTCCACAAAGTAAGACTAAGTAGTTTAAAAATCCAATAAACTATTGTGTTAAAGCAGAGAGAAGAATGTGGTGCTAAGTCAATCAAGCCATCTTATGATGTAAGGTCATAGTTTCAAAGCAGCTGCTAATGGAAAGCAGCAGAAAAAGACTCATTTAGCTGTTCCTCTCTCACATACCTTAAGGCCACTTCATTACACTTGCCACTGATGAAAACCACAGGAAATATTAGGTCAAAAGCTAAAACACAACACACACTGAAGCATTCTAGTTTTTCAGGTCACTAAGTAAGAGGATGGTGACATGACAGGCAGCAATAATGCTTAAAGAAAAAGCAAATGACAAATGGCATTTTTCTTTCATCTTTCTTCTAGTAAAATACTGTAACACATTCCACTAAAATAGCATAATTAAAAACCAAAATTAGCTGTTCCAACAGAGCAAGATTTACCTGATGGAATACAGGCTCTTTCAAATTTAGGTAAACCTGAAAGATGAAAAAAGAGAAATAATTTGCAACAGAACCATCATAATATTATTCATCTAAATATTGAGAATCAAGCCATGAGTGCCTATCCATGCACCATTAAAGCAGGTCAAACATTTGAAGTTTCCTCTGGCAAAACCTGAGGTTTTAACTGTGGAATTATTTTAAACTATAAAGCACAAATAGAAACATTAACATCGAACATAAGGCTTTTAATGTAGTAGAGTTGAACACATACAAAAACAATTAAGATGCTAAATTTACCAGATGTTCTTGATATGCATTGCAAGAAAAAACATACTCAACTTTGATTTGCTATTATTGTTTTTGACAATAATTTAGCATTTCAATTCATTTTACAAAAAGCTAGTAGCTCCTCCTATTCATAATACACTTAATTTAATTTATGTTTTTGAAGAAGGAAGAGCACCAGACCTTAGGCATAATGTGCCACAAGTGTAAAAATTTTTAGGAGAAACAGAAGAGAAGAGGCAAGTATTTTGGCAGCTGAAGATAACTTATAATAATACTTTAATTTTTAAAGAAATGGTTATCAATAAAAATTATATAGGAAATTGCATCTGTGGTTGACAGCCAGCATCAAACTGAATTTATTCATAAAGGAAGAACACTCCACTGACAAATGGAATCAAGTTAGCCATGTGTTAAGAAGTTAGAAGCCTTTTAAATAACAGCTAAGTTCTTCTCTTATTCTGCCTATTTTAAAACACCAGTCTGCATCCTGGACTGGGTATCACAGTTCACTTTTTTGCAGTCAAACAGAATAATTCTTATTTCTACAGATGAATTAAAGTGAGGGAAGGTGAGGAACACAGCTTATCCACGGTCTCACATTGAGTTATTGGCAACTGTTTTTCTCACATTCCTATTCTAGCAACTGGATTATTGCTTTTCTTCCTTATTTATTCTATACAGTGGTTTAGATAGAAAGGTTTCAGGTTCCTCTGGACAGCAACATAATTTCCCCAACAAAAGAATAATTTGTCTTTCTTGACTGGAAGTGACAGAGATTTAGTATTGCCTCTATAACATTCCTCCACTGTCAGAAAAACTGCCAAGCTCAGGTGAAAATGGCATATTAGAAAAAGTTACTTACTATGCTGACTACGACGCTGTATGTTATTAACAAGAAAAGCAGTGCATAATTGACTGTATTCTTATACTTGAAACATTCATACCTGGAAGAGAGGATAAAGGAGAGAGATAACATTCATCACTAACCATATAATGCATGCAATTTCCAATGTATAATATTTAAAAATTTGTGAGAAAATTGATCCAAATTAGTCTTAGGCCCCTCAAGAAATTCTAACTCCTTCAATAAAGATACATTATTTAAAAAAAAAAAAAAAAAATCATGCTCTTACCAAAAAATGTTTTTAAAAAAAACCTAAAGCAAAAAAAACCTAACACCAATAAGCTCAAGCATATACCAAGAAGTAACCCACTCTTAAAGAAGTCTGTGAAGCAGAAGTGTTTTTAGAAGGTGCTTACAGGGTGATAATGGATGGCAAATTAGAAATTACCTTAAATTGCAGCACAGTTGTCAAAAACATTACTGAGCAAACAGCAGTGTAGGAAAACGACTGCCTTGCAAAACAGTGAACTCAGATCTGTTAAAATGTAGATTGTTTATGGCTTCACTAGAGTTGCAGTGCAGTAAATTTGGGTACTGGTAGAAGTGGAAGGTAAAACCATCTGACTGCTCCCAGCATGTAAAACAACCAATTAAAATTACCTTCACAATCTCTGCACTACACCTTAGTCTCAGTTGTGATGGAAATACACACACATCCCAGACTATCTCCATTGGAAAAAAGGTGGTCCAAAAAAACTCAACGAAAATGAATTTTGAGAAGCCCATTACCATCAGGGCAGGAGGAAGCTGTCTACATAATTCACAGTTACATTTGTCTAGTTCCTTTGTTTATAAACTCGGAGAAATAAACACCATCATGAACTGATACAGGAAATAAAATAAAAACACATCTGGGAAACAAAGAGTCTAAAGGCAGCACAATGTGCAACACTGCAAAATGGCTTGCTAAAGTAATTACACAGCTTGAGAATCAGCAGGACTGAATGATGCATAAGAGTATGTCCTGTGCACAACCACCTGCAATCTACCTTCAGGCAAACTAAAACAATTATTAAAGGCCTCCTAAACTACACATTAGCTCCTTTTTTGGAGCATTTTAATTCCTACCAGACATACATACACAGAATCTTATTGGAGTTATAAATGCAGTAACAGACTTCAGTGTTTTGAAAATAATAAAGCAACCACTGCACTAAAAAATATTAAAAAAATTCAGATAGATTTTTGTAGCCACTTCTAATTCTATTTTCCAATCACATTCAAATCAGACAAACGCAAAGGCAATTTTAAGGCAATAGGGAGCTACAATGGAAATATTTTCACTAAAAGTGGCATTATGATTCTTGTCCTGAGTTTGAACAAATCACACTAACGTATGAGTCACAAATTGAGGACAATTTCCATAGACAGGGGTTTAGTCCTAAGGCATCCCATCTCCATTGCAAGATACCAGTAATCTTCACCAAGACATCAAAATTTTCAACAGCTGAATATTTGATATGTTCAAAGGCAAAAAGACCTTTTTGGCCTCTTTTTGTCTGTGACAAGCTGATTTATCATTTGGATTTGCCAAGTGACAGAAAAAAATCCTATTAAATTCAGATTTTGCAGCAACAGGCAAGAAAAAGCCAACTTAGGGTATCTTTACAGTTGTCCAATGTTACAATGCACCCAAAATTAAATGGGAGAACACATCCTGCCATTGCATTAAGCTGTCATGCATGTTCCAAGACACTCTCCCCAAAATATGCATTCAACTTCTCATAAAATCTTGTCCCTTTAATTTTCCAGATGAGTGAAAAGCAGGTTTAGCCAGAAACCAGAAATTTGCATTTCGGGCCAGACTACATCATAGAAATCCAGCTCAAATAAATTATAATGTTGCTAATTTTGTAGGCATTACTAAAGCAGATTTTATTATGTCTGCTGTTCATATACAAGTAGCACTGAGCTCTGATTGTATACTATACTAAGTCTTTAATGAGTGGGGGTTTTTTTCCCTACTAAAAGAAAAACTGATCAAATATATCTAAATTAGCAAAACCTAGGACTAAAGCCAGGCTGGCACTCTAATATCATAATGCTATACAAAAACAGATCTCACTGAAAGCAGTAGAGGCCTTCTCTCTATATATGCTAAATTTGGCTTCAGAGACTCTACATTTCAAAAGTGAACATTTCATAAATATTCAAGGAAAAAGATTAACAAATACTTACAGGCAGTAGACAAACACACAACAACTGTATATCATTGGCAGTTCATCCAACAGCTATAAAAAGCAAAGACATCAAAACATGAAAGCTACTTTTAACTCACAAGCTTGTCTAAGTTAATTAAGGAGAGGTAAGTCTTAAGTAAACAGGAGTTTTTAAGTTATTTGGATATCCATCTTCCTGACTACACTCCTAACACGTTGCACTGTCAAACCTTGTCAAACACTGTCAAACTGTTCAGCTACGAAGCTGTTGCATTAAAAAGCTTATTACTCTGAATCTTTTGAATATTATGCTTCATAAACGCCCACGACTTCAAAGAATCTTGACATTTTTGCTGCTCATACTTCTTAAAATATTTGTAGGAATTAGTTCTGTACAGCCAGGCTGAAGAAGACCATCCCATCTATGACCTTGCAGTCAGTGGCATCTTCTTACCTTACAGAGAAATTTAAACAGAATTTTTCCATAGTACAAAATAAAATTTTAGCCTATGGGCAATATGCTTGCATATTTACTTCCTAATTTTAGAAATTTCTTATGTTGTTTTAATTCAGAGACATGTTTTTTTTGTTTGTTTGATGTGGGGTTCTTGTGGGCTGTTTTGCTGGGTTTTCCCCCCAGAAATTATGGAGACATATAATGTTTTATTGTCTTAAATAATTTTTATACTTGGGGAGAAGACTGGTGTGTTACAGCTAAAACAGTTATTTCTCCAGGAACTTGCAACCTTAATAGAATGGAATTAAAATTGCAATCACAAGAGAGTTGATTTCTCAATAGCAGGTACACTCAAAATTGCCATTCATCATTAGAAGGAAAAAGAATTGTAGCATAATTTTCTTGTAAAACTTCTCATCAAAGAACATCCATGATTTTCTGCTTATAAATATACAGTTAAACTTACCTCCTCTTAGGACTGAAAATCACGGAAAAGAACAAGGATACAAATGGATCAATGAAGATCCACAGCCTCTGATTTCTAATATGTTAAGTAAACATTAATAGTTAGGGCTTTCAGAACTTTTAGAGCTTGACTTCTAAGAAAAAAAAAGAACTAGATGCA
Organism: Muscicapa striata striata; assembly: GCA_030060385.1. Classification (NCBI taxonomy): domain Eukaryota; kingdom Metazoa; phylum Chordata; class Aves; order Passeriformes; family Muscicapidae; genus Muscicapa; species Muscicapa striata. The sequence goes on from JAREIS010000257.1 coordinate 507,282, forward strand.
AAAAAGATTTTGAACTTTTAAATTCATCATCCAAAGTTCTTGGTGGCTGTGCCTGTAAAGAAATTGCTTTTTTACTACTGCTACAGGGTACTTAACAAGTTCATAACTATTTTATTCTGAACAATGAGGTTTGTTAAGAGCAGTAAGTAGCTTACTCAAACACTTTTATAAAGCCAGCCTGATTCTGCTCCGTTTGGGATAATTTTCTAACTGCACAGTTAAAAACTTCATTTTAGCTCTGAAACTTTCTATTGCAAAAAAACCCCAAAAAACCAACCAACCAAACAAAAAAAAAAACCCCAACAAACAAAACCAGAAAAACAAAAAAACCCACCAGGATCTAATATCTAATTCTTTATGGAAGGAGAGAGATGTATTACCTTGAGTGTGAAGTATTAGCTTGCTGTGATTTTGGTCATATAAAGCTCAAGAACTGTTTCACAAGAGTGTTAAACAGCTCTGCTGCCCAGCTGACAGTAATAGGGCAGATTTTGCTTCTTCCCCCCCACTGCTTCTCTCCAGCAGGGAGATCAGACTGCTCTGACTTAGGGAGAACCAGGTCCAGATGCTGAGCCAGCACACAACCAACCTTGCAGAGCAAGGTTTAAATCCCAGCACCTGTGCATTGCAGGGTCAGGGACCACAACAGGCAGTATCAGGAACATTGGCAGCAGCTGAAGCTAACAGGCATGTTCACTGGTACCTTGCCTTCACAGAAGGTTATCTTTGCTGTGATGCCTTAGAGGGGACAAAATAGAAGCAATAGCTGAATTCAGCTTTATAGTAATAGTATTTTACAAATGCAGAGACATGCTTTTCCAAGTCTGATAGTAAATAGATACAGGATTAATTCATGTGCATGTTAAAGAGTGTGAGTCATTTAACATCCCATAAAAGAAAAAGGTAGGAGAAGAACAAGAAATACAATACAGGAAAATTTTTCAAATTTGCATAGATGATTACACTTTCAAGTTCATATGCTGGCAGCATATCAGGGGCATTACAGTAGCAACAAAGAGCCTCTCAAAAGATCTTAACTAGAATTTGCACGCAGAAGACAATGACTTCTGTATCCAAAGTAATTAATGTTTCTAGGAGTAGTGTCAAAGGCATGCCTAGACAATGAAAAACCATGGAAAGAAGGGAACTCACAGAGCTAAATAAGCATTTCGTGCATTCCTCAAGAACCCAATCAAGCGGATTCCCATAAAAATAACAGAAAAAGAGGTGATCTCCTCAGAAGTATTCTAAACAACTGCTTCCAAGAACAGAAACTTTCCTATTTTTTTTAATTAAGTAAATTGAATCAATAATTTACAGTATTAAGACTGCAAAACAAATGTAAAAAAGTCTCCTTGAATAGCTATGCTGGTTTTTAACCATAACAAGAGTAAAGTGAATGAGGAAAGTTTATTTACTGGTTCAACTGTTTTCTCCATGGTGATCAGTAAGCAAACAATTGGAATAATTATGGACCACTTGTGGATTTCACTTGGCTGCCAAAATAAATGTACTTTCTCCACCGCACATGAAGCCTTTTACATCAGTTGACAAGATGATGAAGACATTCCTGCTTCCCGCTCATCTGCTTCTGCCCCACTTTATTTACTAGAGCTCACACGCCCCTCAGTTGTTCTGATGCAACACCTGAACTATTGGGCAAGTAGCAGCAAACTGACTTGGATAATAAAATAAAGCCTCTATACACACACACACACACACACACACACACACACACACAAACAAAGCCTCCAAAAACAACTGAAAAATAGCCCCAACCAAAACCAAAAAACACCCAAAAAACCCCTTGCCTGAAACAAACCAAACAAAACCTCACAATCTCCCCCTTCATAAAAGGTTTCAAGCCTGGATCATTTTAATGATTGTGATTTCAGGGTGCCCTTCCTCACCTCTGCATCAGTGTGAGAAAGAGGATTTGAAATACTGGCCATGATAGGAACAAGCACATGAGGGAAGTAATATGAAAAAGGTGGAAATTCAAGGCAGTTTCATCACCAAGTATAGGCAAATGGCACCCTGATTTGGGAAGGAGTGGTGAAGTGGCTTTACAAACCACCTCTTTCATGCAAGAAAAGCACCAAATATTCTTGCATGGTGACAACGGTATGCTCTGTGGAAGCTGACAGTCCCCACCACATGCCAGAGATACAAACCAGAGCATTATGGAGGCAGACATAAACAATCAGCAATATGCAGGTCCCACTGTGATCAGCAGAAAAGCAGGACTCAATTCAGCTGCCACAGCATAGTTCCCTACTGCCACCTGAGATGCTCTGTCATCTCCAACACACCCATCCAAGACTGGCAGATACGATGGGAGTCTAAGAAACCTGCACCTCTGTGGGATGGAAGCTGGGGGCTTGAGAAAACACTCACAGGGTCTAAAACAACACTAAACAACTCTGTTTGGACAAATGAATCTTTTTTGAGCAAAGATTGCCAGTGGAGTCTGTAGAATGATTCAGCCCAGCCAACTGCCTCTCTCCACTCCACTGATTCAACTGTATTTCCATTGATTGCAGTGGGAACACAGACTTCAGCAGACTTTTAAATGCAGGTTCCATAATTTTGAACAAAATCCCACGTCACTGTGACTTGTATTCAAAGATGCATTTCCTTAATCTTTGCAGGCCTAGAAGAGGACACCAGGACAAGACTTCCGGTGTCCCTTTAAAAAACAGGAAATACCAGGAAAATCCCTATATCCTGTGACTTGTTACAGAATGCTGTGTGCTTGAAAATAAGAGAGAATCACTGCTACTCGGGAGATACTGATTTCAGTATTAATGTTACAGGTACATCTAGATAAATAGAAACATAAAGATGAGACAAGTTACAATAAATAGCAGTAACTCTAGTTTATACTGCTTGCTGTTATGCCAAAGCTGCAGGAATTTTAAAATAACATCTTGTGTAAAAACATAACATCATTTCCCAAAGGATAAAGTATCCTCTACCAACATAAGCAATTGATGATGGCTCTTATTTTAGATGCAAGTATATATTTCTGTATATAATCAGTGGAAAATACCTATTGAAACAAGACCTGCATTACTGCCTTGTTGAGAGCAGGAGTCACGTACAATGATACTTAAAGCAGATTAACTCATTTTATACAAGTTTCATCTATGCAAGAAATGGCAAAATGACTGTACAGCGAGATATACACAGAAAATGATTCACAGCTACTTATCAGTACTCACCTGCATTTCATACTTCAGGGTCATGTGGAAGCACCAAGATCCCAATCCCACAGCTGAAACCAAATCAAAACGATCATCAGCATAATAGTACACATATAAAATTTTCAGGTACATTAACTTAAATGCATGAAATGCATGCTTAACAGTGAAAAAGAAATTAGAATATCAGCATTCTACTGCAAGGACAATCCCCAAGTTTTCCACATACTTCTACTTTACATATTAATCACCAATGAAATCCTTGAATTTAGGGGCTTTGGGTATGAGTGTCCTCTTTACCTCCCCTCAAATACTGTGTCCTATGAGCTGGGTGCAATCTCAAAGAGGAGTGGAACAGAGGGAACCCTAACTGAATGAAATTTTTATTTTTTAAAATTTCTAGTAAATTAAGATTTCTCTGTTCCAAACCTTCTATAAGGGAAAACATCATTCAATACCTAGTACTCCTGGAAGCTTCTCAATATTTCTGCTTACTGTCCAGTTTCAAAACATGTATTTCACCAAAAGCATTTTGTTTCTCCACAAAACCTGGTGCCAATAACACCAAGGTCTCATCAGGTTTGATCCCCACAGGGGCTGTTCATTTAAGAGCTAGACTCGATGACTCTTGTGGCTCCCTTCCAACCCAGACTATTTTGTGATTCAAAAGCAGAAGTGAATTGTTACTAGAACTCAGAACTAGAAATTTGAGGTAAACAAACCAACTCCACACACGATGGATTCGTTCTGTGAAATGAGATCACTGTTTCCAGGCCTTCTCTATAGAAAGATGAGCTTCTAAGAAACTATCTCTATTTATTTGAAATACTGTCTTTACACATTTTGAAATTACTTCTGAAATTACTTTATGAGACATATGCTTTGCCTATACAGTTTTTTTCAGTCAGGCATGAATAATGCTTCTTGGATTTCTCTGTTTAGAGCAAAGCTGGTACACTCTTTAATGCATCATTTGTTACTTGGAAATATTACCAGTAAAACACTCTCATTAAGCACCACCTCGGTTTTATTTTGCAAGAACAACTATAGTAATGTGATGTCTTATCTTCCTTCAAGAAATTATGTTCTACCTCAGACTGTAGTTTCAGAGGAAGTCAAGTAATTTGCACTCAAGCCTTGATCACTGAGTAGTGCTGCCATATTTTGTGGCTAGAGTATCACCTTGCCTACACACCAGTCAAGTTTCACTGACAGATAAACAAGAATTCTATCTCTGTGCACTCTGTAAAGGATTGCCAGGACAGTCAAGAGACATGTCTGGAGATGCTTCCTTAGATGTTATTAACTAGGACTGTGATTATTACACTTACTCAATGAAATTAAATACCTAAGCATGCAGCTTTACTGAAACGCAAAACTGTAATGCGGCAACATTTCAAAATGTATTACCAAACACTACAATGTCATTATTTCTCTGGGAAAATTAAGCACAGCTCCTGCCAGAAAATAAACAACCACATGCACTTCTGTAAACTGTGATTACATTTGTTTGCTTCTGAAAAATCTTTCCAAACAATAAGCAACAACTGCTTTCACCTTCATTGAGATTCTAATGAGAAATTCTCAGAGCCATTTTTAAATGTATGCAGAATATATGACAACATCTGTTCATCCTGGAGAAAAAAACTCATTAAGATCATCATTAAAACAGTGCCAGCCATTATCCTGGCTGTCAAAGAATACAAACTCTTACAATTTGTAACAAATGTAATTTTCAAGTATGGGCAAAATCATTGCATAAGAAATTTCAACATATTTTAAATTAACAAAGTATGTTGTTGGGGTTTTCTTGTTTGTTTTTGTTAATGTTATTTGGGTTAATAAATCTCAACTATCAGCAACTGAACTCCTTCCCTTCCTCCTACACAATAAGAAGCAATTATTTCTAGAATTATTTTTCTTCTTCAGTCTTTGAAAAAACTCAAGAATGCTGCAGATAGAGTTTCAAGTCATTAATCCCATGACTATAGTTAATTTCTACAGTTAAAATGAATAGAACCCGTCTTGTTTCTGTGTAATAATCACATCTGGAATTTCTCTGATTACAAAATTTTACTATGCATTGTGCAATAATGTTTTACCTATAGTATTTATCCATATAAAACAGATATCTGGAAGAAGAAAAACTTACTGGGACAGATCTTATGGTTCCAGGCTTGAGACATTTCTAGGAAATATTTACTTCACAAAAACCATCTGCAATGAGACATTCTGCCAACTTTGTACTTTTCAAAATATGAGTGATCATGATCACTGCAATGACACAAGTTTTCAAGACAAGCAACTCTCCCATACCGCCACTGACACATTGAACAATAAATTTGCTCCTTACCTTGTAAGCAGGGGTTACAATTTTCATATTTTAGGTGTTTCCTTTGCAAAGGAGCTTAACTCACTAGAAGCTGTATATTGGTTGGGAAGCTTTAACACCATCTGAAGCAGTACCATTTCCTCTCTAACTACTGTAACTCACTTTTCATAAATACTACAAGTCACTTGGATTTTTACATCAATGAACCTCCCAGGTTACAGGGGATATACATGAATTATGTACTAAGCACAGAATATACATTAAATCACAATATTATGAGATCAAAATGGCCCTTCAGAAGACTAGAAATGAAAGTCATGGTTGCTGCTCCATGCAGACTAACAGGGTCTTTTTCTGTACTGAGCAAACACCCTGTGTGGTTACTGCCAGTGGATAAAACAGTGGTGTTATGACGATGTCAAAACAATGTATCATACTGTTAAATAACTTAGGGGCAAAAACTATGCTAGAAATAAGCCAATATTATACAAAAGATTCAGCTCTATATATGAACCCTATAAACCTTCAGGATTTGAATCCTAGTGGGATTTATTTCAATAGTTTTACGAAGCATCAGAAGCATTATCACATAATCAGTGATAACTCAGTTTGGTGTAACTATTCATCAGCACTCAAAATTATCATCATCCTAAATACTTCACAGAAAAAGCAGTTTATTAGTATTTCACAGATGCAAACACCTTTATTTAGGCATCTACACATGAACTAGGTGTCAAAGCCTCCACTTAGAGAATGCCATTATTAAGAGTAATGAAAGTGGCCAAACAGGTATTTTAGAACAAGTCAAATGATTCTTCTGGCTTTACTGACTGCACTGGCAGACAAAATCCTCTGCACAGGTAGACACATACATTTAGGTGTTTAAATTTGGAGCTGAATTCCATTTTATTTTTTTACAATGATAGAACTTAATTGAACATTAACAACATCACACTGCATCATAAAAAATTAAAGAATGAAACAAAATGAAAAAGCAGAATTAAATTAACCATTTTTAATGGATTATTTTGTGTTGTAATGGTTTCCCTCCACCACATAAGAGACAGGAAAGACCCTGGTTACTTCAGAGGTACAGCTATACAAATAAACTCCAGCTGGCATGTTCTCAACCACAGCGGATTTAGCAACACTGACACGGCCCTGAGAGCTTCTCTACAGGTGTTAGGTAAGAGGAAGGGAATTACCTCTGACTGAAGAGGTTTTAACAACTGTTTTCACAGACTCAGTTTCACAGAAAATTAAATTTAGTAAGTTGCTTAAGAGTTCCTATGACTATGCCTAATATAGAAAAATTTTTACACCTTTTTCTTTCCTCCACTTTGGCACTGATTGAATGATTGAGCCCTATTAAACAGGCCAAGGAAATACAAATCAGAACAATCTTTCCAAATTTCAAGTGAAGTAACCAAGAAACATTACTTCATTGAGTGCTTTCTTGTTTCCTTAGGCCCAGAAGTTGCATTTCTTTATATCTATCTATCTATATATATATATATATATATATACACACACACACACAATTTTTAAAAATCAAGACCCTTCTAGAATAGGAACTATTTCAGAATCACAGTTCTCCAGGATGCATGAGGAACTGGCATATGTAGAACCTGATACAATACCCCAGAATCATAAGGAACTACTCACAACCAACTGCTTATTCCTTGAGGTAGTAATGGTCTGATGATTTGTTCCACCTACTACAGGTGCCACAACATACTGAAATAATGGCTTAAGATTATTCTTCATAATTTATACATTGATTAAATGGTTCTCTACAGCTTAAAAATCATATCCAGTTCCTACTGAGATAATTGAGAACATGCACTTTATGCTGAAAAGCAGCAGAAAAAGGGCTGAGAACAGTGTGCTGTATCTCAAAGGCCTTGCTGAAAAGTGTAACTCAGTCTTGGCACCAGTATGAACAAAAAATTTATTCGAACAATTATTTAGAAATACCCCTTGTTGTGCTGCCAAGATCTTATCATGTGTATATGAAACAAACAGCACTTCTGTAATTCAAAATGTATTTACTTCAAAAAGGAAATAAACGTCAACCAAAGAAATGTGGGTATAAAAGTAAAGCACTGAACATGGCTTGGTATAACACGAAGGAAGTGACAATCAGCTAAATGTCTGCAAGTGTGCAAAAGAAACAGCTGATGTGGATCAAAATACTGTCTAGAAACAACACCTCTTATGTTCTCAAATGCTAACAGATTTAATGTTGGCTTTGACAGCTGTCTTTCACTACCTTGCAAAATCTCAGTAACTACTCAAAATTGTTAAAACCTAACTAAAGTGCCCTCCCTTCCACCCCCATCTTCACAGTAGAATTGTTAAAGAATTTCTACTTTGACAAAACAACTCTCAGTTAGAAGCTCTGCGGCATAGTCTTTAATGTAGCATGTTACCTCAAGTGAAATCACAAGTTTGTGTTAAATTCACTACCTTTTCACAGATTAAGGCTACATTTATTTGTTACAAGTTACATAAATAGAGTGAAACTTATTAATAAATAAAATTCATATGATGGAAAGAATTCTGTCTGTACTTTCTTAGAAAAAGAATTTTCTGTACACTTACTCTATCTCCACTTCAGCATGCTTCTTGTTCAGTCACATGTACAGAGAGTATGCCAATGTTCCTGACAATTTCAACCATATTTAAATTTTTTTATATTCTCATTTACCGCTTTTATTCTGTAGTAGAGCAAATGTTAAGTGGTTTGTGATTCAAAATCAGCTTTCTCCTGTTTTTCACTGAGAAACTATGAAGTCTTCTGCATTTCTTTATGTCTTTCAACCGCTGTGAAACAGGGTTACAAATACTGAAGCAGACACAAAGCAGAAGGGAAATGTTTTTGGTGAGACCTTTAATGCTAGGTTCCAACATATGAGATAAAAATCAAGCCATTTATCACTTCAGACAGGAATCAAAGCCAACTCAGTCACAGATGAGCATGGTCTAGATGGAACTCATCAGGACTGCCTTCCAGCACTGCTGTCTAAATGCAGGCTGAGTTCTCCTTCAGCAACACTGGAGAGAGCTAAAACTGAAGTCCAAGGTATTTAGTGTGATCAAAGGAAGTTTTTTTTGGTTTTGTTTTTTTACTTAAATATTTTAAATATTAAATGAGATATGAGAAATGCAAATCTGGTATGACAGCCTGACATTCTGTCAGATAGCAGCACACTCTGTCCATCATAAACTGTCACTGACAGAGATAACCACAAATCACAGTGAAGTCTGTTTCAAACTGAGTTTTAATTTAAGGGGCTCCTTTTCATAGTATAAAAAGAATGGTAGGACGTACACTTTGATTAAAGAACATCCAAAGTCAACTTCAGCAAACATTTACACACCATTTTTTTACCATGCCTTTTTAAAAGTAAACCCTGACCTTTAAGAATTCTCTCTGTTTCATACTGAGACAAAAATTAGTAATTACTTGAAACCATAGAAAGCCTACAAATGGCTAATTAGAAAGTGCTCAGACAATATGCAAAGCAGTGCATTGTCGTTGCCTTTCACATAGCTCAGCAAAGCTGACATAACTGAAAACTTGTGAATTTGCACCTCGTATATGTTACAGTTTAACTGGTATCAAGGATACATTTAGCATATGGATATGTGTTTTTCAACAAGGTCTGCCTAAATACCTAACATGCCACTAATAAAAGTAACATTTATCAATCCCTTACTACTCCAAAGACTGGGAAAATCTCCATAAAGACAGAAGCTATAGCAAACACAGAAATCCTGTGAAACACAAATTCTATTAAATCCAGTTTTGAGATCCAATTGTCAAATCTGAACCATCTTCAACTGTCTTCTCTCATAAGGAATAAAACTTCTAGTCACACAACTAAAAGGAAGTTGGTTCTTTTCTGAATTTTGTTATTTTAGAATGGACAGACTTCCCTTGAGTTGATCTAAACATGAACATCATGCTGTTCTTACATTTTTGCAAAACTTCCCAGACAGGATGGCTGGGTGATACATGCCAAAGAGGAACTGGAAACAAATTCAGTCATGAAAACATGCCTTTCCGTTCCTTCTATATCTTAGCCACTTCTTATTTTACTCTCCCATACAAATGTCACAAAAATATTAAAATAGTGTGAAACTTTGTAAGTAGAATACACAAGACACCTTCTGTAAATCATCAGAAAAGTACACAGCAAACCAAGATGTTCTGAGCAGGACCCAAAGCCAGAAAAGCGCCACTTTAAAATCTGATTGAATTATTTTGTGTATTCTAATTTCATGTCTCTCCAACAGAATTTTTCTGTAAGCATTAACAAGTGTAGCAAATTGAGGTCTACTTCTCACACACAGTATTTGGATTTAACTACGGGTTTACTAATATCTAGATACAATTTCCATTGCCTGAGCCCTCTTTATAATGAAAGAGCAAATTTAGTTTTACACATACCTGTAAGACACAAATATGCAGCTAAATATCGTTTTTCAAGGCCATCTTTATAGGTCTGAATCGCACCATAGATTGGAGGTAGAATGAAAATCAGGTTACTCACTGTGTTCCCTGTAGGATAGAAACATAAAGCAGAGATTTAGAATTGGGCACTATGCACTTTAACCAAATCTAACAAAATTACATTCACTCATTAGACACAGGTTCAACAGTTTTGATCCAGAAAGTGGCTCAGCAAGACACAACTGCTCTCCATCCCTGGTCTAAGCGGAAGGTGTCCCCACCCCCAGCAAGGGGCTTGGAACTGGATGGTCTTGAAGATCCCGTCCAACCAAAACCTTTCTGGGACTCTATGCTACATTCTACCCAATGCAAAGAAATTACACATGTTGCAGAGACCAGATAAAGCAATAAAAGCCGAGAGCCCAGCTCTTATACACTGATTTAGATTTGTTTTTTTCTTTTCCAAACTGTGCTGACCTAAGAAAAAGTGCAATGAATCCTGCAAAGTTTAAGCAGAACAAAAAGAAATGGTTCATCTCTCAACAGAAGGGATGCAGATTCAGCTTTTTAGCTTAACCACAAATAATAATTTTGAGAATAGAGGTTATATTATGGGAATTAAATGCCATACAATTTGGGAAAAAGAGCAAATCTGTTGTAAAAGGCTCATATAAAAGAAACTGCACATTTTCACACACCATCAGTTAAATACATACAAAACTGGAATCTAATTTGCAAATATCCCAATGGAACATCCAATTTATGAGGCTATGAAGACACCAAACTCCCCCCTATTTCTGTATTTTTTATTCAGCAGAAAATCCCAGAAGCACTTCACATTCTAGAACAAAGAACAAGAGTAAGAAGGTTCTTTCTGATTCACACCCCTAATTCAAGCAGCTATTTTTCAGGAGTCCTACTTGCCAAGATCCATCCAAAAGAAAAGCAAAACATACCAATCTAAATAACCTTAAGGTATTGCAGCAATTCTAAAAACAAAAATCCATACTTCACAGTTTTAAAGAAAATACATACTCAAATGGAAAAAAGGTTATTCCAGAACACAGGTAGCAGAAGTGTGCCTAGTTCCTTTGAGCAAGGTAGCTCTTCTATAGTCTCATAAAGTACATACAAATCTTACTTTGAGACAGTCTCCTCAATCAGCTAAAAAATCTCATCTGATTTTTATCATAACTTCTTTAAATCATATCCTGCCCAACCATGAATTTCACCAAGTTATAACAGTCAAATTAGATGTGCTGGAGATCTTACTCTTCTAATCAGCTCCATGTAAAAGAAGTCCAGCTGAAAACGAAAAACCTTCTGCAAGGATATACAAGTTTATATCAATACAAAAGGCCTTTTTCATGTTTAAATGCTTCATGGCATCCTTAGCCTTTTACCACATTCCCACAGCGTTGCAATGGGTAGTGATTCACTTTCAATAGAGACCATGTTTGGAAGAAATTCACTCAAATGCTGTCACACACTGACCATTGCCACGTCCTCCTGTAAGTCATGCAAACATGTCATTGAGCCTTGAAAAGTAGAATAAAGGTTACATAGTCTGGATAGTGAAACTTCTGCTTTCTAAAGCAGTGCTCAACTATGCCCATTTTCAACAGAAGTCAGTAGACATTATATAAATGTCACTGTTCAAGGTCACTTAGTTATGAAACTGTCAAAAGCCTGGCAAAAATTCAAATATGAAAATGCCAAACAAAAGAAATACCATGACGTTTATCCACAATTGGGAAGGCTCATGACTGTGGAAGAGAGTTGCAGTAGGATAACAAACTTAGATGGGTGTAAGAATGCAGAAAACAGATTCTTCTGTAGGAAAGGGAAGGGAAGGTTTCAACACTTCCTGTAAAGCTATAATTACATAAAATTATTGAAAATTTATGAGCTTTTAATCTAGGACCATCTTGCTGAGAGAGGAAATACCATAGACCTAATCTAGCTGTACATTCCTGCCACTCCTTCTCTGCACTTTTTGGCCCGCGTTATTCAGAACATTTGCAGCATGGATTAGGCAAGCCTATCTGCAAACATACTTAATGAAAGTTGTGTACATTTTGCTAAAAGGGGAAATGGGGGCAGGGGAACAATAAAGTCCTCTGGCATGCTGCTAGCAAAATTACTTTTTTTCAAGAACAAAAACTCCAAGGCCTCTTGCAAACCCAAGGTCCCTAGGAATGCATATTTCATAAATGTCTTGCTAGTCTTTATAGGATTATCCTCACATAGACCTATAAATTCACTAAAAGGGATTTTTACCGATTCTGTCAAAAAATGGCAGTGGGATATGCACAGAGATTAGCAAAGAATACGAAGAAAGAAGAAAAAGGTGACAAAATGCAGACCCATAACTCTAAAGTTATTTAACAAACAAGGAAGTGAAACAAGCTTTTAAGGAAATGAATATCGAAGTTGAAAATGGGAAAAAATTTCAAACTGTCAAAAAAAAAAAATCTCATCTTTTTTCACTAAATTTCCTTTTTCTAAAATGGTGGGAACATAATGCAGCAGAACTCCATGAGAAAACCAGATGACAGAGAAATTGCAACTAAGGCAGACGATATGCAAAATAACTAAAGAAGAAATTATTGGTTATGCCTATGAGAAATAGGGAACAGCAGAAATTTGATGAATGCACATAGATAGACATGGGCTTAACTCTGTACATCATTTTTATATTTCACTAGTGGATTCCCTGAATACTGGTCCAGGGAGTGACCTAATTTTTCTTTAGTGCCCAAAGACTGCTTCTCAACATTTAATCTTCAACATGTCCATGAACAGAAGGGCAAATCACATTATCTGAGGGAGAAATGAATGAACTTGCAGACTGAAATGACAAGAACAGGATTAAATATGACAGCCATGAACACACCTTTCAATGTGAATATGAATCCTTCTTCCATATGTAGAATAAATCTATTTGAAGAGGCAGGAAAGTGAATTTGGACTGTCTTGTAACTGACCATAAACCATCACTGTACACACCAAACCCCTTAAATTTATTTCCAATAGAAGCAGTGAAAATAGTTATGTCTTCATGCAAGTCAACAGTAGAATACACTGTTCTCTAGGTAATGACAAAAGAAAAGAGAAAGCTCATCAGGCTCAGAGAAGCTCCACCCAGATGGGACTGATAAATAGTAGCCTACAATTTCACAAGGGACAAAAATTGCTCAGCTCACTGAGAGAACAAGACTGTGCTCTGTAAAGACATCATGGGTCAATACCAAAGACAAAATGGAGCTGTCTGAACTGGAGGATAATACTGGAAATTACTAAATAGATATAAACCAACCCTAAATAAACGCTGGCTAGAATAAAGAGGAAAGCTTCCCATTAGAGAGAAAATATGTACAACTGCTTCCCCACAGAAATGAGCAGCACGATGAACCTGTTTTCAGGGCGGAGCTGAGGAAGCTCCACAATTGGATTATGTGATGCAGTAGCCTATCAGAGTACTAAACCAGAGCATGTCCACAAAGATTGAACATGGTACCAGGTACAGGGCTAAATTAATGTCGAATTGTGATAATGTGACTGACTGCACACATTTCCATAGAAGTCTTTCAAGACTGTTTTAATGCAAACCATTGTTTCAAAGTAATGTTTTATTCATTGAGAGAACGCCATAAGGTACCAGAACAAAATCAAATTTATGCAAAACATCTTTTCAACAAGCTTCTGTCTGTAGGAAGAACAGTATGAGTGTTAAACCACATCTGCTTCCCGTTCTACAAATATAGCAGCAAAACCTGACAAGTCTTTTTCTAATGCATGTACATTCACAGCCATCTTCAGGCCCTAAAGAATATGTGTTATCATTAACACAAACATCTATGCAAAGACTGACCACAAATACAAAGAAAAATAACTTAAAACGGGGAAAAGTTTCTACAGGCAAACACAGGTACAATATAGAGCTTACTGTTGCACAAACATTGTACATGCAGTTGGGAAGGACACAAATTTGAAGTACCTTTCATAAAATTTCCATTTTTCCATATATGTAGTTAATTCCACATTAGAAATTAATTGCTACAATAAATTTGGATGATGGATCAAAAGAGAGAAAAAAAAGCAAAGTTGTAAATAAGTTGTAAAAGAACATGGTCATAAAGGAATAATAAACAGGATGCAAAAAGATAAGGATAAATGCTGGGAGCTAGAATAAAGATGCTGTTTTCAGTGAAGGAGGAAAAGTGCTATCATAAAAAAGAAGCAAAATTTATCATGTTTGACTTTTGACAAGCTTATCAGTGTGATTTATCCTGTGTTAAGAGATGCTTTCTCCTATGTTTGTACACAGAATGACAGCAAGATTCACCAAGTACAAAGATCTTCTCAAATTTTAAAATGTTCTTGCTCTCCCTGTCAAACAAATGAATATTTTTCACTCTCTTATGGTTTCTACAAGACTCAGAACCAAGAGAAATAAATGTTACCCTCAGAGAGGAAAGAAGAAAACACTTGCTGTTTAAAAAGTTGACTATATATAAAGAGCTCATTTAATATCAGGACTAAAAAATGCGACATTCACCACAATAAGATTTTTCAGCAGTAAGATTTTTCATTATAGTAAGATTTTTGCATCCCACTGTGAAACAGGAGAAAGGTACATATTTTAGAAAATAGCAGCCATTTTCCTAAGTTGTAATAGAGTAAAAGTATCCCCTTTAAGTAAAACATACAAGCAAACAAACAAGGTTTTGAGGCTGAAAACATCTATTTCATGGTCTGGATATCATGGTGCTCTGCACAGTCAATTCCTGGATGATGTAGCTTCATCTTTTTCCATCACTGCAGAAAGAAATTAAAAATAATTTAAAAAAACAAAGTGCGTCAGATGGCATCATGCAGAACTTGATTCATCCTTTTATCTGCTTTCAGATATAAGGAATTTTATTTCATGGTTTTATTTCTGGAATCATCTCACGCAATTCTGGTGCAAACTACAGCTTATTATTAGCGAGTTCACAAAATTGCAAAGCAATGCAATTCAGGCACATTTGAGAGCACAACCATGTACCATTAGGTATGCTCCCTTGTTCAGAAGAATCAGTTATGCAGAATCACCTGGTTTGGCCACTAACTTCAACCCTGCAATGTTTTCGCTTATGGCTTATCACCAGGAGGGCACAGCAGCAATTGGATTTTCACTTCCACCAGCCAGTTTTAATATATTCCACTTCAAAGTCTACAATAACTGCACTTCAGAGTGTCAGGAAATGAAAACTCCTGTTTCCATTTGATATTTCAGAAGGACCTCAAGGGGAGAAAACCAAGTCATCCTGACAGGAATTTTGCCAATATGTAATTACTGGACTCCCTACTTGGTAATGTGCATGAAGGATCAATATAAACTTCCTGTCACTCAGTGAAATACAACTCAGTGTTACTGCAGGCTGACACACAGAACCAATGCTGACATAAAAAGTAAAATTATTAAATAAAAATTTAAAAAATTGGATTGTGGAGAGTTTGTTTTTAAGCTACAAGATCCATTTCTTATGTTGTATAATTCTCCTTTCCAAATACTAAGCTAGCCTTGGTTTTGTTTACTGAGACATTAATTGAGGTTACAACTTCAGCAATTCAGCTGCAACTTGTATTGGTCAACACATTTCTAATAACAAAATAGGAAAAATACTGAAGGACAAAAATACTGAAGGAACTACTGAACTGCATAAGCTGTGTATGAAAACTATAAAAACTATAAAAACTATAAAAATGAGTACACACAAACAATTCAAATCAATGGCTCTTTACTGATAGATTTCTTATATTATTATTAGATTATGATATTTATGTAATTATTATATTATATTATCATATTATATTTATAATCTTTATAGATTTCTGGTATTATTTTAAATACCTAGGAAGATCTAGTAGAGCAAGCTCATATAATCACAGGAACCATAAAATTAAAAGACATATAAAGCAGCACAGAAAAATGTAATGAAGTACATTACAAAGGAATGCTGCATTAATACAGTTCTGTATAGAAGTTATCATACTATTATGAGAAAAACTGTAAGGCACAAATGAGATGGAGGGAGTAGATATAACAACTAGGAGTACTACACAGGAAAAGGAAGACCTGAAAAGAGAAAGAATAGCTAACTAAATCTCAGCCAGGCAGAAGCTACAAGAAAGCAACGTGGAATCCAAAGGTTTTCCATGGGGGGAGGATTGAAAAGAAATATTATTTGCATTACTAAAGAAAGCATTCTGATGAGCACTAACAGGCTGAACCAAGGCAAAGGGAAGTTTCAGAAGGACATTTAGAAATCAAGCATTTGGTGGCAGCAACATCTCCCAAAAGAAACCATGAATCCTGGAAGTTTCAAATTGAATGGACAACACACTGCAAGACACATGAAGAAAACAAGGCACCGTGGGTGAAAAGAGGTGGCAAAGGAGGCGGGAGCACAGACTCCTTCCCAAAGCCAGCACCAACTCAGATGCATACCACTGGTGTGAGAACAGACATTCCTGTCACACGTGTCTCAGCCCCAGTAGAGCTGCTTCCTGAAAGTCCAAATGCTGGGGCTAGGCCAAAAAATCTGAAGGCAACATTGCTGCTGTAGAGCTGGTGGCCAGCTGGAAGGTTTAAGTGTTTAAAGTCAGCATGCAGGGCAGCGCTTTTAGACCTTCTAGGTTGCTTCTCCCTTGCTGGGCCTCCATTTCTCCAGGATATGTAAGTTGATATCCTTCTGAAGAGGCAAACCATTTCAGTGATATATTGAATTGAGGAGGGGTAAAGAGGCAATTTTAGAAAAAATAATTAATTATTAACAACACAATTTGATTTTGTTTCCAGCGCACATTTATAAGTAGTTCCAACATGCTGCGTCAAGTGATACATTCTGATTTATGATTTTATGTAGTTTATATTCCAGCTGCAGAATTAATTCCCTTGGCATTCATCATACCAGTCCAGCTAATATTTTTAGATGGTTTTAGTCTGACTACACTATTTCATGTTATTTAAGTTCATCAAAGCAATCAAAAGATATTTAGAAGAAAAAGCTCTTGACACTGCTGACTAACAGAACACACACAAGTAAGCTCAGTTCAAACCTACAGTGTGGGTGTATTTTCTTATGCACAAGCCTCTTTGGTATGCACATCCTACAAAAGCTCTTATTATATACTGCTTCTGAATTGCCCTAGGTTACAATTAAGCTATCCTTCATCTCTGCATTTGCTACTGTATAGTAAAGGCACTCAAAAACTACAACGTAACAGAAGAGTATACTAACACTGACCTTGCTTCTTATGCAAATTATACTAAAAATAAATGGGAGAAAGCTAATACTTAACAAATTCACATTTTAAAGCTCCACTTGTTTCTTCATAAGAAACTAGTACCTTTGAAGATACCCTTGCAATCACAGAAATACAACATTTGTGTTTATGGTGCAAATTTAAATTTAGACAGTGAAACATTTATTGCAGGGCCAAAGAAATTTTTTCTCTTTCCCCTCGAATCTAAAACACGTTGGTCACCTATTTAGTCTCCTTTACTTCAGGGTCTAAGCAACTCTAGTCTTTTGTCTCAATAGCCCTGCAAGACAGGCTGGATAAAGCTGCCTGAGTCACAA
The DNA here is from genome assembly GCA_030060385.1 of Muscicapa striata striata. Lineage (NCBI taxonomy): Eukaryota > Metazoa > Chordata > Aves > Passeriformes > Muscicapidae > Muscicapa > Muscicapa striata. The sequence goes on from JAREIS010000257.1 coordinate 524,907, forward strand.
AGAAACCTGCATAAAACTGAAGTCAGGACTTTCAAACACCAGTGTGTTCCTCTAGCCACTTGACCATCCTTAGCTGCCACAATAAAAATGAATGAGTTCACCACACCACTTCTCATAAGTAAAGCTTCAAAGTAGACAGTACAGTTACAGTAATAGCTGGGTACTTTCCAGAAACAGTGTTTTTGTTACCAATTCTCATGTTTAACCTAATGAACTTCTCCTCCTGAAATTCTTAAAGGTTATCACAAAAGAAAAAGTATCTAAAGCCCCAGAACTTGTATTGATTTTTTTTTTTTTCCAGAAAGGGTGACTGCTGATTGTTTCAGAGGGATCTGTCTCAAAACATTTCATGAGTGGTCTGAGATCAGAATGAACTGCTCTTCCCCAAAAGAGCATTAAAAGGGCAGATTAAAAATGTGGAGGACCAGGTGTGAAGTTTAACAGATAATTATGAAAGCAATTGCAATGCAAATATTCTGTGGTGATAGGCCAGAATAAGGATAGCTATAACACCTAAATTAAAAGCCAAGTACTGTCTCTCTTCTGAAGCCTACCATCATACAGTAGTTGTATGTTTATCACACCAATGCCTGTCACAAGTGCAGGGCATCATAGAACATTAATAAATGGTTTTTGCATTTTGAATGTACCATTACATGAAAAATAACAGTATTTAGAAATGTAATAATAAAGACGCTAGAATCTACTTATGACCATTTTTTGAGACTGTAGGAAGTAGCTCTGACAAATATGATACTATAGTACACACCTTCTTTACAGGACATTTTATTCCCCAGATTGCAAGGAATAAACTTGCCTAACAGCCAGCTTCCATCCCATACTGTCATACTTTAATATTGCTTTCCTAGGGTATGGAAAACCACACAGAAAGAAAGCACAATTTCCCTAATAAACATGAATCTAAGATGATAGCAAGCACACCAATTACTTTGAAGTACACCTGGAAGGATTTTGAAAGCAAATTTCAAGTAAAAACAGTTGACATAGGCAGATCATTTGAAATACCAATCTCGAAAGCTCGCTAAAAGCAAGTGCTTACATCTGGAAAATGCAATCAAAGTCTAAAGAGATTAGGCTGAGATGATGTAAAGTTGGAATATTACATGCAATAAGCTTGTTGCTGAAGGGCAAATTTGTTTCTTTTATAACCTTTACTGGAAAACAAAATAAAACATATTTTAAAGGTTATTTTAAGGAAGGTTGATGATGTCAGACTGGAAGGAAATAATAGACACAGAGATTACTGTTCAGCCCCTGCTAAAACTAAGCAGTGACCAATACACTACACTGATCATCTACTTAATTTTCATCATTCTTAACTCCTTCCAGCCATTCTTCTCCTATGCTGGTGTCAGCATCCTGGCTTCCTGTTCTGTGTCTGCACCAACTCCTCTAAGGGTCTATCCAGAGCAGAAAGCACAGCTTTTGGCAGCTGATAGCTTTGAGCTACCAAGTACATCCAACCCAGCATCTGTTAGTCCTCCCTACTATAGAAAAACCGGCTTGAGACACAGAAGGTGTGAGCATCAGCCCAGAGGCTCTGGTAGGACTGCCCCAGGCACTATGCAGTGACAGAGGAGAGCTGCGCCTTAGGGGAGCTCAACATGCTCACTGGGCATCGAGCAGCAGAGGATAAGGTGTGCCAGTGCTCCTGTCTTCAAAACACAAATCCACTTGCTTTCTTCCCTTTCTTACTATCAATATAGATTTCCCCTTCGTGTCCAGAACAATTAAAGCCTCTCCTACTAATGACTCACACCATTCTTTTGCCCTACTTGGATGGCAGGAAAATAAAGGTGAGATGCTACGTGACAACTCTACGAGAACACATGAGAACGATGCAACTGGTCAGCAACCACAGCCTCATTCAGACACAGCAGCCACTCAAATACTGACTGGTGACATTCACCCTTTTTTCCATTAGTATTAATAAAAAATTCTTTCTTGCAAATAACTATCAAATATCTAGCAAATAACTATCTTGTTTTGCTGTTCTTTTTTTTTTTTTTTTTTTTTTTGTTGTTGTTGGTTTTTTGCTTTGTTTTTTTTGTGGGGTTTTTCTGTTTTGTTTTTTGTTTTTCTTGTTGTTTTTTTCAGAGCTGCCTTAAATTAAAAACCCTAAGCCCACCTAGAACATGCAATGACAGGCAATTGAACAGATCACAGAAATGACCTGGAGTCATCATCGTCACTCCTAAATATCTAATTTTATCTCTTTTATGTAGGTACTTAATTTCTCCAAAGTCTTCATAACCTTTTCCAGTTAATATAACAACTTCCAGCAAGAACTTTCAACAGTACCCAATTAAATCAATAATGCAAGACTCAAAGTTTGCAACTCCTAGTCTACAATTAACTCCAACTGTATTCTTTAGTCACTGTCCAACTGTCATTTCAAGACAACCCTCTTGCTCATGCTTGAAAAATGAGAAGAAAAAGACTGGCAATCATCTATCATCCACAAACCTTGGCAAAAATTATTTATTTGGAGGGAAAATGAAGCTTCTCCACAGAGACAGTAAGATCAAAGTTCATACCTTAAATACCTCATAGTTTAAACCAAATAAAGGAAGAGATATAAAATACACTGAAGATTCAAGCTTTAAACACTATCTTTTTGTTATAAATATAAATTAATATAGCACCTACACAATAATAGTTCATAAGGTGGGTGGAAGGAATGTGGGCATAAATCTGTTTTACTGAGTAAGATACAAAATAGTTGAAAACCATATACAAATTAACCATGTTCCCAACACAAATGGTGGCCCACAGGCGGGCAGAAGAAATCTTTCAGAGGAAACTCTTGAGACAACTGGAGAAAAAAAAAAAAAAAAGTCAAACGGAAATCAGCATGGAAGAGCCCGGAAGGATATGCATTTAAGAAAGGGAAATTGCTTTACAATATTTCTCTGCAGCACAGAAGGGGGGGGGGGGGAAGAACATGAAAAATAAAATTGGCTCAAGAGTTTCAGCATTTCAGTGCTGCACTGATGTTATGCATTGTGCAGAAGAATGTATTCTGAGGAGCCTTGGAGGATTATAAAACTTGGGCCTTGAAAGATTTAACAGCCACCAAAACTCTGAGTGAAAAGCAACTGTGGTATCACAGATCACAAAGGCATAGCAGTTTGTTTAAGTGAATGAAAACAACATCTGCTGTATGATTTCACTACCACAGTGCATTTCTCTGCTGGTTTCCAAGGCATTGACACAATTCAATTGAACTGATTCTTAGAGAGACACTGCACTCACCAGTAGCACAAACCAGCAATGATCCTCTGGTTTTTGCTCTGCTTCCTCTACAGAAAGCCCTGAACTTCCACTCTGCTGCTGCTAGCAGCAGCTTATGGAGATGGCATTAAACTGGCATAAACAAAAGCGCATGGCCAACCTTTTTGCTACTAAATTGAAAAAAATAAAAAGTTTTATTTCTCTGATTTTCCAGGCTGTTTACTCATACACTGGGGTCAGCACATTGTGTATAGTTTATTCTTTTTGCTTATACAGCTCATTTTCACAACTGTGAAAAAGACTTGGAAAAAATGAAAAGAAAAGAAAAAAAAAAAGACAAAGACATCAGTTTTCATTCATGAACAAAATATAACCTGGAGCAACCCTGCATTTATATATTTGTGGGTTTTTTCTTAAGTTTCTAAGATCAAATATCTAAAAAAATAAATAACGTCTGTATCCTGTGGAAGGAATGCAGGAATATCAGTAGAAATACACCCTGCAGCTGTGTGCAATAGCCCCCAGAGCAGCATGGTGGCTGCAATCTGAGGTCAGCACCAGACCTAGAAGTATCTGTCAGGAGAGCAGCACTACAAACTCTCTCCAAGAATAATCAAATCTGGAATGAGACTTGCACAAACAAGAAAAGGTTTGCAGTGCAAAAAAGCGTAAGTACTTGTAGAAGAAAAGTACACTCATTTTACCTAGAAGAAATGTAAACTCCTCTCTGTGAGAACAAAATCAATTCATCAGTTTTGTTGGTCATTTTAGCTTCCTGTTGGAGATGACCCATTTGATTTCAGAGCAAGCCCGAACTGCAGAACCTCCTTCTCAAAGACATACAAGTAATTTTTCAGTTATCCTTGGGTTTCCTCAATGAAGCTTAAAATACCCATTTGAATGGATCACAATAGCATGCCTTCCAGTCAGGAAGCAAGTCTTTGCCTGAACAAACAAAAGGTGTTGACCAGGAAAGATGAAGGAAGAGATGTCATTTGTTCATCTGGTTAACACAGACATATCCCTGTCCCAAGACTGAAAGTGTCCAGACTAATTTTAATGCTTAGTGCTCTAAAGGAACTTCTTTGGTCTAATACTGTATCTGTTTTCCAGATGCTTATTCTTGTTCAAATGAAAATCCTTACCCAACTGGAATTAGCATCTACTAAAAATCCAACCTACAAAGCAGTGGCATCATGAGCTTACTGCAAATAATGAGCTCATTAAAGCACTGTATAAATCAAGAGCTACTACGATCACGTCTTATGACCATTAAGTTGATACCTTGAAATCCTACTAGTTGGAATACATATAAAATTCATACCAAATTCATACAAAACATACAGATATTCAGCTCACTCCTAACACCACACCAAGAATTTTCCTAATTTTGCTTGTCTGCTTTCCTGCCTGAAGAAGTCTAAATCTTGCCTTCTCAAACATGAAAGTCAAGTCTCAACTAACATCCTGAACCTTGCCTAGCTTAATCAGGCCACACTCTTGTCCCCTTCTCCAGTTCCTCAGGTTAGAGAGGAGAACCGCATTATCATCGGGACTTGGCTAAGGGAAAATACCTTCCTGTTCACAAAGCCAGCAGAGATCCTTTAAGAGACACACATACCATGCACATACCATTTCAGGGTCACTCCAAGGACACTGCATTCAGAAAACAAGTCCAAAGGAACAAAGTAAAACCAAATATAAGAAACTAAAGCCCCAGGACACAGCTGGGAAATAGATACACCACTGGACACTAATCTCAAATTTGAAATAAAGTTTGGAATTTCCTTCAGGAAAGTGCTGCAATGTGCAGGGCAGGTTGAGTCAACAGTTGGTGGAAAGGCAAAGAACTTAAGAGGAATCTTGTAAGGCTAAGGAAGGGGCACAAAGGGTGCAATCTCTCCACCAAGACTGAAAGAGAGCACAACTTCTGCCTCTCAAATTCCAGACACACTGAAGTTTGTACTCTGCCAGATGATGGACCTGACTGTAAAGGAGATCATGATCCTGGAGATGATGGCTGCAGTGATCATTTAGAAATATCGGTTTTTCAGTCACTGGCCACAGTGCACATGCAGCATATTTCTTCAAGGAAATTAATTTTTGGAAACAGAAAAAAAATATCATGGTTAGACACCCCATTTTTTGAGCTAGCACACAAACTCTGTGTGTAATTGCATTTTCAAGTACAAAGAAGGTTCTGTGCCTGAGACCTTAAATCTAAACAGCACCCAGCAAAATCACTGAGCCTCTACCCTGAGCTTGCCTATATGGGCATATTTAAATCAATTAATGGTAAATGATTGACATTAAAGCAGTGCTGCTCTGGGCTTTTTTTATTGCAACCTTCTCTAGAATTTCTCTCTTCCTGACACATTCATTTGTTCTTTGCAGTACTTCCACAAAGACAGAATAACCAAGCACCTCTAATTCATGCAGCAGCTCAGCTTCTCTGCTAATGGACGGAAGAATGAGTGCAATTAATGAGGCAGGTGCAAAGAGCCCCCCGCTAGAAGGCAATCTAAGGTAGCCAGCTTTGCCCAGACATCCACCTGCAAGTGGGTTCTCTCCTAGCATTATAATATCATGTTTTGATACACATTTTGAATTAAAAGAACTCTTTGCATTTAATTAACCTTTCATGAGCCACAAACCTTTCCATGATCCTCTTGAGGTAGTCAGAGAAACACCCAAGTGTGGGAGCGCTCACACGTGTCACAAGATAAAACAACCACACACTGCTGAGCTGTTGGGACTGGAGACAATTACCAGACTTCCTTTGAACATGTTTGCATCGATAATTAAATCTTTCTTCTTTGAAAAAAAAAGAAAATCTTTCTCACTTATCTGTGAAAGGCACCAGCAAATAGAAAATGCATTACATAAATAGCAGTTTCACACACATAAAACACAACAAACCCGACTGAAGACTTTTTGTCTTTCAATTATGACAAACGTTTTTAATCTGTGACTAAAAGCTCATTAAAAGTAACTTAAAAGCCAGCAGTGTTCCTTTACAACCATTTACTTTAAATTAATCTTCCTATTTCCAGATACAAATATATATTCTGCAAATTCATATCATGCAGCTCATAAACCTGTCTGCCTCAGTTTGCACATAAGAAAAATTAAATTGTACAAATGTCACTGCTCTGTTACCATTTGGAGTGGCAGATGTCCAACTGCCAGCTGTATAAGTACTGAATATGAAGCACTAATTATAGAGTAATCAAATGCTTTGTTAAACCATATTTAAGAATTTTATTGTTGCTTAATAACTACACACATATTAGTAGATAAACACACATGTGGCCCATTAGCATAGCATCTGCCAGGTTTTAAGTATATCCATGACATCATGAATAAGTAAGGACTGATGATTGGAGAAATCAACTTTCCAAAAGCCTTCAACCCCATCTTTTAACCAAGGCTGGTGGGAAAACTGAAAATTAAACTGTCATGAGATAAAAGGTAGAGTTGCATCATGGATGAAAGATAAAAAGCAAGGAAGAATTAAAAGTAATTTATAAATCATTAGTGGTGGCAAAATGCATCAAAACAGTGTGACAAGACTATGTTTAGGCTTAAGCCAAGAATGTACTTTTACAGCCTAGGAAAGGAAATAAATTAATGCAACAGTATTTGCCAGTGATTCAATATCAAATAGAAAGAAATAATAAAAAAAACCCAATGACAGCAGAGACCATCTGGCTTATGATTTTGCTTCTGCTATATTATTCTTTGGAGAAAGGAACCCCTATTTCAACTTCTTTTTGTCTGCAGCACAAAAAGCAAGCTAGAAGTGTTCATCCTATAACGCACCGCACAGCTGAGCACTGCTCTGCACACTCCACTTGACTTTATGCTCACCATCAATTACTTTAATGCTTCCTTAACCTTTTTGCTTGCAGTGTCCCCTCAGTTGAGGGAGCTCCCTCAAAAAGCGAGATAAATTTCCAGAGGAAAGCTGTGATGTGGTTACCTCCCATGTGGTCATTAAATTTACACACTCAAATCCCTTTCAGTCTTAAGGTCTGCAGGCCTGTGACATTGTCTTCTGTTGAACCCCTCTTTAGAACTCATCTGTGCCCTGTCGACTTTAAATCACTCCATCTCAGCCAGGCTGTTGGGCTGATCACACCCAATTAAACTTGATGATGTTTCCTTCATCTGCCACTTTATCACTGAAAGAGCAGGCAGAGCTCTTGAAGGCAGACAGTCGGCTTTATTTTAGTTTTCTTACTCTCACACAGCAAGTACCTAGCCCAACAATCTCTGGCTGCTTTCCAAAGCCTCTGGCAAAAAAGGCAATGTGCAACAGGACACCCACGAGGAACAAGTGACAATCCATACGTGGCAGTACAAATTCAACATTAATGACATTATTCTAAATAAAGAGAAGTAAATTAAGTAAATTTTGCAAGCTTTTATGTTTTAAAGTAATGATCCCCATGGAAAATAGAGATCTGTGCATCTTTGGCAACTGTCTTCTCTGAGCAATACCTAAAAAGAAACAACAGTATTTTTGTGTCGATGTTCACAATGTAGAGAATGCTTGGACGGTACTCTGTGCCCTCCAAGATGTGAGATAATGAGATATCTCACATGGAACAGCACAAGTAACAGTAATCTTATCTCAATCTCTTGTCTGAGGCAAAAATCAGAAGGCCTTAAGGAAGCAGAACAAAAATAGCTAGAAACATGGGCAGATTCTCATGGGTAGGTTTTTTTCCTAAATAAGAGTCCCATAAGGAAATCCCAGTTACAAGAAGTCGCTTACCAGATCTCTAATGAAAATAAAAGCTAATGGATTTAACTCTGGTAATGATAATAATAATAATAATATTAATAATAAAAGAAATATTTTCTTATACAAAGATAACAGAACATGCTGAGACAAGACCAGAAGTCAAGAAAGAAACAATTTCACCAATTCCCTGAGAAGCCTGAAGCAATGTTCTAGATGCTTGCTGCTGTAAATGCCAGCATAAGGATGTACTATCTCTAAACCAGTCATATTGTAGATGATGCATATTACTCGTGGACAATGATAGCTCAAAGCAACATAACTGGAAACATGACAAGTTTGATCCAAAACTGGAACACAGCATTCTGTTGATAACAACAACAAATTCGCCCCCATAATTCTCCTGACTGAGAATCAGAAGCCCTCATGTACCACAGGGCTCCTTTGAACCTAAAATATTTGTTTGAATTGGTACAACTCTACATGCTTTCAGCAAAGGGAATATGTGAAGATTACCTGTATTCATTCATCATATTGTACAGGAAAAACTCTTCTTACAGGGATGACTGAATGCAAGAAGGGTAAGGCTCCTGTCATAGCCATTCACATTCAAACACACCCCCAAAACTCAATGCTACATGGGCTAAACTGGCCTGAAACATCAACCCTGCTAAAATAAGGAGTAAGCTGTAACATCTGAGTGATAAGGGCTAAAAACCAGAACCTATATTTGCCCTTTTTCTATTTGCTTATGTGGGAGGATTGTGAGTTTATCCTTTACTATTTTTCTTCATGAAAAGTTTGGATAATTCAGCTTTCAAGCACTGGGACCTGGAAAGACTTAGTTTTCAAGAACGAAGAAAAACCAAAAACATGTCTAATCGCCCTCCAGCACACAGGAGTCAATCAGTGAGAAACCCTGAAAAAGGAATTACTGTACCATACAATAGGTTTGATCGATGGGGGATATAAGACCCATTTTAAGGCTTAACAGTTAAGCTCACAAAACAATTCTTTTCAACTGGTTTTCCACATCTATTGGTTTAATAGTCTACAGACGGATGTAGAGCAGTTAGTCATCCACCTCCACAGGGGAGAAAAACTGACTAGGTGCAGACTCAGAAAGGCAAGAAAAAACATTTTTTGTTATTAAAAAAACCCAAAGCAAACAACTTTTGAATACATGTCACAGTGTTTGGGATACATCAAGGAAATGCAGGTATGAAGCGCTACACCACCTCCTTACCTCACTTCCACATCACTCACTAGGTACAGTTGATAAGCTGCCATCATTTACACTAGTTCTTTAAGAGTGAACGGTAAGGAACGGCATGTGGGCTTTTGGAACACAATGTAGCAATTTTGTACTAAAAGCAGCATGCTAAAACCGAATTGCTAAAGGGCACAAGAACGTAATTTTCACAACAAGCTTTCTGTTTGGCTCTTCAGCCTGCAACCTATTTGGTTTGGACCTGCCAGTATTCTTCAATCTTGGGCCTCCCAAGTTTCTTATAAATTATTAATAACAAACACTTATTGCAAAAAATTTTTACATATAATCAGCTTTACCTGAGCGGTACCAAGTCAGAAACTGATTTTCAAACTTCTGTAAGGTAAAACTTCAAATAATATCTCCACAACACTTATTGCCTCAGACCCTGAAAGCACTGTTACAGAACCACTGCTGAAGAAAATCTAACCCATCTTGGCATCTGAATTGAAATTAGCTGCTGTTAAGCTAACCCTATACCACAGCAGGCTTATTTACTGCTTTGCATTTTTAACTTAGACCATTTAAATGCTTTATCTTACAGCACAGCCCTTATACACAGTTTTTTTCAGTGCAACTTGACAGACCAACAAACCACAGTCCCAAATACCAAAACCATAAGGAGGGACCAAACCTTGTGTAGCTCCCATTACTCTCAAACTCATCTCCCTTCTCCTGAATAATCCAAACGTAGACAAAAAGTATCAGTTAACAAGGCCAACAATGCAGGGGTTATTTAAGAAATTTACATGCTAGTCAAATTTATTTTTACACTACTGAAGAAACAGAACTTCCTCTTCCCTATGAGAATTATCTCACAAATTATGCTTGACAACAAGGAAAACACAAAAAATACACACTCTGCAAAAGTCTCATTCTATTTAAACTCCAAAGTTTGTCCCTTTTAAGGGTATTTAATTGTTTCCTTTTCAACCAGCCTGCCTCTTCTCAGCCATAAACCTACACACCAACTTCCTTTTTCCTCTGAGCTTCTAAGCTGCTTATGCTGCCATTGCTCATTTCAGACCCTGTTCTCCTTCCTACTCCTACACTCTGAAGCCTCTTTCACAATTACCCATTTTGGATCCTCACCCATGTCACTGTTTGCAACCAGGAGCCACAGCTTGGCATGGATACCAAGAACCCTCCATCTTCTGCATGCCAGGCTCTTCCAAAGAGCTGCTGAAGCATCCCAGCTATGTGAAAGGCCTCTGCAGATTGCCCACTTCAAGCACTTCAGGGTAGGTGAGCCTGGTCACTTTAGCACCCAGGCCCTAACACTTCAAAGGCAGCCACCCACCTTATACGTGTGAAAGTTTTTTGTAGTAGAGGGCGTCTGCCAGGCAGCAGCACATAATTATAACTACTACCCTTTAAAGTCGCTGCCCAGAATACAAAAATATTTAGTTTTTCAACAAAACCTCAGTGACATAGGGCTTCATCTTTTATCACCTGCAAGACACTCCTTTCTCAAGCACCTGATGGATGACCCTGTAGTTGAAGCCCCTACTTTCTAAAACATGCTAAATCCTGACTGTTTCTGAACAACAGAGTTTTGAGGTCAAACCAACGGCCTGCTCTCTTGCCAGTGCTCTGAGCTATCCTAAAAGACAACCACGTGAAACGGAGCGACCCTTCAAGCCTTGCTTAACTCCCACCACCTGCAGCAGAGCCAGCTGATTGATCAATGTCAACACAAGGCACCAAAGAGCAGCTGGCAGAAGGAAGGTGTCCTCCTATGCAAAACATGTCTTCATCCAGGGAAGACACCTTTTCTCTCCCTGAGCAGTTTCACCTGGTTTGACCGTGCAGGCTGGGCAGATGGATCCCCCTCAAGGGGAGCAGAGCAGCAGACCCGTTTCACGCGGTTTCACGGCGTGGCACCCCAAGCACGACTGCTGCGAGAGCCCCTCTCCTCACCCACATGTGGTGCCACACGGCCGCTGCCGGGACAGCCCCCAGACCCACCTCACGGCCACCCCATCCCGGCCACCGCCGCTGCCGGGACAGCCCCCAGACCCACCTCACGGCCACCCCATCCCGGCCACCGCCGCCATCCCGACGGACACAGGCCGAAGGGACACGCTGGGGATGGGGGCCCAAACAACAGGATGGGGGGAGAGGGGCTACACCAGCCCGTGCTTCCGACACAGATTTGTGCGGGAAGGCGGTGGAAAACACCCATTTCCACCCACCGGGGCTGGCTGAGGGGCAGCGGCACCGTCACCCCGCAGGAAAGAGGGAACAAGGAGAAGGAGGGACTCCCCCGCCGCTGGGAGCGAGCACCAAGGGCTGCGGAGAAGGAGAGGAGGCGGCAGTGGGACGCGGCCCCCGGGGCCAGGGCAAGAACCGGAGCGGCCACTCACAGAACTCGGCGATGTAGTAGGAGACGGCGTAGTTCTCCTCGCACCACTCCAGGGTGGAGGTCGGCGTTCCCCAGTACCCGTCCCGGTCGGCGGCCGGAGCCATCGCGGCGGCCGCTCCGGGCTCGAGCGGAGGCAGGGCACGGGGAAGCGGAGGGAGAAGGGCGCCGGGCCCGGAGCGCAGCGGCGGCGGCGGCAGAGAGGGCAGGGCCGGCGCTGGGCCCGCCCGGCGGGCGGAGCCACGGTCGCCATGGGGACGGGCTGCGGCCTGCCGGACGGAGCGGGCGCGGTCGGGGAAACCGTGGATGTGGGGAAAGTGCGTGGGGAAAGTGCGTGGGGAAAGTGTGTGGGGAAACACCGGCGCGGGCACGCTGGCTCTCAGGGAACCTGCGTGATGCCCCTGTGAGGGTGAGGCGGGACGTGCAACATCCCGGCGCACTCCTCAGCCGCTTTTCAAGCCGTGAGGAGCTTTCTTCCCTCCGCTTTCCACTCCGGTTTTCCTTACAGATTTCATGGAGGGTTTTTAAGGTGAGCGAGGCAGCGTGCTGCCTTCATGTTGTTGAAACACAGCTTCTCAGCATCGTAGAATGATTTGTGTTGGAAGGGACCTTAAGGACCATCCAGTTCCAGCCCCCTGCCACGGACAACCACTATCCCAGGTTGTTCAAAGCCCGATTCAGCCCGGCCTTGAACACTGCCAGGGATGGGGCATCCACAGCCTCTCGGGACAGCCTGTGCCGGTGCCTCACCACCCTCGCAGGGAAGAATTTCTTCCTGAAGGCAATGAAGAGGCAAGCATGCCTCATAGTCGTGGGCTGGGAGAAGGAAGGAGGTTTTTTATAGCACTGCCTACTAAAGGGGGACTTTCCTCTCCTCTGATGCCTTATTTAGTTTCCTCGGTGCTTACTACACGTACTATACTTACACCCATAATATGCAAAGTGCTTCTCAAGCAGAGTTGGTATCCAGAGGCAAGTACAATCTAAAAATGGAAAGACTTGAGACACAAGGGGAAATAATAAAGTGTACAGGTAAAGGCCTGATAATACTGTGTGTGTTTTGTGTTTCAGAAGGTGATCCAAAGACTTGAGGAGAAGCTTTGGGCAGACCTTGGGGGCTGTACACAGTGCTTACACCCTGCTGGCCAGCAGAGTTTATTATACCTGCCTAAAAATACACAGACTTCTTTTTCCACATCTTATTTCTTCTCACCTTTCCTTCTGTAAGCTCAGAAATGCCAATCTAAACACAGACCTTTCATACTGTAAATATTGCTGTTTCAGAATGTATACATCTATTTTGAAGACTATCTTGCCTTCTGAAGTTCAGTCAGTATATAATTGCTTCCAGCATCAGGTAAAGATGTATTTGACATATATCACTATTTTTTATCATGCTATAAAGCACTAAAATAAAATTTATTTCAATGATGGCAATGACAATGCACCTAAATTGTCAAAACATCATAAAAATCGCTGTGGATTTCTATATGCAGACATGTCTTCCTATATTTTTCAGACCTAGATTACTTCCACAGATTTAGATTTTCAAGATTGGGGTCTGGAAGAGTACCAGACTGATCAAGATACATAAAACTAGCTGTAAGCAATGAGGAGGATTCTCGCCTGCTTGATGCAGTTTAGCTTTTCAAACTTTTGAAAGTTCAGCTTATATAATAAGGAAGTTTGTAGGACTGATTCTTGTTCTCATGATAAACCATTTTAAGATTAGAAGTTATTGACAGAAAAATAACTAAAAATTTGAAATTGCAGTTATTCAGAAACTAAGGAGAGAACTATGAAATACTTAAAATATTAGCTAATAATTAAATATTTACTCACCAGGAGCAAAAATGTGGAAAAATGTAGGTAATTTTTATAATATTGAATTACAGTTGGCTTTAAATAAATAATTAAAAATATTGGTGCTTGTTTCTTTTCTCATAACTTGCATGCTGGCCATGAGAAGATTTGCCACCACACTAAAAAAGTAGTCAGACATGAAATTAGCTTTTAAACTGGGCAAAATAAATTAATGAAGGATTTTCTGTGGTTGATGCCAATAATGTAGGTTATCATCCATTCGGATTTCTGCAGAAATACAAGAAAAATTCATAGCTAGACCTTAATTTCAATCACTGGGGAATTTTTATTTTTTTGGTATGTTAGTGGAGTATTTCCCATCACAATATGCATTTACTTCTGACTTGTTCTGTGGCTTGTTCTTTGCTTTTGAACTCTGACAAACCTTTCAGTCACTGTACTCAGAAGGATGGTATTGAAGAGGCAGCCCCAAACTATTACAATAGATACTTTTTTTCCCTGAAAATGTTTTGTAGAGGTAAACTTGACTTCCATGAAACCAACTTTGATTGCTTCAGCTGTTACAAGAATACATATTAAAATTAGTACTTTTCCTCTGTAACCTTGAGCTATGCCTTGTTCTGTCCATTACTGCATACTGGATATAATGTGACAGCCTGAAGTTCTTTGCATCTAAATGTGGTCTCTCTGATTAAAGGATCAAACCTACCTCTGTCCAAACATTGGGTTTTCTTTGTCTGATTGGTACCATCTATGGAGGGAATGTCCTGTTTCTGAAATAGCAAAAACCAAACAGAGCTACTGAAATGCTTATTTTCACTGTTACTAAAAATGTGCTTGTCATGCCAATGGAGTAGTTTCCTGGGGCCTCAGGTTGCCTGTGGCAAAGGATCCTCTTTCCATACAGTTTAATGTTGCCCTGAAACCTTGTGGCTTAACTGATCAGTGGGTAATTGAATCATGTCAGTTTACACCACTAGAGGGATATGTCCTGTCACTTTAGTGTGTGGATCCAGTAGTATTTTGCTTGGCAATGGGAAAGGACTGCTGTTCAAGAATGTCACGTATTCAGCTCCTTATGATCAGGTAAATTCAGGGAATGACACCTGAGGAACGCTTTTATCTCTCTCTGCCTTCTGCAAACACTTTAGCATGGCACGTGCTGCTGGTTGTTTTATTTCTGCATAAAATGAGACCTAATAAGCAGATTGTTTAGAACTTGTTATGGAGACATATGTTGGGGAAGATTGTACTTATTTCCTCTCATCAGTGTATGTGTGCAAAGGGGAAGATAAAATTGATATAAAACCTTGAAGATGTTTTCACTGCTTCGTTCTCATAATGTTAAAATAAAGATATCAGTCACAAAAATAAAACTGAATTTTGTCCTACATATTGCCTGTTCAAATTCTACAGGTAGATACCCCAGAATGGTTCGGGTTGGAAGGGATCTTAAGGATCCTCTAGTAACAACCCCCCACCCCCACTGTAGACAGGGATGCCTTTTAAAAGACCAAGTTGTTCAAAGCCTCAAAAAATTCCAGGGATGGACATCCACAGTTTAACTGTGTCTCACCACCCTCACATACAAGAATTTCCTTCTAGTACCTAATCTGAGTCTGCCTTCTGCCAGTTCAAAACCATCCCCCCTTGCCCTAAGACTCCAAGCCCTTGTCAAAAGTTCCTCTCTAGCTCTCTTGGAACCCCTTTAGGTACTGGAAGGAGCATTAAAGTCTCCCTGAAGCCTTCTCCAGGCTGAACAATCCCAACTCTCTCAGGCTGTGTCCACAGAAGAGGTGCACCAGCCCTCTATGCATTTCATGAACTTGTCCCTCTTCTTAGGCCTTTTATTGGGTTGTAGCATTTACACTATCTTAGGTGTGGAATCCTGAGTTGTGACTCTCAGCTCTAAAGTCTTACTTTCCATGATAAGGATGGTTCCTAAATACTGCAGCTCCAAATGTCATTATTGGCAGCTTTCTGAATTGCCTAGTCTATACTGGTTACAGGAAAAGGGCATCAACACCTCTAGATTCTGCAAGCCCAATCCTGTATAACATGTAATTTATCCCATTGATTTATATGCAAATAGCATGAGTAAGATGCTAAAAGTAGGATTATTAGAGATTGAATCAGACTCTTTGTAATATGCCCTGAAGTTTGAGGGCTCTTTATGAGCACTGGTGCCGAGGTGATGATAATTATGCCTGGAGTAATATCATGGTAAGGTATTGGCATCTGAATGAGTGAAAAAGAGAAGTTGTTTCCTGACGTGAAAAAGGATCTGATCCAAGAAACTTTAATGGACTTTAACAGATCTGATTGCCTGCTCATTGCTAGGTAAAGCAGAAGTGCCTGTGCTGGAGTTAAATGGAGTCACACATTTGTAAATTATCATCAAGGGGACTCATATCCTAGAGCCATATAAATATTCATAAGTTCCCCAGTGTAATATGGCTGTTCTTAGTCATATTCTCAAGGCTATTGTTGCATTTTGGCAACTGATTGCAGTGGTGAATGGCAGCATCACAGATTGCAGCTCTGTGGATGCTCTGAGCACCCAGCACTGATAGGCTCAGATATTAATACAAACACCTAAATAGTGTTATAAAGGATTGGAATGGAAACAGGGGCTCCTGAGTGCAGATATTTAGGGAAGGACATGTGACTTGACAGGGACAGAACATTTCCTCATGCAGAAGATGGTTCAGTCCTACAACTGATCCTCAAAGCAAATTTTAGGGAGTTATTTTCTCCTCTCCACCCTTTTCAGCAAAAGCCTGTCTGCTCATGTCTATCAAGATGTATCCCAAACCCTTTAAAATCAAAAGCTGAGGTGGCTGAGTCTATCTACAGCAGGCCCTATTTTACCAAAATGAGGATATTTGCTTTCTTGTAGCAGTGGGTTAAGCTGATGCTTTTCTGCACCTGGTGGTTACTGCTCTGCAAGCACACAGCCTGCGTAGGTGTCTCCAAGCACCTGCAGCTTTCAACCCATTGTACTAGTATGAAGTAAAATTCATGTCACTTTGCACAAATTTTCAAGGTTGAAGTTGGTAAGGGAGGAGATAAACCTGCTGTTCATCTGTTCCCAAGGGAGAAGCAGTTAACATAGGGAGAATTGTACAAGGAGAGCTCTTCTCCACTTATCAGAGCTTAATTCACCCTTATATGTGAATCAGAG
This sequence comes from Muscicapa striata striata, assembly GCA_030060385.1. Classification (NCBI taxonomy): domain Eukaryota; kingdom Metazoa; phylum Chordata; class Aves; order Passeriformes; family Muscicapidae; genus Muscicapa; species Muscicapa striata. The sequence goes on from JAREIS010000257.1 coordinate 541,549, forward strand.
CCCTTACCAGCTCCAGAACATCTGTGGTAAATATACACTGGTGTAAGCTGAAGCATCAAATGAAAATCTGTCAAGGGAACAAGACTTTTCAAAAGCACAAATGGCATGTGCCTCAATCTCGGTGACTCTCAAAGGAGGCTGGGAATTGGTTTGCCTTTGTGTTTTGGAATTCTAGTGCTTTAAAATAGCAAAAGCAAATGCCATAACAGTTCATTGTTTACACTTGTAAACAGCTTTCTCTTTAGGAAAAAGCATAGCAAGCTGTCTTTTTCTGCTTGCTAATTTACATACACAGATCTCAAAATGAAGAGACTCACACAAAGTTTGCAACAATATTTAAGTGTGTTAATTTCAGTTTGAATCCTGCTTTACAAGCTCAGTTCACTTTCTTAAATGCTAGCATCTCATGTCATTGGAGATTCTTTCAGAGCAACAACTGAAGGCCAGGCAGGATGCCCGGGGATCACTGGAACTTCTCTACATCCAGTGTTTTATCTCATATAGTGCTCAGATGCTTTGTCCCCAAGGCCACTTAATGTCTATGATTTTATGAACTGAATTAAGCTTAGATGTTTGGCTTTTTTTGGCTGGATGAGGTTAGGTAAGGTCATGAATCCCAGGTCCTTACTCTCTTCTGCAAAGGAACTCTGCTTTGGTTTGAGGTCAGTGAAGCTCCTGTTAGATTTTCTGTACTCACAGCATCCATGGATGGTGCATACATAATTGTCTCTTGGACTTGCTTTGGCCTCAGCTGGCTGGAATTGAGGCATTTATGGAAAGCAATCTCACTTAGAATCATAGAATCATGGAAATCATTAAGGTTGCAAAAAACCTCTAATATCGCTGGGTCCAGCTGTTAATCTAGCACCACCATGCTCACCACTAAACCATGTCCCCCAGTGCTACACCCACAGGTTTTTTGAACAGTTCCAGAGATGGTCATTCTACCACTTCCCTGGGTAGCCTGTTGCTTCTGTATATTACACCATTCATTGCAGTCACCTGTCCTTAGGACAAATTATAAATTCCCTGTTTGAAATCTGGGAGGAGAGATACCCTGGAGGATGAGAGCTGTGACACATGGGCTCTCTACAGTGCTTGAACAGGCAGCATGGAGTGCATTTGGAATGCAAAATGACAGTAGCACTTTTTGGATTGTGAGAACAGGAGCAGCACTCCTCTCCTTTTGTTCCTATCCTAGCTCCCTTCCCATGAATGGAGACAAGAAGGAGTGTGGATGTGAACACATCACTAGTTCTCTCTTGCAATCAGCTCCTTTTGGGGAAGAGAAGGGAGGGTACTGGCACCTTGCAGTTAAGGTAAGAATCTACACATAGTATCATGATATTGCTGTGGCACAGAGGTAAGAGAGCTGTTTTCCAAAAAACATGTTTTCAACCCTGCAGGAAATATTTTGGAATATTCACAATTTATGTGACTTGACAGTATTCAAAGCCATTGGGTGGATTAGGGAGGAATTTCCTGGTGATAGCAGCTACCTTGTGCAGGCAGGGGGCCATCAGTGGCAAGCTTTGGCGTGTCAACATCAGTTTGCTAACCTATCCTGCCAAGGCTCTTTAAGCTAAGGCATTCTTCAATCTACATTCGTACTGCTAAAGTTTTGGGTATCAGTGGTTTCAAGTGTGAGCTCCTGGTGTGTATCTGTCCTTCCCAGTCATACCAATTTGAGTGTATGATCACAGACTCATAGAATCATAGAATGGTTATGATTGGAAGGACCTTAAAGATCATCTCTTTCCAACACCCCTGCCATGGGAGACAGGGACACCTTACACTATCCCAGGTTGCTCAAAGCCCCATCCAAACTGGCCTTGAGCACAGCCAGGGATGGGGCATCCACAGCTTCTCTGGGCAACCTGTGCCAGTGCCTCACCACCCTCACAGGAAAGAATTTCTTACTATCCGTTTAAACCTACCCTCTTCCAGTTTAAAACCATCTCTCCTTGACCCATCACTGCATGCCCCTGTAAAAAGTCCCTGCCCAGCTCTTGTGATCAATTGGAAATTAGTCAAGGAAGATTCAGTGACTGCCGACTGCAGGAATGGAAGTCCCAATGGTGTAAGGATTACTTAAGGCATATTTTGAAGGGAAAATATTGTCAAGAAGCAAGAAACTGGCTGGAGAACAGGGTGATCTGGTCTGTGAGGGAGAAGGGATGAAACTTTTTTAATCCTAAAACAGCAGTAGGAATGGATTTGGAATAATTAGCTGTTGCCAGTGTTTTCTCTTTACTTATAACACTCAGTTGAAGGAAGAAAGTATGCATAAACCATTCATCACCTGTATTTTGTGTCATGAATCAGTTAGTGTCTGAACATGGAAGATGATTTATCATGCTCTATAAACCCTGTCCATCCAATTGTGCACTGCTTGTCACTTGGTCTCATGGACGGCAAAAGCAATTTCCTTATATTGCTCCTGTCAAAAAAATCTCTGGAACAAAAGGAGAAAACCACTAGGAACAAGCAAAGTCTCAGTGGTAAGCAGATGCACATATATTAAAATGTCATCTAAAAAAAATGAGAATTTTAAAATATCTTCAGTTGTACTGCACCAACGGTGGGGAAGGCAGCTGCTATTCTTTTTCTTGATCTCTAGGAAAATGGCATATTTACCTCAAGCATATGCAAATTTTTCTATTTAGCCTGGAAATGAAGCACATTCGGCATGTGTAATGTTATATTTCTTTCATTTACTGCAGGAAGAAGGAGGAAAGGAAAGATCAAGTCATTATTTACTTGACAAAATCCTTTGTTACTTTTCTGATATCAGTTAATTACCAGTGAGCTAATCAACTTACACCTCAGCCAAACTCTTTTCTTTAACAAGTCGTTAATAGAAGAGGCTGCTCAGACAATTCAAATTTACTTTATTAGCATAGCTTGGCTATGCTAATAGCTTGGCTAATTTCAGACCTATGAACTGAAGGGGGATAAAAGGAAACACAAAGAAGTACAATAATATGTTCCCACTTCCCACTTTCTTCTGGGGTGACTTGTGTCCCTCCATTTCCACAGTAAATTGCTGATGAACTGCCTCAGTAGGACAGCTCATTACTAGCCAGGGAAAGAAGGACATATTATGCATCTTTTCTATCAAGGACCCTACTTTATTGTGGCATCAGCTGTCAAGAAGTGGAGCTGATGCCACAGAAGCAAGTCTTAGAATCACGCAATGATTTAGGAAGGAAAAGACCTGTTAGGGTCACCAAGCCCAACCACTAACCCAGTACTGCCAAGCTCACCAATAAACCATGTCCCTAAGTGCCACACCTGTATATCTTTTAAATCCTTCCAGGGATAGTGATGGAACACCAAGTGATGGAACAGGGTAGCCTATTCCAAAGCTTGACAATAATTTTGGTGAAGAAATTTTTCGCGACATCCAATCTAAACTGGGGAAGAAGACCAGCCTGACTGAACAGGAAGCTTTCACTGGAACTCTGGGAAAAGAAAATAGAGTATATGACCTTTGGAAGAAGGGGCAGGCTACTCAGGAACAATACAAGAATGCTATTAGGTCATGTAGAAAGAAAATTAGAAAAGCAAAAGCTCAGCTAGAATTGAATCTGGCCACTGCTGTGAAAGGTAATAAAAAGTGTTTTTATAAACATATTGACAACAAAAGGAGGGCCAAGGAAAATGTCCATTCTTTATTGAATGCAGGGAGGGACATTGTCACCAAGAATGATAAGGATGAGGTACCTAATACCTTCTTCACCTCAGTCTTTAGGTGAGTAAGGTGAGTAAGGCAAATTATCTTTAGGACAGCTTTTCCCCTGACCTAGTAGATAGGGACAGGGAGCAGAAGAGACCCCCAGTAACGCAGGAGAAAGGGTTGGAGAGAATCCTGTTTAACACCTTTGTTGATGTTCTGGGTGAGGGGAACAAGAACATTCTCAGTAAGTTCACAGATGACACCAAGCTGGGTGGCAGTGTGGATCTGCTGGAGGGCAGGAGGGCTCTGCAGAGGGATCTGGACAGGCTGGATCCATGGGTCCAGGCCAAGTGCTGGGTCCTGCCCTTGTATCACAACCACCCCTGGCAGTGCTACAGGATGGGGGCAGAGTGGCTGAAAAACTGCCCAGTGGAACAGGACTTGCAGGTGCTGTTTGACAACCAGCTGGGCCAAACATGAGCCAGTGTGTGCCCAGGTGACCAAGAAGACCAATGGCATCTTGGACTGTATCAGAAATAGTGTGGCCAGCAGGACTAGGGCACTGATTGCCCCCATGAACTTGTGGCACCTCAGATCCTGTGTTCAGTCCTGGGCTCCTTGGGACAAGACATTGAGATGCTGGAATATGACCAGAGAAAGACAATGAACCTTTGGTCTAGAGAGTGAGTCATGTGAGGAGTGGCTGAGGGAGCTGGGAGTGTCCAGTCTGGAGAGAAGGAGGTTCAGGGAAGACCTTATGTCTCTACAACTACCTGGAAGAGGTTGTGGCCAGGTGGGGATCAGCGCCTTCTCCCAGGTAACTAGTGACAGGACAAGAGGGTATAGCCTTAAGATGTGCCAGGGGAGGTTTATTTTGGACATCAGGAAGAATTTCTTCACTGAAAGGGTTGTCAAGCATTGGAATGGGCTGCTCAGGGTATGTGGTTGAGTCACCATCCCTGGAAGTATTCAAGAAACCACAGGATGTCGCACATAGTGCTCTGGTTTAGTGGATATGGTGATGTTTGGTCAAAGGTTGGACTCGATGACCTTGGAGGTCTTTTCCTACCTAAATGATTTTTTGATTCTATGACACACTAAAATTCATAGGTGTGTCACATCAAAACTTCAGGTGAGAGAGGATCCATCATGACACACTTTTCTGAAAAATTTCATCCAGAAATGTGACACGATCATTTAATTGTGATGTGAATTACCTGATTATAGCATAAGAAGTTACATCATGGGCACAAACCATATACTGAATTCTGACTGTGTTAAAGCATTATGACTGCAATGGTAAGTCAATATAATACTGAATTCCTGTCTCAGGCAATTTCTCCATGACTGCTGAGCATGGCAGCTGTGGACAGTCTGAATCACTCAGTGGTTGAGTTCAAATGTCACAGTAGGTGTGACCTAAAAGTTAAGCAATGCTTATGTATGGTTTAAACTTGACCCAATATACTTAACACAAATTGTAGAGCACCCTTCATGAACACTGTGTGATTTCTGTGATCTATATTAATACAGCTTTGTAGCTTTCTGGTAGAACCTTGAGTGTGACTGTCTCAGAGAAATGGATACAGTGACTTCTTTGCAGACTAGATTTCGAAAACCTAGTCTAGGCTCATCACCTGTAAAATAACAAAAGCACCCGCAGAATAAACCCTGCTGGTTCTAGGACTGGTTTTTCACTGGGACCATTGCTGAACAAGGGTGGGGACTGAATTGTCTGCATCAGTTTTGCTACCCAAACCACTTGCTCTGTTCATGAAGAGGTGCAACTGTTACAGGTTAGAATAGTGCTGATGCTTGAATGAAAGAGCAATAAAATTCAGTGAGACTCCAGCACAGATTTGCTGGTCTCTCATGCCAATCTTCCCAAAGAAAGCTGCAGTGCACTCAGAGGTCAGTGTCGTGCATCAGCCCATTTGGTCAAAGGCTAAGCAGCTCTTCTAGATTAATTTAATTGCTTTTTTAAAATGCTGTCAAATCAAAGATGCTCTCTACTACCCAGAGCTCCTTATGTACCAGAGCCAACCAGAAACAGCTGAACACCTTCCTCCTTGTACTCTTTACCCGTGTAAGGAGTACTTAAAAGGAGCATTTCTATCCACTGCTTCCATTGTCGGGGACTGCACTATTCACAAGACCATCTCCAGTTTTGAAGCCAATGCTCTCTGAAGGCTTTGGAGGCCAGACTGCTAATCCCTTGGCAAGCAAGTGTATTTCTTGACAGTGTGATTGGTGCTGGCCCATGGCCCTTAATGGCTTGGCCCACTGACAGCTGGCAGTGATTTTCTGATGGCTGGAGCCCCATCACATGCCCCCTGACAGCAGCAGAATAATATTCTCATGCCTGCGATAATGGCAAATGTGTTTGGAAAGCTCATGAATAAAATTCCCTTCTCTGTCTCTTTTTATAACTCTGATGTGCTTTCCTCTTGCCCAGTTTCTCCCTGTATTTTTTAACCCTCACTCCACTCTTATTTCTCCCACTCTATTATTATTCCTCATGTAATTGGAGTGGCCAGGACAGACACTTCTAATTTCTTTCCTTCCTAAGACTCAGTGCTCATTCTTTTGGTCCTTGAGCAATATTACCCAGATATGGTTGGCAGGAGGCTGAGTCCTGTGTGAAACTGCCTTGCAGAGCCCCCCTTCCTTTACTCCTACCAGCTTCTAACAATGCAGGTTCCGTCTTCCATCACCCTTGATTGCCAGCTTTGCTATTTATTTTCAAAACATGCCTTTGACTCTGGTGTGTTTTCTCAGGAAAGTTTGGGCTTGATTCCACAAGCCTGACATACCTACTGATTTGAAAGTGCAGAGAAGAACCTTGGGTACAGGGAGGCAGGGAAAGAGAGAGAGGGAGAGAGGAAGATTGCTGCCAGCAGGCAGGAAACCTCCTATTTCAGCAATCCAGGATGCAAGATTTATTCTCTCGGGGTTCTGAGAAGATAAGAAAATAGATTATCTTGCAGTTTGCAATGGCCTCTTCAAAAAGATAATGTGCTCCTAAATCATAGAATGGCAGAATTGTTTGAGCTGGAATTGACCTTAAAGATCATCTTATTCCAGCCCCTCAGCCATGGACAGGAGCACTTTCCATTAGACCAGGTTGCTCATATGAACAGACCTACTTCATTTTCAAAGGTGGGACAGCACTGCACAAACCAAAAAGGCACCATTGTGCATCATACCCAACCTGGCCCCCTCTATTGTCTCTACCTGTCTTATGATTTCATTCATTTTAGTGGTGCTGAGTGGTGCTCAACAGGTCTGGCTCCAAGGCTGAAGCAGTTTCTAAGCTCTGCTTGCTATCTGAAAAGAGGACTCAAATCATAGAATCATAGAAACATTTAGGTTGTGAAAGACCTTTAAGGTCATCAATTCCAACTGCTAATCTAGCACTGCCAATTCCATCTGCTCACCTGTGTCTTTGTGCTTCTTTGTAGGGGCACTATCTCCTACATAAGTAATAGTTAGGACAAGCTTCTGTTCTGTGTCACATGAGTGTCTAAAATTAAGAACAATGCCCTGCAATTTCCTCATTTTGCTGCACTTGCTGTTGCTAACAAGGAGCGACCTCAGGGGATCTTTATTTCCAATTTATTTCCAATCATTAAGGTTGGAAAATACCTCTAAGGTGATCGAGTCCACCTGTTAGCCCAGCATTAAGCAATGTGTCCAAGTGCCACATCACACATCTTTTAAATCTCTCCTGGGATGCTAACTCCACCACATCCCAGGGCAGCCTGTTCTAATGCTTGACAACCCATACACTGAAGAAATTGTTCCTGATATCAAATCTAAACCTCTCCTAGCACAACATGAGACCATTTACTCATGTCCTATTGCTTGGTACCTGAGAAAATAGATTCCTATTGCATGGGGCTTTTGTTTCAAGGCTGAACTCCTCATTGCAGGAGGATCCTGCAGCATGCATAGGAGTAGGACTGGTTCATCTCAGACATCAGGTTTTGAATCCTGGCATCTTCTGCATCTCAGGGCATCTTCCACATCCTGAGATGTCCTGTGCATCCCTAGAGCTTTCTTTCCTTGGGTGCTTCAGCAGCAAGGTTGGACTCCAAACATTGCTTCCAACCCCAGCCATTTTTTGTGATTCTCTGATGAAGCTGTGGTTTCCACCCTGCATTCTTCCTGCTGTTCATTATCCCTTTCTGATTTAGGGACAATAAACTATTGGGGAATTTTCTTCCTTTTTCTTTTCTGTGAAAGAGATATATCAGATTCTTTAAGTTTTTATTTTTTTTTTCCAAGCCACAGCAGTTAGAAATGTGCTTAAAACTTCAGACTAAGAATCCCCTCTATTGAACAATCCCAAGAGCTGGGACTCACCCCAATTCCAGCACTGCTTCCTCACCTTCCCACAGTGTTAGATTCATGGTAGACAGAGATAACTGAAAGCTGAAAGGCTCAGTAGAGGATGATTTGGTGACTCATATTTGATGAATGCCTCACAGGCAGCTCTACATGGGACTGCTGGCATTTAACTCCTTCAGCCTGCTCTGTGTCTAAGTCTGAGAGACTATGGTCCCATCTTCTGCTTTATGGCAGCAACACTTCCAGTGCCAAATGCTGCACTTTGTTTATCCAAGCATATCAAGAGACAACTGCCTTTTGCTATTTGCAGCATGTAAAATTAAATATGCCACTTACATAGAAGTGACTGTCATCTCAGTCACTTCTGCTCTGCTATTATATGCAGATAGTTTACCTCCTTCCAGCAAAACACTATTTTCTGCATGAATATGAGAAACGCTCCAATGTCATGTCCCCATCTAAATTACAGGTGCAAGGAAAGGATGTATGAAAGAAGAGATAGTACTGGTCTCCATGGACAAAGGTATCCTTTCTAGTTCCACTGACCTCTTCCCTCTGGTGACCAATGATGGGATCAGAAGGAATGGACTGAAGCTGAGTCAGGGGAAGTTTAGGTTGGATATTAGGAAAAGGTTCTTCATCCAGAGGGTTTTTGGGCACTGGAACAGGCTCCCCAGGGAAGTGGTCACAGCATCAAGCCTGACAGAGTTCGAGAAGCGCCTGGTTAATGCTCTCAGGCACATGCTGTGATCTTGGGGTTGTCCTGTATTGGGCCAAGAGCTGGACTTGATGGTCCTTGTGGTTTCCTTTCAAGTCAGGATACTCCATGATTCTATGATTCTATGACTTTACAGAGAACCAAATTTGGACCGTACAGCTCAGCTGTAAGGTGTTGCTGGACCTCTGTCCTGGAGGTGTGGTGGAACAGGTGAGATCCTCAACTGGGGACAAGATGGGATCCAGCAGCCAAGAATCCCCTATACACATCTCTCCTATCTGATCTGCCCCAAAGGAGACTTCCACTTCAGGACTTAAGAGCCAAGCTGCTGTTCAAGGCCACTATGGGTTGTGATTTTAAAAATAGGATAGAGGTGAAAGATGCATGGAAAGACAACAAAAGAGCAAAAAAATGGTTGAGGTAATGACTGAGAATACCCTATCAAGAATGAGCTGCTATGAAGCACCTAAAGGGCAACAAAGCACATGTAGACACCTAATTTAGACATCTAAATCCTGGAATCCCTTGTTCTATTCCCACATGGAGGCTCAAAGAAGACCTTGGGGTTCCTTCAGCAGCCTTTTTCTGCTCCCAGATCTGGCCATGGTGAAATCTCTGATCCTGCCCCAGCTCCTTCTTGGGGAATATGCCAGCAGGTGGTGCTCAAAGACCCCAAATTTAGCTGTTCTGCCCTATATCCCAGGGCAGGGGCACCTTGGCATAAGCACCTAGTTAGTCAGGGCTTTCCCAATCTAGGCACTGCACCTTGAATATTCTGTAGAGCCAAATGCTCAAGACAAAGTTTCAAAGATAGATGTTCACTTTGACATGTTTCAGCTCCATCCATCCATCCATCCATCCATCCATCCATCCATCCATCCATCCATCCCTCCATTCATCCTCCAGGGCCTTTTGCATCAGCAGAATTTTTCCTTGGCAGGGGGGATGTCCAAACTAAAACAAACACACTAACTTCTTTCATCATAGCTGATCTGTTCTAGAGAAGATCAACTAGTTCTTTCTTCTAACTTACTCATAAAAAACTGTGGCTCACATCATATTGGAATAAAAATTATTGTAGTGCCTTGACCTGAGTACAATGCTTTGATAAGACTGTTCCAGCTCAGAGATGTACCCAGCAATCCTCAAGATGGGCAAAGCCACTTTATTTGACTTAAAAAGACAAATTTCAAGGCAAAAAAATAAAAACCATATTAGCTGATTATCCTGGACTCAGGCAAAAACCAACAGTGCTGGGGAGAGTAAGTTATAGCTGTGCTTTGTAGTTTATGTGAGAAGTAAGGTCTATGTTTATAAAGCAAGGAAAAGAGTGTAAGATGGTGCTTTTAAGCTGTCAGCTATTTATGTTCCTTGCTTGTATAATTATGGACTGAATATAAAGGTGGTAGAAACCAGAGCATGCATGTACTTGATGACTTGGCACAAAAGCAGTGTAGAACCTTTAAATCTGTGCTGCACTATTTGCTTCATGGTGATGGTTTGTGGGGAAGTGACGGCCAGAGGTGAAGGTTTGCCTGCAGTGCCTGGGGCATGGTTGCTCAGGTCAGACAGTAAATATTGTGACTTTGAAGCTGAGAATCACAGATTCATTTAGTGGTTTAGTCTGTGTCCTGGTTTGAAGGACAGGTATCTGCCAATAAAGGCAAAAGCTTCTCTTTGAAATGGAGAATGTAAACCCCCTCCCTCCAAATTATTATAATTTTGAAATAAGGGGCAAAGATATGGGAATTAGGAATAACAGCTCTTTACTGGGAAAATTAAAATAGAAATACAGTATTACAAAGAACAATCCCAACCCTGACAGAGTCAGAATACAACCTGACACCCTGCCAGTCAGGGTGTTGGTAGCAGTCGGATCAAATGGTGGCTACAGTCCGCCTGCAGTGGCAGGTGTGGTTCAGCTGAAACAGTACTCCTCTAGAAGGGTGCTAGAAGGGTGCAACCTTCCTCCAAAAGTCCAGGGATGATGTGGAAAGGTTTGGCTCCTCCTCCGGAATCCAGTGGAAAGAAGGTAACTTGCTGTCCAAAATCTCAGTTTTTTATCTAGGTAGGAAAGGCTTGGCTCCTCCCCCTGGGTGGAGCATCACCCAATGGGATGATGTAATTTTATCAGGCATACAGTGGGACTTAATGGGCCAGCAGCAGATGGTATCTTCCTGGAGGGAGGATGGGTTGTGGAAAAGATAAAGATGATTTCCCCATCTTGTCTTAAAGATGGCCCATTAGCAGATGGTATGTGCCACAGAGATAAGGAATCACTACCCCACCTGGCTTCAACAGATGATGACAGAATACACATTTCTAGCCACATCAACCCAACACAGTCTGGAAGGGACCTTCAATCTTGTCTAGTTTTAACCCCCTGCTATTGGCAGGGACACCATGCTGCCAACTAGATCTCAGAGTCCCATCCAACCTGACCTTGAACACTCCCAGGTGTGGAGCATCAACAGACTTCTCTGGACAACCTGTGCCAGTGCCTCACCACCCTCACAGTAAAGAATTTCTTCCTAATATCCAATCAAAATCAACCCACTTTCAGCTTCTGAGTTCTCTTCAGTAGTTACTAGGAATACCTAATTATTTGTTACTTCAAGCTCCCATTTCTGTAACTACTCTTCCTTGCTGGAAACCAGGCTGTTGATGCTCACCTGAGAAAAACAGACATTATGGTGTTTGCTCCAAAACTCACGACTGGTTTTGATGTCCAGACACACAGAAATCACCTTCCCCACCAAAATGCATCATTCTCTGTGATAAACCACAGCAGAGTATTAGCAAGAAGACTCATGTCCTGCTGAAACTGTAAGGAGGGCTTTGGGCTAGCTGGATGTAATTACCCAAGCTGGAGTTTGGCTTTGTGACTAGACCTAGACCTGACATCCTTTCACTCCAGAGAATTGCTGTGAAAGATTTCAGGTTAATATGAGTCTCACTGCTGAGTTCCATCCTGGAGATGACAGCTCCCGTGACAACTGTGATATCCATTGTGGGAGGAAGAAGACACTGAAAATGGTGTTTAGGAAGCCCTGCAATCCTGCACCTTTGCTTTTTGGGAAGAAGCTGGGGGAAGAAACATGCAATTTGATTGAAAGAGGAGAAATATGCTAGTAATGAGATAGTTGTCAACACTCCCTGTGGATAAACCCATGGCAGCAGAATTATTTATAGACAGAAGTGTCTGAGAACTTATTTTCTCTGACACTGTGGCCATGGCAGAGAATTATAGCTCTACAGGGTGGGTTTTCAAAACCACTCAATTAGGAGCAATGAGGTGCAAAATTACATGTGCAAAGAGATGGAAATGTAGATGTTTGAGATGAAAAGGGCCTTGCTGGCCTGCCAGCATCACGTGGTTCCCAACAGGTCAGAAAGAGCTCTTTTCTAAGATGGAAAATTGTTCTTTTTTATGGATATCTTTGAACACATGACTGTAATATGTGGAGCCTGAAAACTAGAGATGTTCAGGTTATTGTTGCTGCTTTGAATGTCTCTGTGTATATAAATCACTGCCTACACAAAAAATTTGGTTTCCTTCTCTTCAGAGGAAGGAAGTTAGAAAGAACTTGATTTAAAATGGAGTTTCTGTTCTGATTCATTCCTTGGAGTAAGTGAAAAAGTAGCTTTTTCCAAAAGGGCATATCCATCTGAAGAGGTCATCAGAGAGAGAGCTGATCAGAAACTTCTCACTGTAAGTGCAGTCACCAAGCTCTCCCTTTTTATTCTTATTCTTCTTATTATTTATTATTTTTATTCTTCTTTGCCATTACATATAACTATATATATATATAGTTATATATATATATATATATATATATATCTCACTAGACTGAAAATAAGGGTTCTCTCCTTGGATAGGAAACATTTTACTCAGGGAAGATTTTGTTTTACTACTAAAGATTTCTTCATCAGAATGGCCTGGCATTTACTCACCCTTGGGTTTGTGTAGGATCCAGTCTTTCAGATCAAACTCAGTCCCTGGGTAAAAATAGCCCTCCAGTTTTGCTTTTTCTGAGTATGATGAACTTTGGTACTGAGAGGAGAGTACAGTTCACTGCTTATTTCAGTTGTCCTCAAGGCTTGTGCAGGTCTTTATTCAGGATGTCTCTTGCTGAATTAAATTCAGGAGAAAGAAGGGAGGAAAACTAGTACCCAGCAAACCAGTTTGCAATAGAGACACTTCCTTCTGTGCTACAGCAGAAGGTGACACTATTTCATAGAATAAAAGAGCAACCACTGATTAAGGTTGCTATTAAGACAGAATTTCAGAGGCAATTATTTGAATGGCAAAGTGCTACAAAAATGATCTGTTGGCTCATTGGGTCACCTAGAGCATGGGCTTTGCTCCCTTTTTCTTTCCTGCTTCTTCCTCTTTCTTAGCAGAATCTCCATCTTCTTCTGTGATGTATACATACAATACAAGAGTCTCCTTGTCCTGCATCCTCGTGCAGCTATATGGAGGCCACATCCATCACCGGGTGGGATTAAGTTCATTTTCCTTCCCACATCTAAATGCAAATATCTCCCCTCCATTTGATTGAGCCACCCTCAGCTCCCATTTTTAGTCACAGAAAAGAAATGGCCACTGCTAATGTAATTTCCCAACCCATTTTAGGTGCCTGCCTTAGGATAAGTCAGATGATGTATCGTGGCTTTAAATAAAATGAGGCAACCCCTTGGTGACTTGGATTGCCTATGCCAGTTATAAAGGATTGAGATACAGCCCCACTAAAATTTTACCAAGCCTCATGTACCAAAGCAGCAAGTGGATTTTGTCCCAAGTATTCAGGAATATAGGCAAAAATCAGTTTAGCACAACAATCAACCCCAGAGGTGTTGGGCAGTGTTTTGGTTCTCTCTGCGGGTCACACCCCTGTGTGGTACACAAGAACAATTTAATCATCTGGTCTATTGGTGTTTGTGAGTCCATGGGACCTCCCCAGAGAGCTGGTGGGGAGTAAAAACAACAGGTTTAGCCATTTCAACTGTTGTACACAAGTATGTAGCTCCATGAAGGAATCTGTCCAGTACAGGTCAAACACCTCTGTCAGAGGTGCCTCTTCTGGGCTGTCCTGACATATGCATCAAAGTCAGGACAGCAAACCCTATCCTCCTTAGGATTCAGATTCCATGATGTTGGTTCTCCCTGTCATTGCAGGTGTATACCCAGGACACACTGATTTGTCCATTTGGGAGAAGCATGTGTAAGGTGGGGTTGTGTCCTCCCCTTGTGTCTGCTGCTAAAAGGTGCCATGGATCATGTGCCATTCCTGAAGCAGGGGCAAGACTGACACTGTGATTGGAGAGACCTGATCTAGGGAAAAGCTCTATCTGAGACCAGTGGCAATGAAAGGGCAGCCAAGACCTCACTGAAGACAATCCCCAGTTTTGATCCCAAACTTTTTCCTTCCCTTAGTTTGCCATTCTTGCCTGATTCCCAGTGGAGAATCCAGGAAGGGTTTGGGGGCAGTGAGTAGGAAGCGCCATCCCCTCAGGGACGACCCAAGCTCCAGCCTCTGGGGTGGCACAGGTGTTGGTCCATGTACAGGTTGTGTTATCATAGTCCTGCCTCCTCTCCACACCACTGCTCCCATAAAATGAGCCTTGTTCAGCCATTATGGATGCAGAGTATGTTGGCGTGAAGGGAGTGCCATTCATCAGGGGGTTCCAGTCTGTACTCACTGTGTACTCACTGGCTACAGTCAATCAACATTAATGAGGCAAGCTTTGGTCATTTCTACTTTGTATGCAGAATAATTATTTTCCACCCTTGCAAAATATTACCTAATTAAACACATGTATTTCAGGCAAGGTCTTGCAAGACCAAATCCTGTTCCTCTTTTACAGGGGCAGCATGGCCTGTGAAATCCATTGTGACTGAGCTCTGCAAGGCACAACAGCCCTTTCAAATGTCTCCCTTTGGTGGGTTTAATAGGCTGAACAAATGGAAACCTTTGATGAAATCTAAGATAAAGAAAATATCATAGATTGCAAAAAACAACCACCCAACCTAGTTCCTTTAAATGCCCTAGGACAGCGGAATATCAAATATGCAGGAGAACTAGATGAAACTCATTAATTCACTTGAGTCAGGAATGCCTGCTCAGGAAAATGCAAGCAGGAATCTGCTGGTTTTATGGTCTGAATTAAACTAGGGGTGACATTTCCACGTGTTACCCCCTGCTTTATAAACATCCCTGCTGCAGAATCCTATTTCTTCTCAGTGATAGCTGTTGAACCAAATAGAGGTCAAGAGGCTATTGCTTCCAGCCTTAAAGGCAGTGTTGCTCTTTGAGGAGCCTTTGCTTTAAAGCTAAGTGGTCTGGCTGCCAAGCTGTAACTGCTGTCCTTGGAGCAAGCTGCTACAGCAGCCTCGGAAATGGTTGCTGCTTGTTGCATGAGCAGATTACAACAGATCAGCTGAGCCACAGCAATTTCTTGGATGTAAACTCATCGCCAGGCAAAAGCACTGTTATTGGTCTCAGTTTAGCTCACAAGTGGAGAGGATGAGCCTAAACTAGATTACCTCTCATTATCTGCAAGCTGCTGATGAGCAGTATCTCAAGACAGTGTAATGTGACCTTGTGTTTGTGTCTTCAGGCATTAGGAGCATGACATCTGTGGCTGCTTGTTTATTTCAGTGTAGAAAGCTATAGCAAAGAAGGAGTCTAAGTCCTCATGTAGAGGGTCCTAGCTCACGTGCTCTGAGACCAATAACTGCTTTGTGAGAACCTTCATGGTAGACAGATATAACAGCAAATTGGGGTGATCTCCTCATGCCATGTAGGAGCTCATCCCTTTAAGCCTGGACATTTTTTCTGCTCCTAGGGGAAGTATTATTCATGCAAGCACTGGTAAGACAGAGGAAGTCAAAGCTGAAATGTGCAGGGCTCAATCAGCAGCATCAATAATGATATATAATGCCTCTTCACCCCAAGGGCAGAGTCATGGCAGGTTGAGACCCTGAACACTGGGACAAAACTGGGATAGGAGGTAAATGCAGTGACTGTGAAATTCTTACACTGTCAAACCAATGCCAATTGCAGACCCCTGCTGCCTCTCCCTCAGCCTGTCTACAGGGACCATATCATGTACCTTTCCTTCTCTACATCTTCACATCTGACATCTCACCTTTCAGCTGATTTTCCTTTTTCTCCTTTTTGTTTGATGTGCAACCACCAAAGGAAATAAAAACCAGAGAGAGAAGTTGAGTGAGACCTTAAGAGGTATGCTAGTAAAATTGTGCTCAGAGCAGAAATACATGAGTTTGGATATGGAGCATTGCTTTCTTTTTATCATTCTGCTTATTAACTATACAGAATTTGGTCTTAAGAAGAAAAATAAATCAAAACAAGCCTAAAGGAACTGTGACAGATAGGGGAAGGATGTTTGCTTAAGTTATTTCTCATAATGATTTGCTTTTAGCTCCAGTCTTAGGTAGGGAGCCAGCTCCCCATCTCACTTTCCAGTAATTAAAAGTAAAAAAAAAAAAAGTAAAAGAACCCCCAAACCCTGTCAGTTTGCCAGACATTCTTTGCACATAGAATTATTATCTTTCTATTTTCCAGAGATAATACATTGAGCGGGAGAGTCAGATCAGAACATGAATATCTTTGTTGCAATTCCAACTCAAAATAACATTTTTTTTCTCCTGTAATAAAACCTGACAGTATTAAGTGGCCTTGATTTTCCATTGCTGTATTGTGGCTTGGTGCCTCATGCAGAATCATATGGCTGGATCTGCAGATGGGGTAAGTTGGTTGATTTACCACTAAGATAAAAGTTGCAGCTATGGTTTAACTGGAGCTCTTGCTCTCCTAAACAAAGAATCTAGCCCATTGTTTTTGGTAAAGTTATCTTGAGGTGATGCAGCACATCATCAGTGTTAGAATCAACTTGCCTGACAGGAGACAATTAATGCAATAAACAATGCAGAGGTTCTGGGAAAAAAAAAAAAAAAAAAGTAGCCTGAGGAAAAACAACCAGATTCCTCAGATTCAGGGACACAAACAGAAATTCAGTGGTGCTACTAGAAAAGGTGGTATTGAACAGAGTCAGTCTTTACATTAAAAATGTGGCAACCCTGAATCTCCTGCCTGAGACCAACTCCTAGTCAGCAGCCTGAAAGAGACAAAACAACCCTCTGCCTCCCTCACAAATTCTTCCCCTTAATTGTTGTTAACTTGTTTTCATATCAAACACTCAACTTGGGTGTCTTCTGTCTTGGTTATCACCACCACCAAGGAATGAGCTTTAAATCTACCTCCTTGAAAGCTGGTTTCTCAGGTAACCTTCTTCAATAACAGGTTTTTCATGTCTTCCTAAAATGCCTCTCAGAAGCATCAAAGCACCCACTAACCACTGTTCTCTGCCTCACAAATACCTGGATTTGTATGGCTGCATAAGGATCATCTTGGACTGGTTGACTCTAAAACATTTCGTTATTTCACTCTCAGATGGACTATCAGGAGTCAGAAAACTCTAGCTATAGTCAAGTGACTTTGTGCCCAGTTCCTCCTCAAACAGGACCTTGCAAGCAGAGAGGAATCAAAGCAAGTGGAATGTTTGCTGTACAACAGACACTTGTTAAATTAACCACAGGGACATAAGTGCTGATTAACTGCTCATGCTAATAAGAATGTGGTATTTTGGCAATGCATATTTTTGTTTTGATTGGAGAGAGTTGTGGATACTGGTGTGGAGGAAGATCCTGAGTTATACAGGCTTCACATTGTGACTACAAGAAAATTATTTTAAAAGCTTTTATATTAAAAAGGGACTTAGATTCTGACAACAGAATAACAAGCTGAGATTTCATGTTGTTGGGTGCTCTTAGAGGTTTGCAGTTCTGTTCTTGCTGCCACACAGAAAAATGCGTGTGGTTTTTTGTGTGTGTGTGTGTGTTCCTGGTTATTTACCTGTGAATTTACAGCAGTTTTAAGTCCATCACCCTGATTCAACCTTAGATGCACTACAGAACTATCACATTCCCAGAGGTCACCCAGGCCCATGTTTGCCACCTGAAGATGCACAGCAGTTTCCCAGTTCTCTGATGTTCCTAAGGGGTGTATGTCTTCAGAGTGATTATTTAAATGCTACTAATAAATGACATTGGTTAATGAGATTCCTCTCTCATTCTCACAATCCTCATTCCTTCAGAGATCTTATGAAAGACAATTTGATCAAAGACCTGCTCCAATTTTTCCATGTTAATCAATTAACTAGTGCAGGGCTTTCTCTGGGGCCTGGGGCGCCATTCAATTGTCTGTTGCTGTGTTACCAGGTTGGGCTGTGGCTTAGCTCACATCTATGCTCAGTTTCTGAGCAGGTTTCAAGGGACAGCATGGGACAGTAGCCATTCCAAATAGACATATGGGGGCAGTGATATTCAACCCCCCATCTGCTGACCATCAGGGAGCATAAGCAGAGATGCAGGGGCTGTAGAACAGTGTCTCTTCTTCTCTCTGTCATGCTGGACAGCTCTTCCCAGGCCAGCCTTTTGCTGTTTTCCTGGTGCTCCAAGCTGTTGCCAGGACATGGCTAGCACAGTACTGAGCCCTGACACAGCTCTGTGCAGGGGATAAGTACAGGAGCACAGCTGTACTCCTTGGGGCCCTGGAGCATGGATGGAGAGGAGCTGCCTCAAAATCCTTTCCCAAAGCTGGTAGGGAGACAGAAACATCTGCCCAGTGATTATTAACAAAGTGTAGGTAATATCTTTAGATGTTTGTTCCACATCTAAGTAGATTTGTCATTTAATAATAACCTCCTGAAAGACTGCTCTGGTGGAGGTGAATGACAGTGTGAGCTGGTCCCGTGTTCCTAGAAGAGAGCTAATGATGCTTTTGTGTAGAGGAGACCCAGTTTTCCAGACATTTCTGCCTGCTCTGCTCTGGCAGCCTGCTGCCTCACCAGTGTGGTATCCTGGGCTGTCCTCAGCCCCTTGGGACAGGAGACAGCCAGACCCTTCCAGGGCATAGCTGGGGTTTCCATGCCCTTCTTCCCTCCTGCCCCCCCAGAGCTCTGGCTGTTTTGTCCATCTCTTGGCAGGTGTCAAGTCTCATGTAGGGGTTTGGCCCTGATGCAATGATCATTGTCAGATAAAATTAATGGAGGTCATCTCATTCATACAGAGGCTGGTCAGCAGAGCAGAGCAGCATGACAAGCTTTAATTAGATCCACAATGATTGTCCTCCCTGGGGGAGTTGTTTGGTGGCTTGCTGAACACAGCCATGTGTTTGCTCTCATTCTCCTCTTCCACATACATCTTTCCCACCTATCATACACAAATCACACCTTTGCACACCCTATTGCTCCTCTCTTACAACCCTTGAGCCTTGCTCTGTTGTGTTGCTCACAGCCCACTTCTCCCAGTTTGACTCCATCACGTATTTGAGCTCTTTTTCTGTTAGGACAAAGTCTGATCAACAAAATGCTTGCAAACAATAAGGTTTATGGGAAATTCCCCTTGTTCCAAGTTCTGCTGCAAGAGACCTCTGGAGGGGGGCTGCAGGCTGGGGTGACCACCCAGATGCAGCAGTAGCTATGTGAAGATGGGTGAGAGCCATAGGACCTTCAGGAGAGACCAAAGATGCCTCTGCTAACAGTTGCAATTATGTTAACAGTCAATTAAATTACCTTGGGCTATGGCCAGGTTCAGCAAGGCCATTCTTTAGAGCGTGTCCGACCCAGAATGTGCAGTATGAACGAGCTGGTTGTGTGCTTACAGTTCTCTCTGCTTCAGGCTCCTACGCTGTAGCTAAGCACAGTTTTTCTGCCTCCTCCTTCTTCTGTAGACCTCTCAGAGATCTTATTTTGGACAAAGACCTGAGCACAGTCTTACTGGGTCTTCAGTGTTCAGTGTTTTGACAGCTGGCAGCAGGGATCTTCCCACAGCAAGATGTCTGAGCTTTGGTTGGTGTGAATGAAAAAGGAAAGTGGCAAGCTCACATTCCCACGGAGCCAAGTCTTCTCTTCCACCTACACTGAAGAACAGCAGCTCCTTATCCCATCAAACCCACAATCTCCTTCACAAGCCTCAAATGGCATAGTTTTGTTTAACTTTCCCTTTCCAGCTCTTAAACAACTTCCTTTGGGCTTTATTTATACCAAGCAGTAGTTCCCACTGGGATGTTGCCAAGCAAGGAGTTAATTTGTTAGGATGGAGATAGGAGGGGTGAGCAGGCAAATTTCGACAAAGCTCAAATGTTGTGTGGACCATCATAGCATCTGTCTGTACCAGACTGAACTGGATTTTTCTCTAGGAAGTTTCTGGCATAAATGTGGCAACCTGGGAGAAAATAATAAATGGCAAAAGAGCAAGGATCTACTTCTTCTCACATACCTTCAACAGCAGACCTTCTTACAGCTCATGTTATCTGACCTTCCAGCTTGTGTGTGACCCTGCTCTACCCTCTTTTAGCAGATACTGTTTCTAGCAGAGCCTGCACCTTTTACCACATGACCTTACTGCTGCCCAACTATTCCAACTCATTTGGATGCTATTTTAATGAGCGGAGGTGACAGATTATGCTGATATGTGTCTCCTTTTCCAGGTAATAGGGGAAAGAGCAGAAGTCAGTGTGACAAGTTGCAAATCAGCTCTTCTGGAGGAGAATTTCAGTCTTAACCTTTAAGACACATCTGACAGCACCTGCCCAGAGCATCAGTCTCTGAAACAGTCAATCATGCAGTAAGATTCTGCACAGTTTTCCTTCAATTCTTAAATTGTTCTTTCTCCAGTCTGCAACCTTTGGTAGCTGTTGGCAAAGAGACCGATTAGGGAGGGAACAGATTGGCTTTGTTCATAGCTTTATTCCCATTTCCATCTTTGCCTGTGCCTTTTCTCCGCAGGGAAAACCAGGTAGAACAGTAAAAAGTCTGGAAACTATGTGAAATCAGAAGGACAATGGGAGTAATTTCTTGTTGAACTTGCTCTGAAAGAAATTGTTTCTCTGGACAGCCCCATGGTGGGACTTGATTAATCTCTCTGGATCATCATGGAGCTGGTCACCATGGCTTTCCTTAACAGCCAGTGGAGGGGAAGAAATACTTCTCTAGTGTGATCCTCCCTCTTCAGATCTTCAGTTCTGGAAGAACTAATTCACACACAGCAGTCCCCTCCCTTGAGTCTGGGCTGCCAGCTTTAATGGGGATACCTACATAGGATAAAACACATCCCTGCCTTCTGCCATTGCTTCTTGTCCCAGCTCCTGAACTGTCTCTATTTATGGTCCAACCTCCTCAGCTCTCTCACGATATAGATATCCTCAACAGCCATGGCAAGATGTGTTCTCAAAAAGTTCAAGAAGCATTTGTACAATGCCCTCAGGCACATGGTGTGGTTCTTGGGGTGTCCTGTGCCGGACCAGGAGTTGGACTTGATGATCCTTATGGGTCCCTTCATACTCATTGTATTCTATGACTCTGTGTTTTACTTAGAAGGTAGCAAATGAGTCAGACAACACAGCAAATGCCTCATTTAGATATTACATATCATTAAATACCTATTTAGCTGTTGACCATGTCAGTCTTCAGTAACTTCACCCTTTGCTTAGCAAGAGCTGAGGCAATCCTTCATATCTTCTTTCCTCTGGCTCAAGGAGAATAATGTGATCTTCAAGGTCAATGTAATTACCTCCTCATTATCATTAAAGGAATAGCCAAAGTATCCATTTAAAATTGTTCACCTCACCACCCCTTTCATTGCAAATGATTTACGAGGAAGTTAATGCCTCCTCTTTTTTCTCTCTCTGATTAGGAGTGGCATATTGAGATACATCCTGGACAAGGGTGGATTCCTATTTATTCTAAAAGTGGGAGCATGGCAAGCTGGAAAATAAGACAAACAGCTGCTTGTTTTAAAGGAATAAAATCCTTCTCTTGGCTGAAAGAGGACAAGCAGCTTCAGCTCCAAGTCCTCTGCTTACAGACCATGGGACAGAGCAAAAATAATCTGTACAGAGAAGGGTTTAATAGAGACTGGCTGATGTCTTGGACATGCAGGTGAGAGGACAGTGGAGTGACTTCCCTAATCTGTTAGTTTCCCACTCACCAAAAAGTCAGTAACTTTGGCTCATTTAATCTCTCTGGAGCTGAGTGTGGCTGTCTTCCCTCTGGTAACGCTGCATGTCTTCCCTGGCAACAAAAAACAAGAAATCACACTTGGCCCCTGGCTATTTCAAGCCAGCAGAAGAGTCATGCTTGGCCAGGCTATGAAAAACACCTCATGGAGCCCATTAAAGGGGAAAATTTGGACATTTCAGCCCTGTCTGATGATTCTGGGTGCTGCCAGAAGTGACAATAGCCTTTAGTTTTACATGTTTGGAAATTACAGTGCTAATGTTGTGACAATGCAATTAGCTGTAAATTTTTTTCACACTTTTTTAATGATCTTTCCTAAGACCACAGCTACACACCATCTGAGATCAGCTGCCAGTACTCAGCAGACCCTATAGCCAACAATGTAACTCATTTAGACCTAAGACTGTGTATCTTGTTACTGTAAGCCCCCTGGTAACCAGCTGTGGGAAACATCTAATTCCTTTTCTGAGTACTCTAGGAAAATCCTTAGGGTAAGAGGGATGAAGAAATAGTTTCAGGGTCCTATGGATTTTGTCTGGTGTTGTGGTCATGGTGTGAGGATCTCAGGGGCTGCACATGTAGCTAAGCAGCATATTTGTACTGCAATTACCTTGCCAAGCTGTTAACAAATATGTCCAGGTGATGGAAGGATAAGCAAGGAACTTTTGGATTTAGAGGGTAGTGCTCACACACTGCTGCCCAAATCATCATAAATACCTGCAGGATTAAAGTCAAACACAAGCAGGATAAACAACAGGTAGCTGTAATAAAAAGGAAGAGGAAGGTGCCCAGAGAAGCTGGGAAAGCCTCATCCCTGGAAATGTTCAAGGCCAGGCTGAATGAGGCCCTGAGTGACCTGGTCTAGTGGAAGGTGTTCCTGCAGGTGGCAGAGGTATTGGAACTAGATGATCTTCAAGATCCTTTCCAACACAAACCATTCTAAGATTCAGTGATTCTGTGATACAGAGACTGGACAGAAAATCAGGATAGAAGTGGTCAAGTGCTGCTCACACATCACTGCTGAGCTCCTGTTCCACAAGTATGAAAGCAGCAATTGCAAGTCCTGCAAGGTGTCTATTGTGAATGAACAGGCAGGATCCTGTTCCTGTTGCTGTTTGGTGTAGTGGGAAGTCTTATGGGTGCATGATGATCCTAGCTCTGTGCTTTCTGCCTTCATTTTCCCAGTGGGAAAAGGAAAATACTGGCTTTGGAAACATGGGATATCAAGCACATGGGGATAAGGGCTTTTGTGAACTCCCTAGTCATTCTGGGTTTTCTCAGTCTCCCTGAGCACTCTTCACTTGAGCTCTTGTCCTGCACCAGAAACAAAACCTGGCCAAAAGAAGAGGGAAATCAGATTTCCTAGTAGTGCTTTTCTTGGAATCAAATCATAGCAGGATGCTCAGACAGGAGGTGAGTTTGTAACCACCTCCTGAGCCTCCACTACAGCTTTGCTCAATGTCTGAGGCTTTCTTCCAGTCCTCCCAGTCCTTTTGTCCTTTCCCCAGCTGGTTGCTGGAGAAGGTTGGAGGTCTCAGAGATGGTTCTCTGGTGTCTCAGGCATGGCAATACTTCTGTATTTACTAATTCCCTGTGAAGTGTCAATAACAAGTGGCTTTTTGGCATGGGGAGGAGAAGGACTTTATCTCTTTGTGGCAGCCATACCTTGAAGGAGGGGGGACATGAAGCCCCATCATGAGGTGCCCATCATAGGCACCTCCCAGTGTTTTGGAGTGGGCATGGCACCCTTGATAAGTCTGTGCAGTGCACAGCATGGCAAAGTGCTCCTGGAGGATCAGCTGGGTTCTCCAGCCACAGACCCATCTGAAGGCTGGAGGGCCACCCCCTGACCCCATGTCCTTGGTGAGGCTTGTGCCCTGGCCTGGCTTGGCACCACAGGCAGGGAGCAAACAGCCAGGTCTCTGCCCTCCATTCCTGGTTTGAGCCTGGCAGGCATGAGTGGTTTGGGTCTGAGCTCCCCGGCGCCACGAGGAATGTTTTGATGTGCAGACATGCTTGTTCAACACTGCCTCAGCCCTGTGCTAATTAAATCCAAAGGGTAATCATTATTTCATTGAGTTTCCTCCAGCACTGTAATTCCATCTCTGCTGTGGCAGAAAGCCCTGGACAGAGAGAGAGTGACAGGGGCTCCTTTCTCTCTTTCTTTCTTTCTTTCTTTCTTTCTTTCTTTCTTTCTTTCTTTCTTTCTTTCTTTCTTTCTTTCTTTCTTTCTTTCTTTCTTTCTTTCTTTCTTTTCTTTCTTTCTTTCTTTCTTTCTTTCTTTCTTTCTTTCTTTCTTTCTTTCTTTCTTTCTTTCTTTCTTTCTTTCTTTCTTTCTTTCTTTCTTTCTTTCTTTCTTTCTTTCTTTCTTTCTTTCTTTCTTTCTTTCTTTCTTTCTTTCTTTCTTTCTTTCTTTCTTTCTTTCTTTCTTTCTTTCTTTCTTTCTCTCTCTTTCTTTCTTTCTTTCTTTCTTTCTTTCTTTCTTTCTTTCTTTCTTTCTTTCTTTCTTTCTTTCTCTCTTTCTTTCTCTCTTTCTCTTTCTTTCTCTCTTTCTCTCTTTCTCTCTTTCTCTCTTTCTCTCTTTCTTTCTCTCTTTCTCTCTTTCTTTCTCTCTTTCTTTCTTTCTCTCTTTCTTTCTTTCTCTCTTTCTTTCTTTCTTTCTTTCTTTCTCTCTCTCTCTCTCTTTTGTCTTTCTCTTTCTCTTTTTTTCTTTCTCTCTCTCTCTCTCTCTCTACCTTCCTTCCTTCCTTCCTTCCTTCCTTCCTTCCTTCCTTCCTTCCTTCCTTCTTCCTTCCTTCCTTCCTTCCTTCCTTCCTTCCTTCCTTCCTTCCTTCCTTCCTTCCTTCCTTCCTTCCTTCCTTCCTTCCTTCCTTCCTTCCTTCCTTCCTTCCTTCCTTCCTTCCTTCCTTCCTTCCTTCCTTCCTTCCTTCCTTCCTTCCTTCCTTCCTTCCTTCCTTCCTTCCTTCCTTCCTTCCTTCCTTCCTTCCTTCCTTCTCTCTTCATTACTTCCCTGTCTCTCATACACAGGTGGTTCTTCATGCAATGAGTAATTCCTTGCTGAAGAACCATGGCAATGTGACAAAATCACATAAATTCCATGGGAAACTGGTCAGAATCTAGGAATGTGTCTGGAGTCAAGGAAATCACTCTGGAAAACAGCACTTATCCTCATCTTGGGCATTTCTGGGGGGGCAGGGGGGACTTTTGATCTGGCCAATACATGTTTTTATTTGTCCTTTGCTCCCACTGGGCCCACCCCTGGGGATCTGTCGTGGTCAGCCCTTGGCAATTGCAGGGTCCCTTTTGTCCAGTCACTGCACAGCTGGATCAGCCCCCACTGGCAGCAGATCCAGCCCATGGGAGACAGATCTGTGTGGAATCATGCAGGAGAGGGTTAAAAGAATCCTGTTTCCTTTGGGAGCAGGGACCTGAGACAGCAGAAGAGGAGGGAAAGGTTGAAACCCTGCCTGGTTTGCCCCTTGAAAGCCACTCCTGCCTGTGTAGGAGTGTGTGTGCTCACTGGGATGGCTCCATCCCCTCTCTGCTCCTGCTTGCACAGGGATGTGAAGTGAAGAGGCCTCTGCAAAACCACTGCCCAGGGCTGTCTGAGAAACCTGAACTGAAATTGGATTTTGTGCTTCACTGACTGATATCAAAAAGATTTTAAAAATCCCTTTCTGTTTGAAGCAAGAGGGGTCTTCCAAGGGGGTTTCAGTGATATGATTAAAACATCTACCAAATAATAGAAACCACTGAAAGTGACTTCATTGTGGCTTAATGCTTGGTATTCACTTTCTGTCCATAATGAAAAAATTTGGCTTTAATTTCCATTGTTTAGCATGTCTTATGTCTTACTTTCCCTTCCACTTTTTTCTTTTTTTAATTTTTCCTCTCTGAGATATATCTTTAAAAGAAAAAAAAAAAAAAAAGAAAAAAGAAAAAAGAAACAAAAAAAAGGGGAAAACACCAGTCTGGACACCATCTGTGACTCTGCTGAATTGGGATCTTTTAGCATCCTCTCCAGTCAGATAGTGTAGAAGACCACAGCAACCTGGTTTTTGCAGGCAGTTTCAGCCTCTCTGAAATTTCCTTTGCCTTAGAAAAATAATTATCTCCTGTGACTGCTTCAGCCTGGGCCTCCTCTGGCTCTTTGGAGTTCATCTCACCTGACCTCCAAGGTCTCATGTGTTAATGTCACTCTGTGTAGCAACCACTGCTGACTCCATATGGACTGTGTTTAGATGCTGTCCCTGCCAAGTGATGGGTGAGTCCTTTTTTCTCATATCCTCACCAAAATTTAAAAATTTTTTGAGGTAGAGGACCCTTCCCAGCCTCTATCAATTCAGCACAGTCAGACTTCCTCTCTTTATTGCTGTTGCAATATATATATGAGGCAAAACCACCCCCTTCTGAGTAGTTCTGCAATTTGTATGATGTTTGAAGAAATGTGGAGGCTTATCTGTCTTCCAGTAGGCTAGTGGGAAAAGAGCCAGGAATTTCTGAGCTCCCTTCCCAGCACTGACTTTATGAGCTGGGATCTCAGCCTGTGTTATGTAGTTCCCCTTGATTGTCCTGACACATCATGTACCAGATGAAGATGGCTCCTCACACAGGGGAATTTATGCTTCCTGAATTCACAGACTGCACTGTCAAAAGGCACCACAAGGATCATCTTATCTGACCTTATGTATACAGAAAATAGACTTTTCCCAGAAACTGGATTAGAGCATCTCCTTTTGTAGATATCTAATCTTTATTTCAACATAGGAAGCCCTGGTGACTTGGCAGCTTCCCTGATAAGCTTTTCCAATATTTAATTACCTTCATAGCAGTGAGTTGGTGTCCACTTCAAAGACTGAATTAATCTAGTTCTATCTTCCACCTATCATGTCTTGTTCCCATTATCTGTGCAGCTGAAGAACCTCCCCTTCTCTGCCTCACTAGCTTTGTCCTAAGTAAATACCCACATGTAGTGATCCCTTTCAGCCTTCTCTTTCATGAATAAGGTTATGTTCCTAAACCCTTATGTTGACATGCTGCAGCTAATCTCTGGCCTTCTGTGAGTTCCCCAGCCCCTGGTGTGTGGCCAGCAGAATGACCCATCACCTCCCAGCAGCCCTTGCCTGCTGTTACTAAGGCAAGAAGGAGTCCTTTCTGTGAGACCTTTCTTTGTTTTGGATGCCCCAAGATCTTTGTCAGCCTCTTCTGGCACATCAGCTTGGCTGGCACTCATCTATCCCAGCCTCTCACCCTTGAGGGGTGAAATAGCTTCTGTCAGGGTATTTGTCTCCTAGATTGATATCCTATTGACTCTCTCTCCTTCTGTGGATGTGCCTCCATATCAGCCCAGTACATTTCCCATCCCACAGACCTTTGAACTCCTGCTGCAAACCCCATCTGCTTCTCAGTCCCCTCAAAGTCCTTCTGCACCTTCTTCCAGTGCCTCCTGCCCAGCCTTATTCCTGAGCCTGCCTCTGGGCTTCCAACCCTTTAATCCTCCATGCCTGGACTTGCTTCTATCTGCTTCTCCATGGCTGTCCACATTCAGCCTTCTCTGTTAAGAAAAGGTTTACAACCCCTTCCCTTTACAGACACGTTTCAAGATCTGTCAAGGAGCCAGTTCTGACTCTATTTAATGTGTATTTTGTTAATCTCATCTAATGCAGTTTAGAAGAAAAAAGCAGAACACCTTGGAGGAGCAGCAAGTATGACATTGTCACAGCTGCCTTTATCAGCAGAGGCTGAAATGTGATGAATGCTGATGAAGGTTTCCTGCTCTGCCATCTGACTGTTTATAGACATATGTCCAGATTGCAAGCTCCTTGATGAAATCCCAAATTACCCGAGCTATTTTTTTGCTAAGAACGGATGGTGCTCACCCTTCTGGTTGTCCCCTTCTACTCTGCCAATATTGCCATGACCTAAGCCCTGTGCCAGCCCATTCCTTTTCCCTGTGGTTCCCCAAGGCTGGTTAGATTTCATGTTGATGGCTCTTTGGGTCATCTCTTGATGGCTCCTGGTAGTGAGTTATCCAGGCCTATTGATCTGACAGATGCCATTACAGCAGACATCCCCTTGCTGCAGGTCATTACCTCTCAGTTCCATCCACCTTGTCATGCTGCCTTCTTCCAAACAGGGACTGGAGAGGTCTGTCAGGGATTTCTGAGTGACTGCCTGTGATCCTGCTGTGATCAGCCTAATCCTGCCCTTATGCTCCCTTTGTATGTGTGAAATGTTTAAAAAGACGCCTCTGAACCTCAGGCCTGGAGCTTTCAGAGACTGAGCCAGACTGCCTTGCCCCATCAAAGATCTACTGAATGAGCTTGGTTTTAAAGCAATTTACACCCGTGCTCACCTAAACTTTTCTGCCAGAAAGAAGTTAACTTGAGGCAAAGGCTGAATCATAATAGCAACTCATTCCCCATCCCCAGCAAAATCAGTCCTCCTTGGGCAAAATAGATCAGGATGAAAGGGCTTTTGCCTGATGTTGGGGTGGAAAGAATGTGGATGATCCCCTTCATTTCCCAGTGCCATTGCCTTTAGCTCTAGATGTGTTCTTCTCTGGTGCAATGCTGTATTTTTGCATGGATGAATTTGGTGGCTGTGCTACTTGTCTGGAGGTCTGGCTGACTCATGTCAATACAGATATTACAGGAAGTTGGCAGGCACTGCCTGACCAAGTGATATGCAAACACTCATATGAGATCTCCAGGCTTTTGCTTCAGGAATGCCCAGACACTTGCCATGCTTTGTATTTTGCAATGACTTGCATCCCTGATGATGCTAGTATTGTATCCTCCTCCTGGCAGCAAAGTGGCACCCACCACCATGAGGAGGTGCAGTGTTATGGTTTCCTAACAAAATCATCTCAAGGGCAGAAGAACTCTCACTATTTATGAAGTGATATCTAATAATTTCCCCCCTGAATGCATGCAACTTCTGAACAAGCAGTGACAACCTGTGTCACCCTGATGTCCCTCTTAGCAGTTCAGTGTGTGGCAGAGCCACTTCTGCTGCCATGGCTATGAAGGGGATTGATCCAGAGGCTGCCACCCTAACCAGACCCTAATTCCCTCCAGAATCTCACTTCTGCCTGCCCCAGGACAGGGAGATCAGCAGAAGCTCTGTCTCTTGCCAGCACTACTAACCTGGTGACAGGGCAGTTTGTGACCAAGATCACCACCATGGGGCAATTTCTGTTCTTATCTCTTCCCAACAGACCATCCCCTTTATTTTCTGTGCATGCTGTCTGCTCCCTGTTTTACCTGCAGCATGTGGCAGGTACCTGGGAGAAGAGCAGATCCCCCAGTTAATTTCTGCAAAGCTGATAAAAACGCTATCTGCTGCATCCCAGGCTGTGCCTGGGGCTGGAAGGTGGTTAATGAGAGAACCAGCCTTGGGCAGGGGCTCAGCAGTTCACACACAGCTGAAACTCAGCATCATTCCTTGTCAGTCATTAATTTCTGCAGGGCTAAAGACAAGGAGTTGCAGGCTCAGGCTGAGGCTAGGGAAGATTCAGAGCAGAGGCTGGGTAGTAGGTTTAGATAAGACATAACAAAACTGTGTTTTGTTATAGGGGTGTTGAGGCAGTAGCACAAGGTGCCAGAGAAGCTGTGGATGCCCCTCCCTGGAAATGTTCAAGGTCAGGCTGAGTGGGGCTCTGAGCAACCCGGTCTAGTGAAAGGTGTCCCTGCCCATGGCAGAGAGATTGGAACTAGATGATCTCTGAAGTCTATTCCAAACCATTCTGTCAATCTGTGATTCAGTTTTGAGTGTAGAGTTTCACAATCAGGGAAGATCTAGTATGAAGATCTCCAGAGCCTGTCTGCTTCAGGGATTTTGTCCTTTTTTCCAACTGCTTCTGAGATTAGCTCAATCCCTGTGAAGAGCCATGCAGCTTTTATTTAGGCTTTCAAACTTATCTTGAGAGTTTGAAGGAGGGAAGGTAAGTGATAACAGCAAATATAACAAATTCATCCCTGCTTATGCCCAGCACCACCTTTGTAAGACGGAAGGAAAATCACTGTTCTTGGGAAAGCAAGTATTTTGCTCAGAAGTGTTTGAACCTCAGGGATCTTTGGACATGTGAGAGGTTTGGAGACTGAACAGCCCCTCTAATCCCAAGACTGCAGCCATCCCCATTGCGCAGGTGGTCAGGCACACAATCCTGAACCAAGAGCTAGGGAGGTGTGATGAGGAGAGACCCAGGCTTGTGGGACAGAAGCCAGACGGGTGCAGCTGCAGCCAGAATGCCTTGGCTGGGTGTCAGAGGAGCTCAGTGCCAAAGCTAATAAGCCTGCCAGGAGCCAGGACTTCCTTGCTTGGCTGAAAAACTAGGCTAATGGTGCTTGGCTGGCTCCAGAGCTCTGCTGGAAACTACATAGCTGCTCTGCCATGTGAAACTGCTGCTTCAGACTGGGCTACTAACTTCTCTTCTGCAGCAGATAATACAGAGATCTGTGGCACTGAAACGGACACAAGGACACAAGGATTGTCCTGGAGACTTTCTCCTCTGCTGTGGTTTGCAGAGAGAAAAGAAAGGAATTGTCACCTCATTTCCATTATGCTGCTGGGGCTGCTGCTGTAATTTCAGTATCCCTTTGGTGACACTAGGATGGGATCCCTGCCAGCTGAGGGGCTTCCACTCTGCTTTGGGATACAGGAAAAATGCATACTTTGTAGCTCTGACTTTTAGCTTCAGGAAGGGGGAAGATGTAAGGGTGTGAGGCACTGGCACAGGTTGCCCTGAGAAGTGGACATCTCATCCTTGGAAATGTTCAAAACCAGGCTGGATGGGCTCTGAGTACCCTGGCCTAATGGAAATTGTCCCTGCCCATGACAGGGGATTGGAATTAGTTGATCTTTAAGGCCCCTTTCAACTCTAACCATTCTATGATTTTATGACTCTACCACTGCTATTCTGGGGTGCTGAAACCCAGCAAACTGTATTTGCAGAGTCACCCCAGAAAAGCACTATTTTCCCCACGGAACAGCGAACCCCAAACCCATTGTGAGCCTGGTAGTGCTCTTTCCCAGAACAGCATCTCTGTCCCTGGCATCACCAAGTGTCTTCATTTTTTCTGTGGAGCAGGGAATGTAGATTTCTGTGTGCTGAGGAGCTGAGGAGCAGAAGTAAACACAAGAATATTTTTATGGGGAATGTTTTAGACTGAAAAGGTGTCTCACTGGGAAATTCAAACCCAGCTGGGGAATAAATTCCAAAGGCAGACGCCCACTGCACTTGTCAAAAGGGCAGTCTTAAGGCAAGTAGATATGGACTTGATGGAGTCATTGTGGGCTCCTAAAATGACCAAGGATAAAGTACTACACTGATGAGTTTTGGGGAAAACTAACTGAAACACAGTATTAATATTTTCTGTGACATATTTTCTGTGATTATATCCTTTTTGGATATTGTTTGCAAGATCTCTGGGGCAGGACCTATTCCAATTTAGACATAGTGTGGCATTTGCCTTGGGAGGTTGAGGATGCTGCCACAGGACATGTAACAAACAGTGGTAAAAATAGCATTGTGACAGGATTGCCACCATGGATTACCCAGGCATTTCTCATGGGATATCATAGGTATATGTTCCATGCCCTGCCCCTTTCCTGTTTGTTCAAGAGGATTTTCACCTCTATAGTCTCTGGCATGCAGGTCCCAGATGGCACTCTGACAAACAGGCAGCTGTTGGGTGGAGAATGGGGGGTCTGAAGGAAAACAATCACTTCATTAAAAATTTAAATGAGAAGAATTCCATTAATGAATATTTCTGGGGGAAATGAAGAATTTTTACACTAGTAATTAGAATTAGGAACAAAATAGGGGAAAACCTTGCCCCTTATGCTCCTGCAAAGGAGGCTGCAGGTAAGGACCAAACCAGAAGCTGTTTCCAGCAGTGAGTCTCACAGGAAAAGTTACGCCCTCTTCTAAAGTTTCTTACCTTTGACACGAACAGCAGATTAACAGGTCTGAGAATTACCACAGGCCTAAGGATGACCCCTGTGGTCAGTGGGGAGCTACCAATGCAGGTGACATGCAGAGCCTGTCTTTCAGGACAGTCTAATCTAATAGTCCAGCTGCTCACAGTCCTACATATATTTATACATGTAGGACTACAGCAGACCAGCCAGGGCCAAGTTTTAGATTATAAGTAGGCAAGATGCTGAGAGGTACTTGGGAGCCTTCAGAACACCTGATTTGAACCTAAGATGGATGCAGCCATCTCTCCATAGTGATGGAGTGATGGAGTCCAGTTGGGAAGAGGGACTTGGAGTGCTCATTTTGCAGACAACCATCCTCTTCTAGCTGTGCATTCTTTTAGTGACTGCATAGCCTGATGGGATGGTTTACCTCACTGATCTGCCTGAAAACTGGTGGTCTTTGATTTTTTTTTTGAGACTTTGAAGGGCTACACAAATTCCAGCTTTTGTGTAATGTAGAGGAAGGTCAGGACAACCTCTTTTTACTGCCCTGCAGTCACAGGGTAACTTAGACCACCCATTCAAACATGCCTCATGTCTCATAAAAATTGTCATTTGTGACAACCCAAACCCATCCAGAAAGTCCAGCATGGCAGAAGGGCTTGAACCAAGTTTCTGGGTGAGCAACCCATAACCTGTGGCCCTTCCTAGGTTCTCCATTGGCTGAAACCCCCCCATGTCATGTAGGACACTGATGTCACTTACTTCTGACAGTCCCTTGCCCACCTCTGGACCATTTCTTTGTGTTTAATCCCCTCTGAATTCAAGAGGCAGCTTGATTGCCCCAAAATGCACCATCACATGCCACTTAGCAGCACCATGCTACCAACATCTTTGCTGGGAAAAACCCACCAGCTCTGATGTGCCACGTTCCCACCAAAAGAGGCTCTGGGAGGAAGAAGCCGTGTGTTTCCTTTAACCTGCAATAAAGCAAAGCAGTTCAAAGAGCTGGGAAAGGAGGTTAACAATCTCTTTGAAATGTAGGTTCGAATTCCCAGCACGGCCCCAGTCAATTATCAGCAAGTGCTGTGACACTTTAGCACTAACGAGGAAGAGGATTGAGGGGAGCGTGTGGCGCAGAGGTCCAGACAGCAGCAGCAGGGGTTAAAGGACATCACCAGGGTGGTGGGAAAGTTACCAGGATTTTTTTTTCAGGCTGCTTAACCCTTCTGTGGTGCACCCAGAGTAGAGGCCAGACCAGTGGAATGTGTGGAGCTGGGCAGGCTGGCAGCACATTTCCCTGCCCAAACCCCTTTGCGTCTGGCAGGGCTTTTTTAGGGGATGCTCAGCGCCTGGGCTGCTGCTTTCTGCAGGGTGCTCCTCTGTGGCAGCATGAACCACTTTTATTTGAATCCCCCTAATGGAAAGCAGTGAGTGCAGGGGTGGGGATGGGGCAGGAGGGGGTGGGTTTGTTTTGGCGGTGAGGATGGGTGCACACAGGCATACAAATGCTGCGAGACAAAGGCTGTGATTAAGGGATGGTACTGCAACTACTGCTTATTACAGGAAAGGATTTATCTGATGGCCTAGTTTCAGCTCCAATTTTCCACCTTTTAATCAGCTTCCCAGGCCTCCTTGTCCACTTAAAAAGGGAAGGAAGAGGAAATCTCAGGGTGATGAAGCAGGAATAATACTCTACAAACATGCATAGGGCAAAGGGTTTTGCTGCCCCAAAATTTTCCTAGGAGGCAGATCCCAGGACAGACAGAAGGATTATGCCCAGCCATGCAACATTATTTTCTGGCATGGCAAGAGTGCATCTGTGCTTTCCTGCCTGGGTTGTGTGAAACAAACGTGCCGGAAATAAAAACCTTCTGCAAAATGGAAAATGTACAGAGGAGCAGCTATTTTTAAAAGGGACAGCACCTACTGCTGTTATGATGTCAGCCACATAATCAGTCAGCAAGGGACTTCTGTGGGCTGACAGATGACTGCCAGAAGAAATGGTTCCAGCAGACTGATGAGAAGAAAATGAGAGTTTTTGGGTACTGAGAGGTGCATGTTCTCTAATAAAGAGAAGAATTTCTGTCCTGTGCTGCTCTGGGCACAAGGCTGATGGGGGAAGTGACCCTCACTCACTGTGCTGGAAGGGAGGGATGAAATGCTGATAACTCTCCAGCAGACAGAATACTGCAAGCAAATGCAAGCTCACTCACTTCTTCCTCCTCCCTTACCCAGCCCAGCCTTACTGACGAGCCTCTGCTGAGGTTTTCCTGCTTCTAAAAATGTTGAGCCTGTAATTAAAACGCCCATCTTGCTTGCCAGGGCAAACATATCTGGCCACAGAGCTGAGCTGGATGTGGAGACAGCCAAAGCTTGCAGCTAACCCACCTGGCTGGCCTTCCTGGCATGGGTGGCTGCTGATGCCTGCCTGACACCAGGTGCCCATCACACCATGTCACCAAGCTGACAGGAAGCTCCAATGGGGTACTCCTCAACTCACCCAAGCCTGAAGCCCCGGTGTGCCCTTCCTCCTCTCTGGGGACATCAGTGCTGTTTCAAGTGTTTGTGCCCCTCTGGTGCAGAGGGGACGTGCGTGGGCAATGTGGGGGCTCATGTTGCTGCTAGAGGCTTGCCTTTGTCTTCCCATTCAGAGGACTTTGGGAAGGTTATTTAAATAAGAAATAATAATCAAAACAATATTTTAATTAGCAATAATTGAAATATTAAATTAAGTCATTAATTAAATAATGAATCAAAAGTAGTTGCCAAATATGATATCAAGGCAAGAGGGGAAAGGAGTACTGGGAGGGACAAGACCTAACACAGTGCTGGTGCATCACATATGTGGGACATTCACAAGGAGGTGGGAGAGTACAGCTTCAGACCCATGGGTCCCAGGATATTGTCCTTCCCCAGGAGAGGAGCACATTCTCCACCACTTTGACTGAGCCCACACCCCAGGGCAGAAGTGATTCCACTCCAAAGGGGTGTGGTGGTGTGGCCTCATGGCCACAACCTTGTGGTGGACACCAGAGGAGCAGCCATCTCTAATGGCTGGTGGTGGTGGTTTTTCCCCTATGAGCAATATGGTTCCATGAGCCTTCCCTGGTGATCTCACACCCCAGGCTATCGTCTGACTACCCTGTACACTATCCTGGAGAACAGGGCATTTTGGGAAAACAGATAAAGAACCAATAGCCTCTTCCAGGCAGCCTGCAAGCCTGCCTGCCTGGGTGGAAGGTGCAGTTGTTCCTTCAGGCTTGGGAGGAACAGGAACAGTGCAACTTCCCATAGGCAGTTTCCTCAGTGGGTCTCTGATTGCACCACTTTTATACACAGCACCAAGAAGCGTTTGAAATTAAATTTGCTATTTAAGAGCAGGAAGACCCCCTCCAGAGAGGTTTCTATTAATTCTCTAGGTGCAATGGCCCTGCATGGTCTCAGCCCTCTGTGCAGCAGCCCCAGCTCTGCAGAGGAGGGTGCTGAGACTGGATTTCGTGTGTCTCACTGCCAGAAGCTCTGTGGTCTGGCAGTTTTCAGCTTCCTGTGCTGGGGCATCACTTCTGCACCCCTTTGCTCCCTTCCACCCCCACAGAATCATAGAATCCTTAGGGATAAAAAAGACCTCAAAGATCACCAAGTTGAACCCTCAGCCCACCACTGCCAAGTCCACCCTTAAACTGTCTCCCTATCCAGCACATCTACATGTCCTTGAACACTTCCCTGGTCTTGTGGTGTCTCCCCACATCACCTCACCTGCTGCAAATCCAGCCTTGCAACACTAGCAGACCATGCCCCAGACTGGTCAAATCCATGAAGAGATCTCCACCTGCTCCACAAGCTTTGGAGCAGGGAATTTGCTTCACACGCTCTCTGCTGCTTCACTGCCATGTGTTCCTAATTCCCTTCAAGTCATCCAGAGAAGCTCTCAAGCCTTTCCATGCCTGAAGAGCACAGTGAGCCAAGCACTGTGGGACAAATCCTGCCCCTAGTTTGGAGATGCAGCACCCATGAGGACGGTGGGGACCAGCAGAGCAAGGAGAGAAGCTGTGCTGCACTTCAGACACAGCGACAGCTGCCACCCGCTCAGCACCAAAGCAATAAACCTGGGGGATCTGAGGTTTATTCTCCTCCAAATCACTTTATTATATTGTGAGTAATCACAAAGCCTTACAATGCTGCAGAGGTTCTTCAAAAAAACAAACACAGCGACAGTATTTGCCAGCTTTTGCTAAGACTAGTTTAGCTAGCAGCTAGCATGAGATTACACAAGGAAATCTTGCAGTCTTCAATTGGATTGTCACATTGGGTTTTAAATTTACCACAGTGCTGCAAAGACAGAAACTTTGACAGTAGGTGATAACCGTAGTGTTTCATCTATGTACAGGCTTAAAAAAGTAAAAAGATTTCTTTTAAAAAAAATGTATTTTCTGCCAGCAGAAAATAATTCTCTTAAAAAGGCAAGATCCAGTAAAACCCCCACATCTTTCCTCACAAACTGCCCCTGTCTTGCAGTGCAGTTTGTTTCTGTTCCCCTCTGGATCTCTGCCCATAGGCAGCCCCATTGCCTTTTTAAGAAAATCAACGTGATTCCTGTGATTGTGAAGGCTGGTCAAATGTCACAAAGGCTCAGCAGAGGGGAAAAATCCCCCAACTGAAGGAAGGGGTAAAAATCTCACCCTAAGCTACCCAAATGAATTATTGAAATGAAGATAGATGGAAATGTGGGAGTATTTCAGTACCAAATTTCAGTATCCAAAGTTAGGTGTTGACTCTGTCTTTTATGGAGTCTGGATTTGGGCAACAGGGTTTCCACTTTCCAAGACTTTTGGGGGTATGAGGACAAAACGTGAGCTGCTTCCAACGCTCCCAAGGACAGTTGTGAATGAGTTTATATCTGCATCACCTTTACATGGATCTCCCTAAACCAAGCATTGAAGGTGGCCCTTATACAGGGCTGGGTTTAGAGAGCAAACTGCAGAGCAGCTTGAGCAGGACCCCCATCCACAACATCCCATCCCCCTGGGCAGAGCATGCCACCTCAGCAGTCACCTGCACTGCTCCTATAAGCAAGCTGAAGGCTTCACACATGGCATTGAGTCATGTTGTGCTGCCTTCTCCCACTTCCTCCTAGACTGGAGAAAAAGAGGGTCCAGAGGGGTTCCCTTTTGCCAGCATTTCAGCAATGGAGGGGAAAAAACGAGTAAAATTTTGAGAATCTGGCTTTTTATCAGATTTCAGTTTATCAGATTCACTTGGCAACCAAGGAGCTGTGTGAAAGAAAAGCCACAACTCTAGGAAAAAACCCAAAGATCATTTCTCCGATAAGCAAAGTGTTCCAGGGCCACAGGCATCAGTGTTAATTCTTCCCCTGGCATGTTTTCAGAAGTGTTTTGGCACTGCAAGTTGCCTCACATATGCCCAGATGAGCTGCAGATGTTAGTGTTCAGATGGGGAATGTCAGCTTGGAAACAACTTACTCTCATATCCTCTAGGACTGTGTCTTGGTTTGATAAGGTCATCAAGAAAGAATCCCTGTCAAATTTCCTTCCAAGCATCCCCAGAAAGGAAGGAGGAATTATTTTCCTTTTTTTTTTTTTTTTTTTTTTTTTTCTCTGAGCTAGGCTACACGATCTCTTCCCTTTGCAACCTCCTTCACTGAAGGCTAGTTCCTGGGTGAGATGTGGCTGTTAGCAGAACCCTCTGCTTCCCTTCCTCTGCTGCACATCATCTCTGACCAATGGCTCACTGAGGTAAAAACACAGGAGGTTGCCAAAGCTGGACCTAAGTTAATTAGACAAGAAAAGGTGGGAATACAAGGAAACTGGTGGGAAAATGTCTCGACTTTGTGTTCATTGCACACCTATGCAAATAACATGTAAAACCCAGCACATTAAGTGCACCCTGTATTCAGGTTTGTCCGGAAATGTTTCTTCAAGACTGAAAGTGCATGACAGAAAACAGGGTGCTGATAATGAAGGCAACATCAAGAAGGCACATTTTGGGGAGTAATAATTAAAAGAAGAATGATGCATGGGTTTGTAGGCAAGCAGCTGCAGAGCTGTACATTTTGGTGTGTGCTCTGCAGAGATGGAGTTTTGCTCCCATAAACGCGTCTGAGGCATGAAGGGTTTGCTCAGACTGTTCTGCTCTGGGACCTGCAGAGCAACTTGTCCCCACATCATCCAGCACCACTGCTCTTGAGCCAACAGGATGAATGAGGACCTCAATGCACCAGGTGAAATCTGGAGCCTGCAGATAACGCAGGCTGAGACACGGGAGTTTATAAAATCCACAAACAATCAACTATTGGCAGATACAAATATATAAATTATCGACAGTTTTACAAAAGGCACACTGCAAGCCATCTCAGTCCGACACCTGTACAAGTCCCATGGCCCCCCACCCTCCCTGCCCCACCCCTTCCTCTCCCCAGCTTTCATCATGAAACATAAGGAGCTGCTGCCACGGATCCATTGCTGTCATAGCAACTGAGGACTTCCTTTTTGGTCAGCCCAATTTGTCGGTGGTACTGTCCTTCTTTGATGGTCTTAAGACACTGAATGTCCTTCCCTAAGGTGATGCTTTTGATGGAAGGCAGGTATTTCAGCAAAGTCTTTGGCAGGGATGATATGCCTGTCCCAGAGAGGTTGAGCTCTTGTAGGGAGTTCAGACCAAAGATAACTTCAGCAGTCAGCGACTTCAAATTTGGATTGTTGGACAAATCCAGAACCTGGAGGGCTTGGAGTTCCTTGAAGCTATGAGGAGATAACTCTCTAAAGCCATGCAGGCCACTGAGGGATAAATGAATCAAGTCTTTCAGCCCTGTGAAGTCTCCTTTCTCAACCTTAAACAGAGGGTTTCCATCAAGATTTAAATATCGGAGAGGAATGCCTCGAAGGTTTGGTACCGATGTTAGCCTGTTTCCAGAAAGATTTAAGTTCTGGATGTTGGGAATGCTCTTTTCATGGTGCCTTGTAATTGTGCTGAGCATATTATTGGATAGATCCACATTCAGGGATTTGCCTTGACCTTTTGAAGCAAAAACGTCCATAGCTATATCCAAAAGTTTGTTATTGCTCAAATCTATGTCACTTAGAGGAGAACTGGAGAAACAGTCCTCTGGAAGGACTTCCAGAGAGTTGTGACTGAGATCCAAGGACTCCAGGTACCGAAGCCTGGAGAATGTTGTGGAGGAAATCTTGGCAATTTTGTTGTAGCTCAGGTCGAGACTCACCAGGGTGGTGTATCCAGGGCCAGTAAGCATCGACTCATTTATTGTTTCCAGTCTGTTTGATGATAGATCCAAGTAGGAGGTATCCAGAGGGATTGGGACAGGAACAATGTGTGAGCCTATTCCACTGCAGTCCACCTTGGTCAAGCTAAAGCTGTCAAAGAGACCAAAGGTTTCCACTTCGCAGTGGCAGCCAGGGAAGCAGGTTTTTGTGGTACCAAAGCAAGGAAGGACAAGCAGCAAATTGAACCACGCCAGGAAATGCATTGTTCTCCTGGAAAACAAGACAGCAGAAAAGCAGATTTAATTGCTGTAGAAATTGCTTTATGAAGGATGTGTAACTGTTTGACTTATGCAGTCTTGTCCTTTCTCTTTACAAAGGGAGAGATTAAGCATACCCTTAAATAGCATGGATATCCCAAAGATTTTTCTCTCATGTTATGAACCCTGGTGGGAACTTAATGGAGAAAAAAAATTGGGCCAGCAGACATTACACATATAACCAAATTAAGACAAAATTGGAAATGAGCTGTAGGCTGCCTTAAAGCATGATCTATCAAACATATCTGCTCTTGACTGGACCATGGAAGAAGCTGAGTGACAGCTCAAACACTGAGTCATTTTACAGCCTGGCAAACTTCAGCACACAGAGGTCTCATGTCAGGGCACCCCGGTGAGATTTGGGAGCACTGGCTTCAAGACCCTGCATTGACAGGTTGGAGAAATCATTTAGGCTGTGGGAGCTTTAGGTGTCTAAAGGCCTTATGGAGAGATGAGAAACCGAAATTCAATTCAGATGTCCTCAAAACATCTCAAAAGGCTCGTTACTGCCCAAATGGACATCACATCTCCCTTCCCTGGACTTCAGATGCAAATTTTACACGTTTGGATTTTTATCAGGTGGCTATAAAACAGCCCTCCTTGGCCCAGTGCAGCAGAGCAGAGGAACCAAGGCTTGTTCAGTCTAACCCAGCCTTTGCTGTGATGGGCCCAGCCCCCTGCACACTGGATAGAGACAATTTGCTCCATACAGAGTCTTTGGGGAGCCTCTGCTAATTGCAGTAAGTATTGTCTTTGATTAACAATGCCAGCAAGCAGGAGCTCTTTCCACTGCTTTGATTTTGACCCTTCTCCCTCCAAGACATTTCTTTCTCTCCATCATCTTGCACATAAGAGGCAGAGAGCTGATCTGCACCCTCCAGCTCTGCTGAACCCCTTCAGATGACATCCTAACAACTCACCCACACTACAGTAGGCAACAACAGCAGCATGATTGCAAGAGACAGCCAAAAGAATCCTTAGCTCTGTGTTTCTGGAGAGGTACACAGGAGCACATCAGCATCCTGCAGGTCAGCAGAGGCAGCAAGGACTGTCCTCACTGGTTCCTATTGCAGGCATGGGTGATGACTCCTCATGCCTTACAAATATCTCCAGAAGGCCAGAAACAAAAAAATCACACCAAACCAGACAAGCAGATCCATCAGCACTGGTCCTTGGCTATGCTACTGGCCATAGACACTCACGTGCCAACTGCTCATTTAATAAGAAAAAAAGTAAAAGAAATCCCTTTAAATGAATGCTCCCATCCCCACCTCAGCCTCCCTGGTCTCTTACCTTTCCCACCACTGTTTAAAAGTACTTCATTAACTTCCTTGCAGTATCATCTTTCCCACACACCCTTTGATGTGGCTGAGATTCCTCCCTCACAGTCCTTGCACCTTCCCAAGACCATTTCCTAGAAATTCACATTTCATCTCCTCTCACCCACCCCTTGCCATCAGTTTCTCTCCCTTTTTAGCATGGTCTTCTTGGCCCTCCTCTCATTCCCAGGAGACTGACTGGGGACTATTGCCAGTGTGCAAAAAAAGTGCAAAGGGGAGAAAATGTTACAGAAATACCATCCTGATCACTGATGTGAGTTGTATGGCAGTGTCTCCCAGACCTCCTGCAGATAGAGAACAGAGATTGGGACTCTGGCCAAGTTGCTTGCAGCTGAACCATTGCTGAAGGCCAGCTTGGGGCCTTCCTTTGGGGTCCTTTATTCCACAGAAACAACAGAAAATTGGTAAGATGAGCCCTAGTCTCAGCCCATCTCAACTGTTTCTTAAGAAAACACATATGTGTGCAGAGAGGACACAGGGAGCAGGGCTCTTCTCTGCAGACACTTTTCCAGATATCCCTTTCCTAATGGCATCAAGGCTGATCCCCTCTGGTTCTGTGCAGACAGACATAGCTTGCTGCCTTCTGCAGTCCCTCCTAAAATAAATACTACTATTTTTATTTTTTTCATAAAACTGCACTTGGATTGCACTGAAATGTTTTATTACCAAGGGAAGTTACAGCAGTGGGGAGCTCCTTGTAAACTAAAACTGCAAAACCTCAAATGTTGAATATTAAACGCTCAGGGAAGCACCTGCATCGGTATCAGCCCAGGCTACTGATATTTCTTCTCCCAAATTCTACCCAGTGGCTATTCCCACTTGATGTCTCTACATGGAAAGGACCTCCCAACTTCTCCTTCGAAAGTCCAGCTCATTTCCTCATAGAATTGTTTTAGCTCTGGTGGGAGCTGGCTCATACACCAGGAAGTCCAAAGACACACCAGTGTGAAATTTTACTTTCTGAGCACTGCTAAAACCTTCATTGGCTCCTTATGGGGCATCTGAACAAAAGTAAGAGGACAAAATCCAAAGCCCTAATTTAACTGGGAATAGACTTTTATTAGGGCCTGTAGCAGTAGGACAAGGGATAATGGTTTTAAACTACAACAGGGGTGATTCAGACTAGATCTAAGGAAAAAGTCTTGTATGATGAAGGTGGCAAAACACTAGTACATTCAAGTCCAGGTTGGATGGGGCTCTGAGCAATCTGGACTAGTTGAAAATGTTCCTGATTATTGTGGGGAGCTGGACTGGGTGGCCTTAAAGGGTCTATTCTAACCCAAACTATTCTATGATTCTATGAATTAGGAGAAGATTGAAAACCAGTGCTGGGCTTTGATATGGAGCTGCTCAACCCCTTTTGACACGGGAATTCCCCTCCTGATCAGCCTCAAAAATGATTGTCAGAAGCAGGCAGACTCTCACTGCAACATCCATCACTTCAGGCAGCAGTAAAGACAAAACATTACACAGCTGAAATGCAGTACACAAAGCTCAGCTGAAGTATTTGCACAGCATCTATTGCCTCTTCCCTCCTCACAGCACTGCCACAAATTCTCCCTTACTGGCTCTGCAATTGCTTTGCAGATGGGATACAATCCATTAGTACCAGTTAGAAACTCCCTTATGGAGCAGCATGGAGCATGAGAGGCTAACATGCCACTTGGTTCTGATAAAAGCTCTGATAAAAGATAGGAGAAATAAAGTTACTGGTCATCTTCCAGTCCAAGAAAGAGATTCATCCATTGCCAGATAATTGGCAAAGAGCTTAGTCAGGTACAGGCATGTTTTATTATTGTGTGGAACAATCAATAGCTCTCTTTGAAATGGGGAAAGAAACACACCGCAGGCAGTTACAGTTCTGTGTGCAGTGTGTATTTGAAACTGCACCAAAATGCCTTTGGATTGCTGCCCACAAGCTGCTTTGTTGATAAAGGCAGGAAGCCAAGGTATCCCCTTGAAAAAAGAAGAGGAGTTGTCCTCTTGCAGCTCTGGGGAGTTCCACCTAGGGAAACACCATGGACAAGAAACCACTGGCACCATCACTTAGGATAGCAAGGGAAAGTCACCAGGAGAAAGCAGCCCACCCTGGGGCTGGATTAGCCATGTCCTCTTCATTTCTATGGCTATTGAGATATGGAGAGATCCCAGTGATAAGTTTTGGGCATCTGGCAGCTCTAGGGGTCTTTTTATACCCTCTGATTGCAATGGGAGCTCCTGGGGGTGCAGTATCTTCCCCCACATTTCAGGTGCCTGTAGTGACTGCAGGGCTCTGGTCTTCATACCTTGCTCATCCTTTCTGCAGGGCAAATATTCTGAGACAGCCCTAAGGAGAGCCCCTGGTGGATATGGGAGCCAGGGTTGAACCAAGCTCTAGCAGGATGCCAGCCTTCTCCTCAGATCCCACATCTTTCCTTTGGCCTGCAGATGCCCTTAAGCATTCTCCCTGCTCTGCTCATCCATTGCAATGCTGTGTGGCAGGACTCACACACAAAACTCACACTGAGATTTCCCAGCCAAAAAGCCCCCAGCATTAAAAGCAGATTGCAGAGGAATGCCAGGCCTCAGATGATGGTCAGGGAGTGAGCTGGGAGAGAGGAAAGCTTTGTTATGGTGTTGCAAATTCATGCTTCTTTTTGCACTTCATTTCTTCCTTCTACTCTCCCTTAGTCTTTTCTCATTAGGGAGATCAGCTGACATCCCTCCCTGGATGAAAGCCCATTGCCTGGGGACTGGTCCCCCTCTTTGGGAATGCAGATATTAAGAGGATGCTACCTTGGCTACCTCCAGTTGCCCTGGCAACCACCAAGCTGGAATTCCCCACAGCAAAAAATCAATGACTAATTAAAGAAATAATGCAAGGAGTCGTGTTTTAAAGTTTGCTGTTTGATGGAGTCAGGAATCAGCTGCCCCATTCTTCATTCCCTCAGCTTCCCTCAACATGCCTCTGAACAAAGCATTGTGTGAAATGCAGCTGGGCTGCAGCCAAAGGCCCAAACTGACCCCATGCAGCTTGAGGCACATGGGTAAGAAGTGTGAAAAAAACCCCAAAACACCAGGCTGTACAACCTATGGTGGCGTGAAGAGAAAGAAATTGCTCCAGAGGGGGATGAAAGCAACCTAGGACCATACACATGCCTGGAGATGTCCCTCTCTCCCTTGCCCATGATGGAGACTAGGGAGGATGCCATCTCCCTGCTTTCCACCCCATTCTTGGCTACATCTTCCAAAGCCTAGTCCTACCCAAAAACCAGGTGCACTTGGATAAACCAAGTTTGGCTCACTGATCCAACAAAAACCCTTCTGATCTTCCTCTTTCCCTTTTTTGGGTCAGTTTTCCAACAAATTCAGGTGAACATCCACAGGGTTACCAGCTCTCACACAGGAGTGGGAAAACAGAATCTGTCTTTTCTACAGCAGCCCACAACTGGACCAGATCAGATATTACATGAATCTGTAAGGCATGGTGGACATATCCTGGTAATTTCTACATTTCTTTC
The DNA here is from genome assembly GCA_030060385.1 of Muscicapa striata striata. Classification (NCBI taxonomy): domain Eukaryota; kingdom Metazoa; phylum Chordata; class Aves; order Passeriformes; family Muscicapidae; genus Muscicapa; species Muscicapa striata. The sequence continues at coordinate 585,722 of JAREIS010000257.1, forward strand.
CAATATTAATTCTGGATTAGCAGTGAATAGAGAAAATTTTAAAGAAAAAAGGCAAAAAGGAAGAGCAGAAGTCACTCTGTCCCAAATACAGTTGTTGTTCTAGCAAAGGACAGAAGAGTGGGATTAGCAACAATATTTCAGGAGGAAAATTTTGAGATTGTCTTCTGTCTCTTTTATCAGCCTAGTAAAGAAATAAACAAAGTCTTTATAGCAAAGCTCACCAGGCCCACTTGGCTGCCTGCACTAATTGGGGTCAGGGGAAAACAAACGTTATTGGAAAGTGAAACAAGTGCATAGGTTATGATAGAGGCCATTAATCCTCCAGACTGAAGAGAAAAAAAAAAAAAAAAAAAAAAGTTGGCTCTTTTTTAAATATTTTGAAGACTAAGTGACAGCTGGGAAAGAAGCTCCAGAGCACCAGAACGCTCCAGAGTTGCTTCTCGACAACAAAATTGCATAAGAGACCTTTCCCCCCCTTCTCCACCCGTTAATTATTCTGTAAAATTAGAATAATTACTGACTAAAGTGCAGCACCAGCAGCAGCTACACTTTTCCAGCGTGGACTCTCCTGGCTGAGCCCAAATGACACCACAGATGCAATCGTGGTCGGGTCTCCTGATCCCATGTGCCAATTTGAGCAGGCAGCAGAACTAGCTCAAACCAGCCTGCAGCCAGAGACCATTAAACCCTTGCAACAGACACACACCCCTCCCATAATAAAGAGTCTGCTGCTGACAAGGTTACTCTTTTTTTTTTTTTTTTGTGAGAATCTATTGAAAGTAAAGGTCACTCAGGCTTTTGCTTCGCCTGCTTTAGACCAGCTCTTCCTGCAGAAGTGCTCCCCACACAAATGCTGCAAAGAGCTCCCAATAAATATTATTAAACCTCACCAAAAAATGTTGGTGCAAAGGGAACAGTGTTTTCTGACCCACTTGTTCCATTTTGTTGTTTGCTGGTTTGGGAGACACTTTGCAAACAGTCCTGATTTTATACTTGGTGTTTGAGACATCTGGGGTTTAGGGAGAGGAGAGCTAATGGGAATCAAGAAGGTATCTGGTTTTTATGTTTGCTCCTGCATTTGTTAGAAGGGTTTGAGAGAGTTCAGTGGAGTTACCCCACTGAGAGGTGTAACTCTCTCAACAGGACAAGAATCAGTCCCTTGGCTCTTCCAAATTGCACTTGATTTCATGGAGGTCCCCATCAGGAGACACTGCACAAGTCACTTTTAGGGGATAAGTTATCACCCTTCACTTCACACTGATGGTTTTATCGGTGTGACTTGCAAAGCTGCATGGAACAGCAGAACTATTACCAATTTTCCAATAGAAAATAAAGACAGGGATTTGGCAACCCAATTTCCCTCATCAGTGCATGCAAGCATTAGGATGAGGAAAGCTCAGCCACTGGGGTGGTGACTTCAGCCCTTATGGTTTAATGTAAAGAGAGACACCAAGGGCTTGAGCAGGAGTGAAAAGACATCCTGCAGGTGCCTGAACACTTTTTGCTCCATGTTTCTGCTCCCTGGGAAAAGTCAGAATGAAATGCAAGGAATGCAGAAAGATAAAAAGAAAAGATTTCGCTATGAATTCCTTTATGCTTTAATTATTTTGCTTGGCAAAATCATGGAGCAGATCCTCATGGAGACTTTGCTAAGGCATATGGAAAATAAGGAGGTGGTTGGTGGCAGCCAACATGACTGCACTAAGGACACATCCTGCTGGATTTCTATGGCACAGTTACGGTGTTGGTGGATGAGGGAAGAGTGACTGACATTATCTACCTGGGCTTGTGCAAAACATTTGACACTGATCCACCCAACATCTTAATCTCTACAGAGAAACATGGATGTGATGGTTGGATGACTCAGTGGATGAGGAATTGACTGGACAGTCACACTCAAAGAGTTAAACTCAACAGCTTGATGTTCAAGTGGAAACCAGTGAGGAGTGGAGAAACTGCATAAACAAAGACAAGATGCTACTTCCTGATCTGGACAAGAATCCCTCTGCTCTGCATCAAGCTGTCTTTGCAAGACTTGAATCTCACTAAACCCCATGGAATAAAGGTTGTGGACAGCCAGAAGGGGCAAAGGAAAAGATACTATTCCACTTTTTCCCATCTTGGTTATTTCCATTTGCTTCTCTCCTCTCTGGACAGAAATTTCTGAGCCAAAACTGCAATGACTTTCCAGCATCCAAACACATTCTCAATCCTTTAGGGAGATTTTTGTAGATGTTACAGGGGATAGGATATATAAGAGTATCAAAGGCAAAGCTATATTAAGCATCAAAAACATCAAAAGCATTTCAGAACCCCAAAGGCAAAGCCAAGCAACCCCTCAACCCACCACATGGGCTGCAGAGAAGATGTGTGGGATTGATGTACAGAGAACCCAGCACCTCCAAACCCTACAGCTCCACACTGTGGATCTGTTTTCAAATATAGAATCATTTAGGTTTGGAAAGACTTGAATATCAGACCTTGAATCCAGCTGTTAACCCAGCACTGCCAAACCCACCACTAAACCATGTCCCTAAGTGCCACATCTGCACATCTTTTAAATAATTCCAGGGATGGTGACTCAAACACTTCCCTGGGCAGCCTGTTCCAATGCTTGACAACCCTTTTGGTGAAGAAATTTTCCCTAATTTGCAATGTAAACATCCCCTAGTGCAACTTGAAGCTGTTTTGTCTCGTCCTATTGCTTGTTACTTGTGAAAAGGCACTGAAATTCTTGCTTGGCTGAAAGTCTCTGCTCTATTTCTTTTTTTTTAATGAAAAAAGAAAAGCCTTTATTTAATAAAGAAATGGAAAGGCCTATTAAAAGAAACTTTGTTACAACTGTTAATGTCACAATTCCCATCTGCTTTACAAGAGACCACAGATAATTTATCATGCTAGTACTTAAACAACTAGTAGTTTATTCCACTTGTGCAATCTTCCCCCTCAGGCATCCCTCATTCCCCCTGGAGGAGGAAATCAAGGTGCAGGGTGGTGTATTTTGGGATCTGACAAAAGGCAAACATGTGCAGGCAGGTCTACCAGCCCATACAGTAACTTGCAGCTCATTTACATCCATGGCTGAATTTCTGCCACACTGAAAGCTTTATGCCTTGAAAAGATGCATTTTATGAGGGAAGAGCAGCCCAACTACAGGCAATTTTTCCACAGGTGGGAAAATGTTGGTGCTGCATCCAGCACAGGAAAATTAAGAATTAAATCACCATGGCATTGGGATTTGCACAAAATTCCCGCTCCTCTGCTCAGCCCAGAAAGCTGTCAGCTTAATAGCAGTTTATTTCCAGGTGGAGGAATTAGTCTCCTGTGGCTTTTGAAAGCAATTTTGCTCTCCAGCCTCAAGTCAAGCTGTGCTTGTGCCCAGAGGGGGCATTCCCAAAAGGAAATTGCTTGCCAGGCCTCCTGAGTGGCTGGGGGCAGGGGAAGGCGGGTGTTGGAGTGGTGTAGCACCAGGAGGGACTCACAGGACTTTCTGGGAGCAGACAGGATGCAAGCATCCCAGCCCCACCATTGCCTCCTGGCTATTCCAGCTGCAGAACCACTCAAACTGGGAGCTTTGGCAGCCTCAACTGGTTCCCAGCAGCCTGGGATGCATGGAATCAGTCAAACAGGTGCCTGCAAGGGATGTAAGAGCTCAGGACTTTCTCCTGCTCTAGAATCACCTCCAGCAGGACCCTGAATTCTTTCACCTCTAACAACTGCTATTTGTCATTCTCCCTGCTCTATTTTTTAGCTGTGAGCATTTCCAGGAGCAGGAGGCCTCACTATCCTGGCACTCACTGAGTATAAGGGAGACTTCATCTCTGCCAGGAACACAAATATTTTCTTAACGATCTCTAACTCAGCCCGAATAGAATTTTTATCATAGCGACATGTCCAGAATGGGAGGTCTCCGTTATTTTGGCACAAACTCAGGAACAAGCCAGCCCTTCAACATAGTGCTTCATAGCCAAAGGAGAGGTTTACACACAGTTTTATGCCAGTCCTAGTGCATTTTGCTGTAGAAAGACCTGGTGAAGCTACCTGCCCCATCACCTCCAGTGCCCCAGAACTCCCTGTGAGGCATGAAGGGAGCCTGCAAGTACCCAGGCTTTACTCAAATCACAGCAGTAACCCTGAGAGGATTAAACCCTCCTTCTCTCTCAACTAGACAATTATTGAAAGCAAAAATGATCCCAGCAAGCTTCTCCTGGAGCCTCAGCCCTTGGAAACACACACCTGACAGCCAACCCCAAACAGTTCCTGCACTGGCTCCTGCTATGATGATACTTTTCACAGCACTCCAGCTCCCAGAGACATGATATAATTCCAGAGGAATGCACTCCAGGATGAACACCATATGCCAGAGAGGAACGTTAAGAGGTGCAGCATGGGGAGAGGAAGCCTCCTACCCATAAGGGATACTTCTTGGTTTTAGCTGTTAGAAGAGCTGATCAGCCACGTCTCTGTGCCCAGCTGGGAAATGCCACATGCCATGCACATCTCTGGGATGGCAGGTACCATGTCCCATGCTAGGGAAGTGCAGGTTGCAAGGACCCACCAGCAGCTCTCTGGTCAATGAGGGAAAGGTGAGATGCCTATGGATGTACCCCACATCCCTGATCTGGATTGCTTCCAGCCACCCCAGAGGGCTGGCTTGAGCTGCAGAGAGACCATGCTGCATGGGTAGACATGGATGGGCTCCCCCAGAGAAGATGAGCTAGGCAGGGGGAAGAAAACAAGAGAGAGGAGGGAGGAGAAGGTGCTACACCCCAGGGTGATGCCTCTGCTCTTCCTGGTGAGACACATCCCACCAAGAGCAAACAACTCATCACAGCCTAATCATCCTGTATCTCTAATGGCTTTCCAGCTCTTTCTCCTTGAATCATACAATCATTAAGGCTGGAAAAGAGACTTGAATCCATTACAGCAGAAGTGGCTGCAGATCAGGTCCAAGTACTGCCTCCAACAGCATGCCTTCGTCATGGTGCAGCCAGCACTGGAAAAAATCATGAGGAAATAGAGGGAAAAGAAACTCAACCTGGCTGGGCAACGCCTTCAGCCCTGGCAGAAGGATTTTAAGAGGATCCCATGCAGCTTTAGCTCTCTGAAAGGCAGCAGCTGCCAATCTCCTTCTCCTAACAGCCCTGCGGGGCTGCAGACTTCAGTGAGGAAGGGCAAAACGAGGAGACTGGGAGTTAAGCTGGGTGCCCCTTGGCACTGCTCCAGCTGGCCCAGGGATTCTTTGTGGGCTTTTTATTTATTTTTGTGGTTGTTTTTTTTCCATGCACAATAATGTCTCTGGGCCCCTTTGCTGTCTGTGGCTCTCAGCATGCAGCTGCAGACCCTCCACTGAGGAGATAATAAATACAATCCTGACCATTATTGTTGCAAACAGCACAGCTGGAGGCTCCCATCTCATTCCCCTCATGGTCTTTCTTTGTCCCCCCCTCCAATAATTCTTGCATCATGATGCTGCAAACAATGAATGCCCGTGAAACTGCTTGGTAGGGCATCACCTGGGGCTTCAGGAGCTGCCCCCACCCCAGTGAAGCATGTGGGACATTTACTGGACCCAGTGGCTCTCCTACAAAGTTTGGGAAGGGGGGATTTGGGGAAGGGAAGGAGCGTAGGTTGAGCTGATAAAAGGTTTACTGATAGTGTGTCATCCTCACCATGATTCCCACTGCAGATGATGCTTCATTGCCCCCATGATGTTCAGTATCTCCTCAGCTCTTTTCCTCCCCTCCTTGGCCTGGGATTCTCCAGTCCCTCTTGGCTGGTGGAGTATTTTGGAGAAGGATCATCTGAAGTGGGCTGGGAGAGCAATTTCCCCAGCAGGACCAATTTCTCACCACTGATGCTACCCTGAATCCCAATTTAAGTGCCTCAGTTTCCCTCCTGACACTTTAAGGATGACTAGCACTAGTTCTGAGAGGTGTTCACTCCTGTGTGGGGATGGGGGTACCATACCCAGGTTGAATTCCCACCAGTTTAACTGGGAAGGGAGCACAAGGCCTGTGGGTCTCACCCCACACAGAAGCTCCCAGCCAACACTGCACTGCCATAACTGGTCCAGCCAAATATTATCACTGTCCTTGGGCACCATGTCCAGCTCCTGCCTTCCTGGACACTCTAGGATCAGCAGCCCTGCTTTGCCCTCTGCAAAATGGGCAGCTAGGCCAGGGGAGAGGGAAGGGGATGGATGAGACTGGCCAGGTTCAGTTACCCCATGATCCTATAATTTTGAATTGGAGATTACAAGAGGTTGCAATACTTTGGTCCTGGACAGCTACAAACTGAACTTTTGCAGTAGGACTGAAGTGCTTTGGAGAAGGATCTCCCCTGTCCTGCTCTGTGAAGTTTGGCCTCACTATGCCAAAGACAGACATATCGTTCTCAAGGGTGGGAGGGAAACAGGCACTTTTGGGGCCAAGGACATGTCCTGTGCCACCTGGAGACAGGTGACACAAGCCCCATGCACATGTGTCACCTCAGACATGATGGGGTTGAGGAATCACATTTGGTTTGCCCCATCAGTCACAATAGGAGTCTGAGTCTCAATTTTTCCTGAGAAGGATTATCTTATTTGAAAAAAAAAAAAAAAAAAAAAAAAAATTCCTTGAAAATACAGTCCCCATCCCTGAAAGTGTTCGAGGCCAGGTTGGACAGAGCTTTGAATAAGCTGATCTAGTGGAAAGTGTCCCTGCCCATAGCCAGGGTGTTGAAACTGGATGATCTTTAGGGTCCAACCCAAACTATTTCATGATTTCTCTCCCCACCCCTGGGTTTGAGCTGCTGGCAAGAATCAGGGGAAATGAGAGAAGTCACCATCACAGAGACACAGGCTGCAAAAAAAAAAAAAATGAGGAAGGGAGAAAGGGGAAGGAAAATAAACCCCACAGACACTGGCATTCAGACATTACACACAGCACATGGCCCTCTGTCTGCTTTGGTGAAGATAAAGTGCTTTTTTCCAGTTTGCTGCTGTTCTGACAGGAGATTTCCAGCCTGGTTAATACAACTCAGGAATGTCCCATGCTAAGGCAGCCAGGATGGTTTAATCTTTTGCAGTGTCTGCAAGCAGACTGGAAGGCTGGGGTGATTCCCAGAGCACATATTTCCTTCCCCCCTGCTGCACAGCATAAATATGATAGAAACTCCCAGGATATGAAAAAAACAAAACCAAAAACTAAAAATTGCAATAAAAATTAAACCCTCAAAATTTCCTTGTAATGAATGGCTGAGCCATTCATACATTTGCCTCGATAGGTCCAGGTGCCAAGTTTTAAGACAAGAAACAGCTTGTCAAGCCAGCCTTTATCTCTTCCCAGCCCTCAGCATCTCAGAGTTGGGAAGTTTCTTTTGATAGCCTGCCAAGGCGGCCAGTGCTGCGGCTCCCGTGCAGAGCCTGGGGGTGCCAGGGGTCAGGGGGCTCTGGACAAGGATGCCTTGTCTCATCCCACCCTCCAGACTCTGCCTCTCCCCACCAGCCAGCTAACAAAAGAGGAGAAGGAGGAGGAGGAAGGAGGAGAGACTGAAAGAGGATAAAAAAAAAAAAAAAGCAGTTAGGGATGGAGGGAAAACTCTAAACCTCTGGAAGACTCATAAAAGGTGGCTCACCTTTTATTCCCAGCTTGGTCTCGCACAGGGGTGACACGCACTGCTGCTCACTGTGTGGCTGGGGGAGCACTGGATGCTTTTCCCTATACAAAACAGAAAATCCACAAAAGCCCCTATAAACTTCTGAATGTTCTTTTCCCTTTTTCTCCCAATTTCCTCTCATCCATTCAACGCTGGTTTATTCCTTGCACTAAGTTGCAAAAAATAGGGGTGCAGGAAACCCCACCCCAACTCTGCAGCCTTTCCTGCCATCCTGTCACCAGAAATTAATGTCCCCTGGGATGTCTGTCACGTCCTCGTTCCCTCCAGGCATTTTGTTATTGCTCCCCACTGCCTCTGGCAGCAGCTGCTCGAATTCATTCACACACCAGCAGCGTCTGCCGTGCCCCGGGATGCGGGCAGGGAAGATCCTGAGGCTGCGCCCCGCTCCTGCTGCCCAGCGCCGAGCCCCGCTCCCCGCGCTCCCGCCGCCTCCGGAGCAGGGCACGGAGCTCCCGGCCGGCCCATTTATAACCCGCCTGTGAGCAGGCACCTCCCACGGCCGCTCCGGGACAGGGCTGGGGCTGGCTCCGTCCCATCTGACCCTCGGGAGCCGTGCCCCGCCAGGGAGGGCACACACTGACCCGCTCTGCCTGCACCGCCCGGCTGCCGGCAGCGAGCCCCGGCCAAGTCCAGCCTGCAAATCCTCCCAGCGACGTGCCAGCTTCCCCCGCTGCTTTCAGCATCTAGCACATCCAGCGTGCTTCTTATTCCCGGGGAGCTCGGCGAGGTGGTCCAGCCCTGCCTTTCCCCGGCGCCTCTTGTCCCGGTGCTGGCCCTGCTCCTCGCCGCTGCGATATCCCTGCGCTGCCAGCCGAGCTCCGGAGCGGCAATCAATGCGATATTTCAGCGCTGCACCGCGATCGGCAGCGGCTGCTCTCCGCAGAGCAATGGCACAGTGTCCGCACACACAAGTTTCCTACTGTAACTCCAGTGAATGCTGGTATTCAGGCGGACGGCAGCTGATTTATCACGGCAGGCACACGGGGAAGGCTTTCCCTTCGGGAGACCGGGGGCTGCTCGTCCCGCGGCCGCGGCGAGCACGGCGAGCTCGGCAGGGTTCGCTGTGCTTTCCTTACAGCCGAGCTCCAGTGTCTTCGCCGCCACGGAATTGCGCTCACGAGCCGCACTGGCCAGCCTCGGCTAGCGGGGGCGATGCCACTTCCCCGCGACAAAAGCCACCGGCTCCATCCCCACCGCCCTCCTCCCAGCCTTCCCAAATCCCGAGCAGGAGGAGGAAAGTTGACAGACCCTTTTGTTTCCAGAGAGCCTGGCACGTGTTGTGGTTTACTGAGCTAATAAATCTGCCGTGGACTGCGCCTTTTAATGACTGCAGCATTAATAACAAGTTTCCTGGGAGCTGCTTAAAAGTTTACAGGGTGTGTGCACCGTCAGGGGAACCCCGGGCTTTCTGACCTCCTGCTTCAGAAGTCACACCCAGCAGCTTCTTTCATTCTTTTTTTTTTTTTTTTTTTTCCTTTTCCCCTTCTTCAATGAGAGAATGAATAAATCTTGCTCGGCTTCCTCTCCCCCCTTCCCAAACACACCTTCTCGGTCAGCTTAATCCACTTACAAATGGGAAATTCCCAGGCAGGAATGCCTTTGCCATGCCTTTATCAATGCAGCCCGGGGGGAAAGGACCTCTCTGCACCTTCCACCTTCTTCACCCCATCCAGCCGACCCCTCTAAGCTTTCCTTTCCTTCTCCTTTATCTCCTTACCTTGAGTAAGCTGCAATACCCTGCGAGCCTCCCAGCGCCAGAATCCCACCAAAAAGCTTCTCTTCGCTGCCGAGAGTTGAGGGGAGGGCCCGCAGAGGAGGAGGAGGAGGGAGAGGAGGGGAGACAGGGAGCCCTGTGTGAAATCAAAGCCCCGAAGCCGGGCACGGGAGGCGGCGCGGAGCCTCCAGCTGCTGCTCGGATTACTCTGCAGCCGTGGCGATCCCGAGACCTCTACAAACCACCATTCCACTGGGGGAAGGAGAAGACAAGGGATTCCAGCTGGAGACGCTTCATCCCGGGAGGGAGCCAGGCTGGGGGCTCGAACACACCCACCGCATCTCAGAGCTCCCCCTCTGGAAAAACCAGAGGTGGGGAAAAAAGTAGTTTACTTCCACCCTAGACCTCTGTCCTTCCCCCTACCCTGCACCCTCGGCCGCTGAACTTCCTCGCGATGAGTCAAAACTCATCCCACCAACAAAAGTTTTGGCACTCTGAGGCTGGGGAGCTCCGCAGCAGGGACCCCCGGGGCTGGCCCTGCGCATCCCCGGGAGGGCAGGGAGGGCTCAGCCCATGGCGGTACAGCTTCCCCCCTCCCCAAAAATGAGCCCCACGGTTCTGCACACCGGGGAATTTGGGAGGGGGGCGCAGACAGGGCAGGCAGGGGCCAGGGAGGGGATGGAGGGCGCAAGGAAGGGGTGGGGGTCGGGGAGGCGATGCGGGGCTGGGGGCAGAGGGAGGGACTCACCGGGGCCAGGGTCGGTGCCCAGCGCCGGGCCGGTTCCCACGGCGGGAACGGGAGCGGGAGCCCGCACGGGAACGGGAGCAGGCGGCAGCAGCAGGGCTTGGGGCCGGTGTCCCCTTCTTCTCTCCTCCTTCTCCTCCTCCTCCTCCTCCTCCTCCTCCTCCTCCTCCCCGTGCGAGGCGTGCAGCTGGCCGGGCAAGCTGGCTGCCCCTTCCCCGCAGGAGGAGGGAGGAGGGAGCTCAACAGATGGCTGCACACAAGGGAACATCTGGGAGGAGGAGAAGGAGGAGGAGGAAGGAGGCAGGAGGCAGGACTTGCGCTAGACTGTGCCACTCCTGAGCTGGCAGACCCCCCTTAACAGGGGAGAAGGCGGGGGGAGGTGTCGAGCCGGCTTCGCACACACACACACACACACACACACACAGACACACACACACACACACACACAGTCCCCCTTCCTGCTGCTTTGCATCACCCCTGGCTAAAATTCCTTGTCTTTCCTTTGCTTTCTTGGGGATCACACCGGAGCTGCCCTTTCAGCACAACCTTGTTTCCAGCCCTGACCTCTGCAGGGCTGTATTTGCAGATGTGAGCTCTATTCCTGAACACTGCCTTCGTTCAGTTTTCCAGGCGTTTAGTGCCAAGCTCAGCTCCAGCACCCCAGGGTGCAGGTAGGACGAGGCAGCACCAACGTTTGAGCAATGCCAGCAGGCAGGAGACTGTGGCTTACAAACTGCATGGTGCAACCCTTGAAATAGAATAAAGGAAAAAAAGAAAAAAAGACAAACCGAACAAAACCAGATATTAATCCACAGTGTGGGAAACAGAGAGTCTGAACCCCATCACTGGAGGATAGGCAGTGCCTGGGACTATGAATGAGCAGCCCTGCATCAGAATTTCTTGACTACTAGATGTGGAGTCCCAGTGGTGGCTTTAGTCAAGATGGTGGTACTGGAAAGAGAATCAGAAGTCACAGATAAACAGAATGTTCTGAGCTGGAAGGAACTCACAAGGAAGTCCAGCTCTAAGGTGAATTGCCCATAGAGGGACTGAACCTATAACCTTGGCATTTGAGCACCAGGCTCAAACCGACTGAGCTTATCTCAGGGTGTCAAGTGCCTCATGTCATGGTGCCATGACATTGGAAAAGACAAAAGCAACTGCAAGGGTCCATGGGTCACAGAGGACATGTCCTGTGGCTGGCTGCAGCTTCCCATATTCAGCATCTTGCATCCCTTGTGTACTACTGGCTTGTGCCAGGTCTCAAGATGTGTGGTTGCTTTAAAAAGTTTAAATTAAAGAAGTACAGTCAGGTTTCCTGTTGATTACTTTTAGTAGCAGCAAAATGCCCCACTTACCCCATATTGATGATGAGGGCTTGCTCAGGCCACAACCTTCAAGCAAGCCTGGTGCTGAGATTTGTATTTAACATCTCTGTGATGGAAAAGTGATGAAAAAGGGTTTGGCTTATTTTTGTTCTGCTTTTGTTCTGTTTCTCCAACAGCATGACTGCATGAAGATTTGCTGGGTGGCCTCCCTGCCCAGCAAACACAGCTCTGGTCAGAGGGGCTGAGGCTCCAGGCAGGAGGTACTGGGGGCATCAGGAAGGTGTCACAGTTGTTCCTCTCTGCCCTCCACATTCCCGAGTGTGGCTTCTCCAGGATATGACACAGTTTGGTGGGCTTTTTTGTGCTAGAAACTCTTCAGATGGCCACAGGTGGGTGGTTCAGGGTGTGAGGATTCAGGGATTTCTTTGAAGCCGCTGAAAAAAGATTGCGGGAGACAGTCGTCTAAAGCCCAAGGTCTGTTTATTAATTGTTACTGATAAAGTTGTCTTTCTGCGCACAGAGCTCTGTCACCATCGAGAGCGGGACGAGGTCTGCTTCTTCAAGGGCTGGACTAATCTTTTATACCCTAACTTACGTACATTATGTTTATAGTTAATTCCCAATAATACAGATTTTTATTACTATGTCTAATTTCCTCCCAACTAATCTGTAATTCTCAGTATCTTCTCCAAAATGGAGAATGTGAAGAAGAAGAAGAAAAAATTTAACCCACCCCCTTCCCTCTATCTTGGCCACATGGCTGATAATATAAACAATCTTAAAAACTACTTTTTCTACATGATAACTACCCAATTTACACCTTAGTTTCCTTAGAAGCCTGCATCTTTTCACTGGGTGGAAGCAAACGCTGCCAGGGAATAGAATCAACCTTCAAAACTCCCCTGGCTTCACCTGGGGGCTTAAAAAGGGCTGAACAGGGGGGTTCTTGTTCTCCTAAAGGGGCCAGAGGGATACCCTGGACCCCCACAGCCCTGTCCGTCTCAGCTGCTTTTCGGGAATCACCATCAGACTGTGAGAGCTCTGCCCCAGGGAGCCAGAGAGAGGAGTGTGTGCTCAGGACTCAGCTGAGCCAAATGCTTTTTGGGAAAAACCATGGGAAAACCCCCTAGTCTAGGGTGTGATTTTCCATGTAACTGTCACAGTGATATCTCCAGACATGAACAATCTCTTGTAAGGATCCATTCAGTAGGGTCTTTACACTGTTAAGTTTTTACAGCTCTGAGTAGGGGAAGTTGTTAAGCTGGAAAATTTTGTTTAATTTTCCATTTTGTTCATTTTTTCCATGCCTCATTCTAGGCCTTTGCCATGTCAAAGTTGGCCTTAGTAAAGCAAAGTGCTAGTTCAAAGGTGAAGAAACTGAGAATTAAATCCTTTGGCTGAGATACAAATATATAATATCTATATATTATATATATGTAGATATATTATGCATATGTATGTACTTTTTAATATAGGTGGATAGATAGATAGATAGATAGATAGATAGATAGATAGATAGATAGATAGATGTTGCCCAGTTTGATGTAGTTGGCCAAAGTCACAACAAGGAGAGGGCTGGCAGTTCTGGGTGATTTGGGGATACAGATTAGACCTGATGTGATACTAACACAAAATTAGTTATGAATCCATCTGATTCTTAGCTGCTTCAAGCAACAACTGTACCAGTGTCTCACCACCCTCACAACAATTTCTTCTTAAATTCTAATCTGAACCTTCCCACTGTCAGACAGTTTGAAAACATTCCCCCTTGTCCTATTACTACAAGTCTTTGTCAAAAGTCCCTCTCCAACTCTCTTGTAGCCCCCTTAGCACTGCAAGGTGCTCTAAGGTCTCCTCTGGGGTCTTCTCTTCTCTAGGTTGAGCAATCCTAGCTCTCTCAGCCTGTCTCCACAGCAGAGGTGCTCCAGCCCTCCGAGCATCTTTGTGGCCCTCCAGCACCAAGCAGCAGACCAAAGAGTTAGCTGTTATGATAACACCATTTTTAGAGGACGTTTAGTCTTAAGGTCCTGTTTCCCACCATCACCATTTCTATTTCTTTGCCACATGAGGGTATATTTTTGTAAAGATAAAACAGGGTTTCCCCTGAGTTGTGTAGTCCCATGGACTGAACTTTCCCACACAAAACCAGCCACGCTGTGTTTGGCCAAACTTCCCCATCTGTCTCAAACATTTCACTGCTGGGACACCAGGGAAGGGTGAAAGATGGAAATGGAACTTCAGTATTCTCTCTCTAAATAGCCCTCCTGTACTGCTAGTGCAGAGACCCTAGCAGGTCTGAGAACCATAGGACATCTTGCCCCAGTTAGGTTCTTCCAGGACCATGCTGAGCTTTCTTCAGATCTGTTCCCAGAAGACACCAGCTCAGTTCTGTGTTTCTCAATGTCTGATAACATCATGGCTGGTTGGACTCGTTAAAACACAGAGAATTCTTAAGCTAAAGGAAAGATGTCTGAGTCACTCTGACTTTCTCCTGAATGAATCCTATTAGAGTGTCAGGGAAACAGAAGTTTAAGTGAGAATGAGGATGACATAAACTGAATTAGTAAGAAGAGCTAGAGTTGGAGTTTTGCCCCATGATCTCCGAGTCCCTCCCTGAGATCTCATTTCCCTTCCTCTAATTATGCAATCCCAGGAAAGGAGGTTTTTCATGCACCAAACTGTTGGGAAAAGCCACAAAGCCAGATCAGTGGGTGGCAATCTCCAACTCTGATGTCCTCCCCCACATGAGAATACTCCTGCAGAGGAGGAAGCCATCCCTTGCTGCTATGCAAGGGATTGCTCATGAACTCTCTCCTTTGTGGTGGAGGTG